>LR738711.1:260635546-260705811 GCA_902687465.1 Secale cereale | reverse complement strand
CCCCCGTGTCCATGACATGTGGGGCCAGCATTTGATTAGTTTTTAGTTTAGGTTTTAGTTAAGTGCTAATTCCTGTGATTAGTTTAATGAGTCGCTGACTGGTGGGCCCTGGCCCCACTGACAGTTTAGTTAGTGTTAACTTAAAACTAACTAACCCTGTTAGTTAGTTGTGTCACTGACGTGTGGACCCCACACATCAGGTTTGACCCTGGCCGCCCTGTTGACTTGCTGACGTCATGCTGACGCAGTAATGTTTTCTGGAATTTAAAATAAATCTTAAATGCTTTATTTATTTCAGAAAATAGCCAAAACTTCTAAAAATCACCGAAAATAATCTATAACTCCAATGAAAATAATTTATATATGAAAAATGATCAGAAAAATTCAAGGAATATGTTTATGGCATTTTCATGCATGTTTGAACAAGTTAAACCTGCTGATCAGGTCAAATAAATTAAATGACAATTAAATAATCACATGTGGAGTTTGAATTTCAACCTTTGGTTAAAACCAACTTCATTTAATATGGTTGCTAGTCGCATTAGCTCAATCAACAGCATATTGCCATGTCATGATCATGAATCATATTGTCGCATTGCATTGATTGTGTTCTCTCTTGTTTGCCGGTGTTTGTCCCCTCTCAGTAGACGCTGTTCCGACGATGTGATCGATGACACTGATGAAGACACAGTGATATCTTCATAAGTGCCAGGCAAGCAAAACCCCGTTGAGAATTTCGATACAATCCCACTCTCTCGCTCTTGCTCTCTTTTACTGCATTAGGACAACAACGCTTCAACTGTTACCTGCTACGGTAGTTGAACCGCTTTCCACTGCATGACCTGTCATTGCCACAGTAAATAGTTGAAACCCACTAGCATGAGTAGGAGTTGTGTGAGCCATGTTGTGCCTACCCATTCATGCTTTCTAGTTATGCCTGCTATTGCCTAGAGTTGTGTCAGGTCTGATTCATCGGGGATGAATTGGAATGTGGTGAACATGTCCTACTGTTGAGAGCTAAGCGTGTGAACACGATTTGGTAAAGGTAGCGATGAGAGGCCATGTAGAAGTACATGGTGGGTTGTCTCATTGCAGTCGTCCTCAGGAACAGAGTTCCGTGTTTGTGATCCATGAAACAGCTACTAGCACACATTGGGATCCTTAATTGGCTCTCTCGACTTATTAACTGCCCTTGTCCTCTGTCCAGGAGATGCAACTAGTTTCTGGTGTTTGTAGTTTACTAGAGGTCGTGCGCAGCACTGACCCTCGGGGTGGGCTGTGACGCGGCAGGTACGTGGCACGGTGTACCGGTCGCCCGTTTGGTTGCTCGGGAACCCTCTACACATCGTTTGGGGCCGTGAGTGACACCCCGTCTGGATCTCCCCACGGATGGAACCCGAATAGGCGATAAACCTAGACTAGGGACTTGTGTGGTTAGTCAGGTCGTGGCTGACACCCTCGCTGGGCTTCCGCTTGAAGGTTGTTGAGTACATGTCGTGTAAACGGCGATAAGTGGTGGGTGCGTGTGTGAAGAAGTACACCCCTGCAGGGTTATATATGATCTATTCGAATAGCCATGTCCACGGTAATGGACTTCTGGGTTACCTGTATAGTTCATAGACAAGTGGAAGTGGATACTCTAAAACACGCAAGATAAGCGTGAGTGCTATGGATGGCCTTCTCGTAGGGAGACGGGAGTGGATCCATAGTGGTGTATTGATTGGTGGATATGTGGACTCATGTGCGCCACCTCAAAAGAGTTACTTGCAGTCGTAGTTCAGGATAGCCACTGAGTCAAAGCTGGCTTGCTGCAGTAAAACTCCACCACCCCTTTGTTGATACTGATGCATATGTAGCTAGTTCTGATGTAAGTCTTGCTGAGTACCTTGTACTCACGTTTGCTTAATTTATGTTTTGCACAGAGACTTCGGACTCACTAGTGGATCCACGGGGACTTCAACGTTTAGCTTGTTACCTCAGCTACGATCTTGTACCCTTGGGAGGGTCTTGTAGATAGTCAGGCTTCTCAGCCTTTTTCATTTGTAGTTGTCTGTACTCAGACATGTTATGCTTCCGTTGCCTGTATGCTCTGTATGTTGGGTCATGTGACCTCTGTTTGTAATAATTGTTATGATGGCTCTTCTGGGCCTTTATCTATAAGAGTTGTTGAGTTAAGTTGTGATTCCATGTTGTACAACACATACTTGCATGTTATGCGTACGTGTAATGTGTATTGCTATTTGTGGGATCCGACACCTAGTTGTTTACCCTTGGTAGCCTATCTTACATGGAAATGCCTCCTAGTGCTTCCACTGAGCCTTGGTAGCTTGCTGCTGCTCCGGAACACTTAGGCTGGCCGGCATGTGTCCTTCTTCGTTCCTGTGTCTGTCCCTTAGGGGAAATGTCATGCGTTGTTCCTTTAAGTCCTTGTAGCTTGCTATGACTTGGGTTCATACGTTGATGACCGGCACATTCGTTGCTGGGTCATGTACGCCTATCTCTGTAATTTAGCGCCACTTTTGTTTTGTAACTAGTCATGTCGGCCCGGGTTCTCTGTCATATGGATGCTAGCGACACTGTCATATACGTGTGCCAAAATGCGCAAAACGGTCCCAGGCCAGGTAAGGTGGCACCCGTGGGGATACCGTGCGTGAGGCCGCAAAGTGATATGATGTGTTACAGGCTAGACCTATGTGACTTAGGATCGGGGTCCTGACACAACGCCGTTCCGGCAAGCTTGCCGGGGACGCGGAGAGTGGACTTACCCCACCAAGGCTCCATCACTCCACCTCATAGCAACTCAAGTCACCAATCGGTGCGGTGTCAAGCCCTCAAGTGCCTAAGTGGCCGTAATTCGGTATGTAGCAACCACTTCCAAAGGAAATAACCAACTGATGACACCCGTCCAGTGACGTGTCATGCAGGCACGCGAGAAGGTGGCGGATCCGCCAGGTAAAGCTTACCGAGCTACGCCCCGATGTGACACTAAGCGATGCATTTAATGCACCTTGTCCTGTCTGCAGAGTTAGGTATGATAGCACTTTTTGCTATCTAATTAGTACACAATGATTGATTTGTCATTGTGGTAACCCTTTGATCTATAAAAAGGAGGACCATGGCGATCGTAGAAAGGATTCAGACCATTGTACACTCATACACGCGTAGTTTCTCTCGCCCTCAGGCTACCTTGCTGGGCTAGAGCGCTACGTCTCCACTACGGTCCACCCCATCAATCCACCAAAGCAGGAGTAGGGTTTTACGCCACACGGCGGCCCAAACCTGGGTAAAAACTACCCGTGTCATCACTGTCGTGCTGCCTCACGCCCTCCACTCTTTGTGCAATGCGCTCCTCCCCCTTACCGAACCACAAGGGGCCGATGGCCCAATACGTGGCCTTGTTTTCCCACGACAAGGAGTGCGCACATCACTAGCTAATTTTTTTACCTCTTCAAACCCACTTTTATCACTTTTCTCAACAAGATTTTCACCCTCTGAATCATGGGAACGCCTTCTAGCTAAAGTTGACTCTTCTTTAGTTCCCTTACAGCAATTTTAACATTACTAAACAAGGAATCAATAGAAGAAACACCAATCATTTTAATCTCTTGATCATTATTGTGAAAGCAATGGGAAACACTTTTCCTAAAAGAATCTCTTTTAGCTCTAACTGTAGCGGTCCTTTTCTTACTTTCATCTATAGAAACATATAAAGCTTTAATTGATTCATTAATATCAACTTTGGGTGGAAACTTTTTAATCTTGAAATTTTCTACATCATGCGTAAATCTATCAATGCTTCTAGACATATCATCAATCTCATTCAACTTTTCCTCTATTGTGGTATTGAATTTTTTTTGTGATTGATAAATTCTTTAATATTATTCGCAAGATCAGAGGGTATCCTATTACTATTATTATTACAATAGGAATTGTCATAATTATTAGAGGAACTTCCAGGAAATGACCTAGGGTTAATATTGCCTCTATAAGCATTATTATTAAAGTTGTTGCATGAGACAAAATTCACATCTATGAGATCATTATTTTGCTCAATCAAAGTAGACAAAAGCACATTATTAGTATCAATAGGAGCATGTTTACTAGCAACCAATTTCATAAGAGCATCAACTTTATCACTCAAAGTGCTAATTTCTTCAACGGAATTAACCTTTTTACTAGTAGGAGCTCTTTAAGTATGACCTTGTGAATAATTAGCCATAATATTATCAAGCAAATTAGTAGCTTCACCCAAGATAATTTCCATAAAAGTACCACCCACGGTGGAATCTAAAAGATTTATAGAAACAAAATTCAATCCTGCATAAATGTTTTGTATGATCATCCACAAATTTAAACCATGAGTTGGGCAATTTCTTATCATCAATTTCATCCTTTCCCAAGATTGGGTAACATGTTCATGCTCAAGTTGCTTAAAATTCATAATCTAATTTCTAAGCGAAATAATTTCCATGGGAGGAAAAATACTTCATGATAAAAGCATCTTTCCACTTGTCCCAAGAATCAATACTATTTCATGGCAAAGATGAAAACCAAGTTTTAGCACAATCACGCAAAGAGAACAGAAATAATTTCAGTTTCACAATATGATTTTCCACATCTTTTTTCTTTTGCATGTCACACAATTCTAAGAAAGTGTTTAGATGGGAGGCGACATCCGCATTAGGAGTACCGACAAATTGCTCTTTCATAACAAGATTCAATAAAGCGGCACTGATATCATATGACTCTGCACTAGTGGCGGGAGGAGCAATCGACGTACTAATAATATGAATGTTATTACTATTGGAAAAATCACACGTCTTGGTATTTTCTTTTGACACCGTGACTATGCAAACAAAAACACAAGAAAACAAGAGATCCGACAAAAAAGCCAAACGGAAAGAAGGCATATAAAAAGGAATTTTTTTGTTTTTTTTGTAAAAATGTTTTAGAAGTGGGGGAGACAAAAATGAGAGACAAATGGCAAATAATATAATTGCAAGGAGATGAAAGGTTATGCATAGGAAACTAATAGATGTTGTTGATGTCTCTCCACCAACAACACCAGAAGTTGGTGAGTTGATAGGAGACTATGTTGACTTGGTTCTCGCCGGCAACGTCGCCAGAAATTCTTCCTACTACTTGTGATCCATGTTGAAATTCCCCGAAGAGGAGGGGATGATGCAGCACCACAGCGGTAAGTATTTCCCTCAGCTCTGAAACCAAGGTTATCAATCCAGTAGGAGACGAAGCAACACTATGTAAACAACACCTACACAGAAACAACAAATCTTGCAACCGAACACGTAGAGGGGTTGTCAATCCCTCAGCTACATTGAAATATGATAAATATTTAGATTGATAGATGCAAATAAGTTAAAAGCAAATAAAATACATCAAAGCATTTTTGGGTTTTTGGTAAAAGAGATCTGAAAATATATGATAGAAAATAGATCCGGGGGCTGTAGATTTCACTAGTGGTTTCTCTTGAGAAAATATCATACGGTGGGTAAACAAATTATTGTTGGGCAATTGAAAGAAAAACAAATAATTGTGACAATATCTGAGGGAGTCCTGGATTGAGGGGTCCTCATGTGGCTGGATAACTCGTGGTGGGCCGGACTGGTGGGCAGTGGAGATCATCGCTGAAGATCGTCTCTCATATCCCGATAGGACTCTTGTGTGCGTATAATGGCAAGTTTTAAGTTCGGGTGTAATATTTCCTTCCTCTGCAAGATGGTCATGTACAAACCCTAGGACCCTCCGGTGCATATATAAACTGGAGGGTTTGGTCTGCAGAGGCTGAACAACAACATAATCATATCCCATAGGCTAGACTTCAAGGGTTTAGCCATTACGATCTTGAGGTAGATCAACTCTTGTAACCCATATTCATCAAGATCAATCAAGTAGGAAGTAGGATATTACCTCGATCGAGAGGGCCCAAACTTGGGTAAACATCATGTCCCCAGTCTCCTGTTACCATCGATCCTCACATGCATAGTTCGGGACCCCCTACCCGATATCCGCCGGTTTTGACACAGACATTGGTGCTTTCATTGAGAGTTCCACTATGTCGTCGACCGAAGGACCGATGGATCGCTTCGTCAACAACGACGTCACCACCGCCGAGCATATTTTCCCTCCCGGCCAGCTTTTTGTGTTTGGCGGCTTCACGCTCCATGCCAACACAGAAGGCCACCTCGAGTAGGCTGAGAGCTACGCCCCTGGCCATTGGGTCAGGTTTGGAAGCTTGAACTACATTGCTGATATCCATGAAGACTTGATCTTCAACGGATTCGAGCCCATGGCGACCGCTCCCTGCCACCACGATGAACATGACCTAAATCTGTCATCCGATCACATCCAAGGGATAGCACCTGTAACTGTTCTGGCCCTAGATCCGGAGCAGATCGCGTCACCGGAGGACGGAAAGCTCAACCCCGCCACGGAAGCCGCAGACTCAGCGGCGCTGGAGCCGCACACAGACCCAATCTTAAGCAGGATCTGTGCTACCGGAACTTCGGACTCGACTCCGGCTACAGGTTCTGAACCATGTGCATATGCGCCCTTCAAGCTTGATCAGGCACCTATCGTCGAATTCAGCTCCGTAGATATCTTCCGGCACTCACCTTTAGGTGATGTGCTAAACTCGTTAAAATCTCTCTCCTTAGCAGGGGACTCAGAGCCGAATTATATCCGGTTTGAACTAGAGGCTGATGATGGAGAATTTCGCTTCCCACCCACCACCCACTTGGTAGCCACGGTTGAAGATTTAACCGATCTACTTGACTACGCTTCCGAAGACTTTGAAGAGATGGACCTCAAAGCCGAAGCAGATCCAGACCAAAACCCACCCGCAACCGGGCGATGGACGGCTACGTCCTCATACGATGTGTATATGGTGGACACCCCTAATGAGAAGGAGGACGATGGTGATAATGATCCCAAAAAGGATAAGCCCGTCGATGAACCTCCCAAGCGTCGGCGTCTGAAGCGCCGATCTTGACCCCGTAAAGGGAAAGATAGCAACATTGTCGCAAACGACGTTTATAGTCTGGACCAAGCCGATGACCCCGGAGAGCCAGCGATGGAGCAGGAAGAGCGAGAGGACGTCGAACACAGTCCAAGACCGCTGTCTAATCACAGCCTGGGCGATGCCGAAGACAACAATTATCATAATGTTTACGAAGAGGATGTTAGCCTGGGCGATGATGAATTCATCATCCCAGAAGAACCATTAGAACAAAAGCGCTTCCATCAGAGGCTTATTGCCACCGCAAGGAGCCTGAAAAAGCAGCAGCGGCGGCTTCAAGCCGCACAAGATATGCTTAATGATAGATGGAACGAAGTGCTAGACGCTGAGTAAAAATATGGCTGCAATCGCCAAACAAAGAGCTATCCCAAGCGTAAACTGCTGCCCGAATTCGACGACGAGGCTATTGCGCCTATACAACCGAAGAAAAACAGCGCCGATAAGCTGGACCGACCACCTCGTGGACGGGACAGAGTGGCTAGCAACGGTGTACACAAGCCCGCACCCCCTCCCCGTAAAGGAAAGGAGGCCGCGGCTCAGGGCCAGAAACACGATCTATGTGAGGACCTGAACAAGAAGGCTGGCAAGACCAGATCCATCTACGGATCCAGGGACCGTGCTCCCGCACGGGACGGCGATTATAAAGCCAAATATGCCGGTCATATACCAGTTCAGGGCCAATACCGAACATCACAACCGTTGGACCTACGCCACAACATAGCAAAATACAGGGGTGCTGCACACCCTCTGTGCTTCACCGATGAGATGCTGGATCATGAATTTCCAGAAGGGTTTAAACCCGTAAACATCGAGGCGTATGATGGAACGACGGATCCAATTGTCTGGATAGAAGACTCTATTCTTCATATCCACATGGCTCGTGGAGATGATTTCCATGCCATTAAATACTTACCCCTCAAGCTGAAAGGACCAGCTCGGGACTGGCTGAACAGCCTCCCAGAAAACTCCATTGGAAGTTGGGAAGAACTTGAGGATGCTTTTCCGGCCAATTTTCATGGGACCTATGTCCGGTCCCCGGATGCTGATGATCTAAGTCACATAATCCAACAACCCTGGGAGTGAGCCCGTAAGCTTTGTAATCGGTTTCTCACTAAGAAGAACCAAATCGTCGACTGTCCGGACGCCAAAGCCTTAGCGGCTTTCAAGCACATTGTCTAGGACGAATTGCTAGCTAGACACTGCGGCCAGGAAAAACCGGGGACAATGGCAGCCCTAACTACACTCATGACCTGTTTTTGCTCGGGCGAGGACAACTAGTTAGCATGTAGCAGCACCAGCGACCCTGGCACATCCGAAGCCAGGGATGATAATGGAAAGCCACGGTGTAACAAAACAAACGTTGAAATAATGATGGAATCCCAGATGATACAGCGGTAAACGCCGGATTCAATGGCTCCAAACCCGGTCAACGGAAGAAGCCATTTAAAGGCAACAAAGATAGTCCATCTAGCATAGAGAGAATATTAGACAGGCCCTGCCAGATCCATGGCACCCCGGCTAAACCTGCGAGCCACACCAACCGTAGTTGTTGGGTCTCCACACAAGCCGACAAACTCAACGCCGAACACAAGGGAAAGGGACCTCAGAGCAAAGACAAGGATGAACCTCGCCAGAAGAACACAGGGGGACAGAAGAAATTGCCACCGGAGATTAAAACAGTGAACATGATCTATGTCACTCATATCCCAAAGAGGGAGCGCAAGCGCACACTCCGAGATGTCTATGTCGTTGACCCCGTTGCCCCCAAATTTAACCTATGGTCAGCCTGTCCGATCACCTTTGATCTCAGGGATCATCCGACTAGTATCCGCCATGGGGGTTCGGCTGCCCTAGTGCTCGATGCAATAATCGATGGATACCATCTCAGTCGAGTCCTTATGGATGGCGGCAGCAGTCTCAATCTGATATACTAGGACACTATCCGCAAGATGGGGATAGACCTATCAAGGATACAGCCAAGCAGCACGACCTTTAAAGGAGTGATACTAGGCGTAGAAGTCAGCTGCACGGGCTCTTTAACATTGGAGGTCGTATTTGGCTCTCCCAATAACATTCGAAGTGAATAGCTAATCTTCGACATAGCTCCGTTCCGAAGTGGCTATCATGCACTACTCGGAAGAACGACCTTCGCTCGCTTCAATGTAGTCCCGCATTATCCTTATTTAAAGCTCAAAATTCCTGGACCATGTGGCGTCATCACGATTAACGAAAATAAGGAGCGCTCTCTCCGTACGGAGGAGGACACTTCGGCCCTAGCAGCCGAAGTCTGAAACGGCCTATTCAAGCCGAACAACTCATCGATCATCAAGACCGCGGACACAACTAAACGTGTCCGGCATACGCCTCAGTGCGGTAGCTCAGATGAACCTGAGCTCGATTAGCAGCTACGCCCCCATTGACTGCCCCATAAGGTGGTAGCATACGTGCCTCGTGTACACAATTATGCCCTAAAAATTCCTTGGGCGGCGTTGGGGGCACACTTCATACAAATAGTCCATAGTTCGGCTCGACCCTATCCGGACTCTAAAAATTATCTTTCAACGTTCATTAAACGCACCAGTTTTGTTTACGGCCATGCTGGATTCTTTTTTCTTTTTTTCTACAGATGGCCATCACACTCCCCCCTTCAAGGACACATCACAAAGGAGAAAACGGCGCAGACGTGTAGCAGGGCCCCGCACTAAGGTTTATTTTTTAGATTAAGACCCTGCGTAAAAATTTTATCTCTTTTTGTTCTATACTTTTCTGGCATGTAAAATGTCCAAGGAAGTTATGGGCATTATCTGTAAATATACGGCTCGTCGTACTAGAACCTTATATTATAGAAACATCTCGGTTCATATTATGTTGGGAGTTTCACTCTCTCACCACATGTGTTCTCTCCCCATGTCAGCCACATGTGCCTTGACAACAGGGTCCATTACCAGGGGCTGTATTCGGCCCGGTATATGTGTTCGTCGTCCTGGATATTGCTTCATATGCATCAGTTCTGAATCTTGTCTTGGGTCAATAGTTGGGTTGCCCGGCTCCTGGGCTTACCGCTACGTTCCCGATTGTTCGGCTAGGGTGTAAAGGGAGAACTACTGCGATTGTACTTCCGGTTTGTCTGGTCAAGTACCTCGGTAGAGAAAGCCGAAAACTGACTGTAATGATAGGCGAGAATCTGGTCTGCGATCCGGTGACTTAGTGTTATACTACGATCGATAGAGATCTACCTCGTGTTATACGAAGAGTTGGTTTTTTGCCCATCCGCGTACAAATGGATACCTTAATTTGGAAACGCCATATACGCGCCAGGGGCTAGTACTTAGTCCCACTTGTCAAACTCCTATGGCTAAGTGAAAGCAATAATGCCGCATAGTCTGATTTCCTGGTTCGCTCCGCATACACCTCCTACATGGACCAAGACGTTGGATAAAGAGTGTTTATGCATATGACCGAACACCTCAATAATATTTACATGGGGGTTGAAGATGACGATTGGAAACTTTCAGATTTATATAAATGGCCGCACAGGAGGTGAAAGTCGCTCACATTATAATAGCGCAAAAGTTATATATACATCGGTTCATATGCATAAGTCTTCACAAACGGATACAATTACTGAAAGATAATATCTTTGGAGCACTGGCCTTCTACAAGGCGGGCGCCGTCTATGCCATCCTCGAAGTATCTCTTCGGCTTCCAGTGCTCCTTGCCTTCGGGCGGCCCAGCAGTGGCTATGTCCTGTGCCTTCATCTTCGCCCAGTGCACTTTTACACGGGCAAAGGCCATCCAAGCACCTTCTATGCAGGCTGAACGCTTCAACGCGTCAACCCGCAGACTCGCTTCAACGAGCCGCTTCACCAATCCGAAGTAGCTACTTGGGATTGGCTCAGCGGGCCACAATCGGACTATCAAGTCCTTCATGGCCGAACCCACCATGTTGTGCAGGTCGACCAGCTGCTTCATCTGGTCGTTGAGGGGCACCGGATGTTTTGGCACATAGAACTGTGACCAGAACAGCTTCTCCGTGTTGTTCCTCTCCTGGGCTCGGAAGTATTGAGCGTCGTCAGCACTGCTCCTTGGCAGATCCGCAAACACGCCTGGAGAACTCCATAACCATGTTAGCCCAAGGTACTTCCGCCCTCCGAAGATGCTCTATAAGAGAAAAGTCTTACCAGATGCTATCTCCCGCGCCTGCCTGATTTCCTCGCAGACGCTGCGGGATTCGATTCGCGCCTCCTGGGCAGCCTTGACTGCCGCAGTGAGCTTGGATGATTGATCCAAAGTCTTTTCCTCCAATGCGTCGCATTTGTGATAGCATCGTTGAGCTCAACTTCGACTTCGGATACCCGAGCCTCGTGCTTTTTGCACGCAGCCTTCTCGGCCTCTAGATCGGCAACCGCTTTGTCAGCGAGTGCCTTGCTCTCTTCGGCCTCCTTCCTGGCCTTCACGAGGTCACCCTTGAGGCACTACTAGGAAAAGGCCTATTAATGGCGCACCTAGTTTGGCCATTAATGGCGCATTAGGGGTGCGCCATTACTAGCACGCCATTAGTATACTTTACTAATGGCGCACCTCTGGTGCGCCATTAGTATCTGATATACTAATGGCGCACCACAGATGCGCCATTAGTATGCACAGTGGTGCGCCATTAGTATGCCTCCCAGGGGCCATGTGTAGCCAGGTGCTTTGGCATACTAATGGCGCACTCTGCTGTGATGCGCCATTAGTATGAATATTAGGTTTTTTTTTAATTTTCTGTTTTTTGCACAGGTTATGCATATATATAAATATAATTTCTCGTGGAGCCAACATATATGGTACGCACATCGAAACTATTAGAATCTACTCCCTCCGTTCCGATTTACTCGTCGTGGTTTTAGTTCAAATTTGAACTAAAACCACGACGAGTAAATCGGAACGGAGGGAGTATATAATAGCTCATAGAACAACTTAGCATCATGCATCATCGATCATAATAATAATAAAAACTCAACATTGGTATTAAATAATAAGTCTTACACATCATTATCGACCATACAACTTCTACTACGTAGCAATTTTCTAAGATAAAATGCTTAAAACAAGATGGCGTTTGTCTCTAAATCAATTAGATTTAAAGGGCCATTATGGAGAACGGAGATTATCTTGTCTCCATTTCTTGCCCTTCTCACTCTATTGCTTCCAAGTACCTCCTTACGAGTTTTCGTTATTTTTCGCCATTCTTTGATTCTCATTCCTTCATTTTTAGAAGAAATCCGATATGGACACGTGTAATTTGTAGGTTCACCTGGCAGAATGTTTAAAACTTGTAGTTGACCAGATTGAAACATGACAGGAGGCACACAGTCACTAAGGAGAATCTGTTGCAAAACATAGTAAGACTTCGTAGTTAGCATTGTAGTTCAGTTCGAGAAGAACTAATGCAAAACATGCACGAATGTCGTAATAGTAAAAAAATCTTACCATGGTATCTCCATTGATATTAACGTAGTTCAAGACGTGCACTAGTGGGACGTATTGACTATATTGTGGATCAATATTGCGATATTGAATGTAATCCAGAAGAAAGGAATAAAAGAAGATGATCTGCTCTTTGTCCTTATAAGTACATTCTGAGCCAGGGGTGTAGTAGGTTCTGTCTAGCATCATCCTCACATTATTTGAATAATCAAAATAACCTATCAATGGAAATAAGTTGTCAACTATTTTGAAATAAACAATATAAATTACTAAATAACTATGTTTGATAAACTCACTTCTCGGTATAATTGGAATCATATCGTCAACAAGGACCCAAATGTCCAAATCATCTTCGGCGATGGAATCCGGATTACCAAGATCCATGGTGAGAAGCATACCCTCATAAAAACCATATATCTTGCAAAATGATTCCCAATTCTTGCAACCAAAAGTGGTTACGTTATCTGAATTGTACAAATCCACTTCTAAATCAACATTATGCATGGTCCTTAGTTGAATTTGCTTTGTCTCCGAAGTTTCATGATCTTCAAATCCCATCCTCTCCAAGACATAGCGTCTTGCATGACACGGGATAAACTAAGAAGAAAATTAATTACTTACACGTTGAAGTAGCTAGAAATCGTGCTTAATTAATTACGAAATAAGACTTGTCGTTGCGTACCGTTTCGACATCGAAGGTCTCGTCGAGCTTAATACTGAAGTAACGACCGTCTACTAGGTGAGGCCTGTCGCACAGACCCCGGTCATCACCGCACCAGGAGCACTCCGGGATCCTATCGTCGTCGGAAGACGACATTTCCTATGTTTCAAAGAGATTAAACTTTATAAATTAAAAATATGTACCTAGACAAGCTAGCTATGGCACCATCCTAGGCTCATTAGGACTAACATTGTCAACACTTTTGCACTAGTTCTGCTACATACCATCCTAGGCTTTTTAAGTTTCAACATTGCTACATCATACAAACTTGAAGCGCTTGTGACTTTCAGCAGAACCTCACAATCTGATTACTATCCTCTCTATAAACTCATTTTAAACGAGTTCAAAAAGTGTAAGATCTTTATCCTAAAACACCACCAAAAAATTAGGGCATGGCATCTAATAAGCAATGTTTGGAAATACAGTAAGTTTAATCTATGCCTAGCCATCCCTTACAAGGATATGTGGACATATTTCAGTTGTTTCAAACTTGAAACAGTAACATGTGATGACCAACTTCTTAAAAGTGCAGAACTAGTAACCAGTTGCAATTTTGCCATCATATTAATTGTAGCAGACAGTATTGTGCCTGGCAGTATTACCACTATGTATAGCTTGGTCTTTGTGCATACATATAAATAACAATATAATTATAGTTTAGTAAAACAATTCATTTCATCATGGCTAATCTAATTTTGATCCAAGTGACCTAAATTTTGATCCAAGTGACCTAAATTTTATGAAGCGAGCAAGCAGTTAGTTGGAATGAGGAGGCATGTTAGCTGCTAAGTCAGACCCAGACTAACTGCATGTCCAGAAGGGCAGGCCATTCCCAAGTAAGCTTTGAATAGAGAACATAACAAACTCATGTAGTAACAAACATTGAGGCATTGAGCATCTAAAACAGAAGTGGCATGAACGAGAATCAATTGTTTACCTCACCAGGTGTCTATCATAGCCTACACAATCAGGTTGTTCGGTGGCCTAAACGATGCCCGATATTAACCTTAATTGCAGAAATTTCATACTAGCATCCAAATACTCATGCTAAGACACTGGTCTGTAACAGACTACCTGGTATTGATATACAAGAGTACGGCTAGGCGCCAAGAAGGGGAAAACTATCTATTTGATTTGCTCCCCAAATGCAAGAATCCAAGGCACTACAAAAACTACAATCTTTCCTGGCCTAAGCATCATGTGATCAATGAAGGAACTACAGGCAGAGGCCAAGCTGCAATACATCGAGCTCTTAATACCACTACTGCATCAAATATACTGGGCGGCCATGGACGAACAAAGCAGCAGTGATACATGGAGCTCAATCGCTAGGGGTCGTACCTTGGCGTGGTTCCAGGTGTTGGCAATGGTGAGGGGCCCGTGGTCGGCGAGGATCTGGAGGAGGCGGCCGGAGATGGCCACGCACTTGGGGGATGCCGGGGCGTCGGGGGCGCGGGCGTCGAGGCCGGGGCGTCGGGGGCTCGGGCGGCGGCGGCGTAGCTCCGGGCGTCCGGGGCGTCGGGGGAGGGGGGTGGCGCGGGTGGCGGCGGCGTAGCTCCGGGCGTCCGGGGCGTCGGGGGAGGGGGTGGCGCGGGGGCGGCGGCGCGGCGCTGGAGGGAGAGAGAGACGTCGGGGAGAGGGGGGAGATCTGGCGAGGGAGAGAAAGGAGGGTGCGGCCGGTGAGGGGATATGGATGGGGGAATACTAATGGCGCACTGCACCTCTGTGCGGCATAAGTATGTAGATTCTTATGGCGCACGTTCACTAGGTGCGCCATTAGTATGTTTGGACAGGCGCGCTAGTTTAAAAAAAACTTCTTGATACTAATGGCGCACTCTGGACATCGTGCGCCATTAGTAGTTCGAGCTCTAATGGCGTATCTGTTGATGGTGCGCCATTACTATATTCTAATGGCGCACTGCTTGTCCGGTGCGCCATTAGTATCAATTACATCTATAGCCCTTTTCCTAGTAGTGAGGGCCTCGAGCTCAGTGGCGCCAACTGTTTAATATAGAATATCACAAAGAGTTCATACTCATACACAATAAATTATAATTATTTGTCCTCTTGGCATCTCAATTTTTCAAATCCGCATACCTTGCGTCTCATCCAAACGCTGGTTGACGCGGTCGAGGTCCGCGTTGGCCTCCGAGAGATTCTGATTTAGTTCAGCAACTTCTGCAGCTTGTGCAGTTGCCGCAACTAGTGAAGCCTGTTCAAATGCAAAAGCATACAATTTTGCTCTATAATATGCTATACTATGGATACTTCGTCTGATTCTGTTCAGAATCACGCAAAGCATTAGGGGCTACTGGCTATATATGTGCTTATAAAATAAATAAAGTTCCATAAAGAACGTTACATTGTGTACCTCAAAGCCTGCTAGTAGGCTGTTGAAGGCTTCATCCAGTCCGCCTTTGACGGATTGAATCTTCTTTATCACCGCACCCATTATGGTGCGGTGCTCCTCCATGACGGAAGCACTTTGTACTGCCCCCTCTAGAGGGTCCGGCGCCTCCGGATTGATGTCGAGCGCCGTAGGAACAGTAGTATCTTCCCCCACCTTGGAGGTCTGGTCTTCAGACCCCAGAGCCGCGCTAGGCTCCAGATAAGTATTCGGCGGGGCCCCGGATTGTTTGGGCCCCCCGTCTTCGGTCTCCATGGGGACTGTTTCCCCATGGTCAGCGGCAACCGAGGTATTACCCTCGGTCGCCTCATCACCTGCCCCGCCCCCATCTCCTTCAGTAGGAGACGCACGCTGAGAGGACACTTCGGTTCCCCCGCGGGCCACAGGCGATGGATCTCGGACCGGCGGGTCACTCTCCTTCTCTCCAGGCGCTAGAGAGTTCCCCTCCGATAAGGAGGCGTCGGGGTGTGCTCGGGAAGGGCTGTAGGTCAGCAGGTGAGAAATACTTAAAAATCATTAATATGCTGAATAAACAAGGTGCAACAATTAATATATCCGAACAACTTACGTTTCGGCTAGGCTTCTCCCTAGGCTTCACCACAAAGCTGTGTTTGGACAATCAGTCCGAACAGGCGGGGAGGTTTAGCTTCCTCCAGGGTGCGGTCTTGCCTACGTCAGCAGGGGCCGCCCTCTTCTTCCCCCTGCCCTGGGCGGGGGATTCTTCTTCTTCTTCATCCTCTTCCTCTTCGTAGGAGAGGATGTTGATCTCCTTGGACTTTGCGTCCGTCGGGCGGGGGCCGCTCCTGGCCTCCTTGCTCTTCTTCTTGGGGTTTTTGTCCGGCTCCTTGTACGGCGCCGGAGCCAGCTTCGCCAATAGTTGAGACGTGGCTGGGTCTTCTGACAAAGGGGTCGGACACTTGATCCGAACTGCCTTCTTCGTCCAGATCTATATATCACGTAAGAACTCCAATTCCTATTATCATTACAATAATGAGGGAATGTATGTTCCATGGAATTTTTGATTACCTCTTGTGCGGTAAACACAGTGTTGTAGCCTGAGTCCTCAGCTTTGGCCACTCCTTCTGGCTCTTGAAGAGATGTTTCCAGCTCTCTTTGTTCATGGAGCCATATAGATGCTCCAAGGGCCGAGCTCCTGCCGGATCAAACTCCCATAGAGAGGAATCTCGGCGTCGGTAAGGAAGGACAAGGCGGGCCAACATTACCTAGACCACAGTTGTGAGTTGATAGCATTTGGAAATCATGCCGGACACACGGCCTTGGAGTGCCGTCACCTCAGTTTGAGATCCCTAGTCCGGACTCTTATCGGTCCAAAAGGTTAGCCTCTCCGAGGGTCCAGATCTGAAAGCGGGCGCCCCCATTTGGCGTCGCGGGGCTCAGTGATATAGAACCACTCGTGCTGCCAAACCTTGTTCGTCTCCACGAATGACCCCTTTGTCCAGGTTGCATTCGGGAGTTTGCTTATCATAGCGCCGCCGCACTCCGTATGTTGCTCGTCCACCACCTTCGGCTTCACGTTGAAGGTCTTGAGCCATAGGCCAAAGTGTGGGGGAAAAGCGGAGATGTGAAGGATTGAATTCGGGGCAAGATCATGGAAATCCAGCCCGAAGAAAAACAGCAGACCCCGTACAAAGGGGTGAAGAGGGAATTCTAGCCCCCTAACGAAGTGTGAGAGGAACACGACTCTCTCACCCACCTCTGGACAGGAATCACTTGATCCTGGGCGGGGACTCGGTGCGTGATGTTGGCGTCGAGGTAGCCCATGCTCCGGAGATCCGACACGGTCTTCTCAGTAACCGTGGAGGCCTCCCACTTGCCTCTGGCGCCAGATCCAGCCATTGCTGGGGAAGGAAGTGGTGGTTGAGGAACGGAGAGCTGCGGGCACAAGAGATGAGGATGCTGAGGGTAGGAGGATTGGAGAACTCGGGCTTGAGCTAGGCGTGGGGCTGATGGAAGGGATTGGTATCCTTTTATAACGCTGTGAATACGGAACGTCCCCCACTTTAGCCATAAACCTCGCCGGTTCCCAAAGCGGTCATGCGTAATGCGCGGTTTGGATGCTCATATCACATTGATAAGCCCATAATAAGCATGCACGATCTCTGTTCTGATAAGACATGACCGAGGGGTTATACCTCGAAACACGAAACTGGGACCAAGTAAAATGGTTCGATATGTGATACGTCTCCAACGTATCTATAACTTTTGATTGTTCAATGCTATTATATTATACTGCTAGGATGTTTTATGGGCTTTTATATACACTTCTATATGATTTTCGGAACTAACCTATTAACCCAGAGCCCAGTGCTAGTTTCTGTTTTTCTCCTGTTTTTGAGTTTCAAAGAAAAGGAATATCAAACAGAGCCCAATTGACCTGAAACTCAACGAAGATTATTTTTGTACCAGAAGAAGCCCACGGAGTACCGGGGGAGGACCTGGAGATGCACGGGCTGCCCACGATGGTAGGGGCGCGCCCGCCTACCTCGTGGACAGCCCGGAGACCCCCTTTGCTTGGCCCCGACTCCAACACCTCCTATATATACTGAAACCTCCGGAAAGTACCCGAGATCGGGAGTTCCACTGCCGAAAGCCTCTGTTGCCACCGAAAACCAATCTAGACCCGTTCTGGCACCCTGCTGGAGGGGGGAATCCCTCTCTGGTGGCTATCTTCATCATCTCGGCGCTCTCCATGACGAGGAGGGAGTAGTCCACCCTCGTGGCTGAGGGTATGTATAAGTAGCTATGTGTTTGATCTCTCTCTCTCTCTCTCTCTCTCGTGTCCTTGAGATGGCACGATCTTGATGTATCGTGAGCTTTGCTATTATAGATGGATCTTATGATGTTTCTCCCCCTCTACTCTCTTATGATGAATTGAGTTTTCCCTTTGAAGTTATCTTATCGGATTGAGTCTTTAAGGATTTGACAACACTTGATGTATGTCTTTTGTGGGATACCCGTGGTGACATTGGGGTATTCTATTGATTCACTTGATGTATGTTTTGGTGATCAACTTGCGGGTTCCGTGACCTTGGGAGTCTATGCATAGGGGTTGGCACACGTGTTCGTCTTGACTCTCCAATAGAAACTTTGGGGCACTCTTTGAAGTTCTTTGTGTTGGTTGAATAGATGAATCTGAGATTGTGTGATGCATATCGTATAACCATACCCACGGATACTTGAGGTGACAATGGAGTATCTAGGTGACATTAGGGTTTTGGTTGATTTGTGTCTTAAGGTGTTATTCTTGTATGAACTCTATGATAGATCGAACCGAAAGAATAGCTTCGTGTTTTTTTACTACGGACTCTTGAATAGATCGATTAGAAAGAGTAACTTTGAGGTGGTTTTGTACCCTACCATAATCTCTTCGTTTGTTCTCTGCTATTAGTTACTTTGGAGTGACTCTTTGTTGCATGCTGAGGGATAGTTATATGATCCAGTTATGTTATTATTAATGAGAGAACTTGCACTAGTGAAAGTATGAACCCTAGACCTTGTTTCCTATCATTTCAACACCGTTTGCTCACTTTTACCACTTACTGCCTTGCTGTTTTTATATTTTCAGTTTACAAAACCTATATCTACCATCCATATTGCACTTTTATCACCATCTCTTCGCCGAACTAGTGCACCTATACAATTTACCATTGTATTGGGTGTGTTGGGGACACAAGAGACTCTTTGTTATTTGGTTGCAGGGTTGTTTGAGAGAGAACATCTTCATCCTATGCCTCCCACGGATTGATAAACCTTAGGTCATCCACTTGAGGGAAATTTGCTACTGTCCTACAAACCTCTGCACTTGGAGGCCCAACAACGTCTACAAGAAGAAGGTTGCATAGTAGACATCAAGCTCTTTTCTGGCGCCGTTGCCGGGGAGGTTAGTGGTTGAAGGTATATCTTTAGATCTTGCAATCGAATCTTTTAGTTTCTTGTTTTATCACTAGTTTTATTTACAAAAGAAAACTACAAAAAATGGAATTAAGGTTGCCTCATATGCTTCATCTTTTTAATATCTTTCGTGAAAATGATGGGAAGGGAAATTGTGCTAAAGTACTAGAAGAAGAATTACATAGAATGCTTGGCATAAAATATCTGGATGATGAGCATGATTGCAATGTTGTTAGTATGAATTCTTTGAATACCCATGATGCTAATGATACGCAAAGCCACAAGCTTGGTGAAGCTATGTTTGATGAAGATGATAATTTTAGTCCCCCAAGTTTTGATGATAATATTTATGTAGCGACCCGACCCAAATGGATCGAAGTCTCTGTGCTTAAGTGTCATCCCTGGATCGGTATGCTGACACACACAGTACTCGATGAATTATAACAGAGTTCAATCACACACTTTATTACATCGAGGTCCTCAAAAGAGTATATTACAATAATATGGCCAAAGGCCATCTGGATAAAATAACTGCGGAAGCATCAAAAGTAAAATGAGTCCATCAACTCCACGGCAAACTGAGTGCAGAACAACGACCTATCGCACCTTTACTCCACGTCAGAAAACTCTGCAACATGAGACGTTGCAGCCATGTAGGTCAGCACATGGAATATGCTGGCAATGTCACACCATAGAAATAATAATAAAGAAAAAGAATATCTCTATATGCAAATTTAGCTGGTGGAGGCTCTAAGTTTAATGTTTGCATAAAGCCAATTTTACCCTACAACAAAGGAATACATTTTTATTTACTACTAAGTTAAAAATGCCATTATTGAGAAGGTTCCTCCAACTCAATCCCAAAAATTCCCAAGTTATTAGTAACCCAATAATTTCATTAAGAAGAGTGATGAGATCAACCAATAATTCACTTCTAGATACTCAAGTTGTCCATAACCGGGGACACGGCTAATCATGATTAGTTTGTACACTCTGCAGAGGTTTGCGCACTTTTCCCCACAAGACTCGACCACCTCCATGATCGGAAGATCGAGACATAGTCTTTCTGAAGTATTTCCTCCAAACCCTGGGTAGACCGGTACACCTACTTTCCCCTACATCAGCTAGTCTACCACGGAAAGAGGTCACACAACTTACTCAACTATGCCAGAGCCCATAATGGCTTGTGGCTGCACACGGAAGTTTCTAGGCATGAAATATCTTATGATCCCTTTGAGCCTGGGTGGCGGACCTAGGGTAATCACACGGGTACTCCGGGATTCCCCTTGGGCAAGAACTGGTTTCTCCAGGTGCCCCAAACAATCCACCCAGATGTGTATTAAAGTTGCCACCTTATGTTGTCCCAAAATTATTATCTCTCGCAACTTGCATGTATCACACATACCAATCCCCGTCTACGAGCATGGCTAAGCAATATATGATATAACGAATATTCCCGGGGTGATAAAAGGTCATAGGTTCCTACCAAATGAACTACATAGCATAACCACATGTTCCCAATCCTACTCATGCAATCTTTGAGGGTGAAACTAATGCATAGTAAAAACTGGGTATTGAAAATTATGATCAAAGTGTGAACTTGCCTTGCTGACGTTCGTTGAACTCTAAAGATTCGTAGTAACAAGCTTCGCACTCCGGATGATCTAGCGTAAGCAAGCAATAACATACATAAGCATACAAGCAAAGAATCAAAAAGAAAAACGAATAAAAGATTTCGAAAAACTCCAAAAACACCAAAATAATGTTTCTGTACAGAACATAATTTTTACCGCAACAAAAATAAATGGTTTTTGGTTTTAACAGAAGGTACATGTCACAAGCTTCGATTTGCAAAAAGAATCACCCAAAACGGAGTTACGAAACTCAAGTTATGGCCTAACGAAGTTTGAATTCAGATCTGTTTGAATTCAAATTTTAAAATTTTCAAAAAATATATTTCGTTTTGTTCTCTGGATAGAGGATATTTTTATGAAACCGTAGGAAAAATAATCAACTAAATCGGATCTATAGACTAAAAGATATACTAGAAACAAGATTCGGTAAAGAATCTGAATTGGAAAATATACTGATAAAAGAGAAAAAATTCGGACAGGGTGTTCACCGGACTTGTCGCCGGAGACGAGGAAGAAGGTGGCTCCGGTGTGTTTCGGCGAAGGAAGCGTATGGGACGGTGTAGAGGACGATGTGGTGAACCTCTTGATCAAGTTTTGGTTGTAGATAGCTTCATGTACACACAGTGAGAGGTCGCCGGAATTCACGAACTCCGGCGAGCAATTGGCGAGGTTTGGGAGGGGGAAAAGCTCCAGAAGGAGAGGGCTTCGGACGAGGGGTGAGAGGGGCTCGCGGGGTGCCTTTTATAGGGCTTGGGGAGGTCTAGAGTTGGGTGGGGCGAGATGTGTTAATGGTGGCTGTTTCTCTGCCTCGTAATGGCCATTACAGGCGACTCCAAGGCGCACTAGGAAGGGGAAGGGGTAGAGGAAGGCGAGGGGAACCGATTCCGGGGGTTAGTGAGTGCGGGGGAAGGGAGTTGAGGGGAGAGAGAGGTGGAGGCGCCATGGAAGTTCTCCGTTCGTTGCTCCTCTGTAGATGAACGAGAGGAAGAAGGAGATAGCGCTGGCATGGGCCTGCTGGGCTTCGTTTTTTTTTTGACACAGAGAAAAAATATATATAGATAGAAAATAAAAATATTTTAAAATAGGACATATATATATCAAAAATTTCAGAAAAATAAATCCTACATGATGAACTATTTTTCAGAGGCTAAATAAAAACTTTATAAAAAATATTTTTTTTCTAAAAATCCAAATGAAACTCAAATTTGAATTAAAAAATTTTGGCATTGTTTTCTTCTAACTTTTTGGAGTGTGATGTTCGCTCCTATCAGAATTATTATTTAGATCTGAAGAAAAATGTTCACATAATAATATGGTCTTATATATGACCTATGAACATTTATCCTGCATAAAATGCAAATTAAAAAAAACATTTTTGTTAAACTAGTAAAATAAATTGCAAATAAAACCCAACAAATATATTTTGGTTCCAAATTCAAATTCCAATATTTTCCCTCTGATTTTGAAGAAGTCATTTTATCTTCTCTCTTTATTTTTGGAATAATGGAAATGATCTTTTTTTTTATGGAACCAAGTTTGATCCAATTTCCAAATTTTGAAATTTCAAAAGTGGCTTTTAGGGAAACTTCCAACTCTCTCTTTTGGTCCTTGAGTTGCTCAAAGTTCTTTGGATCAGAATCAAATAATACAAATGGGGAAAAATGCATAAATCATGGATGCATATGAATGATCTATTTATAAACATCCAAATTGAAAATTTGGGATGTTACAAACCTACCCCCCTTAAGATGAATCTCGCCCTCGAGATTCGGGTTGGCTAGCAAAAAGGTGTGGGTGATCTTGTCGAAGATCTTCTTCGCGTTCCCAGGTGGCTTCTTCCTCAGTATGATGACTCCACTGAACCTTGCAAAACTTGATGACCTTGCTGCGGGTAACCCTGCTTGCTGTTTCGAGAATCTTGACGGGTTTCTCCTCATAAGTCAGATCACTATCCAAATGTATAGCTTCTAGTGGCATTGTATCTCTCAAAGGAATATCAGCTATCTCCGCATGGCACTTCTTCAACTGGGAAACATGAAACACATTATGAACTCCAGACAAGGCTTTGGGTAATTCCAACTTGTAGGCAACTTCACCCATGCGTTCCAAAATTCTGTATGGCCCCACAAATCGTGGTGCTAGTTTGCCTTTAACTCCAAACCGTTTAACTCCTCGAAGTTGAGACACACGAAGATATGCTCTATCTCCGACTTCATAAGTTACTTCCTTGCGTTTAGTATCGGCATAACTCTTCTGTCTGGATTGGGCTATCTTAAGTCTGTCACGGATCAACTTGACTTTCTCCTCCGAATCTCTGATAAGGTCGGGACCAAATAATTTACGGTCTCCAACTCCATCCCACATTAATGGTGTCCTGCACCTCCTTCCGTACAAAGCTTCGAAAGGTGCCATCTTCAAACTAGCTTGATAGCTGTTGTTATATGAGAATTCTGCGTATGGCAAATTATCATCCCAACTAGATCCATAATCTAGCGCACAAGCTCTCAACATGTCCTCCAGTATCTGATTGACTCTCTCGGTCTGCCCATCTGTCTGCGGATGAAAGGCTGTACTGAACTCTAGCCTGGTACCCAAAGTTTCGTGTAACTGATGCCAAAACTTTGAGGTAAATTGTGTTCCTCTATCTGATACGATGGTCCTCGGAACTCCATGCAGACATACGATCCTGGTCATGTATATCTTGGCCAATTTAGCACTTGTATATGTGGTTTTCACGGGGATGAAGTGAGCTACCTTGGTCAAGCGATCAACTACTACCCAAATAGAATCATAGCCTGATCGGGTCCTGGGTAATCCTGTAATGAAGTCCATGCCAAGCTTGTCCCACTTCCAATCGGGTATTGGCAAGGGCTGAAGTAATCCTGCTGGTTTCTGGTGCTCTGCCTTAACTCTCTGACATACGTCGCATACTGCTACATACTCGGCAATATCCTTCTTCATACCTGTCCACCAGAAACTTTCCTTCAAGTCCAAATACATCTTGGTGTTTCCTGGGTGTATCGAATAAGGCGAATCATGAGCCTCCTGAAGAATCAACTTCCTGATCTCTGTGTTATTTGGCACATAAATACGCTGCTCAAACCATAAGGTTCCGTGTTCATCTTCACGAAATCCTGCTGCCTTTCCTTGGTTCATCATTTCCTTTATTTCTGCAATACCTTTGTCTAACTTTTGGGCTTCTCGAATCTTTCCCAGCAAGGTGGATTGAATTTCCATTGCGGTAACAAAACCTCGTGGTACTATCTCCAATCGGAGATCTCTGAGATCATCAATTAACTCTTGAGGTAATCCTCCTGCTGTGAGGGTATTGACATAACTCTTGCGGCTCAATGCATCTGCCACAAAATTGGCCTTTCCTGGGTGATAGTGCAATTTCATGTCATAATCTTTTATGAGCTCCAACCATCTTCTCTGCCTGAGGTTCAACTCCTTCTGCGTGAAGATGTATTTCAAACTCTTGTGATCCGTGTAAACATCACAATGATTTCCAATAAGAAAATGCCTCCAGGTCTTGAGCACATGCACTACGGCTGCTAACTCCAAATCATGCGTGGCATAATTCCGCTCATGGGGTCGAAGTTGACGTGAGGCATATGAAACAACTCTTCCTTCTTGCATAAGAACACCTCCAAGTCCCTGACGAGAAGCGTCGCAATATACCTGAAAATCCTTGCGTATATTCGGAAGAATTAGTACTGGGGCTGTGACCAAACGTTTCTTCAACTCCTGAAAACTGGCCTCACATTCTTCGGTCCAATTAAACTTGGTGTCTTTCTTCAATAACTCTGTCATGGGCTTCGCGATCTTGGAGAAATTCTCAATAAACCTCCGATAATATCCTGCGAGTCCAAGGAAACTGCGAATCTCTCCGACTGAGGTGGGTGCCTTCCATTCGGTGACGGCTTCAACTTTCGAAGGGTCCACTGCTATTCCTTCCCCTGATATAACATGTCCGAGAAATCCAACTTCCTTCAACCAGAATTCACACTTGCTGAACTTTGCATATAACTGATGTTCCCTGAGCTTCTCAAGAACCAAGCGCAAATGTTCCTTGTGTTCTTCTTCATTCTTTGAGTAAATCAATATATCATCAATGAATACCAGAACAAACTTATCCAATAACTCCATGAATACCTTATTCATCATATTCATAAAATAGGCAGGGGCATTAGTCAAACCAAAAGACATGACTGTATACTCATAAAGCCCATATCTCGTGGTAAAGGCTGTCTTGGGTATATCCTGTTCTCGAATCTTCAGCTGGTGATATCCAGATCGAAGATCGATTTTTGAGAAAACTTTTGCTCCTTGTAGCTGGTCAAACAAATCATTGATCATCGGTAGAGGGTACTTGTTCTTGATCGTCACCTCATTCAACGCACGGTAATCCACAACCATTCTCAAGGATCCATCCTTCTTCTCAACTAGAAGCACTGGGGCTCCCCAAGGTGATGAACTCGGTCGAATATAACCTTTCTCCAATAATTCCTTAATCTGCTTCTTAATTTCCTCCAGGTCATTTGCGGGCATCCGGTACGGTCTCTTGGATATTGGTCCGGTGCCTGGTAACAATTCAATCAAAAACTCTATGTCTCGATCTGGTGGCATGCGTTACGGTTTAGAGTGGATGAGAAATTAGAATAGAATAAGGGCCTAATGAGAGAAATCACTACCCATATGCTTATGATAGCAATAAAACTTCAAATCAAGCAATTCACACAAATCACACCACACAAGCAAAACCTACAGGTAAGGTCATATCCACAAGAGATATGATCTCTTCATACTACCGCAATCATTCGTGGGACTACATTTGGTTGTGGTGGTCTGAACTAAATCTTCTCAAATCAAAGTCAACTCTACTTCTTCTTCTTCGTCAATGATGTCTTCATGGGTCTTGGTCTCATCAGCTGAGCAACTTGGTCATGGGGTTCAACAACTATCAAATTGAAGTAGAGAAGAGATAAAAATGAATAAAGAAGAGTACAGACCAACGGATATATAAGGAAGTGGTAAAATAGAGTTTTCTTCCTATGGTTTTCCATTTCCTAGTGGCCGCGTCCTACAGTCAGCATGTGCTCTGATACCATCTTGTAGCGACCCGACCCAAATGGATCGAAGTCTCTGTGCTTAAGTGTCATCCCTGGATCGGTATGCTGACACACACAGTACTCGATGAATTATAACAGAGTTCAATCACACACTTTATTACATCGAGGTCCTCAAAAGAGTATATTACAATAATATGGCCAAAGGCCATCTGGATAAAATAACTGCGGAAGCATCAAAAGTAAAATGAGTCCATCAACTCCACGGCAAACTGAGTGCAGAACAACGACCTATCGCACCTTTACTCCACGTCGGAAAACTCTGCAACATGAGACGTTGCAGCCATGTAGGTCAGCACATGGAATATGCTGGCAATGTCACACCATAGAAATAATAATAAAGAAAAAGAATATCTCTATATGCAAATTTAGCTGGTGGAGGCTCTAAGTTTAATGTTTGCATAAAGCCAATTTTACCCTACAACAAAGGAATACATTTTTATTTACTACTAAGTTAAAAATGCCATTATTGAGAAGGTTCCTCCAACTCAATCCCAAAAATTCCCAAGTTATTAGTAACCCAATAATTTCATTAAGAAGAGTGATGAGATCAACCAATAATTCACTTCTAGATACTCAAGTTGTCCATAACCGGGGACACGGCTAATCATGATTAGTTTGTACACTCTGCAGAGGTTTGCGCACTTTTCCCCACAAGACTCGACCACCTCCATGATCGGAAGATCGAGACATAGTCTTTCTGAAGTATTTCCTCCAAACCCTGGGTAGACCGGTACACCTACTTTCCCCTACATCAGCTAGTCTACCACGGAAAGAGGTCACACAACTTACTCAACTATGCCAGAGCCCATAATGGCTTGTGGCTGCACACGGAAGTTTCTAGGCATGAAATATCTTATGATCCCTTTGAGCCTGGGTGGCGGACCTAGGGTAATCACACGGGTACTCCGGGATTCCCCTTGGGCAAGAACTGGTTTCTCCAGGTGCCCCAAACAATCCACCCAGATGTGTATTAAAGTTGCCACCTTATGTTGTCCCAAAATTATTATCTCTCGCAACTTGCATGTATCACACATACCAATCCCCGTCTACGAGCATGGCTAAGCAATATATGATATAACGAATATTCCCGGGGTGATAAAAGGTCATAGGTTCCTACCAAATGAACTACATAGCATAACCACATGTTCCCAATCCTACTCATGCAATCTTTGAGGGTGAAACTAATGCATAGTAAAAACTGGGTATTGAAAATTATGATCAAAGTGTGAACTTGCCTTGCTGACGTTCGTTGAACTCTAAAGATTCGTAGTAACAAGCTTCGCACTCCGGATGATCTAGCGTAAGCAAGCAATAACATACATAAGCATACAAGCAAAGAATAAAAAAGAAAACGAATAAAAGATTTCGAAAAACTCCAAAAACACCAAAATAATGTTTCTGTACAGAACATAATTTTTACCGCAACAAAAATAAATGGTTTTTGGTTTTAACAGAAGGTACATGTCACAAGCTTCGATTTGCAAAAAGAATCACCCAAAACGGAGTTACGAAACTCAAGTTATGGCCTAACGAAGTTTGAATTCAGATCTGTTTGAATTCAAATTTTAAAATTTTCAAAAAATATATTTCGTTTTGTTCTCTGGATAGAGGATATTTTTATGAAACCGTAGGAAAAAGAATCAACTAAATCGGATCTATAGACTAAAAGATATACTAGAAACAAGATTCGGTAAAGAATCTGAATTGGAAAATATACAGATAAAAGAGAAAAAATTCGGACAGGGTGTTCACCGGACTTGTCGCCGGAGACGAGGAAGAAGGTGGCTCCGGTGTGTTTCGGCGAAGGACGCGTATGGGACGGTGTAGAGGACGATGTGGTGAACCTCTTGATCAAGTTTTGGTTGTAGATAGCTTCATGTACACACGGTGAGAGGTCGCCGGAATTCACGAACTCCGGCGAGCAATTGGCGAGGTTTGGGAGGGGGAAAAGCTCCAGAAGGAGAGGGCTTCGGACGAGGGGTGAGAGGGGCTCGCGGGGTGCCTTTTATAGGGCTTGGGGAGGTCTAGAGTTGGGTGGGGCGAGATGTGTTAATGGTGGCTGTTTCTCTGCCTCGTAATGGCCATTACAGGCGACTCCAAGGCGCACTAGGAAGGGGAAGGGGTAGAGGAAGGCGAGGGGAGCCGATTCCGGGGGTTAGTGAGTGCGGGGGAAGGGAGTTGAGGGGAGAGAGAGGTGGAGGCGCCATGGAAGTTCTCCGTTCGTTGCTCCTCTGTAGATGAACGAGAGGAAGAAGGAGATAGCGCTGGCATGGGCCTGCTGGGCTTCGTTTTTTTTTTTGACACAGAGAAAAAAAATGTATAGATAGAAAATAAATATATTTTAATATAGGACATATATATATCAAAAATTTCAGAAAAATAAATCCTACATGATGAACTATTTTTCAGAGGCTAAATAAAAACTTTATAAAAAATATTTTTTTCTAAAAATCCAAATGAAACTCAAATTTGAATTAAAATTTTTTGGCATTGTTTTCTTCTAACTTTTTGGAGTGTCATGTTCGCTCCTATCAGAATTATTATTTAGATCTGAAGAAAAATGTTCACATAATAATATGGTCTTATATATGACATGTGAACATTTATCCTGCCTAAAATGCAAATTAAAAAAAAACATTTTTGTTAAACTAGTAAAATAAATTGCAAATAAAACCCAACAAATATATTTTGGTTCCAAATTCAAATTCCAATATTTTCCCTCTGATTTTGAAGAAGTCATTTTATCTTCTCTCTTTATTTTTGGAATAATGGAAATGATCTTTTTTTTATGGAACCAAGTTTGATCCAATTTCCAAATTTTGAAATTTCAAAAGTGGCTTTTAGGGAAACTTCCAACTCTCTCTTTTGGTCCTTGAGTTGCTCAAAGTTCCTTGGATCAGAATCAAATAATACAAATGGGGAAAAATGCATAAATCGTGGATGCATATGAATGATCTATTTATAAACATCCAAATTGAAAATTTGGGATGTTACAATTTATTATGATGAAAGCATGCCTCCTATTTATGATGATTATATTGATGAATGTGGATTTGGAGAGGTCATGACTTTATTTAGTGATGAATCCACTATTTCGGAACAGGTTCCAATTGATTATGAGAACAAAGTTGTTATCTATGATGATTATTGTGATGACTTGTATGCTATTAAGAATAATGATAACCATGAAACTTGTCATCATGATTTTAGTTTTCAATTGGATTATGCTTCACATGATAGTTATTTTGTTGAGTTTGCTCCCACTACTATGAATGAGAAGAATTTTGCTTATGTGGAGAGTATTAAAATTTCTATGCAAGTAGATCATGAAAAAAATGCTTTATGTGCTGGTTATATTGTTGAATTCATTCATGATGCTACTGAAAATTATTATGAGAGAGGATCATATGCTTATAGGAATTGCAATAATATCAAGTTTCCTCTCTATGTGCTTAAAATCTTGAAGTTATGCTCGTTTTCCCTTCCTATGCTAGTTGATTATCGTTCCCATAAGTTGTTTGCTCAGAAAATCCCTATGCATAGGAAGTGGGTTAGACTTAAATGTGCTAGTTATATTCTTCATGATGCTCTCTTTATGTTTCAATTCTTATCTTTTATGTGAGCATCATTAAAATCATCATGCCTAGCTAGGGGCGTTAAACGATAGCGCTTGTTGGGAGGCAACCCAACTTTATTTTTATTCTATATTTTTGCTTCTATTTAGGAATAAATATTGCATCTGGCTTATGTTTAGATGTTGTTTTGTGTTTTAATTAGTGTTTGTGCCAAGTAGAACTTTGGGAAGACTTGTGTGAAGTTTATGCGATCATGCTGTAAAAAACAGAAAGTTTAGCGCTCACGAGATTAGCTACCATTTTCTTATAGAAGATTGCATTTTAGTTGATTCTTTTTCCAGATGATTAATAGACAAATTCCTCACGTCCACTAATTTATTTCAGAATTTTTAGAGTTACAGAAGTATTCGAAAGTTACAGATTGCTACAGACTGTTCTGTTTTTGACATATTCTGTTTTCTATGTGTTGTTTGCTTATTTTGATGAATCTATGAGTAGTGTCAGGGATATTACCACTAGGTATAAACCGCCCAGGAGGGGCCGGTTTATATCTATCAAAGATTACTTCTGCCGAAGCCCAATGGAACATGGAGCATGACCCTTTACTCCAGAAGATTTAAAGCCTAAGAGGTGTTAGGGCCCATGATTTGTAAACCGCCATACGGCGTCTAACTTGCGATGTAAGATAGGAAAGATAGAGACCGAGCCATACACATTTATGAGCTGGCCTCGGGACTCTGTAAACCGGACCGGGTGTCACCTTGTGTATATAAAGGGACGACCCGGCGACGGTTCAGAGACAGAGAACAACAGCTCGAGACACAGGCAAAGCATATTCGCTCCCTGGTCATCGAAACCCTAGCAACACTACACCAAACTAGACATAGGCTTTTATCTTCATCGAAGGGGCTGAACTAGTATAAGACCCTTGCATCCTTGTCCGCTTTAATCCCTTTAAGCTACCCCGTAGCGATGGCCTCACGACTAAGTCCTTTTGCTAGGACATCTGCCGTGACAAAACCACGACAGTTGGCGCCCACCATGTGGCTATCGCATGATGGTTTCTGTCGGGACCCCGATCCTAAGTCACACTGGTCTAGCATGTAACACACCATATCACTTTGCGGCCTCACGCACGGTATCCCCACGGGTGCCAGCTTACCTGGCCCGGGACCGTTTGCGCATTTTGGCTCACGTATATGATAGTGTCGCTAGCATCCATATGACAGAGAACCCGGGCCGACATGACCAGTTATAAACCAAAAGTGGCACTAAATTACAGAGACAGGCATTCATGACCCAGCAATGAACGTGTCGGTCATCAACGTATGAACCCAAGTCGTAGCAAGCTACAAGGACTTAAAGGAACAACGCGTGACATTTCCCCTAAGGGACAGACACAGGAACGAAGAAGGACACATGCCGGTCAGCCTAAGTGTTCCAGAGCAGTAGCGAGCTACCAAGGCTCAGTGGAAAACACTAGGAGACATTTCCCTGTAAAATAGGCTACCAAGGGTAAACAACTAGGTGTCGGATCCCACACATACCAAGCATTTCAATAACATACACGCAATATGCTCAATATGTGCAGATACAACATGGCATCACAACAAGACTCTAATAAACAAAGTATTTATTCATTAGGCTCCGAGGAGCCAAATATTACAAACATGGGTCTCACGACCCAACATTCAGAGCATACAAGCAACAAGCGGAAGCACTACATGTCTGAGTACAGACATCTACAAATGAAAGAGGCTGAAGAGCCTGACTATCTACAACACTCGTCCAAGAACGTAGCTGAGGTACAAGCTACTTGTCGAAGTCCAAGCGGAACTACTAGTGAGACATCAATCCTATCTGCAAAACATAAATTAAGCAAACATGAGTACAAAGGTACTCAGCAAGACTTACATCAGATCCTATCATACATGCACTTGTATCAAGATGGCAAAGTGGGGTTTAGTTGCAGCAAGCCAGCTTTGACTTAGTGGCTATCCTATTCCATGATTGCTGGTAGCTCTTCTGAGGTGGCGCACACGAGTCCACTAATCACCACACAATACACCACTATGGATTCATCCCCGTCTCCCTACGAGAAGGCCATCCATAGCACTCACACTTGTCTTGAGTATTTTAGAGTATCCACTTCAAGTTGTCTATGTACCCTGTAAGCATCCAAGAAGTCCATATCCGCGGACCCGGCTATTCGAATAGATTATGATAACCCTGCAGGGGTGTACTTCTTCACACACGCTCTCGCCACTTACCGCCAGGTACACGTCATGTATCTCGGCAACCTTCAAGCGGAAGCCTAGCGAGGGTGTCGGCCACGACCTGACTAACCACACAAGTCTCTCGTCCAGGTTTATCGCCTATTCGGGTTCCATCCGCAAGGGAGTCCGGCCGAGGTTTCCATCACGGACCCAAACGATGTGTACAGGGTTCCCGAGCCCACCATCCGGGTGACACTCGGTACACCGGGCCACGTGTGCCTAGTCTGTCCCAAGCCCACCCTGCCGGGTGCCACCTGGTAGAGAAATAACACTACCTACAAACGCCAGAAACTAGTTGCAACTCCTGGACAGAGATCATGTTGATTAATAAGTCGAGAGGGGCACTTAAGCATTCCAATGCGTGGTAGTAGCTGATCATTGGACAACATACACAGAACTCAGTTCTTAGGGACGGTTCCAGTGAGACAACCCACCATGTACTCCTACATGGCCTCTCACCACTACCTTTACCAAATCGTGTTCACACACTTAACCCTCAGCATCAGAACATATCATTTCACTCTAATTCATTCCCGATGAATCAGACCTGACACACTCTAAGCAATAGCAAGCAAGGCATGGTAAGATCACATCATGGCTTGAATCAACTCCTACACATGCTAGTGGGTTTTAACTATTTACTGTGGAAAGACAGGTCATGCAGAGGAATGGGTTCAACTACCGCAGCATAAAGTAGCAGGTGAAGTCGTTGTTGTCCTAATGCAATAACAGGGAGCAGGAGTGAGAGAGGGATTGTATCGGAATGAACAAGGGGGTTTGCTTGCCTGGTAAAACAACGTGCAGAACACTGCTCCTCTGACAGGTACTCTGGATCGGTCTCCGGAGCTGGACCTATCGAGAAGAACGGTGCCGACAATCAAACACAAGCATATGCAACAATATGATGCATGAATATGGCATGAAGTTATGATGTTGTTTGGGCTAGTGCAACTAGCATTCAATTTGAAAGAAGTCCATTAGAACCAAGGGTTCAAATGCAATTTTAAAATAAGAATTTTAAATGCCAAATATGTGTTTTCATAAAAACAGTAGGTATAACTTCATTTGTCATGCATGAAAATGGTACAGATGGATAGATTGAATTTTTCTGATAATTTTTCATATATAAATTATTTCATTCTGAGCTACGGTTGAATTTTTGTGATTTTTTTGAAGTTTAGGCCAAATTCTGAAATAAATAAATCATTTAAGATTTATTTAAAAACCAGAACTGGATTACTGCGTCAGCATGACACAAGTATGACGTCAGCAGGTCAAAGAGCTGGTCCAGAGTCAAACCTGACAGTGGGTCCCACTGGACAGTGACTCAATTAATTAACTAAAGTTTAAAACTAAACTAAACAGACACGGGGCCCACATGTCAGTGTCTAATTAGATTAATGTCAGTAATTAAAACTTAATTAAACCCTAAACTAAAAATTAGTCAAAGCTGGCCCCACATGTCATTGACTCAGGGGAAGTCAAACCCAGTGGGTTTGGGTCAAAACCCACCGGCGGTTAGCCGCCGGCGAGGCCGAATGCGGCGGAGGGCGTCGGAAACTCGCCTCCGTCGACCATTCGAGCGGCGGAGGGCACCTACAGGATGCGCAGACTCTTGCGCATCCAACGCGCTAGGCGGCAGCAGCTGGAGCGGCCGGAATCGTCGCCGGCGTCGAGCCCAGCGGCGGCCGGAGTTCGGGCCTCGTCGGTTTAGGTGCTGCGGTGCACGAGAAGGCGAGGGAGTGAGTGCGTTGGGTTCCTGGGGGCTTCCTGAGCACGATGACGTGCTCCGTTGTGAGCTCATGCGGCTGTGGCCACGGCTACACCATGGCCGGCGGCGAGAAGCTCTCGGTCGCGGGAGGAATCGGAGCTAGAGGACAGGCGCGAGCACGAGGGAAGGGGGGAAAGGTAGAGGAGCTCACGGCGATCTCGAAGGCGTCGTCAGCGAGCTCGGGGACGCGTCGGAGCGGGCGCACGGTCGCCGGCGATCTTCACGGCCGCAGGTTGAAGACGAGGTCGACGACGGCGCTCCAGGGGCTTCTGACGTCGGGCAGCTCGGCGAGGGGAAGGAGAGGAACGAGGCGGAGCTTCTGGGCACTCCGGCGAGGCGAGAGGGGAACGGTGGCCACGGCTACGGCGAGCGGCGGCGACGGTGGCGTTCGGGCGTTCGCGAGGAAGAGCACTAGGAGAGGGGGAACGGAACCGAGGGGGAGTGAGAGGGTCCAGGGGGTGCGTGGCGTCGTCCAGAGACGCCCAGGCGTGTCGGCAGTGGCGGAAGCAGGAGGTGGCCGTGGCGCGTGGCCGCGGGCGTCGAGCACACGCTCATCCTTCTGTCAAGGAGGAAGACGACAGGGAGGAGCGGGCTGGGCTGGCCAGCTGGGCCGGCCAGGCCGTGCTGTGCTGGGCCAGCACAGGTAAGTCTGCCCTTTTTATTTTTCTTTTCTATTTTCTTCTGACATTTGTTTTGATTTAATTTCTAAACTAAATCATTTATTTTCTTCTGACATTTTATTTTGCAGGGACCTAGGAATTAACCCAAACCCCTAAAAATAAAGAACCAGAATTTTGGACATATATAAAATATATAATATATATATATCCAAGCAAAATAGCTATTGCATTAATTCCAAATGCCCAAAACAAATGCTTATGGGCTTCTAATAATATTTGTTTGATTTTTATCTCTGACCAATATTTTTAGAGGGCCACATGAACATTTTCTTGGACCTTTTTGGAGCAACTTTTATTTGGGTCATTTTCAAAAGGGTTTCTGAGGGTTTCACAAGTCCTCAATTCAATTTCATTTGAAATTTAAACATGATGCAAACCACAAACTAACCTAGAGCATACGAGAACTAGGGTTGTGACAACTCGCCTCCACTTGAAAGAATCTCGTCCCGATATTCAGGAGTAGGCGGAAAGAAGGTGGGGTACTCCAGTCGGAGACGATCTTCTCGCTCCCAGGTAGCTTCTCTCTCTGAATGATGAGACCACTGAACTTTGAGAAACTTGATGTTATGACGTCGAGTGACACGCTCTGCTTGATCCAGAATGCGAACGGGATACTCTCGATATGTGAGGTTATCTTGGAGATCAAGCGTTTCGTGGTCCACTCCGCGGATGGGATCCGAGAAGCAACGCGTGAGTTGAGAGACGTGGAAGACATCATGAACTCGAGAAAGATGTGGGGGTAGTTCCAATTGGTAGGCAACCTCTCCTCGTTTAGCAAGAATGCGAAAAGGACCAATGTAACGAGGAGCCAACTTGCCCTTGATACCGAAACGATGGGTACCCTTCAAAGGAGTAACCCGAAGATAAGCTTTGTCTCCAACTTCATAAGCCACTTCCTTATGATGACGATCATACTGGCTCTTTTGACGAGACTGGGCTGTTTTCAAATTCTCACGAATGATACGAACTTGCTCTTCTGCTTCCTGGATCATATCCGGTCCAAAGAATTGTCTTTCACCAGTTTTTGACCAGTTCAAAGGTGTTCGACATCTTCATCCATAGAGTATTTCAAAAGGAGCTTGTTTGAGACTAGATTGATAGCTATTGTTATAAGCAAACTCGGCGAAAGGAAGACATTTCTCCCAATCCATACCGAATGAGATAACGCAAGCTCTAAGCATGTCTTCGAGAATTTGGTTAACCCGTTCCACTTGACCACTTGACTGAGGGTGGAAAGCGGTACTGAAAGAAAGATGGGTGCCCATGGCAGTCTGGAAACTCTCCCAGAAATGAGAAGTGAAAAGACTACCACGGTCTGAATTGATCTCTAGTGGGACACCATGAAGTGACACTATTCGAGAAATATACAAGTCAGCAAGCTGACTAGCAGTGATACTCTCTCGAACAGGTAGGAAGTGAGCCACTTTGGAGAGACGATCAATGACTACGAAAATAGCATTATTCCCTCTCTTGGTCCTTGGAAAGCCGGTGATGAACTCCATACCAACTTTATCCCATTTCCACTCAGGAATAGCTAGAGGCTGAAGGGTGCCAGCAGGTCTTTGATGTTCTGCCTTAACGCGACGACAAACGTCACATTTAGCAATGAATTCAGCAATTTCTCTCTTCATCCTAGTCCACCAGAACCTCTGGCGTAGGTCCTGATACATCTTAGTACTACCGGGATGAATCGTGAGAGGAGATTCATGAGCCTCTTTAAGGATCAATTGTCGCAGATGTTGATTCTTGGGAACCACCAAGCGATTGTCAAAGAAAACAACACCTCGATCATCCATAGAGAAACATCCACCAACTCCCCTTTTAATGTTTCTCTTGATGTGGACAACGCCCCTATCAAACTTCTGGTCAGAAATGATCTGATCCTCAAGGGTAGGTTTCGCCACCAAGGTAGAAAGGAATCCGCGAGGAGCAATGTGAAGGTTAAGCTTACATAGTTCCTCATGGAGAAGTGGTTGGCCCTGCTGCAACATGAGATTGTTGCAATAGGTCTTACGACTTAGCGCATCAGCCATGACATTTCCCTTGCCTGGGGTGTAGGTAATTCCTAAGTCGTAATCTGAGATCAACTCCAACCAACGTCTTTGCCTAAGGTTCAAATCTGGTTGGGTGAAGATATACTTGAGACTCTGGTGATCGGTGTAGATCTCGCAACGATTACCAAGGAGGTAATGCCGCCAGGTCTTAAGTGCATAGACCACAGCTGCAAGCTCTAGATCATGTGTAGGATAATTTTCCTCATGTGGATGCAACTGTCGAGATGCATAGGCAATCACACGACGATCCTGCATAAGAATGCAACCTAGTCCCTGTCGTGAGGCATCACAGTAGATAACAAAGTCCTTAGTGAAATCCGGTGGCACAAGTATGGGAGCAGAGGTCAGGCGTCTTTTCAGTTCTTGAAAACTGTGCTCACATTGTGGGGACCACTCAAACTTTTTATCCTTCTTGAGAATTTCCGAGAGAGGTTTGGCCACTTTCGAAAAGTTTTCAACAAAGCGGCGACAATAGCTGGCTAGACCAAGGAAACTCCTAACTTGTTTAACTGTTTCAGGCGGAGTCCAATCAAGAACGGCCTGAACTCTCTCAGGGTTGACAGCAATGCCCTTCCCTGAGATTACGTGGCCGAGATAGGTCACTTCTGGCAACCAAAATTCGCACTTGGAGAACTTGGCATAAAGGCGATGCTCTCTGAGTTTTTCTAGAACAAGTCTAAGATGTTCGGCATGCTCTTCCTCGTTCTTCGAGTAAATAAGAATATCATCGAGGTAAACCACGACGAACTTATCCAAATACTCCATGAAGATCGAGTTCATCAAGCGGGAGAAAGTGGCTGGAGCATTGGTTAGACCGAAAGACATGACGGTGTACTCGTACTGGCCATAACGAGTGACAAAAGCCTTCTTAGGAATGTCTCTGTTTTTTATTTTGATTTGATGGTAGCCTAACCTCAAATCCATTTTGGAGAAGACTGAGGATCCAGCGAGCTGATCATACAGGTCGTTGATCCTGGGGAGCGGATACTTGTTCTTTATCGTGACCAAATTAACGGGACGATAATCTACAACCATCCGTTCCGTGCCATCCTTCTTCTTGACGAAGAGGACGGGACAAGCCCAAGGAGAAGAACTAGGACGAATAAAACCCTTTTGCAAGGACTCATCAAGTTGTTTCTTAAGCTCAGCTAGTTCTAGGGGTGCCATCTTATAAGGTCTCCTAGAAATTGGAACAGTTCCTGGGATAAGATCTATGACGAACTCTACATCCCTATAAGGTGGAACACCTGGTAGTTCTTCTGGAAAGACATCCGGAAAGTCTCGGACTACCGGGATATCTTCAAGGTCTGGGAGAGGGCTGGCATTAAGAGAATAGAGTTGACGCTTTGCAACTCTAGTGTTGACAGTGACTATCTTACCAGATGGATGTGTAAGCTGAACAGACCTAGTGTAACAATCGATCTTGGCATGATGAGCTGTCATCCAGTCCATACCCAAGATGATGTTAATATCTGAAGACTTGAGGGCTATGAGTGAGGCAAGGAATACAAGTCTGTCAACAAGGATTCCATTACCATGGCTTATTCTGGTAGTTTGCCATCTAGACCCCGGGGTTTGGATTTCGAGCGGAGTTGGCATGTCACAAAATGACATGTCATGCAAACGAGCATAGCCTTCAGAGATAAAGGAGTGAGATGGTCCGGTATCGAACAGAACCGAAGCCGGATGGCAATTGACAAGGAGTGTACCAAGAATGACATTTGGATCATCATTAGCGTCTTTAGCTGAGACGTGATGCACACGTCCATGTTTAGTGGGAGCTGGATTGGCAATGATAGTCTTGCGTGGTGGCTTACTATGAAGAACGGACTTCTCGGGCTGGGGTGGAGCAAGACTGGCCTGAGAACAGTCACGTGCATAGTGTCCTGGCTTTCCGCATGTAAAGCAAGTCCCTGAGGTAGGTCGTGGACCCGCATTGACAAGCGGTTTGCCAATAGGCTTGGGTGGAGCATAAGACTGAGCTGGATAAGGTACCACACAAGATGGCATCGGAGGATAAGTGGGTGGAAGAACAGAGTTCGGAACCCAAATCCGACGCTTCTGAGAACTAGAACCGGAAGAAGATCCCAAATCAAGGGTGTGCTTACGAGACTCCTCGTAAGTGAGTTGAGCTGTCTCTGCATTGATGGCCTTGTTCACAAGAGCCTGGAACGTGTTGCAATGATGCAAATGAAGATCACGACGCAGTTTGGGGTTGAGACCCTTCCGGAACCTAGCCTGCTTCTTGGCGTCCGTGGACACTTCTTCTGTAGCATAGCGGGCGAGGTTCTCAAACTCTCGACTATAAGCATCAACAGCCATCTTAGCCTGTGTAAGACTACAGAACTCTTCTCTCTTACGATCGATAAGGGCTTCAGGGATATGATGCTCATGAAAAGCCTCGGTGAAAACTCTCCAGGTAGGAATCTGGCCAGCTGGAATCATGGCCTCATAGTTCTGCCACCAAAGACTAGCAGGACCTTCCAGGTGATAAGTGGCATAGATAACCTTGTCATCTTCAGCTACGTTTGCAGAACGCAGCTTGTGAGTGATACTACGGAGCCAGTCATCTGCGTCGAGTGGCTCAATGGGATGATGGAAGGTGGGTGGTTTCAGACGAATGAAGTCATGGATGGTTGCCGATTCCTTGCACTGATGTGCGGTATTCTCCTCAATACGTGCCAACAAGCGGTTAGACTCACGCTTGTTTCTCTCCATCTCTAACATTAACTCCGCCAACGAAGGCTGGTCGGGAGGATCCTCCTTATCCCTACCACCTCCGTGGTTCTGTCTACGAGCAGCTGAGCTTCGCTTAACTGAAGACATCCTGAGAAGCGAAACCGAAGACGGAAACATCAACAACTATAGGAAGCATAATGGTAGAACAAGGATTTAGTATCTCTCGAACTACTAGGATAATTCCGGCAGCATAACGGCAGTAAAATGCTCAGAATGAGACATCCTGCCAGAAAAGGGTAGTACAACATCTCAACATCATCACTCAAGGTACTATGATAGTACTAAACAAACTATACTGGAAGAACTAGAAACGGGATTAGGACTCTGATCAACCAATCCTAAGGGACTACGGAGTAGTAACTCGTGATCCTGATAGACGGAAAAGAAAGCCTAGTTCCTTAACCCCGTAGGAAAAGTAAGATGACTCAGATCAAAAGACATGAGGTATAAGGAGTAAAAAGAGCCTTACGTTCCCTTCCACAATCAATTCCCTAATATAACTAAGGAATTTCTAGACTCAACTTCGACCATTTTGGCTTGGTAATCCTACAGGCAGTCAGGCTCTGATACCAACGCTGTCGGGACCCCGATCCTAAGTCACACTGGTCTAGCATGTAACACACCATATCACTTTGCGGCCTCACGCACGGTATCCCCACGGGTGCCACCTTACCTGGCCCGGGACCGTTTGCGCATTTTGGCTCACGTATATGATAGTGTCGCTAGCATCCATATGATAGAGAACCTGGGCCGACATGACCAGTTATAAACCAAAAGTGGCACTAAATTACAGAGACAGGCATTCATGACCCAGCAACGAACGTGTCGGTCATCAACGTATGAACCCAAGTCATAGCAAGCTACAAGGACTTAAAGGAACAACGCGTGACATTTCCCCTAAGGGACAGACATAGGAACGAAGAAGGACACATGCCGGTCAGCCTAAGTGTTCCGGAGCAGTAGCGAGCTACCAAGGCTCAGTGGAAAACACTAGGAGACATTTCCCTGTAAAATAGGCTACCAAGGGTAAACAACTAGGTGTCGGATCCCACACATACCAAGCATTTCAATAACATACACGCAATATGCTCAATATGTGCAGATACAACATGGCATCACAACAAGACTCTAATAAACAAAGTAATTATTCATTAGGCTCCGAGGAGCCAAATATTACAAACATGGGTCTCACGACACAACATTCAGAGCATACAAGCAACAAGCGGAAGGACTACATGTCTGAGTACAGACATCTACAAATGAAAGAGGCTGAAGAGCCTGACTATCTACAACACTCGTCCAAGAACGTAGCTGAGGTACAAGCTACTTGTCGAAGTCCAAGCGGAACTACTAGTGAGACATCAATCCTATCTGCAAAACATAAATTAAGCAAACATGAGTACAAAGGTACTCAGCAAGACTTACATCAGATCCTATCATACATGCACTTGTATCAAGATGGCAAAGTGGGGTTTAGTTGTAGCAAGCCAGCTTTGACTTAGTGGCTATCCTATTCTATGATTGCTGGTAACTCTTTTGAGGTGGCGCACACGAGTCCACTAAGCACCACACAATACACCACTATGGATTCATCCCCGTCTCCCTATGAGAAGGCCATCCATAGCACTCACACTTGTCTTGAGTATTTTAGAGTATCCACTTCAAGTTGTCTATGTACCACGTAAGCATCCAAGAAGTCCATATCCGCGGACCCGGCTATTCGAATAGATTATGATAACCCTGCAGGGGTGTACTTCTTCACACACGCTCTCGCCACTTACCGCCAGGTACACGTCATGTATCTCGGCAACCTTCAAGCGGAAGCCTGGCGAGGGTGTCGGCCACGACCTGACTAACCACACAAGTCTCTCGTCCAGGTTTATCGCCTATTCGGGTTCCATCCGCAAGGGAGTCCGGCCGAGGTTTCCATCACGGACCCAAACGATGTGTACAGGGTTCCCGAGCCCACCATCCGGGTGCCACTCGGTACACCGGGCCACGTGTGCCTAGTCTGTCCCAAGCCCACCCTGCCGGGTGCCACCTGGTAGAGAAATAACACTACCTACAAACGCCAGAAACTAGTTGCAACTCCTGGACAGAGATCATGTTGATTAATAAGTCGAGAGGGGCACTTAAGCATTCCAATGCGTGGTAGTAGCTGATCATTGGACAACATACACAGAACTCAGTTCTTAGGGACGGTTCCAGTGAGACAACCCACCATGTACTCCTACATGGCCTCTCACCACTACCTTTACCAAATCGTGTTCACACACTTAACCCTCAGTATCAGAACATATCATTTCACTCTAATTCATTCCCGATGAATCAGACCTGACACACTCTAAGCAATAGCAAGCAAGGCATGGTAAGATCACATCATGGCTTCAATCAACTCCTACACATGCTAGTGGGTTTTAACTATTTACTGTGGAAAGACAGGTCATGCAGAGGAATGGGTTCAACTACCGCAGCATAAAGTAGCAGGTGAAGTCGTTGTTGTCCTAATGCAATAACAGGGAGCAGGAGCGAGAGAGGGATTGTATCGGAATGAACAAGGGGGTTTGCTTGCCTGGTAAAACAACGTGCAGAACACTGCTCCTCTGACAGGTACTCTGGATCGGTCTCCGGAGCTGGACCTATCGAGAAGAACGGTGCCGACAATCAAACACAAGCATATGCAACAATATGATGCATGAATATGGCATGAAGTTATGATGTTGTTTGGGCTAGTGCAACTAGCATTCAATTTGAAAGAAGTCCATTTGAACCAAGGGTTCAAATGCAATTTTAAAATAAGCATTTTAAATGCCAAATATGTGTTTTCATAAAAACAGTAGGTATAACTTCATTTGTCATGCATGAAAATGGTACAGATGGATAGATTGAATTTTTCTGATAATTTTTCATATATAAATTATTTCATTCTGAGCTACGGTTGAATTTCTGTGAATTTTTTGAAGTTTAGTCCAAATTCTGAAATAAATAAATCATTTAAGATTTATTTAAAAACCAGAACTGGATTACTGCGTCAGCATGACACAAGCATGACGTCAGCAGGTCAAAGAGCTGGTCCAGAGTCAAACCTGACAGTGGGTCCCACTGGTCAGTGACTCAATTAATTAACTAAAGTTTAAAACTAAACTAAACAGACACGGGGCCCACATGTCAGTGTGTAATTAGATTAATGTCAGTAATTAAAACTTAATTAAACCCTAGACTAAAAGTTAGTCAAAGCTGGCCCCACATGTCATTGACTTAGGGGAAGTCAAACCCAGTGGGTTTGGGTCAAAACCCACCGGCGGTTAGCCGCCGGCGAGGCCGAATGCGGCGGAGGGCGTCGGAAACTCGCCTCCGTCGACCATTCGAGCGGCGGAGGGCACCTACAGGATGCGCAGACTCTTGCGCATCCAACGCGCTAGGCGGCAGCAGCTGGAGCGGCCGGAATCGTCGCCGGCGTCGAGCCCAGCGGCGGCCGGAGTTCGGGCCTCGTCGGTTTAGGTGCTGCGGTGCACGAGAAGGCGAGGGAGTGAGTGCGTTGGGTTCCTGGGGGCTTCCTGAGCACGATGACGTGCTCCGTTGTGAGCTCATGCGGCTGTGGCCACAGCTACACCATGGCCGGCGGCGAGAAGCTCTCGGTCGCGGGAGGAATCGGAGCTAGAGGACAGGCGCGAGCACAAGGGAAGGGGGGAAAGGTAGAGGAGCTCACGGCGATCTCGAAGGCGTCGTCAGCGAGCTCGGGGACGCGTCGGAGCGGGCGCACGGTCGCCGGCGATCTTCACGGCCGCAGGTTGAAGACGAGGTCGACGACGGCGCTCCAGGGGCTTCTGACGTCGGGCAGCTCGGCGAGGGGAAGGAGAGGAACGGGGTGGAGCTTCTGGGCACTCCGGCGAGGCGAGAGGCGAACGGTGGCCACGGCTACGGCGAGCGGCGGCGACAGTGGCGTTCGGGCGTTCGCGAGGAAGAGCACTAGGAGAGGGGGAACGGAACCGAGGGGGAGTGAGAGGGTCCAGGGGGTGCGTGGCGTCGTCCAGAGACGTCCAGGCGCGTCGGCAGCGGCGGAAGTAGGAGGTGGCCGTGGCGCGTGGCCGCGGGTGTCGAGCACGCGCTCATCCTTCTGTCAAGGAGGAAGACGACAGGGTGGAGCGGGCTGGGCTGGCCAGCTGGGCCGGCCAGGCCGTGCTGTGCTGGGCCAGCACATGTAAGTCTGCCCTTTTTATTTTTCTTTTCTATTTTCTTCTGACATTTGTTTTGATTTAATTTCTAAACTAAATCATTTATTTTCTTCTGACATTTTATTTTGCAGGGACCTAGGAATTAACCCAAACCCCTAAAAAATAAAGAACCAGAATTTTGGACATATATAAAATATATAATATATATATATATATATCCAAGCAAAATAGCTATTGCATTAATTCCAAATGCCCAAAACAAATGCTTATGGGCTTCTAATAATATTGGTTTGATTTTTATCTCTGACCAATATTTTTAGAGGGCCACATGAACATTTTCTTGGACCTTTTTGGAGCAACTTTTATTTGGGTCATTTTCAAAAGGGTTTCTGAGGGTTTCACAAGTCCTCAATTCAATTTCATTTGAAATTTAAACATGATGCAAACCACAAACTAACCTAGAGCATACCAGAACTAGGGTTGTGACAGTTTCGAGTTCTTGAAGGGCAGCTTTGAAGGACTCAAGGGCTATGCAGTGGGCCGGATGACTAAGAGTCATCGCGGCAAGATCTACATCGACGACGCAGGCTGGGGCCCCGAGGCCGATTCAATCGAATACGGGTATCGGGTCCCCTTTGGCGGTATCCACGTTTTCATCGGCAAGATCGGCAAACCGGGCCCTGAGCCGGACACCTTCCCCAACATTGTTGAGTCGGCTCAGCGTGCGAGACCTGCCCGGTTTCGGCCCGCTGTGAAACACGTCTTCGTCGGAGCGGTTCATGGAGCGCAAGCTCAGGAGGGATCGGACTCCGGTGGCGAGACCACTGTTTATTCCGGCAATGAGTCATCCGCTGGAGAAATATAATCTTTATGCTTACTACAGGATGACCGGTCCGGGGGCTGTTCCAATGGTGACAGTATTCCGGACTCCTGGATCCGCCAAACCGGGTCGCAGTCTTCATGGCCGGATCACAACCTGTGCAACAGTCTTCGACTGCGGCGGCTTTAACATTGGACCTGGCGGCTAGGGCTGGAATCCCGGTTCAGTCACCGGTTCAGGTATTATCCACCTTAGTTGACACTTTGACAACGTTGTTAACTGCTGAGGTCAGCCATGCCAAGAAGGAACAACATGATGGAGAAGTTGCCCAGATAAATAGCCAAATAGATCAAGCAAAATTGGACCTAGCTGCTGAGAATACCAGGATGATTGCGAGGCAGGCCGAGCTAGATGCTCAGGCTTATCGACTCATGTTGGATCAGACTGCTTCACGCGAAAATCCCGCCTGCTGCCGGTTTACGAGGCGAGGAACCTTTTCAATACGCCAGGAGCAGGCACCAGTAACCAGACGGGGATAAACCGGGGAGGAGTGCCCGGCACAGGAGCATCAACTCAGCCATAGGCCGCGGAGCCAACACACCAGGTCGTTCCATCACAGCACGTACTTACCCCTCCTGGTCATTACTCCAACCCATTGGATAACATAGTTGCCGCCGCTTCACGACTGGCCGCTCTTCCCATTGAAGAAGCATCCCCTATAGCGGTAGAGGCACGGCGGGCCAGGGAGTTTCTGGAGTCAGCTCTAACTCAACAGCAAGCTTATTCTCACAGCCACGAGAGGATTCACTCCATCCCTCGCCCAAGCCGGAGCTATAGCAGGCACCTGGAGGAACCAGCCGTGTCGAGTAGCGCGCGGAAGCATAATCCGCCGCGGAAGGATAACCCGACGGGGGAGATGCAAATGCTCAAGACGTAGTGGATCAGGCCAGGCAGCGCCGGGAGGCCGAGTTAGCAGCACAGTACGAAGCCTGTCAGCCGACGCCGGTTCGTCCATCTACCAGAGTTGAACCAGGGGTTACGTCTAGCTCCTTGGGAGTACCGTGCCTTACGCCCGCTTTACGCAATGTAAGACTACCAAAAGACTTCAAAGGACCGCGCAAGGTGCCCAACTATACCGCGGATCTATCCCCTGAGGCCTGGGTTGAAAGCTACGAGATGGCAATGGAGATGCTTGATGTGGATGATGCGGCGTGCGCGAAGTACTTCACCATGATGCTGGAGGGCACGGCTCGCGCCTGGCTAAAAGGGTTACCGCAGAATTCCATCGGATCATGGGCTGAATTACGACACCGGTTTATCAATAATTTCAAAGACACATGTAAGCAGCCCATGTCCATTGTAGACTTAGCGGCCCGCGTTCAAGGTTAAAATGAATCAACAAGTCATTGGGTGCGCCGGGTGTCAGAGATCTTACACTCCTCAGATCGTATCAATCCAGACACAGTAGTAGTTACATTGGAGGGCAACTGCCAGTTTGAACCTCTGAAGTTGAAGCTAGGACGACTCAAACGTCATTGTGATGACATGGGGACACTCATGGGGGCCCTGGTGAAGTATGCAGATTCGGTCCAAATATCCAGAGTCTGATGATGAGAAGTCAGGGAAAGCAAAGAAGAACGATAAAGCGCCGCAGCCTAGCCCGGCGAGTCAAGGATATAATGGTAAGCGTATGGCGGATAGTAATTCAGATTTTGTGGCTAACACTAATGCTCAGGAGAATGGCCAGCGCCGCAAGGACAGACCGCCCCCAGGAGGTGGGAGACCACCTATTAATCTAGAACGCCAGATGAACATACCTTGCCCGAGGCACGATACGCAAGAAAAGCCAGCTACACACCTCTGGAAGGACTGCTTTATTATGAAGGAAATCATGAACCGGTCCCAATACGATCATGGATCGTCCGGCGGTTCAGGCCCTGGTTTTCACGGGCCGGGTTATCACGGTGGTGGCTCCGGTTCAGGGTTCCAAGGTAATCAGAACAATCACAGCAATCAGAATGGGCATAATCAGCATAACCAGCAGCACGGCCAGGGTGGTTATAACAATCAGAGCAATCAACAACAACATCAACAGCAGCAGTCAGGATATCAGAGTAATCCGAAGCAGTTGAGTAGTGGGCAGTATCACGTCTTCACCACGAGCTTATGTAAGCAGGATCAGAAAGTTTACAAGAGGGCGATACATTCCGTTGAACTGGCGGTGCCACGCTACCTGCGTTGGTCAGAATAGCCCATTGTGTGGAGTCTAGAGGATCATCCGCCCTAGGTTGATAATCCGGGTCAGCTGGCTCTAGTTGTGGCACCTCAGGTTGGGGGCGACAAGTTTACCAAGGTACTCATGGATGGAGGAAGCAGCATCAACATTCTGTATCACGAGACTTTTCGTCGCATGGGGTTGACAAACAAAAAGCTTCGGCAGTCTAACACTGTTTTTCACGGCGTGGTGCCTGGTAAATCGGCATATCCGGTCGGTAAGATAGACTTGGAGGTCACCTTTGGGGATGAGCAAGACTAAAGGTCCGAAACTTTTACCTTTGAGGCGGTAAAAATCAAGAGCCCGTATCACGCCCTGTTCGGACAGCCGGTTTATGCTAAGTTTATGGCAAGGCCTTGTTATGTTTATCTGCAGCTCAAAATGCCGGGTCATAAGGGAACTATTACGGTCCATGGGAGCCGTAGGATTGCCTTGGAGTGCGAGGAAGGTGATGCAGCCTATGCTCAGGCGGTTTGTGCAACCGAGGAATTGAATTTTTATAAAGATAATGTTGATCCGGCAGATATGTCTCCGCTGAAGAAACCAACCACAGAGCACGATCCGGCCTTGAAATTTAAATTAGCTGATGAGACCAAGCAGGTTGATTTTATCCCTGGCGATTCATCCAAGCAGTTCACTGTCAGTGCTAACCTGGATCCGAAATAGGAAAGTGCGCTCATCGAGTTCATCCGTGAGAATCGGGACATCTTTGCATGGAAACCTTCTGACATGCCAGGTGTACCGAGGGAACTCGCTGAGCACACTCTTGATATTGATCCCTAGTTTAAACCGGTCAAACAGTTCCTCCGCCGGTTCAATGAAGAAAGGCGCAAGGCTATTGGTGAAGAAGTGGCCAGGCTCTTGGCAGCAGGCTTTATAGTTGAGGGTTTTCATCCGGAATGGTTGGCTAATCCGGTGCTGGTGCTAAAAAAGAACGGCACCTAGCAAGTATGTGTTGATTACACATATCTGAATAAGGCTTGCCCAACTGATCCCTTTGCCCTCCCTCGTATTGATCAAATTATAGATGCTACGGCGGGTTGTGAGTGTTTAAGTTTTTTGGATGCATATTCCGGTTATCACCAGATCAAGATGGTAGTTAAGTACCAGGAGAAGACAGCCTTCATAACTCCCTTTGGAGCCTTCTGCTACGTATCTATGGCTTTCGGGCTCAAGAGTGCCCAGGCGACCTATGAACGTTGTGTGCAGAATTGTCTTCATGGACAGATTGGGCGGAATGTTCATGCTTATGTAGACGACATTGTGGTAAAGTCCAGGAAGGAGGAAACATTGATAGCTGATCTAAAGGAAACCATTGATAATCTCCGAGTCTATAAGATGATGCTTAATCCAGCCAAGTGTGTTTTTGGTGTTCCAGCGGGCAAGCTCCTGGGGTTCCTGGTTTCAAACAGAGGAATTGAAGCTAATCCGGAGAAGATCAAGGCGATTACATCCTTGGCTAAACCGGCGTGCATCAACGATGTCCAACGCTTGGCGGGCCGCATTGCGGCGCTCAACCGGTTTATCAGCCGTTTGGGGGAGAAGGCCATCCCGCTTTATCAGATGATGAAAAAGACAGACCACTTTGTCTGGAGTGATGCTGGTGATGCTGCGTTCGAGTATTTGAAGAAGCAATTGGCAGAGCCACCAGTCCTTGTTGCGCCAGTTGATAATGAGCCGCTGTTGCTATACGTGGCTGCTAATGCCCGAGCAGTAAGCGTTGCCATAGTGGTAGAGCATAAGGAGGCAGGAAAAGAATACCCCGTTCAGCGACCGGTTTACTATATGAGTGAGGTGCTCATTGAGTCGAAGCAGAGATACCCGCATTGGCAGAAATTGGTCTATGGAGTCTTCATGGCAAACCGGAAGCTGAAGCAATATTTTCAGGGCCATCCAATCACTATGGTCAGTTCAGCTCCTCTGGGAGACATTATCCAGAACAGAGAAGCAATTGGTCGGGTTGCAAAGTGGGCCATTGAACTTAGTCCTCACGGATTGAAGTATGTGCCTCGTACTGCAATAAAATCTCAAGCACTGGTGGATTTCATCAACGATTGGACAGAGTTGCAAGCACCAGAGGAAAATCCGGATCACATGTACTGGACTATTCACTTTGATAGATCCAGGCAATTGGAGGGCTCGGGGGCTGGAGTCATGTTAACTTCCCCACGAGGTGATAAGTTCTGTTATGTCCTCAGTTTAATGTTCCCTTGTACTAACAATGCAGCTGAGTATGAAGCGCCCCTCCATGGTCTGCGAATGGCTAAGGAGATGAATTTAAGCCGGGTTAAATGTTTCGGCGATTCAGACCTGGTAGCACAATAGGTGTCCGATAGGTGGTATTCCAAGGATCCACTTATGGCAGCATACCGTAGAGAGGTGGACGATGTGGCTGGACACTTCAAGGGTTATCAGGTGGACCCTGTGGACTGGCGAAAGAATGAAGCGGCCGATGCGTTAAGCCGGTTGGGTTCTCAACGTAGACCGGTGCCACCCAATGTCTTCCTGGACATATTGCATAATCCATCAGTGAAATTACTTTCAGAAGAGGACTTGGCCATTCCTGATCCGGAGGCTCAATTGGTGGCAGCACTTCATGTTATTCCAGTTTGGAAGGTACTGTATCTGGCGTACATGAACCGAGGTGAGTTACGAGAAGATGAAATCTTGGCTAGACAGATAATCCGGCGATCCAAATCAATGACTATTGTCAATGGAGAACTAGATCATTGCAGCGTCTCTGGGGCGTTTTAACATTGTATATCGCCAAACGAGGGCCGTGATATTCTTAGAGAGATCCACGAAGGAGATTGTGGTCATCATGCCGGTTCAAAATCTTTGGTGGCTAAAGTTTTTCGTCATGGGTTCTACTGGCTGACGGCTCACGCCGATGCAGAGGACTTGGTCAGAAAATGTGATGCTTGCCAGAAGTTCTCACGACATGCTCATATACCAGCTCAAGAGTTGAGAATGATTCCGATTACTTGGCCGTTTGCGACTTGGGGGCTAGACATGGTCGGGCCCTTTAAGAGATCTCCAGATAAGAAGACCCACCTTCTGGTGGCAGTGGATAAGTTTACCAAGTGGGTTGAGGCGGAACCAGTAACAAGTGTGATGCGGCAACGGCGGTTCAATTCATTAAGAATGTGATTTTCCGGTTTGGCTTTCCACACAGCATTATAACTGACAATGGTACCAATTTATCCAAGGGGGCTATGGAGGAGTTCTGTCAACGAGAGCACATCCGCCTTGACGTATCTTCAGTGTCTCACCCCCAATCCAATGGTCAAGCTGAGAGAGCCAATCAAGAGATCTTGAGAGGCATCAAACCCCGGCTTATGGTCCCTTTGCAGCGAACGCCGGGTTGTTGGGTGGAGGAATTACCCTCTGTGTTATGGAGCATCAACACCACACCTAACAGGTCTAGAGGTTACACGCCTTTCTTCATGGTATATGGAGCTGAAGCGGTCCTCCCTAGTGACATCCATCATGATTCGCCGCGGGTGGCGGCTTACGTCGAAGCTGATAACAAGAAGGCACAACAAGACTTGTTGGACCGGCTGGATGAGGAACGTGACACGGCAGCAACTCGATGGGTGATTTATCAACAAGATCTGCGCTGGTACCACAGTCGCCGACGTTTCAAGAAGGAGATCTTGTGCTCCGGCTCATCCAAGACCAGACAGATATGCAGAAGCTATCCCCGCCATGGGAAGGACCCTTTGTGGTCAGCAAGAATCTACATAACGGATCATACTACCTCGTCGACGTTCGAGAACACAAGGACTCACGTACGGCAGAGGAGGAGACCCGACGGCCGTGGAACATCGCTCTTCTTCGACCTTACTAAACCTGAGCCATAGGCTCCGCTTCATGTACATAATTTTGCAATGTATACATTATGATCAATATAATAAACCGGCGTCCCCGTTAAAGTGGGGTATCTGCTGCTTTTTTCATAAGAGTTTGTCACATGGGGGCTTCTGTGGGCAAAGGAGTTCCTATGACCTCTTAAACCGGCTACTAAACCAAGACCATCATAAGAGCATAGCTCTGGTTGCTTCGGTAATCTGGCTATCAAAGCCCACATGATGATGAGGGGCAAAAGAGAGTTTGATGCATAGCACAACTCAAACATAGGCACCCGACGAGCATAGCTCAAAATGCTACCTGGGGGCTCCTGACGCATAGCGCCAACGAGTTGACAACCCTTGTAGTAGGCTATCAAGCCACGGCTTGGAAGCCTGGTGTATACACCTAAAACCCCGAATTAGCCTGCCTGCATTAAGTAAGTCACTCCGCCCACGTAAACCTGGTATGACCCGTCGAACGTTTCACAAGTCAATATTTTTACAGACCCTGAACTTGGCAACGTTAAATTGACGATTGGTTAAGGATTGAGGTCCATCTTAACAGGCTTTGTGAAATGCTTAATTCAGTGGCCTGGCAGTCCATAAAAAGCCTCGAATATGGAGCCTGGCAGCTCGTAAAAAGCCTCGACTACACGGTCTTATTTGACAATGTCTCTTTTGTTTTTGTTAAAAAATTCTTTAAGGTCATTGGTGTTATCCAAGTCCATTGATTCAGTGAGTGGATGACTATAAGTTTCCACTACAATAAACCAGTGTGTACAGAACTTGGTCTGGTTTGATTATAAATCGCCAGCGTTATCCACAGTTACACCGGTGTTTATCATAACCTGGCATGGTTTCATCATGAACCGGCAAATAATCAAGGAGTTATCAATACTTACAACTTGGATCATTGTCTTTACTACATATTATTGATTAAAGCCAGTAGTGCAAAATTTAATCACAGGTATGATATATGTTTCATATTTTATATACAGTTCAGTTTATAAACCTAGACCATGTATTTGGGCATCATGACCCGTCCGGCGAAAAACCGCCAGGACACTTTAAGCTTTCTCTTATGCAGAAACAGGTGGAATAAACCGTTAAAAGCATCATAAGCAGAAATAATTATGAAGTTGCCAGATGGAGCACTATTATGAAAAGGAGTATGTGCGAGGACATAACCGAAGTGTTTTAACTACCCTATTCCAAGGCGATTGGTAGCCCAAAAATGATATGTTCCTTGTTTAAAGCACTATGACATAATAGCTAAATTGGCACCGGTTTATGAATCAGCACCAGCTCGACTTGAAGGTTGTGGATCATCCTGCTCCATCTCCTCGTCGTTCTCTTCTAGCAGTTGGAAGTCAGTGGTTGCCCAATTGATCTTGGTCAGCGCTTTGAAAACAGCTTCATCGCTTACGTGTTCAGATGGATCAATATCAGGAGCGTAAGTGTGTTTACAGACGGGCGGGATGAGATCTTCAACCTCGTAAGCCGGAGGGTCGTCCCACAAGTTCTCAGCATTGTAACCCGCATGATAACGAGATATATCAGCCTCATCAGATAGATTGCTGGCCAAAGGCCGCATTTCTCTTGTTAGAGCACGCAAATCGCTGTCTGTGAATGCTGATCCGTCCTCCTTCATGCTAGGACAGCCATTCATCACTTCTGCTGGATCAAGGTCAGGCACCCAAGATTTTGTTCGAGTTAAGGCCATCAAGGCACCCGCCCTTGCAAATCATTTCTTCAGCTCTACAAGACGGGCAGGTAGAATTGATAACTTTTCCAAAGTGCCCTTGATCGTTGTGGGAGCCAGCTTATTATGGGAAGCATTGCAGACAATCTGTTGAGCGCCAGAATACAACTGCTCTATGAGAGTGTATGCGGCTTTCAATTTCCTCCGCATGTCAGTACCGAGATGGGCAATACGTTTTCCTGTATCAAAAGAGTTTGAGTTAAACCGAAAAGTGCAGAAATATCATATTCAGGATTATGTTAAGTATACTTACCGAAGATAGCAGTAGTCATGGCGTTTATCTACTGCTTTAAACCGGACAGTTCTTCTATCACAGGATTGAGAGCAGCTTCCGCATCAGTTGCAATTTTTTCCAAGGTGGTTCTTTCAACATCCTAATCCGACCGTTCCTTTTCAAAATCCTTCTTCAGCTTTTCCATATTTGCTAAGCCAAGGGTGAGCTCATCTTTAACTTTGGAAGCAGCGGTTTGTTGAAACTTCAAAGTATCTTGAAGCTCGGCCACTTGAGAATCTTTCTGGTTCAGATCAGCCTGTTAAGGGAAGAGCATATTATACATTGATGAAGCATATTCAAAGTCCCAAGCACATAACAAGTTATACACTTGGCACTTGGGGGCTAATGCGGAGGGTATGAACCATAGAGGAGTTGGAATACAGTAGATATTACACCAATATGAATTTAGAATGAGTTCATAACAGTACCTAAGTGGTGGTTTTATTTTCTTATACTAACGGAGGTTACAAGTTTTCTGTTGAGTTTTGTGTTGTGAAGTTTTCAAGTTTTGGGTAAAGATTCGATGGACTATGGAATAAGGAGTGGCAAGAGCCTAAGCTTGGGGATGCCCAAGGCACCCCAAGGTAATATTCAAGGACAACCAAAAGCCTAAGCTTGGGGATGCACCGGGAAGGCATCCCCTCTTTCGTCTTCGTCTATCGGTAACTTTACTTGAGGCTATATTTTTATTCACCACATGATATGTGTTTTGCTTGGAGCGTCAATTTAGTTTATTTTGTTTTGCTTGCTGTTTGAATAATATCCCAAGATCTGAAATTATTAAATGTTAGAGACTCTTCACATAGTTACATAATTATTCAACTACTCATTGATCTTCACTTATATCTATCGGAGTAGTTTTTAGTTTGCTCTAGTGCTTCACTTATATCTTTTTAGAGCACAGCGGTGGTTTTATTTTGAAGAAATAGATGAGCTCTCATGATTCACTTATATTATTTTTGATAGTCTTTTAGAACAGCATGGTAATTTTCTTTGGTTATGAAACTAGTCCTAATATGATAGGCATCCAAGATGAGTATAGTAAAAACTTTCATATAGAGTGCATTGAATGTGATGAGAAGTTTGATACTTGATGATTGTTTTGAGATATGAGGATGATGATATTGGAGTTATGCTAGCGGGGTAATTATGAATTCAAGAAATACTTGTGTTAAAGTTTGTGATTCCCGTAGCATGCACGTATGGTGAACCGCTATGTGACGAAGTTAGAACATGAGGTATTTATTGAGTGTCATCCTTTGTGTGGAGGTCGGGGGCGCGCGATGGTTAACTCCTACCAACCTCCCCCCTAGGAGCATGAGTTGATTGCTTGGTTTTGATGACTTGTAAATTTTTGCAATAAGTATATGAGTTCTTTATGACTAATGTTGAGTCCATGGATTATACGCACTCTCACCCTTCCACCATTTCTACCCTCTCTTGTACTGCGCAACTCTCGCTGGTACCATACACCCACCATATACCTTCCTCAAAATAGCCACCATACCTACCTATCATGGCATTTCCATAGCCATTCTGAGATATATTGCCATGCAACTTTCCACCGTTCCGTTTGCTTCGACATGCTGCATCATTGTCATATTGCCATGAATGATCATGTAGTTGACATCGTATTTGTGGCTAGGCCACCATGCATCATTTTACATACATGTCACTCTTGATTCATTACACATCCCGATACACGTCCGGAGGCATTCATATAAAGTCATACTTTGTTCTAGTATCGAGTTGTAATATCGAGTTGTAAATCAATAGAAGTGTGACGTTCATCATTATTAGAGCATTGTCCGAAAGAAAGAAAAAAAAGGAAAGGCCAAAGAAAAAAGGAAGGCCCAAAAAAAAGAAAAAAAAAGAAAAAAAGGAAAAAAAGAAAAAGAAAAAAAGGGGACAATGCTACTATCTTTTTTCACACTTGTGCTTCAAAGTAGCACCATGTTCTTCATGATAGAGGGTCTCATGTTTTGTCACTTTCACCTACTAGTGGGAATTTTCATTATAGAACTTGGCTTGTATATTCCAACGATGGGCTTCCTCAAATGCCTTAGGTCTTCATGAGCAAGCAAGTTGGATGCACACCCACTTAGTTACATTTGTTGAGCTTTCATACATTTATAGCTCTAGTGCATCTGTTGCATGGCAAACCCTACTCACTCACATTGATATCTATTAATGGGCATCTCCATAGCCCGTTGATACGCCTAGTCGATGTGAGACTAACATGCTCCTTTTTGTCTTCTCCACAAACACCACTTTATTCCACCTATAGTGCTATGTCCATGGCTCACGCTCATGTATTGCGTGAAAGTTGAAAGGTTTGAAAAAATTGAGTATGAAAACAATTGCTTGGCTGAAACCGGGGTTGTTTTATGGGCTCCAACGTATCTATATTTTTTGATTGTTCCATGCAATTATATTATCCTTCTAGGATGTTTTATGGGCTTTTATATACACTTTTATATGATTTTTGGGACTAACCTATTAACCCAGAGCCCAGTGCCAGTTTCTGTTTTTTCTCCTGTTTTTGAGTTTCACAGAAAAGGAATATCAAACGGAGCCTAATTGACGTGAAACTCAATGGAGGTTATTTTTGGACCATAAGAAGCCCATGGAGTACCGGGGGAGGACCAGGAGATGCATGGGCTGCCCACAAGGGTAAGGGGCGCCCCCCCTACTGGGCGCCCCCCTGCCTCGTGGACTGCCCGGAGACCCCCTTTGCTTAGCCCCGACTCCAACACCTCCTATATATACTAAAACCTCCGAAAAGTAACTTTGATCGGGAGATCCGCCACCGAAAGCCTCTGTTGCCACCGAAATCCAATCTAGACCCGTTCTGGCACCCTGCCAAAGGGGGGAATCCCTCTCCGGTGGTTATCTTCATCATCCCGGCGCTCTCCATGACGAGGAGGGAGTTGTCCACCCTCGGGGCTGAGGGTATGTATCAGTAGCTATGTGTTTGATCTCCCTCTCGTGTTCTTGAGATGGCACGATCTTGATGTATCGCGAGCTTTGCTATTATAGTTGGATCTTATGATGTTTCCCCCCCTCTACTCTCTTGTGATGAATTGAGTTTTCCTTTTGAAGTTATCTTATCGGATTGAGTCTTTAAGGATTTGAGAACACTTGATGTATGTCTTGCTTTTGATACCCGTGGTGCCATTGGGGTATTCTATTGATTCACTTGATGTATGTTTTGGTGATCAACTTGCGGGTTCCGTGACCTTAGGTATCTATGCATAGGGGTTGGCACACGTTTTCATCTTGATTCTCCGGTAGAAACTTTGGGGCACTCTTTGAAGTTCTTTGTGTTGGTTGAATAGATGAATCTGAGATTGTGTGATGCCTATCGTATAATCTAATACGAACTCTATGATAGACCGAACGGAAAGAATAGCTTCGTGTTATTTTACTACGGACTCTTGAATAGATCGATCAGAGAGAATAACTTTGAGGTGGTTTCGTACCCTACCATAATCTCGTTTGTTCTCCGATATTAGTTACTTTGGAGTGACTCTTTGTTGCATGTTGAGGGATAGTTATATGATCCAGTTATGTTATTATTGTTGAGAGAACTTGCACTAGTGAAAGTATGAACCGTAGGCCTTATTTGCTATCATTGCAACACCGTTTATGCTCACTTTTACCACTTGCTACCTTACTGTTTTTATATTTCCAGTTTACAAAAACCTATATCTACCATCCATATTGCACTTGTATCACCATCTCTTCGCCGAACTAGTGCACCTATACAATTTACCATTGTATTGGGTGTGTTGGGGACACAAGAGACTCTTTGTTATTTGGTTGCAGGGTTGTTTGAGAGAGAACATCTTCATCCTATGCCTCCCACGGATTGATAAACCTTAGGTCATCCACTTGAGGGAAATTTGCTACTGTCCTACAAATGTATGCACTTGGAGGCCCAACAACGTCTACAAGAAGAAGGCTGCGTAGTAGACATCAACATGCTAGTGGGATGGACGTGACGCTTCACCAGAAAGTTGTCAGTAAAGACACACTATTTGTTTTCTTTCAATGCCTTGCCCTCAAGGCTAAGTGTTGTACTAACCATGCAGAGCCGGACACAGTACACTTTTTGCAGAAGATAGTGCCTTGATATGTTCGGAAGAAGGAACCCGCCTTGCAATGCCGAAGACAATACGGAAGCCGAACTCATCGTCATTGTAGACAGGTTCAGGGGCTACTGAGGGAGTCCTGGATTTAGGGGTCCTCATGTGGCCGGAAAACTCGTGGTGGGCCGGACTGGTGGCCGTGAAGATCATCGCTGAAGATCGTCCCTCATATCCGGATAGGACTCTGTGTGCGTATAATGGTAAGTTTTAGGTTCGGGTGTAATCTTTCCTTCCTCTGCAAGATGGTCATGTACAAACCCTAGGACCCTCCGGTGCATATATATACTGGAGGGTTTAGTCCGTACAGGCTGAACAACAACAACATAATCATATCCCGTAGGCTAGACTTCTAGGGTTTAGCCATTACGATCTCGTGGTAGATCAACTCTTGTAACCCATATTCATCAAGATCAATCAAGAAGGAAGTACGGTATTTCCTCGATCGAGAGGGCCCGAACCTGGGTAAACATCGTGTCCCCAGTCTCCTGTTACCATCGATCCTCAGACGCATAGTTCAGGACCCCCTGCCCGAGGTCCGCGGTTTTGACACCGACAATATCCAAGACAGTAATCATGTATATAGAAACCATGATTGGTAGACTGAAATGATTCTGCATCTACTACCATTTCTCCACACATCGACCGCTATCCAACATGCATCTAGTGTATTAAGTTCATAGAAAAATAGAGTAATGCAGTAAGAACGGTGACATGATGTAGACAAGATCTATTCATGTAGGAATAGACCCCATCTTGTTATACTTAATAGGAACGATACATGCGTGTCATGTCTCTTTCGGTCACTGAGATTGAGCACCGCAAGATCGAACCCATTACAAAGCACCTCTTCCCATGACAAGATAAATAAATCTAGTTGGCCAAACCAAAGCAAAATATCGAAGAAGAAAATACAAGGCTATAATAATCATGTATGGATAGATCTGATCATAAACTCACAATTCATCCGGTCCCAAGAAACACACCACAAAAAAGAGTAACATCAAATAGATCTCCAATAACATCGAGGAGAACATTGAATTGAAGATCAAAAAGAGGGAATAAGCCATCTAGCTACTAACTACAGACCCGTAGGTTTGTGGTAAATTGCTCACACATCATCGGAGGAGCACCAATGAGGATGATAAATCCCTCCGTGATCGTGTTCCCCTCCGACAGAGTGCCGAAAAAGGCCTTAGATTGGATCTCGCGGTTCCGGAACTTGCATCGACTAAAACAATTTTTCGTCGACTCCTCTAGGGTTTCGGGAATATTGTGGTATTTATAGAGCTGGAGGTCGGCAGAAAAGCTTCTCGTGGGTCCACTACCAAACAGGGCGCGCTAGGGGCTCTGGCGCGCCCTGGTGCCCAGTGGGCCCCATGTGCATCCTCTGGTGCACCTCATGGGCTCCCCAGGTGTCTTATGGGCAGAAAAAATCTCCAAAAAGTTTCTTGGCATTTGGACTCCATTTGGCATTGATATTCTGCAAAGTAAAAAACAAGCAAAAACATCAACTGGCACTGGGCACTATGTCATTAGGTTAGTCCCAAAAATGATATAAAGTTGCTAGAAAATGTATGTAAAACATCCAAGATTGATAATATAACATCATGGAACAATAAAAAATTGTAGATACATTGGAGATGTATCAGGACGCTCGGGACTGCCGATGTCGCGGTGCTACTCGTCACGTGACACCTGAGATAGGTGCGGCATGGGCGCTGGGCATGGGCGTCTTGGAGTGTGCCCTGTTATCCCTGGAGTTCGCCACGTTGCCTGCAAGCAGCACAACTCCATCCTTGGACTTGGTGGCTAGTGGATGGTTGTTCTCATTGCGGATGATACCGCTGGCCTGGCTGTGATCGCAAAACGTCACGGAAGCTGATCTTGGCCTCCACCTCTGGTAACCCACAATTATAGGGGATCACAACCGTTTTTTAGGGTAGAGTATTCAACCCAAATTTATAAATTTGACACAAGGGGAGCCACATAATATTTGTATGTATTAGCAATTGAGTTGTCAATCTAACAATCTAACCACATTGGGAGATTAAATATCTGCAGCGAAGTCATCAGTAGCACATTAGTATGGTAGTTTTGATAGCAGTAGTGATGGTAACAATAATCGCATCAGTTTTGTAGCAATTGAATAGTAGCAACAACAGTAGTAACTTAGAAAGAACAATATGTGAAAAAACTCATAGGAACTAGACCGGTAATATTGTTGGATAATATTCATAATATAATAGTTGTAACCTAGGGCGACATAGAACTAGCTCGAGTTCATCGATATAATGTAGGCATGTATTCCGTAAATATTCATGGAAAATAACTTGCATGACATCTTTTGACCTACCTTCCCTTGGCAGCGCGGTCCATAAGGAAACTAAGGGATATTAAGACCTCCTTTTAATATAGTACCGGAATAAAGCATTAAAGCATAGTGAATACATGAACTCCTCAAACTACGGTAATCACCGAAAAGATTCCCAATTGTTGTCACCTTGGGGTATGCGGATCCTAACACATAATAGGTGCATATGACTTGCAATATCGGATCAAGAACATAGATATAATGGTGATAACATAAACGGTACAGATCTGAAATCATAGTACTCGGGCCCTAGTGAGAAGCATTAAGCATAGCACAGTCATAGCAACGTCAATCTCAGAACATACTGGATACTAGGCATCAAGCCCTAACAAAATTAACTCGATTACATGATGAATCTCATCCAACCTCTCACTGACCAGCAAGCCTACGAATAAATTACTCACTCTCGGCAGTGAGCATCACGGAATTGGTGATGGAGGATGGTTGATGATGAAGAAGACGGAAGACCCCCCTCTCCGGAGCCCCGAACGGGCTCCAGATCTGGCCTCCCGATGAAGAACTAGAGGTGGCGACGACTCTGTATCATAAAACATGATGAAACTTCCTCTGCTATATTTTTCTGCATGAATAGGATTTTATAGAGTTGGAGTTCGGGTCAGTGGAGCCTGCTACTTGTGAACCGCGTCAGTAAGTTCCCTAAAGAGGAGGGCATGATGCAACACAACGGCGGTAAGTATTTCCTTCAGTTATGAAACCAAGGTTCTCGATGCAGTAGGAGAACCAAGCAAGCTATGTAAACAACACCTGCACACAAAAAATAAATCCTCGCAACCCGACGCCTAGAGGGGTTGTCAATCCCTCTCGTGTAAGTTAGTTTGATAAAAAGATAGATTGATAGATGCAAATAAAATAAAATCTAATAAAACGCATCAAGGTATTTTTGGGTTTTTGATAATATAGATCTTAAATAAATGACGCACACAAATGGGAAACGCAAATAACAATGTAGATCTACAAGTATATGATGAAAAATAGAGCCGGGGGCCATAGGTTTCACTAGTGGCTTATCTCAAGAAAATAGCATACAGTGGGTAAAAAATTACTATTGGGTAATTGATAGAAAATGAATAGTTATGATGATATCCAAGACAGTGATCATGTATATAGGCATCACGTCCATGATTAGTGGACCGACTCCTCCCTGCATCTACTACTATTACTCCACACATCTACCGCTATCCAGCACACATCTAGTGTATTAAGCTCCATAAAGAAACAGAGTAATACCTGAAGAACGATGACATGATGTAGATAAGATCTATTCATGTAGGAATAGAAACCATTGTTTTATCCTTAGTAGAAATGATACATGCGTGTCATATTTCCTTCGGTCACTGAGATTGAGAACCGTAAGATCGAACCCATTGACAAAGCACCTCTTCCCATTGCAAGATAAATCAATCAAGCTGGCCAAACAAAACCGAAATATCAAAGAAGAAATACGAGGCTATAATAATCATGTATGGATATGAATGCAAATAGATCTGATCATAAACTCCCAATTCATCGGATCCCAACAAACACACCACAAAAGACTTACATCAAATAGATCTCCGAAGAGAACATTGTATTGAAGATCAAAAGGAGATAAGAAGCCATCTAGCTACTGCCTACAGACCCGTAGATCTGTGGTAAACTACTCACGCATCATGAGAGAGGCACCAATGAGGATGATGAACCCCTCTGTGACCGTGTTCCTCTTGGACAGAGCGCCGGAAAAGGGCTCTAGATTGGATCTCGTGATTCTGAAACTTGCGGCGGCTCGAGGAATTTTTCTCCGACTGCTCTAGGGTTTGTGGAATATCTGAGTATTTATAGAGCTGAGAGGTGGTAGAGAGGACCCCCTGTGGGACCCACTAAACACCAGGGCGCGCCAGGGGGCTGGGGCGCACCCTGGTGTCTCGTGGGCCCTAAGGGCCCTCTCTTGTGGACTTCTCTTGCCCTCTAAATGTCTTCTGGTCCAAAAAAATTATCCAAAAAGTTTTGTTGCATTCTGACTCCGTTTGATTTTTATATTCTAAAAAATAAAAAACAAGCAGAAAACAACAACTAGCACTGGGCACTATGTCAATAGGTTAGTCCCAAAAAATGATATAAAAGTGCTAGCAAATGATTGCTTTTTTTTCGAGGGTACGCCAAAGGCGTACCTTAGCTTTATTGAAGGAAGAAATATGTACAAGAGCTATAAATGACGGCCGGTAGGGCCACAGGCGGCCTAACCGAGCCTCCACTCCACTCGCCTCTAACTCTACAACTCACTCATACTCTGGACTCCAACCGCTCCTACCGAGGCCCAAGTCTTGAGGTCCTCGAAGATCATGCTCACCGTGTCATGCTCATTTTTGATCTCGCTCGATCCAAACACCCTCGCATTCCTCTGTTTCCAAAGCGTCCAACATATAAGCATAACACAGGTGTCAAAGCCTTTCCGGTATTGCTTATGACTACGCTTTCTGGCTTCCGACCACCATTGCACCAACTTGGATTCATTGGTTGGGCAGACTTCCATAGGTATCCCATCCTGACAAAGCATCTGAACCAAACCTGCCTCGAGAACACACACTGCTGTAAGATGTGCTCCACGGTGTCCTCTTCTTGATCACATAGAAAGCATTTAGAAGTTTGATCTTGCAGACCATGCCTAGCCCTTCGGTCGGACGTCCATAGACGATGCTGTACCGCCAGCCACATGAAATTTTTGCATGCAGGCGGTGCCCAACATTTCCAAATGGCTCCAAATGAGTGGAACGTCACTCCTCCCTCGCAAAGCATCTTATACACTGAAGACGCGGAGTACGTCCCTAATGCATTCCAGGCCCAAATGGGGCTGTCCTCAACCTGGTCGTCCAGATGCACCTCCTCGAAGATTTCCCATAGGCCAATAAACTGGGCTAGACCATTCGTGCATAGGTTACCTACCACATCATTCATCCAAGAGTGCAAGTGCACAGCATCCCGGACTAGTCTTCTGTTAGCGACTTGCGTACGAACATTCTTCCCAACTAGAGGGGCAATTTCCAAAATAGTGGTGCCGTGAAGCCACCTATCCTTCCAGAACAGAATTTTTACACCTACTCCAACCTTCCATTTTACCAAGCTTCCAAAAGCTTGCGCAACATGTTTGTCCGCGGTCAAACTGAGACCTTGCCATGGCCTGGAAACGTTAGTGCCTTTAAGCCATTCCCATCTTAAACGGAGAGCGATGCCATGCTTGTAAAGATCAATTACACCAAGGCCTCCCAAGTTCTTAGGCCTACATACTCTCGCCCAAGATACCGCACATTTACCTCCCGTAACTTCCTCAGTACCGGCCCAGAAGAAGGCCCGACAACCTTTGTCCTCCCTTTCAAGTGCCCATTTTGGTGCTTCCGCTATCATAAGGTGATGTGTGGCCCGAGCTCTCATGACTTGATTAACGAGAACCAGTCTGCCTGGCCTAGTAACCAAACCCCTTTGCCAACCTGGCATGATGCGAAGAGCCGCGTCCACCATCGGCTGCCATTCCGATCTTTTGAGCTGCCGAATACTCAACTGCAACCCAAGGTATTTGCATGGGAAGGTCTCAATCTTCCAAGGTAGTGCCGCTTTAACAATCTCCTCATCCTCAGGCTCCGCCCGAATCATGATGGCCGAAGATTTGGCAAAGTTTACTTTAAGACCAGAGGCTACACCAAAGATGGTGAGAACTTCTTTTACCAACAGGAGGTCCGGCCAAGTGGGCTTCACAAAAAGAACCACATCATCCGCGTATAGGGACAACCGTTGCACAGGGCTACATCCCTTGAATATGCTCATCACGCCTGCCACATGCGCCTTGATAATGATGTGTGTGAGAACGTCCATGACAATAACAAAGAGAAGTGGTGAAATCGAGTCCCCCTGCCTTAGTCCTTTAGCATGCATGAACTTTCCACCAGCACATCCATTGGCGATGACTCTAGAGCTGGCTGTGGTAAGAAGAATAGCAATCCAAGATAACCACCTCTCCTAAAACCCTTTGGCCCTTAGTACTTCAAACAAAAACAACCACGCCAAGGAGACAAAAGCTTTAGTGATGTCAAGCTTGAGCAAAGCTCCTTTAGCTTTCCTTTTATGCATCAAGCGAGCCATTTGTCTCACAAGAAGGAAGTTATCATGCAAGCATCTCCCCTTGATGAAAGCAGATTGGTTCACTTGGACAAGATCCCCCATGCGAAGTCTGAGCCTAGTCGTGAGAAGCTTAGAAGCAATCTTCGGGATGCTGTGCACAAGGCTAATCGGGAGAAACTCAAAAACCGAACACGCATCCGGAGACTTCGGTAGGAGGGTGATGAAAGCTTGATTGAGCCGCCCAAAACCCCTACCATTTCCAAGGAACAGCTTGTGATTGGCCGGAATGAGGTCTGCCTTGATCACCTCCGAGGCTTTTTGGAAGAAGAGGCCGATGAACCCGTCTGGCCCCGGGGCCTTATCCGAAGGCAACTCCTTGATTACTGCCCAGATTTCTTCCTCAGTAAACATACGATCCTGCTCCTAGAGATCAACGCGAGTGACTCCAATACCCTCCAAGTCGAGTGTGAACTCTCGTGCCACGTCCTTGCCCAGCAGATTCTTGTAAGTGTTGAAGAAGGCTTCTTCTTTGCCTTGTTCAGTGGTGATAGTACGCCCATCTATGATCAACGATGGAATATAGTTTTTCGTACGCCTCCCATTAGCCACCAGATGAAACAAGTGTGTGTTCGCATCCCCTTCATGGAGCCAAGTAATCCTCGACCTTTGTCTAGCAATGGTCCTCTCTAAAGAAGCCAGGCCGAGAACTAGTTGCTTCAGCGCTCTTCTAAGCCATCTTTCCTCCTCCGTAAGCCTACGATTCTCATGAGCGTAATCGAAACAAATGATGACGATGTTCGCTATGGCAATCAGTAGCTTGATATTACCAATCTCCTTTTGTCCCCAAGCAGCAACCGCTCTGGCCGTGTTACGCAGCAAATTATCTAGCCGCACGAAAGGGTCCGTGATGCCGGTATCGCAAGTCCAAGCCTCCTTAGCGACGTCCAAGAAACCGTCCATCTTGACCCAGAACTTCTCAAATCGGAACCTCTTTTTGTGATGCATGGGTTCATTGAGAGTGAGGTGAAGAGGGCAGTGATCCGAGTGTTGAGTGGATAGAGCTTGCAGCAAGCAATTCGGGTGTTCGAGCTCCCAGTCCACAGATACGAACGCACGATCGATTTTCGTTAATGTGGGCGTCTCCCTTTCATTACTCCATGTGAACTTGCGCCCATGCAAAAACAGCTCCTTGAGAGCATTGTTGTCCACAAATTGCTTGAACTTTCCCATCATTCTACGATCCAAGTTCTAGTTGTTCTTGTCAACCGCATAAAAAATGGACGGTTTCCCACACGACCCAGAAACTGTCGGGGATATGCCCTCCTGACACACACACTCGGCAAAATGAGGTCGTGTGCGACCGGCCAGCGATCAAATACGGTTATACGTACAGTAGTTCTTAAAAAAAATATTATTATACAGGCAAAATCGTTTTCGGTCGTAACTACATCCCACATAGTGAGTCACCGCTAAACGTTTCCGTTCGTATGTACATTCCACACATTCAATCCAAGGAATACATTTATGTTAGTATGTACATCACACACAGTTAATCCAAGAATTACGTTTCCGTTCGTATGTACATCCCAGACAGTCGCTCCAAGAAAACGTTTCCATTCGCAGGTACATCACACACAATTTTCCCCATTAAATTGTTTGTCGTAGCTTTTCGATTGCACATGATATTAACAATTTTATCGTTTGCATTATTGAATGCATCACACACGGTGTATGGAAGAAACTGTGTGGCAAAGGTTGTCCATCAGACACACTTTTTATGTGGAAAATGTTTGCGCAAGGTGGCCTAACACAAAACAATTCAAGAGGATGTCGTGTGTGATTGTTCATTGATTCAACACGGTTTATTCCTAGAGACTGTGTACGTAGCCTGAGGTTATCGCCCACGGTGTTTTCTCAATAGCTGTTTGCAATAGAAAATTATTAATAATCCATTTATTAATCTAATTGACATTTCATATTAAGCACACGGTATATTTCATTTCCATATTAAGAAAGCATGATTTCATAACTGAAATACATCAGAGTACAACATCATATGGCTTCAGCACTCAGCTACCCCATTACACAACTGCACCAGCACCAAGTTTCACATGCAACATCTAGAACCTTTCGAAATTAGCATCATAGACGGTATATAGATAGATGCATCCCATCTGGAAAACTGCTGAAGCGGAAGGCGAATATTGAGCCTTCATTGATGTTGAAGGTCTTTGCAACTTTAGGCCAGTGCATGTGGATGATTGACCGTCCATCCTTCATCCTCTTCAGGAACACTTAATATTGAACTGTGGGTGTTGTATGAAAACATTCCTCGCCTCCTGACCATAGAGGTGGTTTGAGAGACAATCATCAGTGAACTACTTTGGAAAGACCCGAAAACAAGGATGTGCATAAATATCTTCTCTATATTGGAAATGGGGCAAAGGAATAAAAAAAGGCAAGGTATAATAGTTAGTACCATCTTGTAGTGAATTGATGTCTTCTTCATTGTGCATACAAAGATATTCTTGTTTTTTGTCGCTAATTTCTTTATCCTAACAATCTTTCCGAGTTTCTTGACTTGACTGATATTCATGGACAACTCATTTCCCCACATGCAAAAAGGGTCGAACAGTTGGTCAAAACCTCTGACAGCAGGACCTACATGTGAAACACCAAATTGTTAAAAACCTAAATATTAGAATGGTTCCGCAATTGCACAATAATGTGCTATTAGACAAAGAACCATGCATGTGCTAAACTCGATTGTAAACCTCAGTGCTTCCCATTGTTTCCCTGCAACACATATAATGTAGTTAGTCATCGCACTGCAGAATTGAACCAAGCCGTTAACTAAACACCACAACAAATGAACCAAACATTAACTGAGAACCACATTGCACAATATAACATAGTCCTAATAGAAGATCAGACAATTAACCAAACCAAGCATGCTGAACAACTTGGAAATATAGCAATTGTATTTGTTTCTCATGTATTTAGTACAGCCAAATTCAATTTATTTCTCACATGGTATACAATAACAAAATGCACCCACAACAATTGAACATCGCATTGCAGAATTGAACCAAACAATTAACTAAACACCACAATAAATGAACCAAACGTTAACTAAGCACCACATTGCACAATGTATAACATACTAGAAGATCAGACATTTAACCAAACCAAGCATGCTTGACAACTTGGAAATATAGGAATTGTATTCGTTTCTCGTGTATTTTGTAAAGATAAATTCGATTTATTTCTCACATGGAAGACAATACAGAATTGCAGCCTAAAGAATTGAACATCACATTTGCAGAATTGAACCAAACAGTTAACTGAGGAAGACAACTAATTAACCAAACAGTTAATAAGTGAGCACCACATTGCATGGCATATAGAACATATACACTCACTACAGGAATAAGGATCTTTGGCGTCTGCCATGGCAGACGTCAAAGGCACGTGTGGCGGACGGCAAAGACCTTTGCAGTCAGCCGGCAGACGGCAAAACGTTTGGCTGAACGTGCTCCGGCAAAGGGTACTTTGTCGTCCGCTGGCGGACGGCAAAGAGGCAAAGGCCTTTGCCGTCAGCCACCAGACGACAAAGAGCATGGATAGCAGGCCTTTCAGGTTAGGTCCGTTAGGGGTTAACAACATGTTTTGCTGTCTGCTGGCAGACGACAAAGATGCTCAGGTCTTTGCCGTCTACCAGTAGACGTCAAAGTGGTTATCCTAGGTGCCCCCGGCAGCTGACACATGGCATTCTTTGCCGTCTGCTGGCTGACGGCAAAGATGCAAAGTTCTTTGTCGTTTGCCAGCAGACGGCAAAGCATGCCATATAGGCCAGCCCAGTGCACCCCAGGTTGTACAGGTAGCTTCCACGTGGCCCCTTTGCCGTCTGCTGGCCAATGGCAAAGCTCTTTACCGTCTGCCAGCATACGGATATATATATATATATATATATATATATATATATATATATATATATATATATATATATATATATATATATATAGACACACACACACACACACACACACACACACACACATTTGAAAATACTTTCAACAAGTATACCAACACATATACATACCAAATCATATCCCTGCCATATGGATATGATCATCCAACACATATACATACCAAATAAAAAGTCCATATGCAACATATATAGCTAGCCAACATATCCAACAACAAGCATACAATGGTTTCATCCATAGATACATATATAGGTAGCAAGTTTAACATTGTTCATCCTATAGAATCAAAAGAAAAAGGAAGCACAAGGATAAGAGTAGACTCCATCAACGCAAGCCTTCCTCATCTAAAGCAAATCTGCAAATTGGGAAAGAAGAAAGTTAGAAGAAGAAGAAGAAGACTAGAAGAAGAAGACTAGCTAGAATAAGAAGAAGAAAAAGACTAGGTACGTAAATAAGCTAATTATGCATTTGTTAAGCAAAACACTAGAGAAAACTTACCCTCATCACAACAAATGCGATGAAGATTGCAACAAAGGTAACAATTGATCCATGAAAAGACGTTGCGTTCTTTTGCCATGTGTGCACCATCATCAGCTTTCCATCTGCATCTAGTTGGGTTCTTTTGCCTGTGTTGTACCATGTCATCTGTCTGGTCGTCTCTTCGACCATGAAAAGACGTTTAAGTGTTGGTACGATTGGCATATACCAAAGAACATTAACGGGGATTTTGGTATGCGTCTTCTCACCCATACTGTTGTCCACCACAACATACCTGGATGACTTGCAATTGGGACGATAGTTCAAGTCCGCATACTAAAGCCTAAATAAGGCACATCATTTCTCATAGGCATGTATCTTCTCATACGGCATCTTAAGAGCACGGAGGATTTTTTCTGACTGGTATAGGTTTGTAGGTAGTACATGGCCTTTGGGTAGAAAACGTCCAAATACTATCATCATTGCGTCGTAGCATTCTCTGCCCAAGTTGAATTGAGCCTTCAGATCCATTATTTGTGATATGGCATCCAGCTGACAAAGCTTAGTGTGCTTGTGGAGAGGACGTTTTGAAGACTCCACCATTTCGTTAAAGGCCTTTGCAGATTCCTCCATCTCATCGTCCAAGTCCCGAGCATCATCAAAGTCTTGCACCATGTCTTGCATCCCAGTACCATGCTCGTCGGTGCGACGACGAAGCACCTCAGCTCTGACATGTTGGGCAGACTAGCCATGAAATGTCCACACCTATAATCTGGCGTAAAACCCCTCTTCTGGAGGTGTTTGACCATTTCATCCTCTGTCCTCTTGTTCCAATTGTTGCACCCGGCACAGGGGCACCATGTTGTCCTCTCGCCATTTGCAATTGCGGCTCTCAGAAACCCCTTGGTTTTTGTTAACCATTCAATGGTTATGTTTTCTGACTAGTGTGACCGGTGTACATCCACGCACGATCAGTCATCTTGCCTAGCTACTGGACACATAAGAAATATATATATATATATATATATATATATATATATATATATATCAACATGTATATATTCATTAGTTAATGGAGTTTGTCACTTTTATTACGTCCATGCAACCTAGACGCTACTAGGTAAAGATAGGTCCTAATCCCACCCGAGTAGGTGTAGATTGGGTTCGTTTTCCCATGCTCTGCACCGAATCTGACGCAAAATTTCGGCAGCACCTCCCCGTTGTTCTCCTGATACACGTCTCGGCAATAAGCAGAGAGGATGTGTACCCAGAGAACAACATGGAGGCATTGGCAAAATTCTGCATCGGATCCGGAGCAGAGCATATGGGAAAACGAACCCAAACTACACATACTCGAGCTGTCCATGGATAACGTTGGACAATTCAAAAGAATCACGGTTATAAATATGCAAATGCATGCATATTTATAGAAGTAACCCTTTCGAACGGGAGACGCATAGTGGTCACACATACTGATGATTGAAGACACCTATAGCTAGAAAGTTCATCGACACGAAGACCGAAACAGAGCAAATGAAGTGGGGAGGAGATGTCATTTGTGCTCACCCACGAACGCAGGGGCAGAGCTCGTCGAACACGAGACCCTCTCAACGATCAAAAAACTGCACATTTAAATCAAAAGCTTAGTAACATAGCAATTTTGTTTTTTCGTCAACCTAACTAAATATTTACAACAGGACGAGCAGGTTAGGGGGTTCCTCTGCGTTGATGGAACCCTAAATAGCAAGTATCATTGCTGCGAGATACATGTGGTGCTTGGCGTTGAACACTAGATCCACATCCCACAAGTGAAGCCGGCGCTCGGGGTCCTGCAACAATAGTTCCGGTGGCCGATTATGGTCGAACACCTTGAAGAATTTGTGTGCTAGCCTTTGCGATGAGGAATAAAGCCAAGTTTTCAAAGTTCAAACAACCAAACCGAATTGAGTCAGTTTGCGTGTTTCAAGTTTCAACACTTGGCTTTTAATCATCATCGCAGAGGCTCCAAGAAAAATTCGCAATGGTGTTCGACCGCCATCGACACCGAGAACTGTTGCTGTGGGACGCCAGCGTCACTTGTGGGACGTGGATGTAGTGTTCGACACCGACGGCCACATGTATCTCACACTGACGATACGTGCTATTTAGGGTTCCATCGACACAGAGGAACCCCCTAACCCGCTCGACCCGGTTTCATCGCTGATGCACTCCTAATCTCCTTCTTCCTCCTCCTCCTCTTCTTCTTCCTCCTCCTCTTCTTCTTCTTCCTCTTTTTTCCATCTTTCTTCTTAACCTAAACTAAACCTAATAAACTTAACGTAAACTAAACTAAATCTAAACCTAAAAAATAGAATCAAAATCTAAACTAAACCTAAACTAAACCAAAGCCTAAATTAAACTAAATCTAAAAAATGAAAAAAAAGAGGAATGTCTCACCTTCAGGCACGACAGGGGGTGCCTGGGATGGAGGATGGGCGCCGGAGGAGAGGGGCCGAGTGGCGGGGCTGGGCGCCGTGGCGGCGCGGCCCGGCCGGGGCGGCGGGGTGGCCGGGACGGGGCGGCGCGGTGGGCTGGGGCAATGTGCTGGGGCGGCGGGGGCGGGTC
>LR738711.1:260501597-260633864 GCA_902687465.1 Secale cereale | reverse complement strand
ACCTTCAGGCACGACAGGGGGTGCCTGGGATGGAGGATGGGCGCCGGAGGAGAGGGGCCGAGTGGCGGGGCTGGGCGCCGTGGCGGCGCGGCCCGGCCGGGGCGGCGGGGTGGCCGGGACGGGGCGGCGCGGTGGGCTGGGGCAATGTGCTGGGGCGGCGGGGGCGGGTCGGGCACAGCTGGGGCGGCGGCGCGGTGTGATGAGCGAGTGAGAGAGAGAGGGGAGACAGAGAGGGACCTGGGGCTGGCCACTTTTTAGTTTAGGTCATAGCTCTTTATCGTCTGCTAGCGAACGGCAAAGAGCCTAGCTAACGAACATTAGCTGGCCACTTTCTTTGTTGTCCGCTAGCGGACAGCAAAGACAGTGGCTGTTAGGTAGCCCTCACTAGTATGCCACCCTCCCTATTGGCCGTCTGCTAGCAGACGACAGAGCTTCTATGTCTTCATCTAGTAGACGGCAAGGAGATGGCTGACAACAAACATGGTCTTTGCCCTCAGCTATTTCGTTGTCGTCCGCTTTCTTTAAGCTAATGGCAAAGACCTTCTTTGCCATCAGCTAGCAGACGGCAAGGAGCTGGCTGACGGCAAAGATCCTGATTCCAGTAGTGACTAGAGCAACAAATTGCATGGTGAAATTAGATAGCACAATTCACTAGAATTTTTTAAGGAAAGGTAGGAGCAGCACACGCAATGGGTAAACCGAGCATGCTTAACCGGCATAGCTAGCAAATTGAACACGGGTCCTTATACTTAGCTAGTAAGACAAGCTACTCCTCACCGTCAGAGATATCGATGATGATTGGCTCCTTGGACATGGAAGAGGGCCAGGCCTCCACATCATGGGTGCCCTTGACATTGTCTCCTTGGACATGGAAGAGGGCGTCGGTGCACGAGGCATCGACGGTGGCCTCGACAGCAAGGTGGTCCTCCAAGATCAGGGGGTCGACACGAATGGCAGGCATCGCTACCTCATCCGCGCGTGCGATCGTGATTTGCTTCTCCGCTGCCAAATGCTCATTTGAGCTCTTGCCTATACTGCGTGCACCATGGCATGGGGTGGCGCTTATTTGGTGGAAGGGTCGGTGATTTGGGTGGAAGGTGTTGCGCCGGCGGTCGGGGCATGTGGGATGTGGAAGGAGGAGGGGCATGGGGGTCAGGTGTGGATTACCTGCCTGGATAGACGAGGCCAAGCAGCGTGAAGGAGGGTCACCGGCGAGGAGGCAGCGCGGCAAGCAAGGAGTGAAGGTTTCACCTTGGGAAGGAAGTCGGAAACAGGGGAAATGGGGATTTTGGTAATGAGGAGGGGGCGGGGAGGTAGATATTTCCGCGGAATCCGAAAATTTTGAATTGGTTCAGCGAAAAAACTGGGACGCAAAGTGTCATCAAACACGGTCCCTTATTCAGAACTGTGTACGATATGTGAACATCACAAACGATTCATATAGCTTAACCCGTGTGTGATGAGTTTGAACGTCAAACATTTTGGTTTGAACTTCCCTGGTTACAGTGGTCATCCACGTCATTGCATAGTTTGGGTACACAAAGGAGACTACAACACACTCACACTTCTTAATCGAGCAAGTTCAACAATTAAATAGCGTTATCTGACCTAAACATTACTCTAACAAAGTAAAGACTATCGCTCTTAATTAAAAAAACAAAGAGTAATACTACGGCTGGTGCTCGTCGATCTCCACCGCCTCCACCATGTCCAGCTCACGCCCATTGGTCTCCTGGGGAAGGGGCTCCATGTCATCCATCACACCATACTCGGCAAACATATCGCTATCTGTGTACGCCATCTCTTTGGAAAAGACCGCCACAAGCTGGGCGTGGGCGGCCGCGATCTGGGCTTGGACGAGCTCCGTCATGGCAAGGTATGCGGCGGATGATTGAACGGTTGCTCTAACGCTCTCGGCGATGGTCAACTCTTCCGTCGTGGGTTGCTGACTGATACGTCTCCAACGTATCTATAATTTTTGATTGTTCCATGCTATTATTTATGAAGTCTTGGATGTTTAATGGACTTTACCATTCACTTTTATATCATTTTTGGGACAAACCTACTAACCCAAAGGCCCAGTCCAGATTGCTGTTTTTTGCCTGTTTTAGGGTTTTGCAGAAAAAAATCAAACGGAGTCCAAACGGAATGAAACCTTCGCGAGAGATATTTTTGGAGAAAATCAAGCATGCAGAGCTTGAGAACCACGTCAGGGGATCAAGAGGTGGCCCACAAGGGTGGGGGCGTTCCCCCTTCCCAGGGCGCGCCCCCTGCCTCGTGGCCCCCTCGAGCATCCCCCGGTGCCCTCCTTCTTGCTATAGAAGTCTACGTACCCCAAAACCTCCGTGAACAAAGAGAAAACCCTAATTCCACCGCTGTACCTTCTGTTCCCGTGAAGATCCCATCTTGGAGCATGTTTCGGAGCTCAACCGGAAAGGGATCCATCATGGAGTTCTTCTTCATCATCATCATCGCCCTCACCATGAGTTGTGAGTAGTTTACCACAGACCTTCGGGTCCATAGCTAGTATATAGATGGCTTCTTCTCTCTCTCTCTCTCTGGATATCAATACAAAGTTCTCCTCAGTCTTCGAGGAGATCTATTCAATGTAATCTCTTTTTGTGGTGTGTTTGTCGAGATCCGATGAATTGTGAGTTTATGATCAAGGTTATCTATGAAAGATATTTGGTTCTTCTCTGAACTTTTTATGTGTGCTCATAATATTCTTGCAAGTCTATTCGAATTATTGGTTTGGTTTGGCCTACTAGATCTATAGTTCTTGCAATGGGAGAAGTGCTTGGCTTTGGGTTCAATCTTGCGGTGTCCTTTCCCAGTGACAGTAGGGGCAGCAAGGCACATAATGTATTGTTGCGATCGAGGATAAAAAGATGGGGTTTATATCATATTGCTTGAGTTTATCGATCTACATCATGTCATCTTGCTTATGGCGTCACTCTATTCTTATGAACTCAATACACTAGATGCATGCTGGATAGCGGTCGATGTGTGGAGTAATAGTAGTAGATGCAGGCAGGAGTCGGTCTACTTGTCTCAGACGTGATGCCTATATACAATGATCATGCCTAGATAGTCTCATAATTATTTGCTTTTCTATCAATTGCTCGACAGTAATTTGTTTACCCGCCGTAGAATATCGCTATCATGAGAGAAGACACTAGAGAAAACTATGGCCTTCGGGTCTAATCTCAACATATCAATCTACATCTCCTTTACTTTTATTGCTTTTACTTTCTGTTCTTATAAACCAAAAATAGCAAAAATATAAACTATCATCTCTATCAGATCTCACTCTCGTAAGTGACCGTAAAGGGATTGACAACCCCTTATCAGGTTGGCTGCGAAGTTCTTATTTGTTTTTGCAGGTGCGAGGGACTCGCGTGTGGTCTCCTGCTGGATTGATACATTGGTTCTCAAAAACTGAGGGAAATACTTACGCTACTATGTTGCATCTCCCTTTCCTCTTCGAGGGAATACAACGCAAGCTCGAGAAGTAGCAAGAAGAATTTCTGGCGCCATTGCCGGGGAAGCTTACGCAAAATTCATATACCAAGTACCTATCACAAACCCTTATCCTTCGCATTACATTTATTTGCCTCTCGTTTTCCTCTCCCCCACTTCACCCTTGCCGTTTTATTTGCCCTTCTTCCGCCGTGTGTTTATCGTTCGCTTGCTTCTTGTTTGCTTGCGTGTGCTGCTTGCTTGCTTGTCATCATGTCTAGCACACCTATCATTGTCACCACTCCCGAGAGTGAGGTCCTCAACTTTAAACAAAGGGAGGAAGAAAACTTAAAAGATGCCTGGTACAGAATTTGCAATGCTCAAAATAGATCTAATAGGAAGCTTTCCACTTCCGTGCTTCTTCGCAATTTTTATGTTGGCATAACTCCGTGGAATAGATTTATCTTAGATACCATTACTGGAGGGAATTTCTTGGGTAGCCACACCGTTGATTCTTATAATGCTATGACTGAATTATTTGGCTCACCACCTCTTATGGTTAATGGGACCGTTTTAACTTTGGAGCATGTTATGCAAAGGTTAGAAATCATTGAAAACAAAGTTGCTACGGTAGAATTGGTAGAGAACTTGGATAGAAAAATTCATAATGAAATCACCCAATATGGATCCAAGGTAGGAGTTGTTCTGAAAAATCTTAAGGAAAAGGAGCCCATAGTTAAAGAAAAGCTAGATCAGGATTCTACTAGAATCAATAAGCTTGAGGATGTTATCCCTAATGTTGGTTCTGCTCTTTCCGCTATAAAAACTACTCCAAATACCTTTACTAAATTCCCTAAGTTCATGTATGTCCCTAAAGACAAGGGTGAAACATCTAGAATTGCGGATCTCAAATCCATAAGTGTTCACCCTAATTTTCTTACTTTTGCAAGAGACCCTTTTGACAGTTTATAATTTATTAATTTCTTGCCTAAGAGTTTGATTATTCACAGGGACAAAGAAGTTCCCAAGAATCGTAAGTGCTTAATCAAAGAATTGCCTTCCAATGATGGCAATACCTAGATTTATCTTGTACCGTGCCTAGCTAGGGGCGTAAAACGATAGCGCTTGTTGGGAGGCAACCCAACTTTATATTTTTTGTTTTTGTTTCTGTTAGGGAATAAATATTGCATCTAGTCTCTGATTAGATGTGTTTTCGTGTTTTGTTTAGTGTTTGTGCCAAGTAGAACCTTTGGGAAGACTTGTGTGAAGTTTATGTGATCTTGCTGTGACAAACAGAATCGTTAGCGCTCGCTAAAGTGGTCTTCAGATTTTACTGGAGCGTGCTTTTTAGTTTATTCTTTTTGAAGATGATTGGTAGACAAATTATGAAAATTTACCAATTTAGTTTGAAGTTTTTGGAGTTCCAGAATTAGGCGAAACCTGCAGATTACTACATACTGTTCTGTTTTTGACAGATTCTGTTTTTCGTGTGTTGTTTGCTTATTCCGATGCATCTATGAGTAGTATTAGAGGATATGAACCATAGAGAAGTTGTAATACAGTAGGTTTAACACCAATATAAACAAATAATGAATTCATTGCTGCACCTTTGAGTAGTGGTTTGCTTTCTTATACTAACGGAGCTCACGAGAATTTTTGGTCTAAGTTTTGTGTTGTGAAGTTTTCAAGTTTTGAGTATTGCTTTGATGGACTATGGAACAAGGAGTAGAAAAGGCCTAAGCTTGGGGATGCCCATGGAACCCCAAGTAAATTCAAGATAATCAAAAGCCTAAGCTTGGGGATGCCCCGGGAAGGCATCCCCTGTTTCGTCTTCATCCATCGGTAACTATACTTGGAGCTATATGTTTATTCGCAACATGATATGTGTTTTGCTTGGAGAGTCTTGTATAATTTGAGTCTTTGCTTGTTAGTTTGTCACAATCATCCTTGCTGGACACACCTATTTGAGAGAGTTAAATATGGCCTAGAAATTATAGAACACTCTATGTGCTTCACTTATATCTTTTGAGTTGAATAGTTTTTGCTCTAGAGCTTCACTTATATCTTTTAGAGCACGGCGGTGGTAATATTTTGTAGAAATTTTTGAACTCTCATGCTTCACTTATATCCTTTTGAGAGTCTATTGAAACAGCATGATAATGTATTTAGGTTAAAGAAACTAGTCTTCACATGATAGACATCCAATGTCAATGTAGTAAAAAAAATCACACCAAGCGCATTGAATAGAATGAGATGTTGGATGCTTGATAATTATTTTGAGATATGAGGATAGTGATATTAGAGTCATGCTAGTGGAGTTATTATGAAATTGAGAAATACTTGTGTTAAGGCTAGTGATTCCCGTATCATGCACGTATGGTGAACCGCTATGTGACTAAGTTAGATCATGAGGTATTTGTAGAGTGCCAACCTTTGTGTGGAGGTCGGGGGCGCGCGATGATTAACTCCTACCAACCTCCCCCCTAGGAGCATGCGTTGATTGCTTCGTTTTGATGACTCGTAGATTTTTTCAATAAGTATATGAGTTCTTATGACTAATGTTGAGTCCATGGATTATACGCACTCTCACCCTTCCACCATTGCTAGCCCCTCTTGTACCGCGCAACTTTCGTCGGTACCATACACCCACTATATACCCTTCCCCAAAACAGCCACCATACCTACCTATCATGGCATTTCCATAACCATTCCGAGATATATTGCCATGCAATTTTCCATCGTTCTGTTCATATGACACGCATCATATTGTCATATTGCCTTTGCATGATCATTTAGTTGACATCGTATTTGTGGCAAGGCCACCATGGATAATTTTTATACATGTCACTCTTGTTTCATTGCACATACCGGTACACCGCCGGAGGCACTCATATAGAGTCATACTTTGTTGTTGTTATATCGAGTTGTAATATCGAGTTGTAATGAAAGTGTGATGATCATCATTATTAGAGCATTGTCCCATGGGAGGAAAGGCTAAATCTATAAAGCCCCTTCGCAAAAAAAAGGCCAAAGAAAAAAAAAGGCCCAAAAAAAGAAAGAAAATAAAAGAAAAGAAAAAAGGGACAATTGCTACTATCTTTTTCCACACTTGTGCTTCAAAGTAGCACCATGTTCTTCATTGTAGAGAGTCTCATGTTTAGTCACTTTCATATACTAGTGGGAATTTTCATTATAGAACTTGGCTTGTATATTCCAAAGATGGGCTTCCTCAAATGCCCTAGGTCTTCGTGAGCAAGCAAGTTGGATGCACACCCACTAGTTTCTTTTATTGAGCTTTCATTCATATTTAGCTCTAGTGCATCCGTTGCGTGGAAATCCTTACTCACTCACATTGATATCTATTGATGGGCTTCTCCATAACCCATTGATACGCCTAGTTGATGTGAGACTATCTCCCTCCTTTTTGTCTTCTCCACAACCACCTCTATTCCACCCATAGTGCTATGTCCATGGCTCACGCTCATTTATTGCGTGAAAGTTGAAAGGTTTGAAAAGATAGAGTATGAAAACAAGTGCTTGGCCGAAATCGGGGTTGTGCATGATATGAATATTTAGTGTGATAACGGGGGACCATAGCCAACACTATATGATTTTGTAGGGATAACTTTCTTTCGCCATAGTATTTTGAGAAGACATGATTGCTTTGTTAGTATGCTTGAAGTATTGTTATTTCTTATGTCAATATAGACTTTTATCTTGAATCTTTCAGATCTGAACATTCATGCCACAATTAATAGAATTACATTGAAAAACTATATTGGTTAGCATTCCACATCAAAAAAAAATTCTTTATTATTTACCTACTCGAGGACGAGCAGGAATTAAGCTTGGGGATGCTTGATACGTCTCCAACGCGTATCTATAATTTTTTATTGTTCCACGCTAATATTTATGAAGTCTTGGATGTTTAATGGGCTTTAACATTCACTTTTATATCATTTTTGGGACTAACCTACTAACACAAAGGCCCAGTCCAGATTGCTTTTTTTGCCTGTTTCACGGTTTTGCAGAAAAAGAATATCGAACGGAGTCCAAACGGAATGAAACCTTCGCGAGAGATATTTTTGAAGAAAATCACGCACGCGGAGCTTGAGAACCACGTCAGGGGATCAAGAGGTGGCACACGAGGTTGGGGGTGCACCCCCCTTCCCAGGGTGCGCCCCCTGCCTCGTGGCCCCCTCGAGCGTCCCCCGGTGCCCTCCTTCTTCCTATATAAGTCTACGTACCCCAGAACCTTCGTGAACAGAGAGAAAACCCTATTTCCACCGCCGTACCTTCTGTTCCCGTGAAGATCCCATCTTGGAGCCTGTTCCGGAGCTCAACCGGAGGGGGATCCATCACGGAGTTCTTCTTCATCATCATCATCGCCCTCACCATGAGTTGTGAGTAGTTTACCACAGACCTTCGGGTCCATAGCTAGTATCTAGATGTCTTCTTCTCTCTCTGGATCTCAATACAAAGTTCTCCTTAGTCTTCGAGGAGATCTATTCGATGTAATCTCTTTTTGTGGTGTGTTTGTCGAGATCCGATGAATTGTGAGTTTATGATCAAGGTTATCTTTGAAAGATATTTGGTTCTTCTCTGAACTTTTTATGTGTGCTCATAATATTCTTGCAAGTCTCTTCGAATTATTGGTTTGGTTTGGCCTACTAGATCTATAGTTCTTGCAATGGGAGAAGTGCTTGGTTTTGGGTTCAATATTGCGGTGTCCTTTCCAAGTGATAGTAGGGGCAGCAAGGCACATATTGTATTGTTTCCATCGAGGATAGAAAGATGGGGTTTATATCATATTGCTTAAGTTTATCCCTCTACATCATGTCATCTTGCTTAAGGCATTACTCTGTTCTTATGAACTCAATACACTAGATGCATGCTGGATAGCGGTCGATGTATGGAGTAATAGTAGTAGATGCAGGGAGGAGTCGGTCTACTTGTCTCAGACGTGATGCCTATATACAATGATCATGCCTAGATAGTTTCATTATTATTCGCTTTTCTATCAATTGCTCGACAGTAATTTGTTTACCCGCCGTAGAATATCGCTATCATGAGAGAAGCAACTAGAGAAAACTATGGCCCCCGGGTCTATTCTCAACATATCAATCTACATGAACTTTACTTTTATTGCTTTTACTTTTTGTTCTTATAAACCAAAAATACCAAAAATATAAACTATCATTTCTATCAGATCTCACTCTCGTAAGTGACCGTAATGGGATTGACAACCCCTTATCGCGTCGGCTGCGAAGTTCTTATTTGTTTGTGCAGCTGCGAGGGACTCGCGCATGGTCTCCTACTGGATTGATACCTTGGTTCTCAAAAACTGAAGAAAATACTTACACTACTATGCTGCATCTCCCTTTCCTCTTCGAGGGAATACAACGCAAGCTCGAGAAGTTGCACTGGCCGTTGTCGGAGAAGCTTCGTTCGATTTGTTTGGTGACCGCCATGAGCTGGGCGTGGGCGGCCTCGACATGGCCGTGGGCAGCCTCCATCAGGGCTAAGGCCACCGCTGCAAAACTGACAGCTATTGTGCTACTCTCGCGAGTTGCTATCCCCGAGACAGATGTTGCTGCCGCCACCTGAGAAGCTACAGCGGTCGTTTGGGCTGCCTTGGCCGCCCGGTCGCAGATTGTGGTTGTGCTCATGCACCTTGTTAGTACGCGCAGGGCGGCTGCGGCCCCGCTCTCGCCGGAGTGGGCCGCCGAAGTTGCCCTCACGAGGCGGGTCCATGTCCCCATCTTTCACCGACGATGACTGAACAGTGAAATGATATTTGGGGAGCAAGCTAGTGTGCTTGACACACCGACTGTGGACTGTAGTCGACACACCTTCTCGCGTAAGCCATAGGCGTACTATACTCCGATGGTGCTCCAAGATATTTTGTACTGCATCTCACACGGTTGGTGATAATAAACTGTGTGCGATCTACTTGATTTTTCATCCTGATTTGAATTACATAATGGGGTCACAACGGCAATGGAGGGTGTTTGAATTGCTAGAACTTTTATCTGCAGTGAACATGCAACTATATGTGTCATAAAAAATTGGAATTATTGAGGTTCGTTTGGACATTTTATACATTAAATTTGTTTTCTAGCCATTTCAGGTGCACAATTCAAAATTAAACTACATGCACATGCTCCGGTGCACCAACATGGGTTGTAAAATCATATATGTGTCCATTGGTTTATGCTTATGTCTCTTGCGAGAAATGGGGATGAATTTAGAACACCACGTCACCATGGCTCTCCGGCAAACGTTGAGGTACTTGCTTTTGTAATTCTAGTAAATCCAAAACACGTCTGAAATGCATGAACCTTGGCATGCTATCATGGAATGGAATGAACATGCTGAGGTAAAAAATATTGTCCCATTTGGGGCAAGTTATGGTATAAGCTTCTCACAAGAAGCCTGACGGTTCCGTTAGGGAAACATGTCACCTTTGTGGACAATACAATATTTTTCACCTCTTCTTGCTTTCAATTTTTTCCTGGTGTCAAAATAGAACAACATGAGTGTCGTGTTAAATTTTGGAATTTTTCGGGGATCATTTGGACATTTTTATACGTTAACTGAGCTTTCTAGGAATTTATGTGCATAATTCAAAATTGAACTACATGCACATGCTCCAGTCCATAAAAATGGGTTGCAAAATCAAATGTGTGTCCTTGGTTGCAAGCTGAGGTCTCATGCAAGAAATGAGAATGAAGGTCAAACACCTTGACACTGTCGCTCGGCCGCTAACATTGAGATACATGGTTTTAAAATTCTAGTAAATCAAAAACTTGTCTGAAATTCATGAAACTTGACATGACATCATGGAATGGAATTGACATGTTGTGGTAAAAATATTATCCCATTTGGGGGCAGGTTGGGGTATAAGCTTCTCACAAACTAGAGCTTCTCACAACAGGCCTCATGGTTACAGTAAGGTACCTTTCACCTTTCTGGACGACACGATATCCGTTGCCTCTTCTTGATTTCAAGTTTTTTATAGTGTCAACATAAAGCAACATGAGTGTTGTGTTAATTTTAGGAAATTTTCGGGGTTCGTTTGGACATTTTTATACATTAGTAGAGTTTTCTATGCATTTATGTGCATAATTCAAATTTGAATTACATGCACATGATCGAGTGCATGTAAATGGGTTCCAAATTTAGATGTGTGTCCTTGGTTGCATGCTTAAGTCCCATGCAAGAAATGAGAATGAATGTCAAACACCTTGCCACCGTCGCTCGGCCGCTAACATTGAGATACATGGTTTTTAAATTCTAGTAATCGAAAACGTGTGTGAAATTTATGAAACTTAACGTGCTAGCATGGAACGGCATCAACATGTCGTGGTAAAAATATTGTCCCATTTGAGGCAAGTTGGGGTATAAGCTTCTCACAAACTAGAGCTTCTCACAACAAGCCTCATGGTTACGGCAGGGAACATTTCACCTTTCTGGACGAAACGATATTTGTTGCCTCTTCTTGATTTCAATTTTTTTTCTAGTGTCAACATAGAACAACATGAGTGTTCTGTTAATTTTAGGAATTTTTCGGGGTTCGTTTGGACATTTTTGTACATTAACTAAGTTTTCTATGCATTTATGTGCATAATTCAAATTTGAACTACATGCACATGCTCCAATGCATGTAAATTGTTTGAAAATCAAATATGTGTCATTGGCTGCATGCTTAGGTCCCACGCAAGAAATGGGAATGAATGTCAAACACCTTGCCACCCTTGCTCGGCCGCAAACATTGAGATACATGGTTTTTAAATTCTACTAAATCCAAAACTCGTGTGAAGTTCATGAAACTTGACATGCTATCATGGAGCGGCATCAACATATTATGGTAAAACAATTGTCCCATTTGGGGCAGGATTGCGTATAAGCTTGTCGCATACGAGAGTTTCTCACAACAAGCCTGATGGTTTCGGTAGGGAACGTGCCACCTTTGGGGACGAAACGATATCCGTTGCCTCTTCTTGCTTTCAAATTTTTTGTAGTGTCAACATAGAATTACGGGAGTGTTGTGTCAATTTTGGGATTTTTCGGGGTTCGTTTGGACATTTTTATACATTAACTGGGTTTTCTAGGCATTTTATGTGCATAATTCAAATTTGGACTACATGAAGATGCTCCACTGCAGAAAAATGGGTTGACATATGAAATGTGTGTCCTTGGTTACATGCTTAGGTCCCATGCAAGAAATGGGAATGAATTTCAAACACCAGGGCACTTTTGATTGCCCGCAAAATGTTGAGATACTTTGTTTTGAGATTCTAGTAAATCCAAAACTCGTCCGAAATTCATGAAACTTGGCATTCTATCATGGAGCGGCATCAACATGCTGTGGTAATTTTTTGTCCCATTTGGGGCAGGTTTGGGTATAAGCTTCTCACCAACCAGAGCTTCTCACAACAAGCCTGATGGTTTTGGTAGCGAACGTGCCACCTTTGGCGACGAAACGATATCCATTGCCACTTATTGCTTTCAAAAAATTTCTAGTGTCAACTTAGAACAACAGGAGTGTTGTGTTAAATTTTGGAATTTTTCGGGGTTCATTTGGACATTTTTATATATTAAAAGGGTTTTCTAGGCATTTTATGTGCATAATTCAAATTTGAACTTGATGCACATGCTCCAGTGCATATAAATTGGTTGAAAAATAAAATTTGAGTCCTTGGGTCCATGCTTTGGTCCCATGCAAGAAATGGGAATGAATTTCAAACACCAGGGCACTGTTGATTGCCGGAAAAATGTTGAGATACTTTATTTTTAAATTTTAGTAAATCCAAAACTTGTTTGAAATTCATGAAACTTGGCATGCTATCATGGAATGGCACCTGACATGCTGTGGTATTTTTCATGTCCATTTTGAGAGAATGCCTACTCAAATAACATCCAAAAAGGTAGTTTGAAAAATAGCTGCCACTTTAACATCTCAAACGTTTGTATAATTTCAATCATGTGTGTTATGTTAACCATTCAGGTGACATCATGTGTCTGGCTTTTAATGGCTATAGGAGGTGCCGTGCGGACAACAGCTTGACTGAACAGGAGGCACGCGAGCGCAGTTCGGTGCGCAGGCTGACCGAGAGGCATGCAAGCTGTCCTCCAATGCGCAGGCTCACCAGGAAGCGTGCGAGTTGTACGCTGCGCAGGCTCACTAGTAAGTGAGCCCTTTGACTTCCATGGCCGTCCGCCTTGCTCGTATCCTCTCCATTAATGGCGCTCAAGCCGCTATTTAATACAGGCGGCCTTACCGTTCGCCTCCCAGTCCCCTCCCTCCCGCAGACCTCCACCAACACCATGGTGGAGAAGGATCATCTGCCACTAGTCTTCAAGTTTGGTGAAGTCGACTCCGAGCCGCAAGAGATAGAAAATAAGGAGGAATAGGGCCTCATGGACATGGCCCTGAATGAGCTGGCCGCGGCGGTTTCTGCCCCTGCGCCCGTCCCAGCTCCCATCCCCGCGTCCGCGCCAATGAGCATCCCCGTAGCATTGACGGGCTGGTCGTCGAGCACTATCGCAGTGCTGGAAGCCGCTGGCATCAGCGAGGTCTCTATGGACCCGCGCGAGCTCGTGTACATGCCAGCGCAAGCGCCCGTGACCGTGCCTTTGCGCGCCCCTCCACCCACCGTAGCGCCTATCTCCGTGTGTTTCCCTGCACCCACAGCGCTCGTGCCCGTGCGTGCGCCACCCTCAGCGGCATGGGACGCCACCGTCGACCGCTACCTTGCAGCGCCGCCAGTTGCCGTCCTTCCATGCCCCGCCCGTCGATTGCGCGACGACATGATGTTTGATTTCCAAGTGAAGAAATTATGTGCTGCCTTGAAGACTTCAACAACGGCATGCTGGTGGACGACAACGACAACGCCGGCGAGGCAGGCTGCCTCCGTCGACGCTGGAAATATTTTTTATTTGGTTTAATAACACATCTCGATCATATGAATATAATTTTGAAGTGTGACTGAATAAAAGATATGGTTTAAACGAACTTGCGTTTTTCTCTCTTAATATTCAGAGTTATCAAACGATTTTCTTTTGAAAAAACGTCAATGGTTTTTGAAATATAAAACTCTCATCGCAAACGATTTAGTTAGAACACCCATATGCAAACCGACAGCTTCCCCAGGAAGCCAAGGGAAAATGTGCTGAGCAGGATTTGTGCAACTCTTGATCGCAAACGTTTTAGATAGAACACCCGTGTGCAAAAGTGAGATCTATGGTCTTCCCCCGTAAGTTAATGGAAAATCCGCAATGCAGGATTTGTGCATCTCTTCAACACAAACGGTTCAGATTAAATACGGTATGCGAAGCCAAACTTCGGCGCTAAGCCAAGAGAAAATGTTCCGAGCAGGATTTGTACATCCCTTCAATGCAAACGGTTGTTTTGGATGACCCGTGTGCAACCACGTATAGACAATTTGGTAAGATTTGCATCTGTCATGTTGGGTATATTTCCATTTGTCATACTGGAAAGATTGACATTTGTTGATCTAGTAACATTGCCATTTGTCAACCTTGTAACACGGCGAGTTGTCAAAATATGCAGCTGAAAATCACCAGCACTTTCTAATTTTTGCAACTAAAATTCAGTAATTAAGCATAGATTTCATTCATAGATTAAGTAGTCATTCTTTATACAAACAATTCAACTCGACAGCTGAACCGACCAAACTTTTCCCCAATTGTTGCCAACCACGTACTGATATAGCTAGTTCAACTATATATACTAGCTAATTTTAAGTATGTTGTACAGTTCCATCACATCTATAGTCAAATGAACTGAACAAAATAGCTCGTAAATACTACTACTACGAAGGGGCTTTGTACGACTTCCGGCAGCCTCTCCTCTGCCGAGCGTGCTCACTAAGAGGCAGAGGAGGAGGAGCCTACCAACGAGCTGGACAAATGAAATATGGTGCCTCCCGCTGCTGGACCTTTAGCGACGCTCACTTCGAACGCCCTCTGCCACTCCACACAACCCCTCTCGAAGCGGTGGTTCTCCTCGTAGATCTCATGATTCCTAGCTCTCTGCGGCGGTGATAACCCACAAGTATAGGGGGTCAATAGATTTCGAGGGTAGAGTATTCAAACCAAATTTATAGATTCGACACAAGGGGAGCCAAAGTATATTTCGAAGTATTAGCAGCTGAGTTGTCAATACAACCACACATGGAGACTAATTATCTGCAGCAAAGTGATTAGTAGCATAGTAATATGATAGTTTTGATAGTAGTGGTAGAAGCAATAGTAACGGTAAAAGTGATAGAAATACATTTATAGCAAGTGCAACAATAACGATAGTAGTAGTAACTTGACAAGATCAATATAGGACAAATTCATAGGCATTGTATCGGTAATTTGTTGGATGATATTCATCATGTGATGGTCATAACCAAGGGCGATACGGCACTAGCTCCGGTTCATAAATATAATGTAGGAATGTATTCCGCAAATAGTCATACGTGCTTATGGAAAGAACTTGCATGACATCTTTTGTCCTACCCTCCCGTGGCAGCGGAGACCATATTGGAAACCAAGGGATATTAAGGCCTCCTTTTAATAGAGAACCGAAACAAAGCATTTATACATGGTGAATACATGAACTCCTCAAACTACGTTCATCACTGAGAGTTGTCCCGGCTATTTTCACTTGGGGGTTGCCAGATCATAACACATAGTAGGTGACTGTCACACCCCAAATTTTAACCACTTTTTCAGTAAATAAAATTTAGCCAGAAATAAATTTTTTAAATTACAATAGGCCCTTTTATAATTTTCAAGAGCCTTTTCTATTCCTGACTTAGAAAATCTTCTCTTCTTATAATAAATCTTTTTGGAATTATTTTGTGGGCTCTGGTTGTATCTTGGGTCTTTTCTTTATTTGTTTGATAACATTAGAAATTATTTTCATAATAAAATTCTGCCTTAGAATTTTCTTTTAATAGCTTTTGCAGTGTTTAAATGCTTCTGTTGCACTTCTTCTATTTTAAACAATTCTCCAAAAATTCCACCATAATTCTGGGAGGTCATGTGATGCCTATATGTCACATTGGTACAAAAACCCAACTTGGTGTTTTGCAAATTTTGAGTGAAACACCCTCTTTTTCATTTCTGTCCATCTTCTAGGTTTCTACTACAACCCTATTATTTCTTGCTCCAAAAATTCTGAGCCTTTGCAATCTTCTAGTTCCTCCTACCAAAACCTTAACTCCAGAAGATCAGATCCACTAGCATCTCTTAGACCCACCAAAAACCCCTCTGAATATTCAGTCCAGAACTGAAATTCTTCTAAACTTGCACTAGCAAGTATCTCCTTTTTCCAAACCAACTTCACTATCATCCCTACCATCTAAAGAGACCTCCTCCTGCCAAATCCCAGCCCCAACAAAGTTCCCTAGCAAGGTCTAGCATTTTGTCGAACACCTCGAGGGCATGACCAAATTTTGGCAAGGTTTTTATCTTACACTACACACCTGCCCTCCTGGCCATTTTAACTTGTCCATCGTCATCACCATAAACCCTAGCACCATTCTGTTAATTGTCAACTTGTTTGAGTCCCTGTAGATGCCATTGGCATTCCGTCGAACACACCAGGGGCATGTCCAGAGCGTAGCCAGAGCGCCCGTACTGCAGCCGTGGCATCGAGCTGCTGTCGCCACTCCACCACCTCCCCTGCTCGCCCGAGTTTCCCTCTGGATCATCTCGACCACCATTAACTGCACCGACATCTTTCCTTGGCCGCTTGCGCCGGCCACCACCGTCCACCACCACCGTTCCTCGCCGCCCGACAAAAACCTTCTCCGCCACGCCACCTCCGAGACACGCGGCTTCCCCTGAGTCCACCGGCCCCCCCTGGCATTAATGCGGACAGCCGCCGTCCCCACAGAACCCCGCCACCTCGCCACCAGCCTCAACGGCCTCGCCACCGGCCGCGTCTGCCATTAAGGCCGCCGTCGCTGCATGCCGTGGACGGCGCCACTCGGGGCACCTGGCTCCGCTCCGAGGCCGCCAGCACAACCCCGCATCTAACTCGCAGGGGCCCCGCCCTCACCTAACCGCGCCGGCCACTCGCCACCGTCCGCGTTTTCCATGAATGCGCGTCGCCGCCGCGTCCGTTCTCTGGAACCCGCCGAACCGCGTCGCCCCGCTTATTTAAGCCACCCCGAACACCCCGGCACCTCATCTCCACCTCTCCCCTCCTCCAGCAAACCATCCCGAGCCTCCCCGAGCAAGAAAGACGACCGGAGGAGCCATCTCCCTCGACTCCGGCCGCCTCTGCCACCGCCCTCCCCTCGAGGCTACCCACCTCTCCAGTGCCTCCCCTCCCTACTATCTACACCAACGGCCTCCCGGAGCATCCACGAACCCGTTCCACCTTTCCATTCCACCGGAGATGGCCCATGGGCGAAACGCCCAACTCGTCTCCGCCGGAGCTCTTCGGGTGTGCTCGCCGTCGGCGACCTCGCCTACTCCGGCGACCAAGGAGGGTACCCACGGGACCGCTATGACCTACTGAGCACGACGGTGGTCCCATCTCTCCGAGGGACCCCGCCGTTCGCCGGCAAAGTTCGCCGGAACGGCGCCCCGCTCTGTCGCGGGAGAGAGACGACGACACTGCTTAAACCCGACAGGTGGGACCCGCTCGTCAGCGGCACAAGCCGCGGGCCCCCGCTGTGTAAGTGGAGGCGGTTTCCACTTGGAGCCGTTTCCGCGCGAAGGAGGCGTATTCCGTGGAATACGCCATCGTCGTCATCGCCTCCTTCCCGCAGCCAGATGACCGGGCTCGGCCCAGTGGTGCCGTGGAGCTAAACAGCGCTCAGGGCGCAATTCTGTCCATCTCCTTTATCTTTTCCAGCAGTTTTCAAATAATTCCTCAGAGCACATTTCAAATCCAAATCCAGTTATTCCAATTTCTGTAGACTTCTAAAATCATGCTCTGTTTATTTAAATTAAGTGAACATTTTACTATGCTTAGTCTCTGTTTAATGGATTTAAATATTGCTTTTAATCATGTTTTCCATCTCAGTAAATCCATAAGTAATTCATATGAACTCTAAATGAATTAATTCTTTTTCTGTTATTCCTTAAATATCCTCTGGTTTATTTTAGTATTTATTTCAAAAACTTTTGAAATACTTTTTAATGCTGTTTTTGAATTGTGTGGTAATTTAGATATTTTTGAAAATAGGAAATGAAGGGGAGATGTTTCCTTGCAAGTAACCAGCACCTTTTCATATCTAAGGCAAGCATTTTGAACACTTGATATGATAAATGTTTGCATGCTAGAATATTTAGGGCATGTTTGTTACTTTTAATAAAATTGGCATTTGGATAGATATATTGCATGCTTGCATGGTCATATGCATATTTTCCTCTTGCATGCATTCCACTACGGTATTGCTATATATGAATTATGAGTACCCAGGAGTGTGCTCCTGTTTTGGACGTGCTGGTGGGCACGGGCCATTTTGACACGGTGGTGTCATGAGACATATGTGGAAGCAGACAAGGGTTGTGGCCCTGTCCTGATGTTATGGTTGAAAGAATAATTTTTTTTGTTGTGCTGACTATTGCTAGAATCATTAGCCTCCTGAGTCGACCGTAGATCGAGTCTTGTTCCAGTAACCCCATACTTGAATCGTGCTGCCACTTGTCTCTACCACGGGTAGGGTATGGTTTAGTAAGTTGTCAACCCCTTTCCGTGCACACACCGTACAGAGAGGCCATGGTGGAAGATACCGGGTGCATCCGGTAGGCATGCCACATGGTCCGGGGGCATGGGTGTTTCCGGTTGTAGCCGAGAGGGAATGTACCCTTGTAATCCGCGCGTTTGAATAGTGATCCCATGCTATTGGAGGTTGTAGCCTTCCCACTTAGAGTTTTACTTAACTGTTGTTTTGGGTGACTCCTGGCAGCGGAAAAGTTAAGCTGGTGTGTGCTGGTTAGGTGTGTTTTCAACCCAAAGACCGTAATAGGAATTAGTCAGTGTCACTATACTGACTAAGGAAATCCTATACTTGTGGGTAAAGAGTACACCCTCTGCAGAGTTTAGAAACCTATTCGAATAGCCGTGTCCACGGTTAAGGATTACAGTCTGGGTTGGTCAAGTGTCGGTTTTATTGTCGGTCTCCGGAGGAAATATTTAAATTTTGAGCATGGTTATTTTGCAGGATAATTATCGATGTTACTGGTATTGTCATGAGAATATTTGATGACATGATTATATTTGTGAACTAACCCCCTGCTCTTATTTTTCTTTCCAGAGTGTCTCAGGGGCTGGCTAGACTACCCCGGACACTCGCCTTTATTTTCAAGTCCTTTCTGTGGCGTCCCTTGAGTGTCAGGCGGTTTATCACGCCACTACTCTTGTGGACACCCGATTGGCATTTCTTTTCAAGTCCTCTTTGTGGCGTCCCTCGAGTGTCAGGCGGTTTATCACGCCACTACTCTTGTGGACACCCGACTGGCATTTCTTTTCAAGTCCTTTCGTGGCGTCGCCTGAGTTCTCGGATGGTATCGTCCGATTTCTCTTTTAGACACCCGACTGGCATTTCTTTTCAAGACCGACCATGGTGTCACTTGACACCCGATCGGCATTTCTTTTATATTTTATTGATGCTTATCTTCTGCACTAAATATTATTCATCATGCCATGTTTTAATTCCTGTCAGCATGCATTTAATATAAGTATATCATGAGCATGTGCATATAGTTTAATTCACCATGACCATATAATTATTTTGCTGCATTTGTTATATCTTTTGTCCATGATGTTTGCGAGTACATTCTAACGTACTCACAGGCTTGTCCCTGGCTATTTACTTGGTCAGGTTGTGGGTTCTAATACAGCGACGTCCGTGCGAAGCCTAGGAGTGCAGCCACGCAGGATAGGAGTTATCCGGGTCAGCTGTTCCTATTGGAATGGAGCCCCATCGATGTTGGAGTTTCTTCGAGCCCATTTCCTTCATCCACCACCGGAGTCATTGTTGCATCAGTAGACCTTTATGGTCTTGTATAAAATTCTTGTAAATGCTTGGTAACCTGTAACAAGGATGTGTCCACCAGTAACAGCAATCCTGGGCTGGTGATGACACTAGGGGTTAATTTCTGGAATATTGTGTTCCCGAAATCCGGCCCCGACAGTGACTATAACTTGCAAGATCGGATCTAGAACATGGATATAATGGTGATAACATAAACGGTTCAGATCTGAAATCATGGCACCCGGACACAAAGTGACAAGCATTAAGCATGGCAAAGTCATAGCAACATCAATCTCAGAACATAGTGGATACTCGGGATCTACCCTAACAAAACTAACTAGATTACATGATGATTCTCATCGAACTCCTCACCGACCAGCGAGCCTACGAAGGAATTACTCACTCCTGGTGGGAAGCATCATGGAATTGGTGATGGAGAAGGGTTGGTGATGACGAAGAACGAAGATACCCCTCTACGGAGCCCCAAACGAACTCCAGATCTGGCGTCCTGATGAAGAACAGGAGGTGACAGCGGCCCCGTCTCGTGGATCGCAATAATTCTTTCTCCTTCATTTTTTTTCCGAAACTATAGATTTATAGCATCGGTATCAGGATTAGCGGGGCCACCAGGTGGGAAAAACCCACCTGGGCGTGCCCTGGAGGGTTGTGCCCACCCAGGTGCCCCCTCCGATGGTTCTTGGCTCCAGTATTTTTCTTTTATTGCATAAAATTTCCTCGCAAAGTTTCGTTCCATTCCTAGTTTATTTCTGCACAAAAACAACACCATGGTAGTTCTGTTGACAACAACGACAGTCGGGGGTTAGTTTCACTCAAATCATGGAAATTATAGTCCAAAACAAGACGAAAAGCGTTCTGAAAAGTAGATACGTTGGAGACGTATCAACTCCCCAAGCTTAAACCTTTACTTGTCCTCAAGCAATTCAGTTGATAAACTAAAAGTGAGAAATAAAAACTTTTACGAACTCTTTTGCTCTTGTTTTCATAAATAAGCCTAAACAACATCTAGGTTTTCAGCAAAGATCATGACTAACCATGTCAACAATAACTCTTAGAAATTATATTAACTCATATCAATGACATAATCAGCTAGTGAGCGATAATAAGACATCTCAAACAGCAACATGTTGTCAAAATAACCATGATATAATATGACAATAGTGGTATCTCGCTAGCCCTTTCCGAGACCGCAAAACATAAATGCAGAGCACCTCCAAAGTTCAAGCAGCGACTAAACATTGTAATTCATGGTAGAAAAGATCTAGTCATGCAAACACCCAACATTCATTACACACAATGCATAGGCATGACAGCAGTGCTCTCAGATCTGGCACTTATTTTAGAAGGTGATGCCACAACATAAAGGTAAATAGATAGTCCCTTTGCAGAGGGAAGCAGTGATTTGCAGAGGTGCCAGAGCTCAAGTTTTTAAACCAGAGGTAAATGATATTTTGAGACATGCACCCTTCTCATTTACTTCATGACTATCATTTATCAATATCTCCCATGCTAAACACGCTAGTGGCGGTTCCCAAGCAGAAAAGTGAAGGTTCAGACTCCATTGGGAGTTTTTGTTTGTTTATTTATAAGCTCTTTTTCTTTTTACAATTTGGGACTGGGAATCCCTATTACCGCCCTTTTCTCGTGCGATGGCGAGTGAATAAACACTCGGCCTGAAAATAACCCGCTTAGCATGGAAGATACCGACTACCTCCTATCATTCCATGAACGATCCAGGCACACAAAAAGGATATTTATTTGAAGTTTTTAGAGATGGCACATGCAAATTTACTTAGGACAGCAGGGTAATACCGCATATAGGTAGGTATGGTGGACTCATCTGGAATAACTTGGGTTTAAGGGTTTTTAATGTACACGCATAATTCCCACTTAGTACATGTGAATGCTAGAAAATAGGTTGGGAAGCGTCCAACTAGAGAGAAACAGCGATCATGAACATACATTATGCATAATAAACATTGGACACCAGCATGAGTAGGATATGGATACCATGAACATAAATATCATAGAGGCTTTGTTGTTTTTGATTCAACTACATGTATGAACATGTGGCAAGTCAAGCCACTCGAACATTTAGAGGAGGATACCATATCATCATACTACATCACAATCATTTTAACGCAATGTTGATATCCAAGTTAAATCATTATCAACTCCTAGCTACTTATGCATGGCATGTGAAACTATAATCTCTAATTGTCATTGCAAACATGTTTAATCATAATGGACTGAATCATGGATACTAGGTTAAACATATTTACAAAAACAGAACAAATCGAGTTCATACCAGTTTCTCTCTGCCACGGCCAATTCATCAAATATCGTCATTATTGCCTTTCACTTGCACGACCGAATGATGTGAAAATAATAATAGTGCAAGAGTGCCATGGACTAAGCTGGAATCTGCAAACATTTTATCCAACAGGAGAAGATAAGGAAAAATATGCTCTTTATTAAATCAACAATTATGTAAATGAGAGCCACTCAACATTTTCATTGTGATCTTATCCTTGGTACGGCTCGAATAAAAAGAAAAGAAATTCAGAGAAACACACTGAAATATATTTTGAGTTTTTGATTTTCTAGAACAAGCAAATAAAAGGGGAAAGCAAAAACGAGAAAGACTATTTACACGGGAAAGCTCCCAACAAGCAAAAGAAGAACAAGGAAATCTTTTTGGGTTTTGTTCTTAATATTGCAACTAAGCAAGCATAGAGAGTAAACTAACTTAAGCTATATATTTTTCTTTTTCTAAGGTTTTTCAAACACACAAGAAGAAAACGAGAAAATACATTAAGCATGGATAGTACAATGAGAAAGTGTGAACACCGACAACTGAAATGTGTGAAAATGAATGTAAAGTCAGTGAGAAACACGTACTCCCCCAAGCATAGGCTTTTGGCCTAACTTGGTAAGCAGTCAGTAGCTTGGATAGTAGTCGGGGTACCAAGGAGCAGGCATCCACGCATCCCACTACTGAGGCTCTTCCTCTGCTGCAGCCTGGTCATTTCGATAGGCGATGATATCCACGGGCATAATCCTATATGCGCCCCTGGTAATAGGATCAAACAAAGCAGGTGCGAGAAGTGGGATAATATCTTGAGTTGTCACACTAAAAACCAGGTTATAAGGGATAGGAATGTTAAAATCGACAACAGTAAACTGGTGGTGATCCATGGCAACGCGATCTGGGCAAACCTTGGGTAAAGGAAAATCATGCTGGCGTATCTGAACATTAAAGCGAGCCGCCAAATGAGTGGCATAAATATCTCCATGTATTTTACCCTTGGACTTATTAATGTGGAGGCGACGCGCCACAGTAGCTCCCAAGCTATAAGTGTCGTCGCCCTCTAGTGCACGACACAAAACTGCAAGGTCTGGTGAACTGAGTGCACCCACCTTCTCTCTAGCAAGCAAGCATTTTGCAATGAAAATCGCAAAATATTGAACAGCAGGAAAATGCAAGCCAACGGCAGTGATACCCGACACCCCTCTCTCATCACCCACTGTCAGAGTACGATAAAATCTTTCAAACTCCATGGGCCTAGGCTCTGCCAAACTACCATCAGTAGCAAGCAAGCATATTTCACAATATTCAGTAAGCTGTATCTGATGGGGTTCCGCATATAAATTAAATTGCACCTCAGGGGGATTATTCCTAGGAAGATAGTTAAAACTTTACCCAAAGGTGTTTGTGAGGAGATGACACTGTTCACATTCAGCCGTAATGAAATCAATAAGGCCGACATTACCAGCATATTGTGCACACCCTTGAAGGATTCCAGCATCTTCCATGAACGGGGTATGCGGCCATACGCATGGCCGTAGCTCCGCCCATCTCCGGATGTGGAGATCATTATCAGATGACTCCACAATCACTCCCTTGGAATTCTTCTTGGAAGCAAACTTCCTAAAGATACTCATGTTTTTCCTAAGAACAAAATTCTGAAATTTTTAGTCCACAAAGTTTTCTCAACAAAACTTTACAAGAATGATAGCAACTACTCATAGGGATGCCTAGAGGCCATATCAAGCATTCAAACTACTTAGAACTCTAAGAGTTCAACATGCAAGCTCACCTACAGCAGCACCAAGAGTAGCTAATTATTCAAAATATAAACCACTCAAACAAAAACTAATTGGACAAACAGAGGAGTCACATACCAAGCAACAATCCCCCGAAATAGTTTCGGAAACGGAGCTTTGAGCAAAGAGATCGAAATCCGCGAGTTTGAGAGCAAGAACACGAGAGAGAGAGAGAGAGAGAGAGAGAGAGAGAATAATGGTGAATTTTTTCTGGAGGTAGGTGATGATGTGGTGTAAACAGATAAGTGAGCGGGCCCACGTGGTGACCACAACCCACCAGGGCACGCTCGGGGGTCCTGGCGTGCCCAGGTGGGTTGTGCCCACCTGGTGCACCTCCCTATGCTATTAATTGCACCAGAAATTCTTAAATAACCGGAAAAGAATCATTTTAAAATTTCAGAGCATTCTGAGAACTTTTAATTTTGGGTCATTTCTTATTGCACGGGAAACTCAGAAAGCAGGCAAACACATGGCATTTTAATTTATTTAACTAATAAAAATAGAAAACAGAAGGTAGGGATAGAAGATAATGCTCACTAAATTCATCAACTTCATTCCTCTCAAAAATGATTTATTAATAAGGTTGATCAAGTCTTATTAACAACCACTTTAGATTAGCATGAAACCGAAGAACTTTCGTAAATCACTAAGTTACCTCAACGGGGATATGAATTTCCCCAACAATAAGAATTTCATATTTCTTGTTAACAGTAGGTAGGAGTAGATGAAAACTTCCAATAGTGATTGTCGGAGATTTTTCACTTGGAATTGTTTCTCCGGGAAGTGCACCATACGCTCATTACCATTGATATGAAAAGTGATCTTGCTTTTATTGCAATCAATAACAGCCCCTACAGTATTCAAGAAGGGTCTACCAAGGATAATCGACATGTTGTCGTCCTCGGGCATCTCAAGTATAACAAAGTCAGTCAAAATAGTAACATTAGCAACAATAACGGGGACATCCTCACAGATACCGATAGGTATGGCAGTTGATTTGTCAACCATTTGCAAAGATATTTCAGTAGGTGTGATTTTATTCAAATTAAGTCTTTTATATAAAGAAAAAAGCATAACACTAACACCAACTCCTAAGTCACATAAAGCAGTTTTCACATAATTCTTTATGATGGAGCAAGGTATAGTTGGTATTCCGGGGTCTCCATGTTTTTTAGCTACTCCATCCCTAAAGGTATAATTAGCAAGAATGGTGGAGATTTCAGCTTCCGGTATTTTTCTCTTATTGGTGAAGATGTCTTTCATGTACATTGCATAAGGAGGCATTTTCAAGTTATCAGTCAAGCGAGTACTGATATGTCTCCAACGTATCTATAATTTTTTATTGTTCCATGCTGTTATATTATCATTCTTGGATGTTTTACAATCATTTTATAGTCATCTTCTATCATTTTTTGGTACTAACCTATTGACATAGTGCCAAGTGTCAGTTGCTATTTTCTACATGTTTTCTACATCGCAGGAAATCAATATCAAACAGAGCCCAAACATCGCCAAACTTTTTGGAGAATTTTTATGGGCCAGAAGACACCCGATGGGCCAAGGCAGCACCTGGGGAGTGCCCCGAGGGGGGCACAACCCACCAGGGCCCGCCAGGCCCCCCTGGCGCGCCCAGGTGGGTTGTGCCCACCTCGGTGGCCTCCCGCACCGCCTCTTTGCTCTATAAATACCACAATATTCCAGAAACCCTAGGGGAATCAACGAAATATTCATCCAGCCGCCGTAGAGTCCAAAAACACCAGATCCAATCAAGACACCATCACGGAGGGGTTCACCACTTCCATTGGTGCCTCTCTTTTTTTTGCGGGAAAAAAAAAAAAAAAAAAGAGAGGCACCATTGGTGCCTCTCTAATGATGCGTGAGTAGTTCCTTGTAGACCTACGGGTCCGTAGTTAGTAGCAAGATGGCTTCCTCTCTCTCTTTTGATTCTCAATACAATGGTCTCTTGGAGATCCATATGATGTATCTTTTTTTGCAGTGTGTTTGTTGGGATCCGATGAACTTTGAGTTTATGATAAGATCTACCTTTTTATATCCATGAAAGTTATTTGAGTTTCTTTGATCTCTTATATGCATGATTGCTTATAGCCTCCTATTTCTTCTCCAATATTGGGTTTTGTTTGGCCAACTTGATCTCTTTATCTTGCAATGGGAAGAGGTGCTTTGTAGTGGGTTCGATCTTACGGTGCTTGATCCCAGTGACATAAGGGGAACCGACACGTATGTATTGTTGCTACCTAGGATAAAATGACGAGATCCATATCTAACACCATAGATAAATGGATCCTGTCTACATCATGTCATCGTTCTTAATGCATTACTCCGTTTTTCCATGAACTTAATACACTAGATGCATGCTAGATAGCGGTCGATGTGTGGAGTAATAGTAGTAGATGCAGGCAGGAGTCGCTCTACTAATCTTGGACGTGATGCCTATGTAATGATCATTGCCTGGAAATTGTCATGATTATTTGAAGTTCTATCAATTGCACAACAGTAATTTGTATACCCACCATTTGCTATTTTTCTCGAGAGAAGCCACTAGTGAAACCTACAGCCCCCGGGCCTTCTTTCTCATATATTTGCCTTTGCTTTTATTTTTAGATCTACTAAACCAAAAACCCAAAAATACCTTGCTGCAATTTATCTTATTTATCAACCAATCTACCAATATTTATATCTCGCTCATGTTCGTTACTCGAAAGGGATTGACAACCCCTTCAACACGTCAGGTTGTGAGAAGTTGTTATTTGTGTGCAGGTGCTGTTTACGTTGTGTTGCTTGGTTCTCCTACTGGTTCGATAACCTTGGTTTCACATCTGAGGGAAATACCTACCGCCGCTATGCTGCATCATCCCTTCCTCTTTGGGGAAATACCAACATAGCTTTGAGCGACATCAAAAGGAATTTCGGGTGCTGTTGCCGGGGAGGATCTTCAACATAACCAGGTTCCTAATCACAAATCTCATATCCTCGCAATTTACATTATTTTCCATTTGCCTCTCGTTTTCCTCTCCTCCACTTCATAAACGTTTGCCGTTTTTATTCGCCATCTTTTACATTTGCCGTTTTTCCGGTCGGATCTATCACCACTTGTGTTCTTGTTTACAATTGCTCAAAAATGACGCAAGAGAACACTAAGTTGTGTGCAAGAACCAAGATCAGATTGCCTTATGAATATAATGAGGGCAACTTATGGAACATCCAACAAGGATGGCAAATCTTAAAATCGTGGTATTATGCCTAGCTAAGGGCGTAAAATGATAGTGCTTGTTGGGAGGCAACCCAATGAATAAAATTTATTGTTGCTTTTTGCTTTCTGTTCTTGAGTGTTTACACAATTATGCTACTGGTATGATTGTGTTTTTTGTGTTTTAGTTAGTGTTTGTGCCAAGTAGAACCGATAGGATCTTCTTGGGTTATAGTTGTTAGATCTTGCTGAAAAAGACAGAAACTTTGTGCTCACAAGAAAAATTCTCATTTTTAATAGAAACGTGATTTTTAGTTGATTTTTGTTGCAGAAGATCAAGGTAAAAATTTCCCATGTGGCCCTATTTTTTTCAAGATTTTTAGAGTTCCAAGAGTTTTCTAAACTTATAGATTACTACATAATGTTCTGTTTTTGACAGATTCTGTTTTCTTCGTGTTGCGTGCTTATTTTGATGGCTCTATGGTTTTCTTTGATGAGCTTTTGCCATAGAGAAGTTGGAATACATTAGGTGTAATAAAAAAACAAAATATGAATTTGTTTGATACAATACTTATAGTAGTGGTTTGCTTTCTTATACTAACGGATCTTACGAAGGTTTTGTTGAAGTTTTGTGTCATTGAAGTTTTCAAGTTTTGGGTTATCTTACGATGGATGAAGGAAGAATGGAAGAGCCTAAGCTTGGGGATGCCCCGGCATACCAAGCTATTATCCAAAAATGAGCAACCAACTAAGCTTGTGGATGCCCCCGAGTGGCATCCCCTCTTTCTTCCAAGAACTATCGGTATTTCACTCGAGCCTATATTTTTATTCGTCATATGATATGTGTTTTGCTTGGAGCGTCTTGTATGATATGAGTCTTTGCTTGTTTTCCTTTTCTTTTTAAGTCATCAATCCTTGCTGTACACACCTATTTGAGAGAGCCAAAATTATGCCATGACTTACTAGAATTGCTCTCTATGCTTCACTTAAATTTTATGAGCTAGGACCATAGTTTAAAAAACCAGAGCGGACCGGCGGTCGAACCGGAAAAAACTGGAACCGGCAGCCTCATTGGTTTTTTAATCTAATAAGACCGTTCTGCAATCAGACCGAAAAAACCGGTCAAACCGATCGTTTTTTGGAAAACCGGTGAAACAACCGGGTCATTGAAACAGAAAAAACCAGGAAAAATGTTTTAATAGAAATTGGGAAATTGGGATTCGATACAAGGTCGTGTAAGCAGTACGCGGGGCTGCCCATGGCCCAATAACCAAGTTGGTTGTGCTATTTTGTTGTCCACTACATGGATATAATTTTACTTGACCATTATTTCACACTATATTAGCACATATATTAATTAACATATATTATTTTATTGCTTAAAAAATCAACAATCAAACCGGTGAACCAGCGGTCCGACTGGTAAAAACCTGAACCGACAACCTTTCCGGTCCGATTTTTGGTTCGGTTTTTTAAACTATGGCTAGGACTTGCTCTAGTGCTTCACTTATATCTTTTTTAGCTCGGTGTGCTTAGTATTTTTGAAGAAATACTCTCTTGCTTCACTTAGATTTATTTGAGAGTTAGTAAATTTTTAAAGAAATTCTCTCTTGCTTCACTTATATTATTCTGACAGAGAGAAAGAAAAATTATTCTCATGATCTTCACTTATATTTCTTTGAGCTTATGAAAAGCAACACATGAAAATTAGTCCCAAAGTGATAGATATCCAAGAAGGATATAATAAAAAATGTGTCATGAAGATCATTGGACAAAATAAACTCGATTCCTTGTAATAGTTTTGAGACATGATGATGTGATATGTGAGTTATGTTGATGAGTAAGTTTGCTCTAGTAAGAATATTAGTGTTAAAGTTTGTGATTCCCTATGCAAGCACGGAAGTCAAAAATTATGCAATGAAATTATATCCTACTTGTTGTGCATTATTTGGTGTTATTTATGCTCAATGTTTGCTTACGAGATTATTTGTTTCATGGTTGGTCGCTTCCCAGTCTTTTGCTAGCCATCATTTTCCACTAAGTATGATCTCTACTTGTGCATCCAAAATCCTTTATCCTGGTTTTGCCACATGAGTCCACCATACCTACCTATATGCGGTATTCCCTTGCTGTTCTAAGCAAATTTGTATGTGCCATCTCTAATTTTCAAAATAAATTTCCCTTTTGTGTGCCCGTACCGCTAGCGAGGCAGTGAGGGGTGGCCAATATTTTCCATGCTAGATGTGTTATTCTCATGATGAGTGTTTATTCACTTGTCATTGCACAAGAGTAAGGCAAAGGTATTAGAGATGCCCAGTCCCGAAATGAAAAAAACAAATTTACTTTATGTTTTCAAATAATAAATTCCTTGGAAAGGGTTGGTATGGAAGGCAACCGTGGATTCGGCTAGCCATGGCTTGTGAAAGTTTGGTGGAAAAGGAAAAAAAACTTTATTTTCTGTTTGGGAACCGCTTATGATATATCTTGCATGGAAAGTGTTGGGAGCCTCAAGTCGTTCTCGTTGGTGGGAAAAGTATACCTCCCAAATAAAATTATCTCTCAATTTAAGCTTTCAGCTCTGGCACCTCTACAAATCCCTATTTCCCACTGCGAAGGGCATTTCTTTTACTTATGCAATTTTTATTTTTGAATTTGAGTCACCATCTTCTCTTACAAGCACCAACTAGGAAACACTATGATCGTACTTGAGCATTGGGTGTAACTAATATACGAGTGTGTTTCATGAATGGATCAATGGTTGAGCATAATGGGCTAGGGATAACTTATTTTAGCATTGCTATTTTGAAAGACATGGTTGCTTGTTGATATGCTTGAGTACCTAAATTATTTTGTCAAAACCAAACTATTGCTTTGAACCATATAAAAGTCCAAATGTCCATGCTATAAACAAAACAATATGATATCACATGATAGGCAGCATTCCACATCAAAAATTCTGTTTTTATCACTTACCTACTAGAGGATGAGCAGGTGTTAAGCTTGGGGATGATGATACGTCTCCAACGTATCTATAATTTTTTATTGTTCCGTGCTGTTATATTATCATTGTTGGATGTTTTACAATCATTTTATAGTCATTTTATATCATTTTTTGGTACTAACCTATTGACGTAGTGCGAAGTGCCAGTTGCTGTTTTCTGCATGTTTTCTTACATCGCAGGAAATCAATATCAAATGGATCCCAAACACCGCGAAACTTTTTGGAGAATTTTTATGGGCCCGAAGACACCTAATGGGCCAAGGAAGATCCTGGGAGTGCCCCGAGGGGGGCACAACCCACCAGGGCGCGCCAGCCCCCTGGCGCGCCCAGGTGGGTTGGTCCCACCTCGGTGGCCTCTCGTACCGCCTCTTTGCTCTATAAATACCACAATATTAGAGGAACCCTAGGGGAGTCGACGAAACATTTATCCAGCTGCCGTAGAGTCCAGAAACACTAGATCCAATCTAGACACCATCACGAAGGGGTTCACCACTTCCATTGGTGCCTCTCCGATGACGCGTGAGTAGTTCCTTGTAGACCTACGGGCCCGTAGTTAGTAGCAAGATGACTTCCTCTCTCTCTCTTTTGATTCTCAATACAATGGTCTCTTGGAGATCCATATGATGTAACTCTTTTTGCAGTGTGTTTGTTGGGATCCGATGAACTTTGAGTTTATGATCAAATCTATCTTTTTATATCCATAAAAGTTATTTCAGTTTCTTTGATCTCTTATATGCATGATTGCTTATAGCCTCCTATTTCTTCTATGATATTGGGTTTTGTTTGGCCAACTTGATCTCTTTATCTTGCAATGGGAAGAGGTCGTTTGTAGTGGGTTTGATCTTACGGTGCTTGATCCTAATACGTCTCCAACGTATCTATAATTTTTGATTGTTCCATGCTATTATATTATCCTTCTAGGATGTCTTGTGGGCTTTTATATCCACTTTTATATGATTTTTGGGACAAACCTATTAACCCAGAGCCCAGTGCCAGTTTCTGTTTTTCTCCTGTTTTAGGGTTTCGCAGAAAAGGAATATCAAACGGAGTCCAATTGATGTGCCAATTTTTGATGATTTCTTCTGGACCAAAAGAAGCCCTCGAAGTAAAAGAGTTGGGCCAGGAGAGCCACGGGGGGCCCATGAGGGTGGGGGGCGTGCCCCCTCGTGGACAGCCCAGAAGCCCCCCTGACCTGGGACCTACGCCAAAAATTCCTATAAATATTGAAACCTTCGGAAATTAACCTAGATCGGGAGTTCCGCCGCCGAAAGCCTCTGGTGCCACCAAAAACCAATCTAGACCCTGTTCCGGCACCCTGACGGAGGGGGATCCCTCTCCGGTGGCCATCTTCATCATCCCGGCACTCTCCATGACGAGGGGGGAGTAGTTCACCCTCGGGCCTGAGGGTATGTACAAGTAGCTATGTTTTTGATCTCTCTCTCTCTCTGCCGTGTTCTTGAGATGGCACGATCTTGATGTATCGCGAGCTTTGTTATTCTAGCTGGATCTTATAATTCTTGTCCCCCTCTACTCTCTTGTAATGGATTGAGTTTTCCCTTTGAAGTTATCTTATCGGATTGGGTCTTTAAGGATTTGAGAACACTTGATGTATGTCTCGCACGTGTTTATCTGTGGTGGCAATGGGATATCATGTGATCTACTTGATGTATGTTTTCATGATCTACTTGCAGGTTCCGTGACCTTGGGAATCTATGCATAGGGGTTGGCACACGTTTTCGTCTTGACTTTCTAGTAGAAACTTTGGGGCACTCTTTGAAGTTCTATGTGTTGGTTGAATAGATGTTTCTGAGATTGTGTGATGCATTTCGTATAATCATGCCCACGGATACTTGAGGTGACAATGGAGTATCTAGGTACATTAGGGTTTTGATTGATTTGTGTCTTAAGGTGTTATTCTAGTACGAACTCTATGATAGATTGAACGTTACTACGGACTCTTGAATAGATCGATAAGAAAGAATAACTTTGAGGTGGTTTCGTACCCTACCATAATCTCTTTGTTTGTTCTCTGCTATTAGTTACTTTGGAGTGACTCTTTGTTGCATGTTGAGGGCTAGTAATATGATCCAATTATGTTATCCTGGTTGAGAGAACTTGCACTAGTGAAAGTATGAACCCTAGGCCTTGTTTCCTATCATTGCAACACCGTTTATGCTCACGTTACCACTTGCTACCTTGATGTTTTATATTTTCTTATTACAAAAACCTATATCTACCATCCATATTGCACTTGTATCACCATCTCTTCGCCGAACTAGTCTACCTATACTATTTACCATTGTATTGGCTGTGTTGGGGACACAAGAGATTCTTTGTTATTTGTTTGCAGGGTTGTTTGAGAGAGACCATCTTCATCCCACGCCTCCCACAGATTGATAAACCGTAGGTCATCCACTTGAGGGAAATTTGCTACTGTCCTATGCTACGTCTCTAGCGTATCTACTTTTCCAAACCCTTTTGCCCTTGTTTTGGACTCTAACTTGCATGATTTGAATGGAACTAACCCGGACTGACGCTATTTTCAGCAGAACTGCCATGGTGTTGTTTTTGTGCAGAATAAAAAGTTCTCGGAATCGCCTGAAAATCAACAGAGAATTATTTCAGAAAATATATAAAATATCTGCAAGAAGATCCTCACTAGGGGGCCCACACCCTGTCCTCGAGGGTGGGGGCGCGCCCCCTTCCCAGGGCGCGCCCCCTACCTCGAGGGCCCCCCTATGCTCCACCGATGTATCCCCAGATCCTATATCTTCCGTTTCGGGGAGAAAATAATAAGAGAGAAAGAATTATCCCGTTTCACGAGACGGAGCCGCCGCCAAGCCCTAATCTCTCTCGGGAGGGCTGATCTGGAGTCCGTTCGGGGCTCCAGAGAGTGGAGATCGTCGCCATCATCATCATCAACCTTCCTTCATCACCAATTCCATGATGCTCACCGCCGTGTGTGAGTAATTCCATCATAGGCTTGCTGGACGGTGATGGGTTGGATGGGATCTATCATGTAATCGAGTTAGTTTTGTTAGGGTTTGATCCCTAGTATCCACTATGTTCTGAGATTGATGTTGCTATGACTTTGCTATGCTTAATGCTTGTCACTAGGGCCCGAGTGCCATGATTTCAGATCTGAACCTATTATGTTTTCATGAATATATGTGTGATCTAGATCCTATCTTCCAAGTCTATAGTCACCTATATGTGTTATGATCCGGCAACCCCGAAGTGACAATAATCGGGACCACTCCCGGTGATGACCATAGTTTGAGGAGTTCATGTATTCACTATGTGTTAATGGTTTGGTCCGGTACTCTACTAAAAGGAGTCCTTAATATCCCTTAGTTTCCAATAGGACCCCGCTGCCACGGGTGGGTAGGACAAAATATGTCATGCAAGTTCTTTTCCATAAGCACGTATGACTATATTCGGAATACATGCCTACATTGCATTGATGAACTGGAGCTAGTTCTGTGTCACCCTAGGTTATAACTTCTACATGATGAATTGCATCCGACATAATCTCCCATCACCGATCCAATGCGTACGAGCTTTACCTATATTGGTAGTTGCTTATTTACTTTTCCGTTGCTACTATCACAAAAACTACAAAAACACTATCGTTACTTTTATTGCTGCTACCGCCACTATCATATTACTTTGCTACTAAACTATTTTTCTGCAGATACTTAGTTTCCAGGTGTGGTTGAATTGACAACTCAGCTGCTAATACTTAAGAGTATTCTTTGACTCCCCTTGTGTCGAATCAATAAATTACGGTTGAATACTTTACCCTCGAAAACTATTGCGATCCCCTACACTTGTGGGTTATCTAGACTATTTTCTGGCGCCGTTGCCGGGGAGCATAGCTCTATTCTTTAAGTCACTTGGGATTTATATCTGTTTATCACTATGAAGAATTTGAAGGACTCAAAAACCAAGATCTTACCCTCAACTACGAGGGGAGGTAAGGAACTGCCATCTAGCTCTGCACTTGATTCTCCTTCTGCTATGAATAAACTTGCGACACCTACTCCTGCTATTGAATCTGATATGTCGTACGTTCTTGATGATGCTAGTTCTGCTATGTACGATGAAACTACCTCTATGCCTGATACTGTGCCACTAGGTGAATTTCTAGATGAACACATTGCTAAGGTTTGGGAGAGTGCAAATGTTGATGATATTTATGAAAGTGATGATGAAACTATTCCCAATAGATATGAATTTCCTGTTGTGCCTGAGGTTTATGTTATGGATGAAGAAACTGCTAGAGACTTTCTTGCTTGCAATGATAGATATGATCTTAAGAAATTATTAGCTAAGCTGAAAGAAAAGTCCTTGAATGCTAGAATGAAACATGACCCTACTTTTGCTACTTCACCTATATGTGTCACTAATCAGGATTATGAATTCTCTGTTGATCCTGAGTTAATTACTTTGGTTGAATCTGATCCTTTCCATGGCTATGAGTCTGAAACTTTTGTGGCACATCTTACCAAGTTGACTGATATAGCCACCCTGTTTACCAATGATGAAAAGATTCGCTATTACTATATCCTTAAGTTGTTTCCGTTCTCGTTAAAGGGTGATGCTAAGACTTGGTTTAATTCTCTTGATCCTGGTTGTGTGTGTAGTCCCGAGGATATGATGTATTACTTTTCTGCTAAATATTTTCCCGCTCATAAGAAAGAAGCTGCCTTACGGGAAATTTATAACTTTGCTCAAACTGAAGAAGATAGTCTCCCACAAGCTTGGGGGAGGCTTCTCTAGTAACTTAATGCTTTGCCTGATCATCCTCTTGAGATGCATGATATAGTTGATGTATTTTATAATGGACAAACCGATGCTTCCAGAGACCACCTGGATAGTTGTGCTGGTTGTGTTTTCAGGGAAAGAACAGTTAAACAAGCTGAATTACTATTGAATAATATGCGGCCAATGAAAATAATTGGACACTTCCTGAACCAGCCCCTAAGCCAACTTCGAAGAAAAGAGGTGTTCTATTTCTCAGTCCTGAAGATATGCAAGAGGCAAAGAAATCTATGAAAGAAAAAGGTATTAAAGCTGAAGATGTTAAGAATTTACCGCCTATTGAAGAAATACACGGTCTTGATAACCCGACACAGGTAGTAAAGGTAAATTCTCTTTACAGATTTGATGAAGGTGACATTCCTCGTTATAAGTCTGCTAGCCAATGCTTAAATGAGTTTGACAATTTCATTGTGAAACAAGATAACTTCAATGCTTATGTTGGTAGACAATTGCAACACAATGCTTATATGATTGAACGCTTGAGTGATTATCTGTCTAGTGCTAAAAGTGAACTGAAACTTATTAGTAAACATGCTTCCATGGTTACCACTCAAGTAGAACAAGTACATAAGGCTCAGAATGATTTGCTCAATGAATTAAATAGTAAGAATAATGATAATGCCATTAGAGTTGTGACTAGAGGTGGTAGAATGACTCAGGAACCTCTGTACCCTGAGGGCCACCCTAAGAGAATTGAGCAAGATTCTCAGAGAGCTAATTTAGATGCACTTAGTTCTTCTAAGAAGAAGAAAAAGAAAAATGATAGGACTTTGCATGCCTCTAGTGAACCTGTAGCTCACCCACCTGAGAATCCCAATGATATATCTGTTTCTGATGCTGAGGCACAATCTGGTAATGAACATGAGCCTAGTGATAATATTAATAATAATGTTCAAGATGATGCTTAACCTAGCAATGATAATGATGTAGAGATTGAACCTGCTGTTGATAACCTACAATCAAAGAATCAACGTTATGATAAGAGAGACTTTGTTGCTAAGAAGCATGATAGGGAAAGAGAACCATGGGTTCAGAAACCCATGCTTTTTCCTCCGAAACCATCCAAGAAAAAGGATGATGAGGATTTTGAGCGCTTCGCTGAAATGATTAGACTTATCTTTTTGCGTATGCGTTTAACCGATGTGCTTAAAACAAATCCTTATGTTAAGTATATGAAAGATATTATTACCAACAAAAGAAAGATACCTGAAGTAGAAATTTCCACCATGCTTGCCAATTACACTTGTCGGGGGGAACTGTCCTCCCACAAGCACCTATGGGACCGGAGCCCCTTCTACGTTGTGGTAAGGGAGCGGAGGGAGCACGAAGAGCAGATCGAGGAGCGCACGCGGGCAGTTTTACCCAGGTTCGGGCCGCGAGGACGCGTAAAACCCTACTCCTGCCTTAGGTTGTATTGAGTTCTTGAGCTCGGGAGCTTGAAGAGCTACAGTACTAGCTACACCGAGCGAGAGAGTTGTCTAGGTTTCGAACCAAACCTCCCCTACGTTGTGCATGGGCCTCCTTTTATAGATCAAAGTGGTCACCGACAGGTGTCACCGTAGAGGAGGGTAAAAGTGTAATTTTGGTGGTAGTTGTAACAGTGTGTGAATAGTGTATGAACAATGGTCTTCACCTAACTTTGACAGTGGGGGACAAGGGCCTTAAATGCCCGTCGCCGTCGACCCCAAAAGTGTCCGTCCATGCTTCTCCGTTCGCCACGGCGGTAGTCTCGTCACCGTGGCTTGCCACCGTGTCCCCCAAGCAGCACAGCCATCTGCCACGTGCCCCTGGAAGGGCCCCAGGGCGACGCGTGGGCAGATGAGCTGGAGCGCGGGCACACAGCGTAGGTTTCCCCGGCAAGCACCTTGCCGGGGTAGTGATCTTGCCGGGCCCGGAAGCTTGTCGCTCTCCGGGGCCCGCCGGGGCGCAAGATGCGCCGAGGTATGTGTTCCTTGGCCTTCCTGGCAAGCCCCTCTTGCCAGGGTCTTGTGCTAAATTGATAACCTTGAGCCTGGTGCGGCCTTCCCGGCGAGCTCCTCTTGCCGGGGCCTTGATCTTCTGTCTTGTATACTTTGTTCTTGAATGGCTTCATAGGGACCAGAAAGGTTTCTGGCAAGCACGTGGTAAGCCCTGCCACGGGAAGCTGCTACTGCTCGTGCACAAGTTGGGGTACTAAGGTACCCCTATCTTAGTACACCGACAGGAGCCCCCGGGCCTGGACCACACACGGTGCCGAGCGCTGTTGGGCCAGGCCCAAAAAAGTGCACGGGCACACGCGGCCCATGGCAAGCCGTATCCCCTTCCGTATCCGCCGCATCCCTCCCTAACGGCACGCGTCGATTGCGGCGTCGTGGGAGAGATCGTGGCCTGTTCTTTAATGGGAAATGCGGAACGTCCCCCACTTCCCCCTTAAAAGCAGAGGAAGCAGGGGCAGTTCCCTCCATCGTCTTCATTGCGCCTTGATTCTCCAGAAACCCCCGTCGCCCTCCGCCTCCCAAAGGTCGACAGAGAGCCAAGCCCCTCCCTTCCTCCGCCGTCTCCCGCATCCGCGGCACCGTCGAGCTCCTCGCCTCTTTCCTCACCGCCCCCGCCATGGCTCCGAAGAGCGACAAGGCGAAGAGCGACAAGGCCAAGAAGGAGAAGTCCGAGCAGGCGGCGAAGCTGGCAGCCCTGCGGAAGTAGTGCGTGGTCTTCGCACCGAGGCTTGTCGCGAGGGAGCTACGGAACAAATACTATTTGTTCTGGGCGAGGGAGACCAAAGCTCTTCCCCGCACCAGAGTCTTCCCCGCCGTTGCCGCTGACATGTTCCCCGGCGGGTACTTTTTCTTTGCCGCGTTCTTCCATTTTGGTATGTGCCCTCCGTTCTCGGAGTTCTTTTGCGATGTAATGAATACATACGGCCTCCACCTTCTAGATTTCACCCCCAACGCCATCCTTACGATGGCCGTTTTCGTACATCTGTGCGAAAACTATGTTGGGGTTCATCCAAGCGTAGCTCTTTTCCGCCACTTCTTCATGCCTAGAGTAGAGTCAGGTGCCCCCCTCTCCGGCGGCATCTCTTGGATCTTTAGGCTGAACAAGAAGGACTCGTACCTGAAGGGAGAGCTTCATGGCAAGTGGGAGGAGTGGAGAGCCGATTGGTGCTGGGTGCTGGAAGATAACCCTGAGCCTTTTACCGCGCCACGCCAGACAGCCATAGTGCGCGGCAGGGATTGGAGTGAATTGGCCCCGGAGGACAACAAGCTTAGTATCGCCCTCATTAGGATCATTCGTCTCCGGGTCGCCAATCTGACTATCGGAGAAGTTGGAGCAGATTTCCTCCGCCGCCGCATCGCCCCTTTACAAGAAAGGAAAAGGCCCGCTTGGGAATTTGGCAATGCGGCAGATATCATGAGGCTGCGCCCTGGATTGAACTATAACTTCACCGCCTTGGAGTTGAAGGGGTTGGTTCGGGAGCTCTTCAAGCATGACCCCAACCACCCGGAGTGGTTCAGACCTTCCCGGGGAGTGGTGCCGCTGTGCAACAGCACTGCCCGCGATTCTCTACGAGCGATGATGCCCGCGTGCGACTCCCATGGCGTCGTCCCCACTTGGATAGAGCCTCCACCGGATACTGTGCTGACCTTCTTCGACAACTTGGTCGAGAAGCCCCGCAACGCCGAGGAGAACAAGGGCCTTACCCGGGATACTACTGAGCGGGATATAGCTTACATCGCCACCAGGATGGAGGAGGCCGCCGCAGCTGCGGCTGCGGGCGACTTTGGATATACTGTGGAAGAGGCGCAGGCCGCGGACACAGTGAGCCAAGCAGAGGAGGCGGAAATCCTCAAGCTGCTGAAGCTTGCGCCCGAGGAGTTCGCCGGGGAGCCTTCCGTGAAGTTTGCCGGGACGAGCGAGGTTGCCGGGGGGAGCGAGGCCGCCGGGCATGGCACTGAGTCCATCGGGCCTGCCGAGGAGGAGGAGGACGCCGAGGCCGATGAAGACTCTGGTGGATCTCTGAATCTTGACGACGATGCCTCCTCGTCCTCGGAGAACTCTCCGCCACCGCCAAGCCCAACGCAGCAACCGAAGAAGCGCCTCCGCAAGGCAGCTGAGGCGGCGAGGCCACAGGCGTCTCGACAGCAGCTGGCGCGTCGTGCGACGCGCGCCACCAAGACGAGCGAGGTCGTCAAGGAGGCGCCCCGTGCCTGAGCGCCAAGCGGAGGGAGATCTTCCCGGAGCGGAACGGGTGCTCCTTCTGCTCCTCGGTCCTCGGCGACGACGGGGGCCGGGTCTTCGCAGCCCACAGCCCCGGAGACCGCGAAGCGCCTGAGGGAGCCTTCTCCTCCAGCTCCTCGCGCGGGAGCATCCCAGGCGGAGTTTGACTTCTCCGCCCTCAGCTCCGACGAAGAGGAAGAGGGGTAAGTACTTGCAATTCTTTTAGTTTCTTCGATTTTGTCTTGATTTTCCTTGCTTGGTTCTGATCTTGCTTTTGTTTCCAGGACCTTGACCCAGCGGATGGCGAAGAGGGCCAAGATCCCCGTGGTCACTATTGAAGACGACGAGCCTGCCGCAGCGACGGAGGATGCGCCAACGGCAGACTTGCCGGACCAGCCTGCTGCTCCGAGGAGCAGCCCCCAGCGCAGCCCCCAGCGTAAGTCTGGTTTTTATCTTTCCGCTTGACGGGTGCGCTTGAGGTTATCACCTTAGTTGATGTTTTGTTGTCTTGTGTAGAAGTGGAGCCGCAGCCGCAGGGGCTCCAGGAGGTCGCCCCCGACGAGCCACTTGCTCCACCCTCCCCGCCAAGGGTGAGCTCCCCGGCAAGGGAGAACGCTCCACCAAGGACGGGCACTCCGCCAAGGGCGAGTACCCCGCCAAGGGTGAGCATCCCGCCAAGGGAGGGCGCAGGCGACCCTCCGCCAGCAGGGGCCACTACTCCGCCGCCAAGGGAGAATTCCCCGGCGAGGGACCCCGTCGTTGAAGAAGTCCGCGAAGGTAAAGCTTGTAATTTCTTCTTCCCGGATTCGTCTTTTTTGGATATTTGCTTGATTCTTTCTTTTCTTTTTCTTCTGCTAGATCCTCCTGCACCGGAGCGGATGGAGACGGAGGTCACCGCTGAGGAGGAGGTGCACGGCGACGGCGGCAACGCCACTGCTCCCGAGGGAAGGGCTGGAGCTGACGAGCCTGCCGCTGAAGAGACCGCCCCGACCGCAGACGTCGCGGCTGGGGAAGGGACCGGCGACCGCACTGCTGGCACGGAGGCCGCGGGAGCGTCGGACGCTGCACCGGTCGCCGACCCTTCCGCCTCCGCGGCTGGGCAGGGCGTCTACCTGGAGGCCGCCAACGGGGTCTTCATACAAGTCCCGTGGGCGTCCTCGTCTCGAGCACCCGCGGAGGGAGAGACCTTTGACGGAGAGGTCCTCGCCTCCGCTGGATTGAAGGTCTTTGAAGCGCCCGGCAGCAGCGATGAGCCCGAAGAGGAGAGACTCCTTCGTCGGCTCCTGGCCTTGTACCGGACCAGGCAGGCGAAGTTGGAGTCTCGGGAGGCTCTCGCCGCCAAGGCTGGAGCTGATCTGGAGAAGCGCGCCGCGGAGCTCCGCGCCGACAACCAGGCGGCCCTCCGCAACTTGGCGGAGGAGCGTGAAGAGCTTGCCGGGGCGCAGCAAGCCTTCCTCCTTGAGAAAGCTGAGGCCGAGGAGCAGCAGCGGTTGGCCGCCGAGGAGCTGTCTCGGCGAGAAGGAGTACTCAACCAGTGGAAGGTCAACCTCGATGCCCACGAGGACGACCTCGCCGCCCGGGAGCAGGCCATTGGCGGGGCTTTGAAGGAGGCGAGGAGCGCTGCAGCCGCCGCAGAGACCGCCAAGAAGGACCTGGAGGCCAAGGTGGAGCAGCTGGAGTTGTTCCTGAAGGCGAGCGAGGACAGAGTCACTGCGCTCAATGTGGAGCGGGAGAAAGATGCCCACACCAACTCTGAGCTGCAGGTACGTCTCTCCGAGAAGGGCACAGAGCTTACTGCCGCCAAGGACTCCATTGCTGACTTAGAGCTGAAGGTCTCCACTCTTACTGATTCGCTCGACGCCGCCCGGGACCGCGAGACGAAACTGAAGGACGAACTCCGCAAGGAACGGGGCTTGGTGGAGAGCGCCGCCGTCTCGGCGAACCACTTCAGCCGGGCAGTGGAGCAGTGGACTGATGAGCTGGTCACCTCCGCTGCCAATATTGACAAGGAGATGATGGCGCTGAGGGCGGAGCACCTCGTGTACTCTCCGGACAAGAGTCTCCCCCACAGCGCCAAGTTGAGTCTGTTCTTCAGGGGAATTGCGCCGGCGCTCGCGCGGCTGCGGGAGAAGATCCCCGTGCAGCTAGCCGACGAGGCGCGTCGGCTCTGCATGGGTACCCTGGAGCGGGTCTTGTCGAAGATCGTCTACCGCAACCCCGACATCAACCTCGTCAACGTCCTCCGCACCTTGCCGCCCGAAGCTGATCAGGAGGCGTTGAAGGCGCAGGTTGCCCACATCGTTGCCAAGGTGGGCAAGATCACGAGGCGTGAAGGCGACCGCGTGGACTAGATTCCTTTCCTTCTTCTTCCTTTGCCGCTGCCAATTAAGTCATAGGCAGTAGTTGATTAGAACAGCGGCAAGCTATCTTTGTAATATACAATCTTATTTTGAGCAACCAATGCAGTGTTATCTCCCTTGCTTTTGGTCCTCCACTTTGTATGCTTTTTACCCTACGCTTTTAGGGGACTTGCCGGCAAGGGGCCCTTGCCGCGAGCGCTGAGTGCTGGACTCTTAGCAGCCTGCTGGCAAAGACTTTGTCGGCAAGAAACCTTGCCGCAGCTAGTCGCAGCACACTTAGGCTGCTGAGCGAACTCGAAAACGAAGTAAGGGCGCGACACTTGTTGCAGCTCACTTAAGCCGCTGAGCGTGCTCGAAGCAGAGTAAGGGAGCGGCTAGCCACGGGTAAGTTCCTCCGCGCACAGGTGTTCCATACAAAGTGTGGTTGTTCAATGAAGACAACTAATTTTTTTTAAAAATTTGAATGCTCAAACTTTGGCAACTTAGCTCGCCAAAGATGTCGGGGGGAACTGTCCTCCCACGAGCACCTATGGGACCGGAGCCCCTTCTACATTGCGGTAAGGGAGCAGAGGGAGCACGGAGAGCAGATCGAGGAGCGCACGCGAGCAGTTTTACCCAGGTTCGGGCCGCGAGGACGCGTAAAACCCTACTCTTGCCTTAGGTTGTATTGAGTTCTTGAGCTCGGGAGCTTGAAGAGCTACAGTACTAGCTACACCGAGCGAGAGAGTTGTCTAGGTTTCGAACCGAACCTCCCCTACGTTGTGCATGGGCCTCCTTTTATAGATCAAAGGGGTCACCGACAGGTGTCACCGTAGAGGAGGGTAAAAGTGTAATTTTGGTGGTAGTTGTAATAGTGTGTGAATAGTGTATGAACAGTGGTCTTCACCTAACTTTGACAGTGGGGGACAAGGGCCTTAAATGCCCGTCGCCGTCGACCCCAAAAGTGTCCGTCCATGCTTCTCCGTTCGCCACGGCGGTAGTCTCGTCACCGTGGCTTGCCACCGTGTCCCCCAAGTTGCACAGCCATCTGCCACATGCCCCTGGAAGGGCCCCAGGGCGACGCGTGGGCTGATGAGCTGGAGCGCGGGCACACAGCGTAGGTTTCCCCGGCAAGCACCTTGCCGGGGTAGTGATCTTGCCGGGCCCGGAAGCTTGTCGCTCTCCGGGGCCCGCCGGGGCGCAAGATGCGCTGAGGTATGTGTTCCTTGGCCTTCCTGGCAAGCCCCTCTTGCCAGGGTCTTGTGCTAAAGTGATAACCTTGAGCCTGGTGCGGCCTTCCCGGCAAGCTCCTCTTGCCGGGGCCTTGATCTTCTGTCTTGTATACTTTGTTCTTGAATGGCTTCATAGGGACCAGAAAGGTTTCCGGCAAGCACGTGGTAAGCCCAGCCACGGGAAGCTGCTACTGCCCGTGCACAAGTTGGGGTACTAAGGTACCCCTATCTTAGTACACCGACAACACTTTTGAGGGTGGAATGCCTAAGAAATTAGGGGATCCAGGAGTACCTACTATACCTTGCTCCATTAAGAGAAACTATGTTAAAACTGCTTTGTGTGATCTTGGAGCTGGTGTTAGTGTTATGCCGCTTTCTTTAGATCATAGACTTGACTTGAGTAAGTTGACACCTACTGAAATATCTTTGCAAATGGCCAATAAATCAACTGTTATACCTGTCGGTATTTGTGAGGATGAGCCTGTTGTAGTTGCAAATGTTACTATTCTAACGGACTTTGTTATACTTGATATTCCCGAGGACGATAGTATGTCTATTATTCTTGGAAGACCATTTTTGAATACTGCAGGGGCTGTTATTGATTGCAACAAAGGCAATGTCACTTTTCATGTCAATGGTAATGAGCATACGGTACACTTTCCGAGGAAACAACCTCAAGTCTATAGTATAAATTATATTGGAAAAACTTCGACTATTACTATTGGAGGTATTGAGTTTCCTATTCCTACTATCAAGAAGGCATTTGACATTCTTATTGTTGGAGACGTACATATGCCCATTGAGGTAACATAGTGTTATTCGAAAATTCTCCGGTTTCATGTTACTCGGAAAGATTTTATTAACAAGACATGTTCAACCTTGTTAATGGATTCCTTTTGATGAACATGGGATAGGTGAATCTAGATAGCACAAACCTTCTATACCCTCCTTTTACTTTCTGTTAGTTAGGTTAAATAAAAAAATAGCATTATCTGTCTATTCCCAGACTTATCCGTGCAATAAAAAATGTGCCAAAAATAAAAGTTCTCCAAATGCCATGAAAATAAAATATGATTTTTTCCAGAATATTTAAGAAAATATGGCACTGAACACACAGCGAGGGGAGCCAGTACATGGCCTCGAGGGCACAGGGTGCGCCCCACGTGGCCCCCCTCCACTTATCCTTTCACCCATGCTCTTCTTCTTCCTCCCAAAAAAATCCCCAACCAGCTCAAACCCGAGTTCTAGCGCATTTTGCTGCCATTTTTGATCTCCTTGCTCAAAGCACCATTGACCAAACTGTTTGGGGAGATTGTTCCTTGGTATGTGACTCCTCCATTGGTCCAATTAGTTTTTGTTCTACTGCTTTATTTGTTGCAAATTTATGCTTCTGTGGTGACCTTGTTATTGAGCTTGCTTGTCAAATTTTCTTGGTCCCAAGTAGTTCTAATGCATGATATAGTCTCTAGGCACTTATAGGAGTTGTTGCTATCAATCTTGTTGAGTTTGGTTAACCTTTATTGTGAGTTACTAAAAATTTCAGAATATTTCAGAATAGGAAAATTTTGAAAATACTATTGAGGGGCTTCTCCAGAAAGAGATCAGAGGAGAAGAAGAAAGAAGAGAATAAGAAGCCCAAGTATAATCTTCCACGCATGGCGGAAGTTCGACCGTGCGAATGGCCGTGTAATAATTTCATGATGTCCGCCGATATTTACGAAGACTTTTATTGATTGGAGAATAATGCAGGCCTCACCGACTTCCTCAATGACCAAAAAGAACAGTATCTCTTACTCACCAATATTTTCACGCGAAGTTATCATTTTCATTCTAGGAAAACACCACCTACGGTGGAGTTTCACTTATATGATGTGAGTAAGGAGATATCACTTTTAGATTTTTGTGAAATATGCAAAGTACCCTTTGGAGGTAGGCTTGATGAACCACGTCATGAAGACGTCAAAGGGTTTATTGATATGATAGCCGTAGGTGAAACAAGACAAGTTTTAGGGGCAAGAATCACTAGTATACACTTCCCTGTTCTACACTACTTTAATTTAGTTGCTAGTAGGTGTTTAATTGGTCGCGGGAACAGTGGGAATCTCAGTACCCCTGATATTATCATTTTACGCCATGCCTTGTTTCGAGACACAACGTTTAGCTTGGGCGTCGTCGTTGCCAAACGATTGAGTCTGAACCGCTTAAAGGGGCCCGTCTTTGGAGGCTTCTTTGCTTCTCGCCTTGCTGAATATTTTAATATACCCATTAGGCATCATGAGAAGGAAGAAAAATTGATTGCCCCTGTTTATTTAGACTACAAGAGCATGGTAGCTCATGACTTTATTGTTAAAGACAAGAATATGCAGCTCAATTATAAATTACGGTTTGATGAAATATACTGTGAAATTGTTACCTTACCTCCACCTTCTTTGTTTGATCTATCTACAGGCGTATTCCTCATCACCTCAGATGCCTTCTACAAGTACCAAGGATAGGGACAAACTTCAGATCCTAGGCCAAAACCACCACTTGAGCCTTCCCGTCAATCTGTTTATGGGTGGGAGCTGGACGAGCTCGCCAACCAGTGGCACCCAGAGGACACATCTCAGTACACCGGAGGGAGTGGCTTCGATCCGTGGCCATAAACCAACTTAAGCCAAAAGCCTAATCTTGGGGGAGTACGTGTTTCTCACCGACTTACATTCATGTTCACACACTTATTCTAGTTGTCAGTGCTCACACTATTTCATTGTACCATCCATGCTTAGTTTCAATTTCTTTTTCTTAGTCTTTTTCTTGTGTGCTAGAAAAACCGAGAAAAACAAAAAATATTAGTTGTAGCTTCTAGCTAGTTTACTTTCTTTGCCTGTAGTAGTAACTAAAAATGAAAACCCAAAAATATTTATTGTTCTTCTTTTGCTTGTTGGGAGCTTTCCCGTGTAATTAGTTTCTTTTTCTTTTTAGGGATTAAGAGTAGAAGACCATGATTAAAATGATTAGTGGCTCTCATATGCTTTGTTGTTGATTTAACCTCGAGCCATATTACCCTGTCTTCTCTCTTGTATCAAATGTCTGCAGATTCGAGCTTAGTCCAATGCATGTGCACTAATATTATTCTCACACCGTTCGGTCGTGCGAGTGAAAGGCAATAAGGATGATATATGATGAACTAATTGAGATGGGAAAAGCTGGTATGAACTTGACATCTCTTGTTTTTGTAAATATGATTGCTCATCGTTCTTGATTCAGCTTGTTATGAATGAAACATGTTTGCAATGACAATTAGAGATCATAGCTGCTTATGCCATGCTTAATTAGTTGAGAGTCTATAATGGTCTATCTTGCGTGCCAACATGATATTAAAATGGTTGTGATGTGTTATGATAGGTGGTATCCTCCTTTGAACGATTTAAGTGACTTGACTTGGCGCATGTTCACGCATGTAGTTGAAACAAATCAACATAGCCTTCACGATATTTATGTTCATGGTGATTTATATCCTACTCATGATTGCATTCATTGTTGATTAATTTTAATGCATGTTCATGACCGTTGTTGCTCTCTAGCTGATCGCTTCCCAATCTCTTTCTAGCCTTCACCTGTACTAAGCGGGAATACTGCTTGTGCAACCACTTCCATAAACCCCAAAGTTATTCCACATGAGTCCACCATACCTTATTATATGCGGTATCTACCTGCCGTTCCAAGTAAATTTGTATGTGCCAAACTCTAAACCTTAAAATGAAATTCTGTTTTGTATGCTCGAACAACTCATGTATCAACTAGGGCTGTCTATATCTTCCATGCTAAGTGGGTTATTCCCACGATGAGTGGACTCCGCTCATCATTCATGAGAAAATGGCTGGTCATCGGGATGCCCAGTCCCATGCTCAAAATCATAATAATTAAACAAAACTCCCCAGGGCTGTTGCTGGTTTGGACGGTACCCGTTGTTTCGGGCTAGCCATGGAGTGTGCTTGTTGGTGGTTGGGGGAGTATAAACTTTACCATTCTGTTTGGGAACCGCCTATAATGTGCGTAGCACATGGAAGATATCGGGATTCTTAGTTGTTATGTTGATAATGCAAGTATACCGCTCAAAATGTTATTCAATCTCTATTTAAAAATTGAGCTCTGGCACCTCTACAAATCGGTGCTTCCCTCTACGAAGGGCCTATCTATTTACTTTTTTGCAGAGTCATCATCCTCTTATCAAAGAGCACCATTAGGTGAGCACCTCTGTCGTTGCATGTATTACTATTAATTTGCATTGAGTATGATCATGACTGGATCCCTTTTAGCATGAATTACAATGTCTAGTCAGTCTTTGATCTTTAAAGGTGCTCCGCATTTATGTTTTGCAGTCTCAGTAAGGGCTAGCGTGATACCATCCTGTTATATCATATCATGATTGTTTTGGGAAGTGTTGTCATCCGAGGTTTATTATTATTGCTTGCTAGTTGACTATGCCATTGATGTGAGTAGTCTTGAGACCTGAAAGTTATTGTGAATGTGGTTAGTTCATGATCTTGTTGAAAACCTGAATGCTAGCTTACATATTTATAACAACAAGAGCAAACAGAGTTTGTCATAGTTTTTCTTTATCACTTTCAGTTTATCAACTGAATTGCTTGAGGACAAACAAAGGTTTAAGCTTGGGGGAGTTGATACGTCTCCAGCGTATCTACTTTTCCAAACCCTTTTGCCCTTGTTTTGGACTCTAACTTGCATGATTTGAATGGAACTAACCCAGACTGCCCTGTTTTCAGCAGAACTGCCATGGTGTTGTTTTTGTGTAGAATAAAAAGTTCTCGGAATCGTCTGAAAATCAACGGAGAATCATTTCAAAAAATATAAAAAATATCTGCAAGAAGATCCTCACCGGGGGGGCCCACACCCTGTCCTCGAGGGTGGGGGGCGCGCCCCCCTGCCTCGAGGGCCCCTTGATGCTCCACCGACGTATCCCCAGATCCTATATCTTCCGTTTCGGGGAGAAAAAAATAAGAGAGAAAGAATAATCACGTTTCACGAGATGGAGCCGCCACCAAGCCCTAATCTCTCTCGGGAGGGCTGATCTGGAGTCCGTTCGGGGCTCCAGAGAGTGGAGATCGTCGCCATCGTCATCATCAACCTTCCTCCATCACCAATTCCATGATTCTCACCACCGCGTGTGAGTAATTCCATCGTAGGCTTGCTGGACGGTGATGGGTTGGATGGGATCTATCATGTAATCGAGTTAGTTTTGTTAGGGTTTGATCCCTAGTATCCACTATGTTTTGAGATTGATGTTGCTATGACTTTGCTATGCTTAATGGTTGTCACTAGAAGCCGAGTGCCATGATTTTAGATATGAACCTATTATGTTTTCATGAATATATGTGTTCTCTATATCCTATCTTGCAAGTCTATGGTCACCTACTATGTGTTATGATCCGCCAACCCCGAAGTGACAATAATCGGGACCACTCCCGGTGATGACCATAGTTTGAGGAGTTCATGTATTCACTATGTGTTAATGCTTTGGTCCGGTACTCTATTAAAAGGAGGCCTTAATATCCCTTAGTTTCCAATAGGACCCCGCTGCCTCGGGAGGGTAGGACAAAAGATGTCATGCAAGTTCTTTTCCATAAGCACGTATGACTATATTCGAAATCCATGCGTCCATTGCATTGATGAACTGGAGCTAGTTCTGTGTCACCCTAGGTTATAACTTCTACATGATGAATTGCATCCGACATAATTTCCCATCACTGATCCAATGCCTACGAGCTTTACCTATATTGGTAGTTGCTTATTTACTTTTCCGTTGCTACTATCACAAAAACACTATCATTACTTTTATTGCTGCTACCGCCACAATCATATTACTTTGCTACTAAACTATTTTGCTGCAGATACTAAGTTTCCAGGTGTGGTTGAATTGACAACTCATCTGCTAATACTTAAGAGTATTCTTTGGCTCCCCTTGTGTCGAATCAATAAATTTGGGTTGAATACTTTACCCTCGAAAGCTGTTGCGATCCCCTACACTTGTGGGTTATCATCCTACAAACCTCTGCACTTGGAGGCCTAAGAACGTCTACAAGAAGAAGGTTGTGTAGTAGACATCAAGCTCTTTTCAGGCGCTGTTGCCGGGGAGGTTAGTTCTTGAAGGTATATCTTTAGATCTTGCAATCGAGTCTTTTAGTTTCTTGTTTTATCACTAGTTTATTTTGTAAAAGAAAACTGCAAAAAGGAATTAAGGTTACCTCATATGCTTCATCTTTTTAATATCTTTCGTGAAAATGATGGGAAGGAAAATTGTGCTCAAGTAATAGAAGAAGAATTACATAGAATGATTGGCATAAAAATATGTGCATGATGAGCATGATTGCAATATTGTTAGTATGAATTCTTTGAATACCCATGGTACTAATGATATGCAAAGCCACAAGCTTGGGGATGCTATGTTTGATGAAGATGATATGTTTAGTCCCCCAAGTTTTGATGAGAAAATTTATTATGATGAAAGCATGCCTCCTATTTATGATGATTATATTGATGAAAGTGGATTTGGAGAGGTCATGACTTTATTTAGTGATGAATCCACTATTTTGGAAGAGGTTCCAATTGATTATGAGAACAAAGTTGCTATCTATGATGATTATTGTGATGACTTGTATGCTATAAAGAATAATGATAACCATGAAACTTGTCATCATGATATTAGTTTTCAATTGGATAATGCTTTATGTGATAGTTATATTGTTGAATTCATTCATGATGCTACTGAAAATTATTATGAGAGAGGAACATATGCTTCTACCTATTGCAATAATATCAAGTTCCGTCTCTATGTGCTTAAAATCTTGAAGCTATGCTTGTTTTACCTTCCTTTGCTAGTTGATTATCGTTCCCATAAGTTGTTTGCTCACAAAATCCCTATGCATAGGAAGTGGGTTAGACGTAAATGTGCTAGTTATATGCTTCATGATGCTCTCTTTATGTTTCAATTCTTATCTTTTATGTGAGCATCATTATGCCTAGCTAGGGGCGTAAAACGATACCGCTTGTTGGGAGGCAACCCAATTTTATATTTTTTGTTTTTTATTCTGTTTAGGAATAAATATTGCATCTAGCTTCTGTTTAGATGTGGTTTTGTGTTTTAATTAGTGTTTGTGCCAAGTAGAACCTTTGGGAAGACTTGTGTGAAGTTTATATGATCTTGTTGTGAAAAACAGAATCGTTAGCGCTTGCTAGAATGGTCATCAGATTTTACTGGAGTGTGCTATTTAGTTGATTCTTTTTTAAGATGATTAATAGACAAATTCCTCACGTTTACCAATTTAGTTTGAATTTTTTTGAGTTACAGAAGTACGCGAAACCTGCAGATTACTACACACTTTTCTGTTTTTGACTGATTCTGTTTTTCGTGTGTTGTTTGCTTATTTCAATGCATCTATGAGTAGTATTGGGAAGTATGAACCATAGAGAAGTTGGAATACAGTAGGTTTAACACCAATATAAACAAAGAATGAATTCATTGCTGGACCTTTGAGTAATGGTTTGCTTTCTTATACTAACGGAGCTCATGAGAATTTTTGTCTATGTTTTGTGTTGTGAAGTTTTCATGTTTTGAGTATTGCTTTGATGGACTATGGAACAAGGAGTAGCAAAGGCCTAAGCTTGGGAATGCCCATGGAACCCCAATTAAATCCAAGATAATCAAAAGCCTAAGCTTGGGGATGCCCCGGCAAGGCATCCCCTCTTTTGTCTTCATCCATCGGTAACTGTACTTGGAGCTATATTTTTATTCGCAACATGATATGTGTTTTGCTTGGAGCGTCTTGTATAATTTGAGTCTTTGCTTGTTAGTTTGTCACAATTATCCTTACTGGACACACCTATTTGAGAGAGTTAAATATTTCCTAGGAATTGTTAGAACACTCTATGTGCTTCACTTATATCTTTTGAGTTGAATAGTTTTGGCTCTAGTGCTTCACTTATATCTTTTAGAGCACGGTGATGGTAATATTTTGTAGAAATTGTTGAACTCTCATGCTTCACTTATATATATTTGAGAGTCTACTAAAACAGCATGGTAATGTGCTTTGGCTATAAAACTAGACTTTGCATGATAGGCATCCAAGATCAATGTAGTTAAAACTTGCATACTAAGTGCATTGAATATGATGAGAAGTTGGATGCTTGATAATTGTTTTGAGATATGAGGATGGTGCTATTAGAGCCATGCTAGTGGAGTTATTATGAAATTGAGAAATGCTTGTATTAAGGTTAGTGATTCCCATAGCATGCACGTATGGTGAACCGCTATGTGACGAAGTTAGAGCATGAGGTATAGTTAAAGTGTCAACCTTTGTGTGGAGGTCGGGGGCGCGCGATGGTTAACTCCTACCAACCTCCCCCCTAGGAGCATGGGCTGGTTTCTTTTTTTTTGATGACTCGTAGATTTTTGCAAAAAGTATATGTGTTCTTATGACTAATGTTGAGTCCATGGATTATACGCACTCTCACGCTTCCACCATTGCTAGCCTCTCTTGTACCGCACAACTTTCGCCGGTACCATACACCCACTATATATCCTTCCTCAAAACACCCACCATATATCTTCCTCAAAACAGCCACCATACTTACCTATCATGGCATTTCCATAGCCATTCCGAGATATATTGCCGTGCAACTTTCCACCGTTTCGTTCATATGACACGCATCATATTGTCATACTGCCATGCATGATCATGTAGTTGACATCGTATTTGTGGCAAGTCCACCATGCATAAGTTTTCATACATGTCACTCTTGGTTCATTGCATATCCTGGTACACCGTCAGAGGCATTCATATAGAGTCATACTTTGTTGTAGTATCGAGTTGTAATATCGAGTTGTAATAAAAGTGCGATGATCATCATTATTAGAGAATTGTCCCATGGGAGGAAAGGCTAAATCTATAAAGCCCCTCCGCAAAAAAAAGGCCAAAGAAAAAAAGAATGGCCCAAAAAAAGGGACAATTGCTACTATCTTTTTCCACACTTGTGCTTCAAAGTAGCACCATGTTATTCATTGTAGAGAGTCTCATGTTTAGTCACCTTCATATACTACTGGGAATTTTCATTATAGAACTTGGCTTGTATATTCCAACGACGGGCTTCCTCAAATGCCCTAGGTCTTCGTGAGCAAGCAAGTTGGATGCACACCCACTAGTTTCTTTTGTTGAGCTTTCATTCATATTTAGCTCTAGTGCATCCGTTGCATGGCAATCCCTACTCACTCATATTGATATCTATTGATGGGCATCTCCATAGCCCGTTGATACGCCTAGTCGATGTGAGAATTTCTTCCTCCTTTTTGTCTTCTCCACAACCACCTCTCTTCCACCCATAGTGCTATGTCCATGGCTCACGCTCATGAATTGCGTGAAAGTTGAAAGGTTTGAAAGAATAGAGTATGAAAACAAGTGCTTGGTTGAAATCGGGGTTGTGCATGATATGAATATTTTGTGTGATGAAGATGGAGCATAGCCAGACTATATGATTTTGTAGGGATAACTTTCTTTAGCCATAGCATTTTGAGAAGACATGATTGCTTCGTTAGTATGCTTGAAGTGTTATTATTTCTTATGTCAATATAGACTTTTGTCTTGAATCTTTCAGATCTGAACATTCATGCCACAATTAAGAGAATTACATTGAAAACTATGTTGGTTAGCATTCTACATCAAAAAAATCTGTTTTTATCATTTACCTACTCGAGGAAGAGCAGGAATTAAGCTTGGGGATGCTTGATACGTCTCCAACGTATCTATAATTTTTTATTGATGCTATTATATTATCCTTCTAGGATGTCTTATGGGCTATTATATATACTTTTATATGATTTTTGGGACTAACCTATTAACCCAGAGCCCAATGCCTGTTTCTGTTTTTCTCCTGTTTTAGGGTTTCGGAGAAAAGGAATATCAAACGGAGTCCAATTGATGTGCCAATTTTTGATGATTTTTTCTGGACCAAAAAGAAGCCCCCGAAGTAAAAGAGTCGGGCCAGGAGAGCCACGGGCTGCCCACGAGGGTGGGGGGGGCGCACCCTGGGCAGGGGGCGCGCCCTCCTATCTCGTGGACAGCCCAGAAGACCCCCTGACGTGGGACCTACGCCAAAAATTCCTATAAATACTGAAACCTTCGGAAATTAACCTAGATCGGGAGTTCCGCCGCCGAAAGCGTCTGGTGCCACCAAAAACCAATCTAGACCCTGTTTTGGCACCCTACCAGAGGGGGGATCCCTCTCGGTGCCATCTTCATCATCCCGGCGCTCTCCATGACGAGGGGGGGAGTAGTTCACCCTCGGGGCTGAGGGTATGTACACGTAGCTATGTGTTTGATCTCTCGCTCTCTCTCGTGTTCTTGAGATGGCACGATCTTGATGTATCGCGAGCTTTGCAATTCTAGTTGGATCTTATAATGCTTCCCCTCTCTACTCTCTTGTAATGGATTGAGTTTTCCCATTGAAGTTATCTTATCGGATTGAGTCTTTAAGGATTTGAGAACACTTGATGTATGTCTTGCACGTGTTTATCTGTGGTGAGAATGGGATATCATGTGATCTACTTGATGTATATTTTGGTGATCCACTTGCGGGTTCCGTGACCTTGGGAATCTATGCATAGGGGTTGGCACACGTTTTCGTCTAGAATTTCTGGTAGAAACTTTGGGGCACTCTTTGAAGTTCTATGTGTTGGTTGAATAGATGTTTCTGAGATTGTGTGATGCATATCATATAATCATGCCCACGGATACTTGAGGTGACAATGGAGTATCTAGGTGACATAGGGTTTTGATTGATTTGTGTCTTAAGGTGTTATTCCAGTACGAACTCTATGATACATTGAACGTTACTACGGACTCTTCAGTACATCGATCAGAAAGAATAACTTTGAGGTGGTTTCGTACCCTACCATAATCTCTTCGTTTGTTCTCTGCTATTAGTTACTTTGGAGTGACTCTTTGTTGCATTTTGAGGGCTAGTAATATGATCCAATTATGTTATCCTTGTTGAGAGAACTTGCACTAGTGAAAGTATGAACCCTAGGCCTTGTTTCCTATCATTGCAACGCCGTTTATGATCACGTTTACCACTTGCTACCTTGCTGTTTCTATATTTTCTTATTACAAAAACATGTATCTACCATCCATATTGCACTTGTATCACCATCTCTTCGCCGAACTAGTGCTCCTATACAATTTACCATTGTATTGGGTGTTTTGGGGACACAAGAGACTCTTTGTTATTTGGTTGCAGGGTTGTTTGAGAGAGACCATCTTCATCCTACGCCTCCCACGGATTGATAAACCTTAGGTCATCCACTTGAGGGAAATTTGCTACTGTCCTACAAACCTCTGCACTTGGAGGCCCAACAACGTCTACAAGAAGAAGGTTGTGTAGTAGACATCAGATCCCAATGGTAGAAGGGGAACCGACACGTATGTATTGTTGCTACTATGGATAAAATGACGAGATCCATATCTATCGCCATTGATAAACAGATCTTGTCTACATCATGTCATCGTTCTTAATGCATTACTACATTTTTCCATGAACTCAATACACTAGATGCATGCTGGATAGCGGTCAATGTGTGGAGTAATAGTAGTAGATGCAGGCAAGAATCGGTCTACTAATCTTGGACATGATGCCTATGTAATGATCATTTCCTGGATATCGTCATGATTATTTGAAGTTCTATCAATTGCCCAACAGTAATTTCTTTACCCACCGTTTGCTATTTTTCTCGAGAGAAGCCACTAGTGAAACCTACGCCCCCGGGCCTTCTTTCTCATATATTTGCCTTTGCTTTTATTTTCAGATCTACTAAACCAAAAACCCAAGAATACCTTGCTGCAATTTATCTTATTTACAAACCAATCTACCAACATTTTATATCTCGCTCACGTTCGTTACCCGAAAGGGATTGACAACCCCTTTAACACGTCAGGTTGTGAGAAGTTGTTATTTGTGTGCAGGTGCTGTTTACGTTGTGTTGCTTGGTTCTCCTACTGGTTTGATAACCTTGGTTTCACATATGAGGGAAATACCTACCGCCATTGTGCTGCATCATCCCTTCCTCTTTGGGGAAATACCGATGTAGCTTTAAGCCACATCAAGTATGCAAAAGGACTGGCCTCAACATTTTAGCAAAGCGTTCAAATTCTTCATCATCTTTATTTTTAGTTGGCTTGGGTGGAAAAGTCATATGTTTTTGAACACATGGTTCTCTTTCTTTACAATGTTTCCTAGCAACAAAGCCTTTGTTATCATATCTTTTATTCTTAGGTTGTGGGTTATCAAGATCAACTGGTGGTTCTGTCTCAACATCATTATTTGGTTGCTTTTCATTGTTTGGTGGAGTATCTTCATGAACCTCAGCATTATCTTTTTCATTATCACTAGGTGAATGTTCATTACCAGATTGAGTTTCAGCATCAGAGATAGAAACATCATTATCATTATCAGGAGATTTTTCTACTTCAGGTTCACTAGTAGCATGCAAAGACCTATCATTTTTCTTTTTATTTTTATTTTTAGAAGGACTAGGTGCAGTGGTGTTGTTTCTTTGTGAATCATGTTCAATTTTTTTTGGGTGTCCCTCAGGATAAAGTGGATCTTGAGTCATTTTTCCTCCTCTAGTTGCAACTCTAATGGCAAAGTCATGTATGTTGCTATTCATTTCATCAAGCATTTCTTTTTGTGATTTAGCAACTTGTTCTAACTAGGTTTGTACCATATAAGCATGCTTTACCACACCTCTAACATCATTTGTGATTCTAAATAACAAGTCACTCAAGCGAGCAATCATATCAGAATTGTATTTCAATTGTTTTATAACATTTGCATTGAAGTGATCTTGTTTCCTAATATAATTTTCAAACTCAAGAAGGCATTGGCTAGGGTGCATATTGTGAGGATTGTCATTATCATTGAATTTCATTAGAGAATTTACCTCTACCACCTTAGGCAGTGATGGTGCATTAAGCCCATGTATTTCCTCAATAGGAGGTAAAATTTTGACATCTTTAGCTTTAATACATTTTTCCTTCATGGATTTCTTTGCCTCTTGCATATCTTCAGGACTGAGATATAATATACCCCTCTTCTTTTGAGTGGGTTAGGCGGTGGATCAGGAAGAGTCCTATCAACATAATTTTTCAATATGTTATTCAATAATTCTTCACCTTGTCCAATAGTTCGTTCCCTGAAAACACAACCAACACAACTATCTAGGAAGTCCCTAGAAGCATTGCTTAGTCCATTATAGAAGATATCAAGTATTTCATTTTTCTTACGAGGATGATCTCGCAAAGCATTAAGTGACTAGCAAAGCCTCCCCAAGCTTGTGGGAGACTCTCTTCTTTAGTTCACAAAATTAAATATTTCCTGTAAGGCAGCTTGTTTCTTATGAGCAACAAAATATTTTTCAGAGAAGTAATAAATCATATCCTAGGGACTACGCACACAACCAAGAGCAAGAGTATTGTACCAAGATTTAGCATCACCCTTTAATGAGAACGGAAATAATTTGAGAATATAGTAGTAACGAGTTTTCTCATCATGAGTAAAAAGGGTGTCTATGTCATTCAACTTAGTGAGATGTGCCACAACAGTTTCAGTTCCATAACCATGGAAAGGATCAGATTCAACCAAAGTGATTAACTCTGTGTCGACATAGAATTCATAATCCTTATCATCAATAAATATAAGTGAGGTAGCAAACTTAGGATCACATTTCATTCTAGCATTTAGAGACTTTTCTTTATATTTGCATGATAATTTCTCTAGATCATCTCTATCCTTACAGGCAAGAATATCTCTAGTTATTTCCTCATTCATAACATAACCTTCAGGTACCTTAGGCAATCCATATATAGGAAGGCTAGTTCTAGCACGTGTTTCAAAAAATTTAGTTTCAAGCTCATCATCAGATTGAACGACATCATGTTGTCTTATTCTAGTAATTTATTCATCAAGAAATACACCAAGTGGTACATCATCATCATAAGTATCATTCATTGCAGAAGTAGCATCATCAATAACTTGCGACATATTAGGATTAATAGCATGCGGTGGTGTTGCCAGTTTACTTATAACATAAGGTGAATCTAAAGCAGAACTGGATGGCAGTTCCTTACCTCCCCTTGTCTTAGAGGAAAAAATCTTAGTCTTAGCATCCTTCTGATTCTTCATAGTGATAAATTGATAATAATCCCATGTGACTCAACAAATATATCTATGCTCCCGACAACGGCGTCAGAAAATGGTCTTGATAACCCACAAGTATAGGGGATCGCAACAGTTTTTGAGGGTAGAGTACTCAACCCAAATTTATAGATTCGACACAAGGGTATCCAAAGAATATTTGTAAGTATTAGCACCTGAGTTGTCAATTCAACCTGATGAGGACACCACAACCATCGACAAGTATCCAACAATTATAGGCCCAATCACAAGAAGTCGCGCTAAACAAGTAAGTGACCAGGTGAACGCTAACTTAAGTTCACCTTGTAACCTTGATGACACAACTATGATTACATCCCCATTATTGTTGGTTGAACTTAGGTATAACACGGAAGCAATCCAACAACCTATGACCTCTTGAAGCAACCGCTTTGGATGAACATGTTTGGAGAAAACAAGTTTCAAGTGAAGCTGATGCTGTTAGTTTTCCCCTCTGATGTTTCATTCTTCCACACCCATGTAATGGACAGACGGGGCCATAGGGTCACATCAGCAGAAGCTCCATCAAATTATCTTTCCAATGTAGAAAACCTCACATCATTTGGAGTTCTTAGTCAAAAGTTCTAGTCATTCTCGTTGAAGGTGTCCAGGCTATCAAGGTTCGCGAATTTCCGAGGAGCTCTCCAACAACTACCAAGGTTGACTGCTTATTCACCCAAGGAAGCCATGCAAACCTGATTACTTTTGAAACCATTTTCACACCTAGCTAAAGGGGGGCTGTCCCTGCTATAAAACCCCATCTCCCCCATCCTCTTGAGAACCTTTTGTTAAACCATTAAGCTACAAGCTTATGCAGCAAGACTGCTATAGAGATCTCAGAGATCTTGCTACCTTTGCTCTTGTGAGTTCATTCGGATTCGCGAGAAGGAGCCTCTGGTTCCCCCTAGTTCGTGCTCTACGGTTCCGGCCGTTTTGTGTGGATTAGTCCCGGTTCGTGGTTCTGTGATTGTTCGGACAACTGGTTGGAGTTCTTGTATCTTTGGTCAGCCATCCCCAACGTACGGGTTGCATGCAACCTTGGCAGGTATTAAGCTAGTTATCACGGCTTCTTGCAGCTAGTTATCCATCCCGATTCGATCGTACGACGTGAAGATCGGGCCACCCTCGGACGTGAACTCGTTCATCGGGTTCTCACCTATCATCTGGCATCAGAGCCTTCATTGACATGGTAGAATCTGTTATCCAAGTTTATCTTGCTATCATCCCTTTAGATCGAGTGTTTTTCATGCTATATTTTTTGTCCTAAAAGTCCAAAGCCCCACCAAAAATAAATCCAAGCCTTGTTGGTGCTGAGATCTTGTTGTTGCATATCTTGCATGTTCTTCATCTTTTAGATCTGCACCAAGTTCATCTTCGTAATTGCTTTCAGATTTGGTTGTTGTGCTTTGGGAAAAAGAGAGGAAAAAAGTGTCAAAAAAATCAAAGAGAGAAAGAAAAGAGTGGCAGAAAAAAAGTCAAGAGAGAAAAGAAAGTGTTGTGCAAGATCCAAAAGTTTCAGCTTGGTAGAATTTTTTTAGAAGCTTGTGTGTTGAGTATTTTTAATCTTGGGGCAAAGGTGCAACAGATCTATTCCCATATTTTCTTTGTTTGCATCAACTTGATTTAAACACAAGCCCCTTTTTGTTTATCCCACAGAGATCCACCAAAAAACCAAAGGTAGTTCTTTGATCTCTGTCTTTCAATCGCTTTAACACATCCGGGAGAAGCACAATCTGATGTGAACTCATAAGAACTTTGGTCAGTAAGAGGTGAGGTTGTGTGATTCCACAAAATTATCCTATTCCACTTTTGGCCTTACTAACATGGTAGGATTTAGATCGAGTATTCTTGGAGAAAACCATGGGGAAGAAGATGCCCTGGTCACACATGCTAATCTTCGGGAATTATGAAACATGGTTCGAGACCTTGGAAGGATGTTTCATGAGCGACCTCCAGCAGGTGGCGATAGGGTTCGACATCGACAATAGCCTATTGACCCACTTGAGGAAGTTGGGGATGAGAATTCCGTGCATGCTGCTGTTGACGGTGCCTTGGAGGATGATAACTTCGTGGGCGGCGAGGAGGACAACTTCGAGGGCGAGTTCATGGTCCTCGTGGGCACTACTATGACCCTCATGAGCGTGTTGCTCGTGGTCATGGAGATGATTTTGATGATTATGATGGTGTCCCATACCGTCGTGCTGCTGAAGATGGGTGTCATGCAGAACATCTTGACCGATTTGGTCGAGATGACATAGCAAGAATCAAGTTGCACGTCCCCAAGTTCACAGGAAAGGAAGACCCCGATGAATAGTATGATTGGGAAGAGCAGTGTGATCAGATTTTTCGTATCCATAACCTTGTTGATCCCAAGAGAGTAAACCTTGCTTGTGTTGAGTTTTCTGGCTATGCACTCACTTGGTGGAATCAACTACAAGAAAATCAGTTGCTGCTAGGCCGTGACCACATTGACACTTGGGAAGAGATGACACAAGCCATGAGGCGAAGGTTTGTTCCTTCACAATATCAAAGAGATCTCCGGAACAGATTGCAGCGCCTTAGCAAAGGTACGTGCACAGTGGATGAGTACTATAAAGAGATGGAATTATTGCTGGTTCATGCTCGTATTCATGAAGATGAGGAGTCAAATATGGCAAGATTTCTGCATTGTCTAAAAATGAAATTTCAGATTTTGTAGAGATGTTTCCCTATAGCACTCTACAAGATATTCTGGAGCAAGCAAAGCGCACGGAGAGGAAGGTGCAGCGGAGTGGTCATGGACGTATATCTCATAACCGCACCACTACACCATCGCAAAAATTGCAGCCGAGTGCCTCTCATGGTGGTTCTCAGTTTTAGCATGCTTCACATCCAACTGCCACCCGTCGAACATCGGCTTCATCGACATCATCACTAGCTCCTAGGAATGTTGACAAGCGTGCTCCTTCTGCTGCTGGAAGTACCTCTAACCCCACTAATGTACCATCATCTAGAAGCCGAGATATTGAGTGTTGGAAGTGTGAACGGCATGGTCGCATTTCTTATGAATGTTGAAACAAGAGAGTTGTATTTATCAAAACAAGGTGAACGGGAATCTGAGAGTGGAAGTGAAGATAGTGGAGCACCACGTGATCATGAGGATGAAGATGATGAGAAGAGTGTTTGTGATATTCGGGCCGGCATGGGAGATTGCTTTGTTTCTCGTCGTGTGGTTAGTGTCAATGCAACCAGAGAAGAGACATGGCAGCGACATAATATTTTTCACACCCGTGGCACCATCAAGGACAAGGTTTGCAGAATTATTATCGAGAATGGCAGCTGCAACAACATTGCAAGTTTAGATTTGGTAGAAAAATTGGGACTGAAACAAAGGAGGCACCCAAGTCCATATAAGATGCAATGGCTCAATGATTGGTGTACACTTTGAGTAAGCAACATAGTCACCATTCAGTTTTCCATTGGGAAGTACCGAGATCAAGTAGAATGTGACGTGATGCCAATGCAAGCGTGCCAATTGTTGTTGGGAAGACCTTGGTTGTATGAACGTGATGTGCAAATCAGCGGCAGTGCAAATCGTCTCTCATCCCAATATGAGGGAGAGCGCATATCTTTGCTTCCTTTCACACCCGAAGAAATTTTGATGGATGATTTGAAAAAGAAAGAGTGAGTGAGCGAGAAACACTTGAGTGACATCCACCAAAATAGTGAGCGAGAGAATCCAAAGCCAAATAAAACCCCACAACTTAAATTGACCAAGACATGGAAATAACATGGATTAGTTATGATGGCTAGGAAAAGGGACATGAGAGAGTTGAGAGAACCCAATTCCGTGTTCTTTGTACTTTTCTACAAGGACAACTTTCTTTCTACTAATGAGTTAACCTCCACCACTCCTAGTGTTGTTGTTGAAATTTTGCAGGGGTATGAAGATGTGTTCCCCAAGGAGATAGCATCAGGGCTGCCACCAGAAAGAGGCATTGAACACCAAATTTATTTGGTTCCAGGAGCCCCATTGCCGAACCGACCACCATACCGCACAAACCCGGAGGAAACCAAGGAGATTCAGCGACAAGTTGAAGGCCTGCTAAACAAAGGTTATGTAAGGGAAAGTCTCTCTCCTTGTGTTGTACCTGTTCTTTTAGTGCCAAAAAAAGATGGATCTTGCTAAATGTGTTGTGATTGTAGGCCTATTAACAACATCACCGTGAGGTATATGCACCCAATACCTAGGCTTGATGATATGCTTGATAAACTTAGTGGCGCCACCATCTGTTCTAAAATTGACTTGCAAAGTGGATACCACCAAATTAGAATGAGAGAGGGTGATGAATGGAAAACTGCTTTCAAAATAAAATCTGGTTTGTATGAGTGGTTAGTTATGACATTTGGATTGACAAATGCACCTAGTACCTTCATGAGATTAATGAATCATGTTCTTAGAATGTTCATTGGCAAGTTTGTGGTTGTTTACTTTGATGATATCTTGATTTATAGAAAAAATTTGGACGAACATGTTGAACACATCTGGTGTGTGCTTGCTATCCTAAGAGAGGAGAGATTATAAGCTAACAAGGAAAAGAGCACATTTTGCACAAACAAAGTTGTGTTTCTTGGCTTCGTTGTTTCAGGTAAAGGTGTGGAGGTAGATGAGGAGAAGGTCAAAGCCATCCGTGAGTGGACGTCGACAACGGCAGGCAGTTCACCACGCATCACGTAGTGGACACCCACATGTGGGGGAAGGCCCTCTCAGTGGTGTACATGAACGAGCTGGTCTCGGTGGAGAGCTTCATCCAAACTATGGAGCAGTTGCTTGCCGAGGACAAGTACCAAGTGGTCGGCTTCGACCTCGAGTACACCATCGATCGTGCCGTGCACGATCATAAGGTTGCCGTCGCCGAGTTGTGCGTGCGATGTGATGTCCTCGATGATAAACCACAAGTGCAGGGGATCGCAACCGTGTTCGAGGGTAAAGTATTCAACCCAAATTTGTTGATTCGACACAAGGGGAGCCAAAGAATACTCTTAAGTATTAGCAGCTGAGTTGTCAATTCAACCACACCTGGAAATTTGTATCTGCAGCAAGGTAGTTTAGTAGCAAGATAATATGGATGTAACGGTAACGGTAGCAAAAGTAGCGATAGTGTTTTTGTAGTTTTTGTAACAGTAGCAGCGTAAAAGTAAATAAGCAACAAGAAATATATGAAAAGCTTGTAGGCATTGGATCGGTGATGGAGAATTATGTCGGATGCGATTACTTATGTAATAGTTATAACCTAGGGTGACACAGAACTAGCTCTAGTTCATCAATGTAATGTAGGCATGTATTCCGAATATAGTCATACGTGCTTATGGAAAAGAACTTGCATGACATCTTTTGTCCTACCCTCCCGTGGCAGCGGGGTCCTAGTAGAAACTAAGGGATATTAAGGCCTCCTTTTAATAGAGTACCGGACCAAAGCATTAACACATAGTGAATACATGAACTCCTCAAACCTCTGTCATCACCGGGAGTGGTCCCAACTATTGTCACTTCGGGGTTGCGGGATCATAACACATAGTAGGTGACTATTGACTTGCAAGATAGGATCAAGAACACACATATATTCATGAAAACATAATAGGTTCGGATCTGAAATCATGGCACTCGGGCCCTAGTGACAAGCATTAAGCATGGCAAAGTCATAGCAACATCAATCTTAGAACATAGTGGATACTAGGGATCAAACCCTAACAAAACTAATTCGATTACATGGTAAATCTCATCCAACCCATCACCGTCCAGCAAGCCTACGATGGGATTACTCACGCACGGCGGTGAGCATCATGGAATTGGTGATGGAGGAAGGTTGATGATGACGATGGCACGATCTCCCCTCTCCGGAGCCCCGAACGGACTCCAGATCAGCCCTCCCAAGAGAGATTAGGGCTTGGCGGCGGCTCCATATCGTAAAATGCGATAATTCTTCCTCTCTGATTTTTCTCTCCCCGAAAGTGAATATATGGAGTCGGGGGATACGTCGGTGGAGCAACAGGGGGCTCACGAGGCACGGTGTGCGCCAAGGGGGAGGGGGCGTGCCCCTCACCCTCGTGGACAGGGTTTGGGCCCCCTGGCTTGGTTATTTCCGCAGATATTTTATATATATTCCAAAATAATTCTCCGTTGAATTTCAGGTCATTCCGAGAACTTTTATTTCTGCACAAAAATAACACCATGGCAATTCTGCTGAAAACATCGTCAGTCCGAGTTAGTTCCATTCAAATCATGCAACTTAGAGTCTAAAACAAGGGCAAAAGTGTTTGAAAAAGTAGATACGTTGGAGACGTATCAACTCCCCCAAGCTTAAACCTGTGGTTGTCCATAAGCTATTCAGTTGATAAACTGAAAGTGATAAAGAAAAACTTTTACAAACTCTGTTTGCTATTGTTGTTGTAAATATGTAAAGCCACCATTCAGGTTTTCAGCAAAGATCATACACTAACCACATTCACAATAACTTTCAGGTCTCATGTCTACTCATATCAATGGCATAATCAACTAGCGAGCAATAAAAATACCCCTCAGATGATAACACTTTCTCAAAACAATATAATATGATATAACAAGATGGTATCTCGCTAGCCCTTTCTTGAGACCGCAAAACATAAATGCAGAGCACCTTTAAAGATCAAGGACTGACTAGACATTGTAATTAACGGTCAAAGAGATCCAGTCACAATCATACTCAATGAAAATTAATAGCAATACATGCAAATGACAACGGTGCTCTCCTACTGGTGCTCTTTAATAAGAGGATGATGACTCAACATAAAAGTAAATAGATAGGACCTTCACAGAGGGAAGCATGGATTTGTAGAGGTGCCAGAGCTTGATTTTTAAATAGAGATGAATAATATTTTGAGCAGTATACTCTCATTGTCAACATAACAACCAAGAATCTTGATATCTTCCATGCTACACACATTATAGGCGGTTCCCAAATAGAATGGTAAAGTTTATACTCCCCCAACCACCAACAAGGACACTCCACGGCTAGCCCGAAACAACGGGTAGCGTCCAAACCAGCAACAACCCTGGGGGAGTTTTGTTTAATTATTATGATTTGAGCATGGGACTGGGCATCCCGGTTACCAGCCATTTTCTCATGAATGATAAGCGGAGTCCACTCATCTTGAGAATAACCCACCTAGCATGGAAGATATAGACAGCCCTAGTTGATACATGAGTTGTTCGAGCATACAAAACGGAATTTCATTTGAACTCATAAGACATGGGCTCGCCTTTCGATGTGACTAGCTGCATTCTTTGAATCAAATGTTTCATGAAATCGAAATTCATTCTTTTTTTTTGTAACTATGAGAACAAAAAGCAATTTCAAGCCCAGTCAATTTCAATAATTACAGGTTCTAGACCCGGTTATGATGCAACAACAGGTAGACCACTCAGAGACTGAATACAACTAACATTAGCAGCAAGTGCAAAGGTTTAGAGTTTGGCACATACAAATTTACTTGGAACGGCAGGTAGATATCGCATATAGGAAGGTATTGTGGACTCATGTGGAATGACTTTGGGGTTTATGGAAGTGGAGGCACAAGAAGTATTCCCGCTTAGTACAGGTGAAAGCTAGAAAGAGACTAGGAAGCGACCAACTAGAGAGCAACAACAGTCATGAACATGCATTAAAATTAATCAACAATGAATGCAAGCATGAGTAGGATACAAAACACCATGAACATAAATATCGTGGATGCTATGTTGATTTTGTTTCAACTACATGCGTGAACATGTGCCAAGTCAAACCACTTGAATCGTTCAAAGGAGGATACCACCCTATCATACCACATCACAACCATTTTAATATCATGTTGGCACGCAAGATAGACCATTATAAACTCCTAGCTAATTAAGCATGGCATGCGCATCTATGATCTCTAATTGTCATTGCAAGCATGTTTCATTCATAATAGGCTGAATCAGGAACGATGAACTATCATATTTACAAAAACAAGAGAGGTTGTGTTCATACCATCTTTTCTCATCTCAATTAGTTCATCATATATCGTCATTATTGCCTTTCACTCGCGCTACCGAACGGTGCGGATAATAATAATAATAGTGCACATGCATTGGACTAAGCTGGAATCTGCAAGCATTTAATACAAGAGAGAAGACAAAGTAATATGGAGCAAGGTTAAATCAACAATAAAGCATATGAGAACCACTAAGCATTTTCAATCATGGTCTTCTACTCTTGACCCCCAAAAGAAAAGAAACTATTAACACGGGAAAGCTCTCAACAAGCAAAAGAAGAATGAGAAATCTTTTTGGGCTTTCTTTTAATTACTACTACTACAGGCATGGAAAGTAAACTAGCTAAAAGCTACAACTATTTTTTTTGTTTTGCTTAAGGTTTTTCTAACACACAAGAAAAAGACTAAGAAAAGAAATGAAACTAAGCATGGATAGTACAATGAAAGAGTGTGAGCACCGACAACTAGAATAAGTGTGTGAACATGAATGTAATGTCGGTGAGAAACATGTACTCCCCTAAGGTTAGGCTTTTGGCCTAAGTTGGTCTATGGCCACGGATCAAAGCTACTTTCTCCAGTGTACTGAGGAGCGTCCTCTAGGTGCCACTGGCTGGCAATCACATCCGGATCCCACCCATAAATAGACTGCCCGTAAAGGTCAAGTGGTGGCTCCGGCTCCCGCTCTGAAGCTTGTGCCTGGCTTTGGTACTTGTAGAAGGCATCTGACGAAACGAGGTATATGCCTGAAAACAGATCAAACATAGATGGTGCAGGCAAGGTAATAATCTCAAAATATTTTTCATCAAACCTCAATTTATACTTAAGCAACTTCTCCTGGTCTTTGATAATAAAATCATGTGCTATCATACTCTTATAATCTAGATAAGCAGGGCCTAGCAATTTTTCTTCCTTCACATGATGCCTAATAGGTATTCTAAAGTGTTCAGCCAGGTGAGAAGCAAAGATGCCTCCAAAGACGGGACCTTTTGTGCGGTTCAAACTTGATCGTTTAGCAACGACGGCACCAAAGCTAAAACTTGTGTCTGGAAACAAAGCATGGTGCAAAATGACAATATCAGGGGCACTAAGATTCCCACTGTTCCTGCGGCCAACTAAGCATCTACCAGCAAATATAGCAAAGTAGCGTAGAACAGGAAAATGTATACTAGTAATTCTTGCCCCTGAAACTTGCCTAGTTTCCCCTACAGCTATCGTATCAATAAACCCCTCAACATCCTTGCGATGGGGTTCCTCAAGACTACCAGTAAAAGGTATCTTACATACTTGACAAAAATCATAGAATGACATCTCGTTAACCTCATCATATAAACGAAACTCCACTGAAGGTGGTGATTTCTTAGCATGAAAATGAAAGTTTTGCGTGAAAATATTAGTGAGCAAGAGATACTGTTCATGCTGGTCGTAGAGGAAGTCGGTGAGGCCTGCATTATCCGCCAAATAATAAAAGTCTTTATAAATCTCAACGGCTTACAAGAACTCATTACAAGGCCATTCACACGGCCGAACTTCCGCAGTGTGAGGAAGATTACATTTGGGCTTCTTATTCTCTTCCTTCTGCTTATCCTCTGAACTTTTACTGGAAGAGCCTCTCAACAATCGCCTTATCATTTTCGCCCTCTGAAATTTCTGAAATTTTTAGTAACTCAAGATAAAAGTAAACCAAACTCAACAAGATAGATAGCAACAACTCCTACAAGTGCCTAGAGACTATATCATGCATTAGAACTACTTGGGACCAAAGAAATTTAACATGCAAGATCAAGAACAAGGTCAACACAACAACAAATATTTGCAATAAATAAAGCACTAGAACAAAAACTAATTGGACCAATGGAGGAGTCACATACCAGGAACAATCTCCCCAAACAGTTTTGTGAATGGAGCTTTGAGCAAGGAGATTGAAAATGGCAGCAAAATGAGCTAGAACTCGTGCTTGAGATGGGTAGTGATATTTTTGGGAGGAAGGAGTGTATGGGTGCAGGAATAAGTGGAGGGGGCCATGTGGGGCCCACGAGGCAGGGGGCGCACCCAGTGAGGGTGGGCGCGCCCTGGACCCTCGTGGCCAGGTGCTGGCTCCCCCTGCTGTGTTTTCTGTGCCAACCATTCTCAAATATTCTAGAAAAAATCATATTTCATTTTCAGGGAATTTGGAGAACTTTTATTTTTGGGGTATTTTTTTATTGCACGGATAAGGCTGGAAACAGACAGAAAATACTATTTTTGCTTTATTTATCCTAATTAACAGAAAGTAAAAGGGGGGTACACAAGGTTGTGCTATCTAGATTCACCCATCTCATGCTCATCAAGAAGAGTCCATTAACAAGGTTGATCGAGTCTTGTTAATAAAATCTTTCCGAATAACATGAAACCGGGGAATTTTCGAAGAACACTAGGTTACCTCAATGGGAATATGTATGTCCCCAACAATTAGAATATCATATGTCTTCTTGACAGTAGGAAGAGGAAATTCAAAACCTCCAATAATAATAGTTGAAATGTTTCCAATAGAATTGATACTGTGGACCTGAGGTTGTTTCCTCGGAATGTGTACCGTATGCTCATTACCATTGACATAAAAAGTGAAATTGGCTTTTTTGCAATCAATAACAGCCCCTACAATATTCAAAAAGGGTCTACCAAGGATAATAGACATACTATCGTCCTCGGGAATATCAAGTATAACAAAGTCCGTTAGAATAGTTACATTTGCAACCACAACAGGCACATCCTCACAAATACCGACAGGTATAGCTGTTGATTTATTGGCCATTTGCAAAGATATTTTAGTAGGTGTCAACTTACTCAAGTCAAGTCTACGATATAAAGGAAGAGGCATAACACTAACACCAGCTCCAAGATCACATAAAGCAGTTTTAACATAGTTTCCTTTAATAGAGCAAGGTATAGTAGGTACTCCTGGATCTCCTAGTTTATTAGGTATTCCACCTTTAAAATTGTAATTGGCAAGCATGGTGGAAATTTCAACTTCAGGTATTTTTCTTTTGTTGGTAATAATATCTTTCATATACTTAGCATAAGGATTCGTTTTAAGCATATGAGTCAAACGCATATGCAAAAAGATAGGTCTAATCATTTCAGCAAAGCGCTCAAAATCCTCATCATCCTTTTTCTTGGATGGTTTAGGAGGAAAAGGCATGGGTTTCTGAACCCATGGTTCTCTTTCCTTACCGTGCTTGCTAGCAACAAAGTCTCTTTTATCGTAATGTTGATTCTTTGATTGTGGGTTATCAAGATCAACAGCAGGTTCAATCGCTACATCATTATCATTGCTAGGTTGAGCATCATCATGAACATCATCATGAACATTATAACTAGGTTCATGTTCATTACCATACTGTGTCCCAGCATCAGAAACAGAGATATCATTGGGATTCTCAGGTGTGTGAGCTACAGGTTCACTAGAAGCATGCAAAGTCCTATCATTTTTCTTTTTCTTCTTCTTAGAAGAACTAGGTGCATCTAAATTAGCTCTTTGAGAATCTTTCTCAATTCTCTTAGGTTGGCCTTCAGGATACAAAGGTTCCTGAGTCACTTTACCCCCTCTAGTTGCAACTCTAACAGCAAAGTCATTATTCTTACTATTTAATTCATTGAGCAAATCATTCTGAGCCTTAAGTACTTATTCTACTTGAGTGGTAATCATAGAAGCATGTTTACTAATGAGTTTAAATTCACCTTTAACTCTAGACACATAATCACTCAAGCGTTCAATCATATAAGCATTACATTCAAATTGTCTACCAACATAAGGGTTGAAGTTTTCTTGCTTCACAATAAAATTATCAAACTCATCTAAGCATTGGCTAGCAGACTTATAATGAGGAATATCACCCTCATCAAATCTATAAAGAGAATTTACCTTTACTACCTGTGTCGGGTTATCAAGACCATGTATTTCTTCAATAGGTGGTAAATTCTTAACATCTTCAGCTTTAATACCTTTTTCTTTCATAGATTTCTTTGCCTCTTGCATATCTTCAGGACTGAGAAATAGAACTCCCCTTTTCTTCGGAGTTGGCTTAGGGGATGGTTTAGGAAGTGTCCAATTATTTTCATTGGCCAACATATTGTTCAATAGTAATTCAGCTTGATCAATTGTTCTTTAGCTGAAAACACAACCAGCACAACTATCCAGGTGGTCTCTCGAAGCATCGGTTAGTCCATTATAAAAGACATCAAGTATTTTATTCATCTGAAGAGGATGATCAGGAAAATCATTAAATAATTGGATAAGCCTCCCCCAAGCTTGTGGGAGACTCTCTTCTTCAATTTGCACAAAATTATATATTTCCCGTAAGGCAGCTTGTTTCTTATGAGCGGGAAAATATTTAGCAGAGAAGTAATATATCATATCCTAGGGACTACGCACACAACCAGGATCAAGGGAATTAAACCATGTCTTAGCATCACCCTTTGGCAAGCATGGAAATAACTTAAGGATATAGTAATAACGAATCTTTTCCTTCTAGCATTCAAAGAACTTAGTAAGATGTGCCACAACAAAGATAGGTGAAGTAGCAAAAGCAGGGTCATATTTCATTCTAGCATTCAAAGACTTTTCGTTCAGCTTAGCTAATAATTTCTTAAGATCATATCTATCGTTGCAGGCAAAAAAGTCTCTAGCAGTTTCTTCATCCATAACATAACCCTCAGGAATAACAGGCAATTGATATCTAGAGGGAGAATTTTCGTCATCACTTTCATCAATATTACCAGTTTCAATATTTGCATTCTCCCAATTTGTTCATCTAGAAATTCACCTAGTGGCACAGTATTATCAAGCATAGAAGTAGTTTCATCATACATAGCAGAAGTGGCACCATCAAGAACATGCGACATATCAGATTCAATAGCAGGAGTAGGTGTCGCAAATTTACTCATAACAGAGGGTGAATTAAGTGTAGAACTAGATGGCAGTTCCTTACCTCCCTTCGTAGTTGAGGGAAAGATCTTGGTTTTTGAGTCCTTCAAGTTCTTCATAGTGATCAACAGATATAAATACCAAGTGACTTAAAGAATATAGCTATGTTCCCCGGCAACGGCGCCAGAAAATAGCCTTGATAACCCACAAGTGTAGGGGATCGCAACAGTTTTCGAGGGTAAAGTATTCAACAAAAAATTATTGATTCGACATAAGGGGAGCCAAAGAATACTCTAATGTATTAGCAGCTGAGTAGTCAATTCAACCACACCTGGAAACTTAGTATCTGCAGCAAGGTAGTTTAGTAGCAAGGTAATATGGAAGTAACGGTAACGGTAGCAAAAGTAGCGATAGTGTTTTTGTAGTTTTTGTAACAGTAGCGGCGGAAAAGTAAATAAGCAACAAGCAATATGTGAAAAACTCGTAGGCATTGGATCGGTGATGGAGAATTATGTCGGCTGCGATTCCTCATGTAATAGTTATAACCTAGGGTGACACAGAACTAGCTCCAGTTCATCAATATAATGTAGGCATGTATTCCGAATATAGTCATACGTGCTTATGGAAAAGAACTTGCATGACATCTTTTGTCCTACCCTCCCGTGGCAGCGGGGTCCTAGTGGAAACTAAGGTATATTAAGGCCTCCCTTTAATAGAGTACCGGACCAAAGCATTAACACATAGTGAATACATGAATTCCCCAAACAATGGTCATCACCGGGAGTGGTCCCGACTATTGTCACTTCGGGGTTGCCGGATCATAACACATAGTAGGTGACTATTGACTTGCAAGATAGGATCAAGAAAACACATATATTCATGAAAACATAATAGGTTCAGATCTGAAATCATGGCACTCGGGCCCTAGTGACAAGCATTAACCTTGGCAAAGTCATAGCAACATCAATCTTAGAACATAGTGGATACTAGGGATCAAACCCTAACAAAACTAACTCGATTACATGGTAAATCTCATCCAACCCATCACCGTCCAGAAAGCCTACGATGAGATTACTCACGCACGACAGTGAGCATCATGGAATTGGTGATGGAGGAAGGTTGATGATGATGATGGTGGCGATGTCCCCTCTCTCCAGAGCCCCGGACGGACTCTAGATCAGCCCTCCCGATAGAGATTAGGGCTTGGCGGGGCTCCATATCGTAAAACGTGATAATTCTTCCTCTCTAATTTTTCTCTCCCCGAAAGTGAATATATGGAGTCGGGGGATACGTCGGTGGATCAACAGGGGGCCCACGAGGTAGGGGGCGCACCTAGGGGGAGGGGCGCGCCCCCACCGTCGTGGATAGGGTGTGGCCCCCCTGGCTTGGTTCTTTCTGCAGATATTTTTTATATATTCCAAAATAATTCTTCGTTGAATTTCAGGTCATTCCGAGAACTTTTATTTCTGCACAAAAATAACACCATGGCAATTCTGCTGAAAACAGCGTCAGTCCGGGTTAGTTCCATTCAAATCATGCAAGTTAGAGTACAAAACAAGGGCCAAAGTGTTTGGAAAAGTATATACGTTGGATACGTATCACTCGTCTACCACTACCACCTGGCCACAAGGCCTTGCAAGAGTTTCTGCAGGTTTATCAACAGCTCTGACTATAGTTTCGCTATGGTGGACACCACCAACTATTTAAAAGCGCTTAAGGTTTCAGGTTTGAATTGCCATAATGTTGTCAACATCCAGGACCACAACAAGGTCTGGGGCAGCGACAACAACAAACAGAACTCCCTGGTTGACCTCGCCTCGGCCATCACTATTGGTGTCAAAATCGGCGGATCTCGGGTAGGGGGTCCTGTCGGGATATACCCCGCGGCGTAACCCGACCGTAGGCATAACCCGGCCGAACTTGGTGATTCACTAATGACCTGCCCTGACTGGACGACTCACTAAGTGACCCGCCCAAGCCTGGCGACTCATGGGTGACCCGGCGAGCGGGTTAGAGGAACGACAAGACCCGGTGGCCCAGAAGGCCGGTTCATGTTATGGTGGGCCGGTTTATGAGGAATGCACAAGGAATATTCTCTTACAAAGGAAGCAAGACTAGGACTCCACTTTTAATAGAGTAATCCTAATCCTACTAGGACTAGTCATGTAACCCGCCCCTTCAACATATATAAGGAGGGGCAGGGCTCCCCAAAGAGGGACAGGCAAGAAGAAACAATCTCTAGGGCAAGACACAAAAAGCCGGTTTACCGGCGAATCGCTCATGATCATAATGAGACCTAGCCACAAACAGCATGTAGGGTTATTACCGAATGATGTTTCCCGAGGCCCGAAGCTATCTAAATTCTTGTCTTGTGTTGCATCTCTCGATTCCGCTCAACCCCTCTCAAGCTACTACATAGATGCGTTGGCCTCACGACTAAAGTCCTCACCCTAGGACATCTGCCGTGACAATTCCATGGTAGTTGGCGCCGACCATGGGGCCTGCGCACGGTGGTGTTGAGTTCTTGAAGGGATCTCTCCCAAGGATCAAGAAGTTTGCAGTTTTCCGGATGAAGAAAGTCGGTTCAGAAGGATTTGTATCAGCTTCAAGTTTATCAGTCCAGGTTTAAGATCTATGAGATTTAAGGTTCAAAGAAATTAGGCTTGCGCATGTGCGCTACCATAAGCCGCCAAGAAAAAGAAGTCGCAAGCCGCCAATACCGTCATCTTCCTCTATGGCCTATTTCGCCCTCGGCGAGTCAAGTTTCCATGAGTAACTCGCCGAAACCAGTCGCCGTTTCGTTTTGGTTCACCAGTTAAACCATCAACAACAAAGGAAAAATTTAAAGAAAAGGAAAGAGGCAGATGTGAATCGTCCTACGACCTAGAAACGGACACGACCGCGGCCTGTTTTCGGTTGCATCGTCTCGCCGAGGTTCGCCCGTTGGCATCCACCGTGGTTCACCACGACCGCCGTAGATCGAGACGCCTCCCCGCCTCTCCTCCTCCGGCCGCATCCGCCTTAAGTCGCCGCCGATTTGCCTCAGAGCTGTCGCGGCCTCGCTTCACCGATTTCCATCGGGCTGGGCCTGAGCCACCGCTGCCATGCGGCCTCACCTCGCCGCCTGCGTGCTCCTACGGAAGTGCCTGTCGGCCATGGGCTTCAACATCTCTTCACCGTGCCTGAGCGCCACCACTTGTCTGCATGCCGTGAGTCGCCGACCTCTGCTTCCAAGCCACCGAGGACCGCGCCGTGAGTCGCCGACCTCCGTCTTCAAGCCTCCATGGACTTGACCCGCTTAAACCCTTGGGAGCTCCTCCGCTGCGCCTCTCTTTGGAGCCGCGCTGAGCCGTCGCCTCCAACTGACCTCGCCTCACCTCCATGACGGGTCTCGAGTCGCCACCCGTGAGCCGCTGTCGTGAAGGCACTTCGTCGACTCGCCGGAGCGCCCTTACTTGCATCTGCCCTGCCGTCGAGCCGACCTGAGCCGGACTGCTGCCGTGTTCGGGAGTCGCCCAACCACTACCGCTCCGTTGTGGTGGCTCTTCTCGCGACCGAACCGCCCATCTCCGTGATGAGCCGCTGCGCCAGCTTGTTTCCATCGCCATGACCCGACTATGCCACGGCCTCACCAGTGCCTCCGCAAGCGTGTGTCCCGCCTTGCCGGTGCCTCCATGAGCTACGTTAGCCTTGAGCCGGTGAACCGCCATGATTTCAGTCGCTGCTCCAGCTTATTTTCTGTGCACGTGGCCTTCGTCGAGTCACCGCTTCTGCCAGCGCGAATAGGTGCCTCGGTGAATAACCTCCGCCTCTGATGCAGACTCCTCCATGCGATGAGCCGGTGCCGTGGGTGGTCAATGGTCGCGCCCCGCGCCGCCGCCTCTTTGACTCGCCGTTTGCAGCCACGGTGGTTGCAGCAATGGACACAGTCGTGCGAGTAAGCTGCTACTGCTCTCTGTATTTGCCGTGGTCCGGCGCTGACGAGCCACCAATCCTCGCCTTCCCATCGCCGCTGCGGTTCGCCTTTGCCGCACGCCAGGTTGCCGGGGTCCATTGACCAGCCATTGCCGAGACCCAGCCCGTGGAAAAGTTGCAAACAATGTTGAAGCAGAGCACGTGTTTATTTGAAGAGGAAGTTGTTCGGTGGGTTTGACAACAATATCTTCAGTCCTCAAAGGACATAAAAGACTCTGGTCTTGGTGCTCAGCTCCATCCAAGACTTGTTAAAAGAGATGGTTGTCCTCGTGACCCGGTGATATTGAGCTGCCGGGGCTAATGCTGAGACGCCACGATGATCTGCGGTTGAACCGCCTCTGCAGTGTTAAACGGATCATTTATCGTTCGGGCGAGTCAGGTGATATCCATCTAAGTCTATTTTTATTACCGCATATTGTTTTTATCATATAACAAGTGCTCTGCTTTGTGATATTTTTTGATGCAGGACAATTGTTCACTACATCAACACGACGTGGCTGACTTGCCTATCCGTGCGGTTTTCCGCGCCTGTGATTGACTTGCTGTCCGCACCGGCTTACAACGCCGTGACCGACTCATTTGTCTGTATCACCTCTGATGCTACAGTCGTCCTTTCCGTCCGTCTCTCGCGGCCTGGTCTACATCAACACACCGGGTCGCACATGTCTGCATGAGCTGTTTATTGAGTTTAAAGCCATTCACTACCTGGGTAGCCTTGTTTTCTTTCAACAAAATGGAGGCAAATTATCGTATACTATCAACCGCCGTCTGCACTGGGTGCCTCAACGGGCAGGCGCACAAGTTGCTGCCACTACAGTTTTGGTTAACTTCAAATCACCAGTTGGAAGGAACCATTGGCCGAGTTGCTGACATGGCTCATACGGGATCATTGATAACCCGCCGCAGTCACCTCAATTTTCTATGGATTCATATCGCAATGTCAACTAGAATGATGGACACTTTATGCTATGGTCAAATATGGAGAGTCTCAAGCCAACTCCTTGAGTCGTCTTAAGACTCGGAGGCTATGATGACATGACTCCGCAAATCTTGCTAGTTTCAGCAAATTTAAGAACCCCGGGACGATGGAGGGAAAGATAACCCGGTCCCAGAGTCAACTGCTATGTTTATTAAAATTTAAAGGCTGTCGGAAAATTTCCGGCTTAAAAAGTATATGACAATTACAAAATCCATGTTCAATGAAGAAAGTTTCCGGGTCATCAGAAAGGAATCCGGTTAAAAATCTAGTTCAAAGGACATCATTCTTACTGAAGCTCTCAAATATCCGATTTATAATCCGGTTCAAGGGGAATATGTCTCCTACAAAGCTTTCAAGCTCTCAAATCCGGTTTAAGAATCTCCAGTTTAAAAAGAATTATTCTCTCGCAAGTTCGAGTTTAAAGGCCATCAGAAAAATTCCGGCTGAAAATTCCGGTTTAAGATCTAGTTCAAGGGAAAGATATCTCCCACTAAGCTTTTAAGCTCTCAATATCCGGTTCAAGAAGAAATATCTCTCGCAAAGTTCAAGCTGTCAGAAAAGTCAAAAGGGGCCTGAATGAAGGGCGGACTGAATGAAGCCTTCAATAGCCTGTTAACAGGCTTTGAGGTAAGCAATGTAATGTTCTTTTATAGAACTTTGTTTGTTTTAAATACACATATATAACTAGTAGCCCCTGATGCTTTGTGTGATTCTAAAAAGAATCGTACGAAGTATCCAGAGTATAGCATACTTACAGAGCTAAACTGTTGTGCAGGGTATGTGGATTTTAAGATGTATAAGACTAATTAATATTAATTGAGTAAGTTTATAAACTCTGATATGGTATTATGTATTACACAGATGGCGCCGCTGAGCTCGAGGCCCTCAAGGGCAAGGTTGCCAAGGCCAAAAAGGAGGCCGAGGCGAACAAGGTAGCCGCTGACAAAGCGGCCGCCGATTTGGAGGCCGAAAAGGATGAGTGCGAGAAGTACCGCGCTCGGGTGTCCGAAGTCGAGGTTGAACTCAACGATGCTATTGTTAAATGCGAGGCATTGGAGAAGAAAACTTCGGAACAAGCATCCGAGCGTGCTGCGGCAGTAAAGTCTGCCCAGGATGCGCGAGGCGAGTCACGCAGCGCCCATCAAGAAATTGAGCAGGCATGACAGATAATATCTAGTAAGACATTTCTCTTACAGAGCATCTTCGGAGGGCAGAAGTATATTGGGCTGACACAATTATGGAGTTCTCTAGGCGTGTTTGCTGATCTTCCGAGGAGCAGCGCAGATGCCGCCCAATACTTCCGAGCCCAAGAGAGGAATAATATGGAGAAGATGTTCTGGTCGCAGTTCAATGGGCCACAACATCCAGTGCCCCTCAGCGACCACATGAAGCAGCTGGTCGAGCTGCACAACATGGCGGGCTCGACCATGAAGGACTTAATAGTCCGGCTATGGCCCGCTGATCCAATCCCAAGTAGCTACTTCGGATTGGTGAAGCGGCTCGTCGAGGCAAGTCCGCGGGTCGACGCATTGACGCGTTCGGCCTGCATAGAAGGTGCTCGGATGGCCTTCGCTCGTGTCAAAGTGCAATGGGCGAAGATGAATGCGGGGCATATTGCCACTGCTGGTCCACCCGTCGGCAAGGAGCACCGCAAGCTAGAGAAGTACGTCGAGAACGTCATCGACGGTGCCCGCCTTGTAGAAGTTCAGTGCTCGAAGGATATTATCTTCGAGTAATTGTATCCGGATGTAAAGACTTATGTTTATGAATCCGGTGTATATAACTTTTGTGCTATTTATAATATTAGAGTTTTTACCTCTTGTGTGACTGTTTATCTAAATCTGAAAGTTTCCAGTCGTCGGCTTCAGCCCCCATGTACATAGTAATGGGGTGTTCGGTCATATGCATGTACACTCTTTATCCAACGTCTTTGTCCGTATAGGAGGTGTATGCAGAGCGAACCAGGCAATCAGACTATGCGGCGTTATTGCTTTCACTTAGTCGTAGGAGCTTGACATGTGGGGCTAGGTACTAGCCCCTGGTGCGGATATGACATTCCTTTACTTAAGGTATCCAATTGCACCTGGCTGGACAAAAACCAACCCTTCATATAACACGGGATAGATCTCTATCGATCGTAGTATAAAACTAAGTCGCCGGATTGCGGACCAGGTTCTCGCCTATCATGACGGTCAGTTTTCGGCTTTCTCTGATGAGGTACTTGACCGGACGAGCTAGAAGTACAATGGCAGTAGTTCTCCCTTTACACCCAAGCCGAACAATCGAGAACATAGGGGTAAGCACAGGAGCCGGGCAACCCAACTATTGACCCAAGATATGATTCGGAACTGATGCATATAAGGCAAACATCCAGGACGCCGAACACTCCTTATAGGTGTTCGGTATTTTCAACATATACCGGGCTGAATACAACCCCTGGTAATAGACCCTTATTGACAAGGTACATATGGAAATCTGATATGGGAAGAGAACATTTATGATGATTGAATAAAACTCTAAACATAATGTGAATCAAGTTGTTCTATTAATATCCCTTTATGGTACGGTGAGCCGCAAACTTACAGACAATGCCGAAAACCTTTTTGGACATTTTACATGCCAAAAAGGTATGTAACAAGAAAGAGAAAAAGGTTTATACAGGGTCTTAATCTAAAAAGAAACCTTAGTGCGGGTCCATGTTGCACGTCTGCGCCGTTTCCTCCTCTGTAATGTGTCCTTAAAGGGGTGAGAGTATGATGGCTGTCTATAAAAAAGAAAAAGAAAAACCTGGAAAAGAAAAAAAATCCAGTGTGACCATGACAAAACTGGTTCGTTTAATGAACCTGAAAAGATAGGTTTAGAGTCCGAATAGGGTCAAGCCAAACTATGGACTATATGTAGTGTGCCCCCAGTGCCGCCCGAAGCATTTGAAGGCATAATTATGCACTCTAGGTACAAGTGCTATCACCTTATGGGGCAATCGATGGGGGCGTAGTTTCTAGTCTAGCTCAGGTTCATCTGAGCTACCGCACTGAGGCATGTGCCTGACACGTTTAGTTATGTCCAACAGATTATCCAGCTCGCATAGGCTGTTTTGTACTTCGGCTGCTAGGGCCGCAGTGTCTTCCTCCGTACGGAGAGAGCGCTCCATATTTCCATTGACCGTGATGACGCCACGTGGTCCAGGCATTTTAAGCTTTAGATAAGCATAATGCAGGATTGCGTTAAAGCGGGCGAAGGCCGTTCTTCCGAGTAGTGCATGACAGCCACTTCAAAATGGAGCTATGTCGAAGATTAGCTCTTTGCTTCGAAAGTTATCAGGAGAGCCGAATACGACTTCCAGTGTTATAGAGCCCGTGTAGTGGGCTTCTACGCCCGGTATCACTCCTTTAAAGGTCGTGCTGCTTGGCTTGATTCTTGGCGGGTCTGGCCCCATCTTGCGGACAGTGTCCTGATATATCAGATTAAGACTGCTGTCGCCGTCCATGAGGACTCGGGTGAGGTGGTATCCATCGATTATTGGGTCGAGCACTAGGGCAGCCGAACCCCCATGACGAATACTAGTGGGATGATCCCTACGGTCGAAAGTGATCGGATAGGCCGACCATGGGTTGCATTTGGGGGCAACAAGCTCAACGGCGTAGACATCTCGGAGTGCGTGCTTGCGCTCCCTCTTTGGGATATGAGTGGCATATATCATGTTTACTGTTTTGACCTCTGGTGGAAATTTCTTCTGTCCCCCCATATTCGGCTGGCGAGGTTCGTCCTCGTCTGTGCTCTGAGGCTCCTTCCCGTTGTGTTCGGCATTGAGCTTGCCGGCCTCCTTGAAGACCCAACAGTTACGGCTGGTATGGTTGGCAGGTTTTTCTGGGGTGCCATTGATTTGGCAGGGCCTATCTAATATTTTTTCTAGACTGGATGGACCATCTCTCTTGCCTTTATATGGCTTCTTCCGTTGACCGGGTCTGGAGCCGTTGAATCCGGCATTTACCGATGTATCATCTGGGCTTCCAGCATTGTTTCGACATTTGTTTTTGTGACGTCGTGGCTTTCCATTGCCGTCCGTGACTTCAGATGTTCCAGGGTCGCTGGTACTGCTAGGAGCTAACCAGCTATCCTCACCTGCGCAAAAGCGAGTCATGAGTGTAGTTAGGGCTGCCATTGTCCTCGGCTTTTCCTGTTCGAGGTGTCTGGCTAGCCATTCGTCCCAGACACTGTGCTTGAATGCCGCTAAGGCTTCAGCATCCGGAAAGTCGACGATTTGGTTCTTCTTAGTGAGAAACTGGTTCCAAAGCTTGCGGGCTGACTCCCCGGGTTGTAGGATGATGTGACTTAGATAGTCAGCGTCCGGGGGGCGGACATAGGTCCCTTGAAAATTGGCCTGAAAAGCATCCTCAAGTTCTTCCCAACTCCCATTGGAGTTCTCTAGGAGACTGTTTAGCCAGTGTCGAGCTGGTCCTTTCAGCTTGAGGGGTAAATATTTAATGGCGTGAAGATCATCTCCTTGAGCTATGTGGATTTGAAGAATAAATTCTTCTATCCAGACGGTAGGATTCTTCGTTCCATCATATGCTTCGATGTTCACTGGTTTAAACCCTTCTCGAAAATCATGATCCAGCACCTCATCGGTGAAGCACAGAGGGTGTACGGCTCCTCTGTATTTTGCTATATCGTGGCGTATGTCCGATGGTTGTGATGTTCGGTATTGACCCCAAACTGGTATGTTACGAGTGCGATTGGCTTGATAACCGCCGTCCCGTGCGGGAGCCCGGTCCCTAGGTCCGTAGATAGACCTGGTCTTCCAAGCTTTTTTGTTCAGGTCCTCACGCAGATCGTGTTTTCAGACTTGAGCTGCATCTTCCTTTCCTTTACGGGGTGGTGGTGCGGGCTTGTGTACGCCATTGCTAGCAACTCTGCCCCGTCCGTGAGGTGATCGGTCCGGCTTGTCGGCGGAGTTATTCTTCGGCGGGACGAGCGCGGTGGCCTCCTCGTCGAATTCAGGCAGCAGTTTACGCTTGGGATAGCCTTTGGTTTGGCCGTTATAGCCATGTTTCTGTTCGGCGTCTAGCACCTCGTTCCATCTATCATTGAGCATGTCCTGTGCGGCTCGAAGCCATCTCTGCTGCTTTTTTAGCCTCCTTGTGGTGGCAATAAGCCTATGATGGAAGCGCTTTTGTTCTGAGTGTTCTTCTGGGACGATGTATTCATCGTCGCCCTGGCTAACTTCTTCTTCGGAGACAGGTTCGTAATTGTTGTCTTCGGCATCGCAATCACCGGACAGCGGCTTCAGACTCTGTTCGTTGTCCTCTCGCTCTTCCTGCTCCATCGCTGGGTCTGCGGGGTCTTCGGCTTGTTCCGGAGTGTCACCATCGTTGGTGAGAATGTTTCTATTTCTTCCTTTATGGGATTTAGTTCGGCGCTTTGGACACCGACGCCTGGGAGGTTCTTCGACGGGCTTGTCCTCTAAGGGATTGTTTTCGCCGTCGCCCTCCGCCTCCTTAGGGGTATCCACCATGTACACGTCGTATGAAGACTGAGCTGTCCACTGCCCGGTTACAGGCCGGTTTTGATCTGGATCCGCTTCGGCTTCGAGGTCCATCCATTGGAAGTCTTCGGAATCATAGTCAAGTAGATCAGTTAGATCTTCAATCGTGGCTACCAAGTGGGTGGTGGGTGAAGAGCAAAATTCTCCATCAGCCTCCAGTTCGAACCGGCTACAATGCGGCTGCGTGTCCCCTTCTAGGGAGAGGGATCTTAACGACTTTAGCATGTTGCCAAAGGGGGGGTGCTGGAAGATATCTGTAGCCCTGAATTCGGCGATAGATGCCTGATCTGACTTGAAGGGCGCAGGTGTGCCTGATTTGGAATCTGAGGCCGGAGTTATGTCCGGGGTTCCGATAACACAGACCCCGCTCATAGTTGGGTCCATGTGCGGCGTCAACGCCATGGAGTCTGCGGCTTCCATGGCGGGGTTGAGCTTCTCGTCCACGGGTGACGCGATCTGTTCCGGATCTAGGGCTGGAACCATTGCAGGTGTTATTTACCTGATCCGATGACAGACTTAGATCGTGTTCATCATAATGGCAGAGAGAGGTTGCCCCGGGCTCGAATTCGTCGAAGATCAAGTCTCCGCGGATATCAGCAATGTAGTTTAAGCTTCCAAATCTGACTTGATGGCGAGGGGCGTAGCTGATCTGCTCAAGATGGCCTTCAGTGTTGGCGCGAAGCGCGAAGCCGCCGAACACGAAGAGCTGTCCAGGAGGGAAGATTCCCTTGCTATTGCCGTCGTGATTGATGACGCGATCCATCAGTCCTTCCGTCGATGACATAGTGGAAATCTCAATGAAAGCACCAATGTCGGTGTCAAAACCGACGGATCTCGGGTAGGGGGTCCCGAACTATGCGTCCGAGGATCGATGGTAACAGGAGGTTGGGGACACGATGTTTACCCAGGTTCAGGCCCTCTCGATCGAGGTAAAACCCTACTTCTTTCTATATTAATATGGATGAATATGAATACAAGAGTTGATCTACCTCGAGATTGAATTGGCTAAACCCTAAAGTCTAGCCTATGACGATTTTAATTCTCCGTTAGCCTCTACGGACTAAACCCTCTGGTTTATATACACACCAGAGGGGCCTAGGGTTTGTACATACCATCTTGGAGAGGAAAGAAAGATTACACCCGAACCTAAAACCTGCCTTTATACGAATACAGGAGTCCTATCCGGATACGAGAGATGATCTTCAACTATGATCTTCATAGCCCACCAGTCCGGCCCACCAAGAGTTATCTGGCCTCCCGAGGACCCCACGATCCAGGACTCCCTCAATCACTGACCCCTACTACCTGAAGATGAAGGATGAGAGCAAGAAGGAGAAGAACGCCTAGCACATTGTCTTGCATGAGAGACTGGATGAACAACACGTCAAGTACGCAGCCAAGGAAGCGCACACAAGCTACGAGATGTACATGCTGATCGCTGACATGACGGAGTCTCTTCTTCCTGCCCCATACGAGGAATCGAGCCACAGAGCAGTGGCGGGAGCGTCACAAGAAGTAGATGACTAGACGATCGTTTCTCCTAGTTTAGAATGCATACAATTGTTTATTGAGGTGTGTGCGACGGTTTAATTTCATCACCATTTGTGATTGATGCATCGCACACAGTTTCGTCGAAGGGTCTCTGATTCGACTATCGTTTTTGGACCATCCAGCAGTAGTGCAACCATGTCTTTCAAAATATCAACATTAAAGAAAGTTACCCCTAGCCCTATGCTCAATCATTGATCCATTCATGCAACACATCCAAATATTAGCTACATCCAATGCTCAATTGTGATAATAGTGTTCTATAGTTGGTGCTTTATAAGAGAAGATGATACTCAACAAAAAAAAGTTGCATAAAAGTAAATAGATAGTCCTTCGAGGGAAGTAGGGATTTGTAGAGGTGCGAGAGGTCAAAGCTTAAATTGAGAGTAAAATTATTTTGGGTGGCATGCATTTTTTGTCAACAAAAATGACTAAGAATTCCCAATATCTTCCATGCTAAATAAATCATAGGCATTCCCAAACATAAAAATAAAGTTTATTTCCTTTCCACCATTCTTTCACAATCAGTGGATAGCCGAATTCAAGGGTGCCTTCCATACCAATACATACGAATGAATTTATTAGTAGTATTTTTGTGCCTTTCGAGACTAGGCATCCCCATTACCTCCACACTCTCATGCAATGAAAAGTGAATAAACTCTCATCTTGAGAATAATCTAATTATCATGAATAATGTTGAGTTCATGGCTTATACGCACTCTCACCCTTCCAACTTGCTAGCCACTTGCGCAACTTTCGCCGGTGCATTAAACCCACCTTATACCTTTCCTCAAAACAGCCACCATACCTACCTATAATGGCATTTTCATAGCCATTCCGAGATATATTGCCATGTAACTCAACCATTTTGTCATCATGTTTGAGTTTACCATCGAGTAGTAATTTTGAGTTGTAAGTAAATAAAAGTGTGATAATCATCATTATTAGACCATTGTCCCATGTGAGGTTATATATAAATGAGGCCAAAAAGAGCCCAAATAAAAGAGGCCAAAGAGCCCAAAATAATAAAGAGAGAAAGAGTCTCCAAAAATAAGAGGAGTCTAAAAAATGAGAGAAAATAAGAGAAGGGACAATGTTACTATCTTTTTCCACAATTGAGCTTCAAAGTAGCACCATCTTCTTCATTGTAGAGAGTATCCTATTTTGACACTTTCATATATTACTAGTGGAAAATATCAATATAGAATTTTGCTTGTATATTCCGACGATGGGCTTCCTTAAATGCCTTAGGTACTCGTGAGCAAGCAAGTTGGATGCACACCCACTTAGTTTCTTTTGAGCTTTCATACACTTTAGCTCTAGTGCATATATTACATGGCAATCCCTACTCACTCACAATGATATCGATTGATAGACAGCTCCATAGTCTATTGATTTGCCTAGTTGATGTGAGACTTTCTCCCTACTTCTGTCTACTACCACCTTCTATTCCACCCATAGCGCTATGTCCATGGCTCACGCTCATCTATTGCGTGAAGAGTTGAAAAAGCTGAAGCGCGTTATAAAGTATGAAACAATTGCTTGGATTACACCATGGTGGGCATGATTTATACTTTGTGCTAAGAAGAGGGAGCATAACAAGACTATATGATTTTGTAGCAATAACTTTCTTTAGCCATGTTATTTTTCAAGCTTCATAATTTTCTTTCTACTATGCTTGAAATATTATTGTCTTGATATCAATGAACTTTTGTTTTGAATCATATGGATATGAACATTCATACCAAATAAAGAAGAAATACATTGCTAAATATGCTAGGTAGCATTCCACACCAATAATTCTATTTTTACCATTTACCTACTCTAGGACGAGCAGGAATTAAGATTGGGGATGCTTGATACGTCTCCAGTGTATCTATAATTTTTTATTGTTCCATGCTATTATATCATCAACCTTGAATTGTTTATATGCATTAATATGATATTTTATATTATTTTTGGGACTAACTTATTAACCTAGAGCCTAGTGTCAGTTTTATTTTTTCCTTGTTTTTGAGTTTCACAGAAAAGGAACATCAAACGGAGTCTAAACATAATAAAACTTCCGCGATGATTTTTCTAGGACCAGAAGACATCCAGAGGACTTGGAGTCCAAGTAAGAGCAGACCCAAGGAGACGACAAGCTAGTGGGGCGCGCCCCTAGGGCTTGTGGGCCCATTGGAGACCCCGTGACCTCCTACCTTGGCCTATAAATTAAGAAATATTTCAGAAACCCTATAGGGAGCAATGAAAATACTGTTCCACCGCTGCAGGTCTCTGATCTCATGAGATCCCATCTGGAGGCCTTTTCTGGTACTCTGCCGAAGGGGGGATGCCATCACGGAGGGCTTTTACATCATACTTGTTGCCCTTCTGATGATGCGTGAGTAGTTTACCACAGACCTATGGGTCCATAGCTAGTAGCTAGATTGCTTCTTCTCTCTCTTTGATCTTCAATACAATGTTCTCCTCGATGTTTTTTGGATATTTATTTGGTATAATCTTCTTTTATGATGTGTTTGTCGAGATCCGATGAATTGTGAATTTATGATGAGATTGTCTATGAATATTATTTGAATCTTCTCTAAATTATTACATGCATGATTTGATATCTTTGTATTTCTCTTTGAATTGGTGGTTTGGTTTGGGCAACTAGATTGGTAATTCTTGTAATGGGAGAGGTACTTAGTTTTGGGTTCAATCTTGCGATGTCCTCGCCCAGTGACAAAAGGGGTAGCGAGGCACATATTGCATTGTTGCCATCAAGGATAAAAAGATGGGGTTTATATCATATTGCTTGAGTTTATCCCTCTACATCATGTCATCTTGCTTAAGGCGTCACTCTGTTTTTATGAACTTAATATTATAGATGCATGCTAGATAGCGGTCGATGTGTGGAGTAATAGTAGTAGATGCAGAATCGTTTCGGTCTACTTGTCACATATGTGATGCCTACATTCATGATCATTGCCTTAGATATCATCACAACATTTGCGTTTTTCTATCAATTTCTCGACAATAATTTGTTTACCCACTGTATGCTTTATTCAAAAGAGAAGCCTCTATTGAAACATATGGCCATCGGGTCTATTTCCCATCTATTATTTTCAGATCTATAAAACTAAAAACCCAAAAATATCTTGCTGCAATTATTTTGTGTTTACTTTATTTAGCCTTTTACTTTAGTTTTAAATCTATCTCTATCAGATCTCACTCTTGTTCATGACGTTGAAGGGATTGACAACCCCTTTCCGTGTTCTATGCAAGTGTTTATTAGTTTGTGCAGGTGCATATATTGGAGACTTGCTTGTACCTCCTACCGGATTGATACCTTGGTTCTCAACTAAGGAAAATACTTATCTCTACTTTGCTGCATCACCCTTTCCTCTTAAAGGGAAAAATCAATGCAAGCTCAAGAAGTAGCATTGACGCCTGGCTGACATCCCCTGAATTCGAAAACTCCAGCAGTTTGAGTTCTACCATTACCATGAAAGTTGCATACCATGAACCTAACACCAGGAATTTGTGCCCACACCACCATTGTCCATCTCGTGGTTTTCCTCCTCTCCCCATTCCGCCACATTTGCCCGATGCCATCTATCAGATGATCTGGTACAAATGCATTGACTCCAACAACTAAAAAAACTTTCACTTGTGGTGGTTTATCTGTCGGAGGCCTCACTACACAACATCATTTACTCCATTTGCCCTGCCTTGGAGCGCTTGCTGATTGTTTTGGGAATATAAATTCATATCAGTTGTCTCCATATAAAGTTGCATCACCTGAAAAGCATTCGAATTTTTTTTGAAGGACATGAGCTCATCATCGAAGATGCCCCTTCACTTCAAAGGTTGCTCCTTCATTATTGTTATATACCTTCGCAAATAGTTGTCATCTCTACGCCCAAACTGGAGGCCTTGGGTGTAATTCATGATCCGTTTAATTATCAAAAGTTGGTGTTTGGCTCCACACTTATTCAGGTACTGTATGTTATCATCTACACATTTGTAATTATAAGCTGCATTTTTCATTTGTGCGCTTAAGTTTTATATCATCTTGTAGTACACTTTTGGTACTAATATTATGTTAGATGCTCAATGAAGAGTTCGTCCATGGACAGCCTATCAATGATGCTGGATTCTGTCAAGATCTTATATATTGGAATATTTAGTTATGATCTGAACATGATTACAGGCTTGTTGCGGTGCTTTCCATGTCTGGAGAATTTATATATAAAGGTGATGATTTCATGCACATTGAAAGCCCATATATTGTACTAGAATTAATCGTTTAGTTGTCGCTCTTTTTTTTGACTATATACTGCAAGGCAAAAGCCTCACAGCCCACTTCATTGAAATATAATAAAATCAAATTACAACAAGGTTAGAAATACTTACATGAGCAAACTAAACAAAAGAACCTAAGGTAAGTTAGTTAGCCAGTACATGAAGCTATCCTTGTATTTACATTTTATCCTATGAGATAAAACGGTCATGTCATGGATAAAATTGTGTCTCCATCGCCGGAAAAGAGGAGTTTCGTTTCTGAAGACCTTTCCATTCCTAGTAATCCAGATGTTCCACGCAGCAGTGAAAACCACTTCAGTAAAGAATGGTTTGCCAAAATCAGCCCTAGCTTTGCAAGCCATTTGGTAGGTGGTCATACCAGGTACTGGATCCCAGGAGATTTGCAAATAGTTCCAAACTCTTTGGCTGAAGATGCAGGAGAAGAAAAGATGGCTCACATCTTCATGTATATGATGAGGACATAGAACACAGGTTAGGTCATCCACATGCCAATGCCTGCGTTGCAGCATATCTCTGGTGTTCAGCCTGTCTCTGAGCAGTAGCCAACCAAACATTTTAATCTTCATTGTGCATGCACTTTTCCATATCCAAGGGAAGATAGGGTCAGTAACTATTTGCTGATGAACTTGAGTGTAGTATGATTTTGGCCTAAAAGATCCTTTATTAAAAGGCCAAATCCAGCTATCAGTGTCTTGTGAAGTGCACTGAGAACTCAGAGCAGTCTGTAGGTCCTGCAGTTCATCAAAAGCATGTGTGGACAAAGGCAGGTGAAAAAGCCCCATAAGATCCTGATCCAACACTTGAGCCACAGAAAGTTGACCATCAATCACATATGAGAATAATCTGGGGAAATAATTACTCAGTGTTTCTCCATTGAGGTCAGATAGCCAAGGATCATTCCAGAATAAGATGGAGGTGCCATTACCAAGGCAAGGCTTGGCAAAAGACAAGTATTTGGAAGATAATTTGAAAACATCTCTCCACCGAAAGGATCCACGAAGGATAGTGGAGTGAGGCACAGAGTCATTGTAGTAAGAATCCCAGACCAAGCTGACCCAAGGGATATCATGATGGTTGTAGAACTTATGGTGGAATTTCATCAACAGAGCTTCATTTTGCACCTTGAGGTTAAGCACCCCAAGACCCCCCTTATCCTTTGGTAAGCAGACCAATTTCCATGCAGCAAGAGACTGTTTTGGTGTGTCAGAATTTCCTCTCCAAAGGCATTGTCTCTGTATTCTTTCAATCTGCTTGAGAATGCCAATTGGAATGTCCAGAGTGCAAAGGAAATAAATGGGCATAGCAGATAAGACAGACTGTAGGAGTTGTAGTCTGCAACCTTGATTAAGAAAACAAGATGATGCAGAAAGCCTTCTTTCAATTCTGTGCACCAAAGGAAGCAAGTCCTGGACTGTAGGTTTGGTGGTACCCATGGGCAAACCTAAATAGGTAAAGGGCATAGTTCCAAGCTTACAACCTAAAAGAGTTGATAATCTGTTTGCCTCTTCAGCAGATAGGTTAATGGGTACCATCATAGATTTAGCAAAGTTGACTGATAATCCAGTTGAAGCTGCAAAAACATCCAACATGTCCTTCAAGGCAATTAGTTGCTGATCTACAGCAGGAAGAACAATTAAAGTATCATCTGCATATTGAACAATTGGATAATGTGGACATTTTGTAGGGATTGGCAGAGTTAAAATTCCTTTGTTGCACATGTCATTCACCACAGATTGCAATAGATCAGCAGCTAGAACAAATAGCAAAGGGGACATGGGATCCCCTTGTCTGACCCCTCTCTTACAATGGAAGTGACTTCCTGGTACCCCATTCAACAGAATTGATGAAGATCCAGAATATAAGATAGTCCTGATCCATGAAATCCACTTCTCATTGAAACCCTTGTATCTAAGGATTCTTAAAATAGCTTCATGTTCAATGGTGTCAAAAGCTTTAGTGAAATGCAGCTTAAGAAGAACAATAGGTCTTTTTGAAGCCTGACATTGATGTATATATTCAAAACACCAAGCCAAACAGCCTTGGATAGATCTAGACTTCAAAAACCCATACTGATTCTTGTGCAAGCATGACAGAATGACTCCTTGCAGCCTATTAGCTAACAGTTTTGTTAAAAACTTTAGGCATGTGTTAGTGAGAGAAATAGGCCTATAGTCATTCATAGTTTCAGAGCTTAGTTTCTTGGGTATCAGAGTTATCAAGGAAGTGTTTATACATTCCAAGTTTAAAGATCCATCATAAAATTCTTGCACTAACTTCATGAAATCCTCCTTAATAACATTCCAGCATTTTTTTTAAAAAGAGCCCAGTGAAACCATCAGGCCCAGGAGCCCTATCAGATGGCATTTGCTTGATAACCATCTCAATTTCCTCTTTTGAAAAAGGCCTAGTTAAATCATCCAGACCCTCCACTCTTGTAATAATGGAGTCCGGGTCAAACCCCATGTGAATACCATTGGAACAACCCATTCTATCTTTGAACTCTTGCAAGAAGAGTGATGACATGGTAGCATGGTCAGATATGATATCATTATCCATAGTGATACTGGAAATGATGTTGGACCTGAATCTTTCAGTTGCCATAGCATGAAAGAACTTTGTATTGTCCTCCCCAACTTTGATGTTTCTAATTGTGCATCTTTGTTTCCAGTAAATAAACTGTAGTCTTAGGATCTCCTCCAAGTGTAATTTCACAATCCTTCTGAAATTAGCTTCAGGTGTGCATAAAGGTCTAAGCTCTTCAAGAGTATCCAAGTGTAGGATTACCTTGTTGCAATCTTGGATTAGCCTCTTGATTTTAGAAAGGTTGGTGTGCCATACCTTGAGAGCATACCTGAGATTCTTAAATTTTGCAGATAAGATAGCAGCAGAAGAAATCCTGTGTACAGGTTTAGACCAAGCTTGACTAACACAGTCCATAAATCCAGGTAGATCAACCCAGTAATTTTCAAAACGAAAAATCTTGGCCTTAGGGATCATGGTTTTGATGGAAACCACACAAGGAGTATGATCTGATGTTGATCTGGCTAGAGGCAGCACCAAAGTGTTTGGGAAGTGACATGTCCAGCTGACTGTAGTAAAAAACCAGTCAATTTGCTCCAACAAAGCTACAGTTTGCATATTTGACCATGTAAATCTTCTTCCCTTCAAAGGAAGCTCAATAAGGCCAAGGTGTCCAATTACCTCATTGAATAAAAGCATATCATTAACATTGCCACCTGGCCTATTCCTGTTGTCCATGGAGCTAAGAAAATTGAAATCCCCAAGCAAAAGCTAGTTAGCATCTATGGGAATGTCAAGGTTATACAACCATGTGATAAAGGTGTCTCTAGCAGGGTTTTGGCATGGCACATAAACAGTAACCATGGTCCAGACTTCAGAGTTGTGTCTCGATTGAAATTCCACAGTTATGCCAAAACTGAGAGATTCTATCATTTTGCCAGTAAAAATAGCAGAGTTCCATAGCACTATCATGCCACCAGAAGCCCCAACCGAGGGAACAAAGACAAAATGGTCAAAGCGTCGCATGCAAAATTTGCGAATGAATCGTTGATCCATAACCTCACATTTCGTTTCCTGAAGACAAATAACAGAGCAGCCACTCTCCTCAATTTTCTGACGAACAACACGTTGACGATTTTCTGAATTTAACCCACGCACATTCCAGCATAAAACCTTCCAATCTCTAAAGGAAGTATTAATCATTACAACCCCAAAATAAAAGTAGCAAAACAGGCACCACATAATGATGAACCTTCCAGAACCGCAAGTTGCAACTAACTTCAAGAATTGAAAATAATAAACTAGCGAGATAGATGGTTTTAACAGGGGTTAACCATAAACCCAGCATGAAGAACAGACTAATCATCATGAGCCGAAGAAGTAGCGGACGAAGATGCCAGTGCAGCATTAAGCTTGTCGGCAGAAATCTTCTCAGGAGCAATGGCAAGGTGATGCCCAATCTGCTGAAGAACTCAAATTGGTGTGGGCGGTGGAACTGCAGCTGTCGCGTCGTCAGACTTGTGCTCCTGCACCTTCCTCTTCTTCAGGGGCTTGGCCGATGGTTTCTTCAGAGGAACTGGCTTCGGCACACTGTGCCTGAAACCATCGAGACAGTTGAGCGCTACGCCTGACCTGAGATTCCACAACTGCAGAAAACTTGCGCCTCCGAGTCTTCTTTGCTGTCTCAGTAAAACTGAAGGTATCCATCTCCACCTCAGTCAGAGGATCAGACGTTGCCATTGCATCGCTGGAAACTGCAACCTCATCAAAACATAGAGAGCAGACAACTTTTGGTTTTGTGATCACTGGCTCGGAAGAACAAAGTGCAGGCGGCAGAAACACCAGCTCATTGCATAGCCGCGTAGTGGAGAAAGAAACCTCCCAGGAACCCTTTGGCAAAAAAATCGGCTGGATAGGACTGAGCAGAGGCATACCTTTAGGAATATGCAAAGACTCCACAAAAGGCATCATGTGAGAAAAGCAGCGAGTCCAAAGCATCTGCGGGGGAATCTCAGGTCCATAAACAGTAAGAATACGGCCAACAAAAATCGGCGGCTGAAGAGCAGGTGGTTGGTACACTGCAAGAGCATGACTGTCACTGTCGGAACTTTGACCTGGCCCAGAATTATCCATCACCACAGATTCCTGCGAGACCTCCTGAGGGTTGTCATCTTGGACCCAATCCTCAACTACAACCTCCTCGTTGATCTGCTGCGGCTCGGGTGGCTCATTCCAAGCTAACTGGGGCTCATTCCATCCTAACTGAGGAAATTCAGGCATAACAAAGTTCAAGTTATCAAACTGCAGTTGCTCAGGCAAAGGGTGCGGATTGCCATTCAGCGGCATTGGATCTTCTTCCGCAGGAAGAATGTCAGCGAACTCAGCCGAGAGGACATAAACAGGAGCAGTCCATGAGATTCTTGTGGCCCCAAAATCACCATACTCTCGATAGACAATATCACGCGGAACTTGCTCTGGGCAGGGAAAAGAAGCATAAACAAGTGTGCGAACCATGCGAGGATCATCCTGATGCCACTGGTGATAGCGACCTGACTGCATCCGATATATATTTGGAGTTGCGATAATCCAGCGGAATCCCGAAGATCATAAGCCAGCCTCTACGAAATCCTTGGGTAGCTCTGTGATTAATGCCGTGGTTGTGTGGTATGAAACGAACAAAGTGACCATTACCAAGGTCATAAGGAGGATGATCCATGATAGCGTGTCGAGAAGCAGTACTTCTAAACTCAAACAAACCAACACCTTCGATCCACTGCTGGTCACTAAGAACATGTTGATGAAGATGATTCATGATAAAATCACTAACCAGCTGGCGGAACTGCAGAATCTGACCAGGCGGCGGAGGGGGCTCAATGATGCCAATAGCATACTGCTCGTGGTGTTGATCTGGAGCAACCGCCGGAGAAAGAAACGTCCGCGGCAACCTTGTTGGCCCTCCATCAATGACATCAAAGCCCGGCGATAGGAATTCCGCAGGGTTAATGGCGAAGTTGGCCATGGACGATGGAGGCAGCAAGGTGGGAGGTGGTGTCGAGGATGAAGCTTGGCCAATGGGGGAGGGCGGCAGCGATGGGACAGGACGCTGCAGGTGCGCGTGGGAGGTCGTCTCTAAAACCGAGGAGACGCGAAGAGGTAGAATAGGAATAGGACTCATGGCAGGAACTGATCCCACCTCCTTCGATTTACCAAGATTTTGTGACACCTTTTTTGAACTTTCCAAACAAAACCGTTATCCGTAGCCCATTGCCTGCATTGATAGCTTCGGTGACCAGCACGATTGCAAGCCAGACAAATAGGACAAGAAGCTGACATGTGGCCCTGTTGCAAACATTTAGAGCATGTTAACACACGGGCCACCATGTCATCCACCATATCATTAAATTGATCACGCGCCTCCTGCAACGATGGTAAGTCAGCGTGCAAAGGGCCGGATGGCGCAATCGGCCCAGACATAGAAGGCCCAACATGGGGAGCCGGCGATTCTGAGATGGACGTGGGAGAAACCAGCAACGTATCTCGGGCATGCAGATCCCGTGGTTGCAAAGAAGCCGGCGCAGTATTAGGAATGAAATCCGCAGATTGAACCGTACCAAAAATAATCGGTGGTGACGCCGCCGTCCAACGCAGACTCGCCGGCGGCGAGGGATGAATGATAACCCTCTCATGGGCAGAAACTTCATAACCCGCTTCAATGATGGTGTCAATCTCAGCCTGTGTTGCGGGGTATCTATAGCCTTTGCAAGCATCATAGTTTTACATTGTAGCAAAGGAAATCCTCTTCTGAACTTTCGCACCCGATCGAAGGGAAGACTTATGCGGTGGGTGATGCATGGCTAGCATGCCAAGAGCAGCTCGTCTCTTGGATGGACTAATAAGGATCCACTCTGCATCACATTCTAGATTCCAACGATGGAACTCACGTTCCCAATTAGGGCCACCACGACCCCAAAGATTGAAATAACATTTGAAGTTTAAGCAAGTAAAAGAAGGGAGATTAAGAACCAGGAAACCAACTTGCTTAGAGGAGACATTAAAAGAATAGACCTTGTCATGTATGTATGAAACTCCCAATTCAATAGCAGAGCCTCCAATGGCCACCTCCAAAGCCGCCGCAACAGAATCTTCTGTGAGACGAAAATCATGTCTCCCAAAAGAAACAACCATCGTGAAATGACCAGTGTCATCCGTAGGATGAATGGTGAGACCAGTAGATCTGAAAACCTTATCCGCAAACTCAAGACCCTTGGAGAAATCCAAGCCAAGGGTTGATCTAGAGTAGATCGCCATAAGAAAAGTAGATGACCAGAATGATGAGAAGATGCTGAAGAGATTGCTCGGAGAAGAACCTCAAATTAGAGGCGGTGTGGAGAGATCGCCGGCGGTGGTGGGTAGGGACGGTGGGAGGTGGGAGTCGCCATCCCTAAGAGCCTAATCTTGGGGATGCCCCGGGAGATACTTGAGACTATGTTGTCGCTCTTTTTACATACTCTTTTTTTAGACCTTAACTGTTTTCATCTTCATGTCTACTTAGGCACTAACACATGGAGAAAAACATATAACCAATCGGTGGCTTAATAAGCACCGGGACTTTCTCAGTTCTCATGACATTCGTTTCAGGACAATAATGATGGAAGGATATGCATCAAACCAGGCAAACAAAATCTTTGTTACATTCTTCATGTTGAATGCGAGGTTACTATTGTGCATGAGGCTTAAGTTTTCCAACAAGAAATTTCTAATGGTCGGAAATGCTGAAATAAAAGAAGTTTCACGTGGACAAATGGGCCGTGCTCGGCTTCTATTTACAACAACTTGTGGTCATGTTCCGATAAATTTTTTGGCACACGATGTTGATTTTTTGGATCAGACCGATCCATTTTGTTTGTGACTGCCAAAAAACGGTGGTTGGGTTAGATGTTATTGTGATGTTCAATTTGGCTTTTGTCTAAATTTGATTAACAATTAATCCTTCGGATTTTGTACCATTTGTAAGCTTGAGTTACATGTTGTTGCCCTCGTACTCCCCTCCGCCTGCCACTACATTGTCACATCTTCCACGACTCCTGTTTGTTCCCGTCCAGGTCTCGGCGTCGTTCTCCGCCTTGGTTCGCTCGCGGTGAGCCTTCCGCCATCTGGCGTTATCACCATGGTAAACAACTGAGAGGAATCATGAGATGATTGTACATGGAGAGGCTGACAGTAGGGACCCACCAGGGTCATGGCATTACGCAAGCAAGTGACTCGTTATTACAAACCAAAAAAATACTTCCTCCTAATGGTTTGACATCTAGATCCCACGCCATTGTCAATGTAGTAAATAAATGAGAAAATTACACAACGAGCGGTTAACACCAGGGACCCAGGAGCTCGCTCTGTTTTTTAGTTTTAGAGACAGAGCTTGAGTGTGCATTGTGCGGGGGCTGTGGCCCATCTAGCTGCTTTTATTTAAGCACATGACGAACTGAGTTGATATATTTTTTCTTTCTGAAAATGGCTAGCCCAGTTCTATATTTTTTTGAAGAATACCCAACCGAGGCCTACTTGCTTTCCTCAGCCCTGCTGGGCTGCAAATCTTTCAAGACAAGGAGGTATGTATTCGGCTTCCCCAGAAAATGGGCTATAAGTAGTAAAAAATGGGCTATAAATTTTTAAACTAAAGCCAACAGGCAATTACATTCAAATTTCGTTTTTTCTGGTGTTCAAGATTTTAAATTTCATTAATTTTTTTGCGGAGAAAATTTCTTTGTAATTTATTTTGATATAATATTATTAAAATTATTTTTGACCTGACTCAAAATTTCGTGATTAAGAGAGTTCGGACCCCATCGAAATATGCAAAATTTCATTAAAGTTTTTAGAAGTAGGGAAAATATGGTCTGTAATGCTAATAAAAGAATACAGGCTTTGAAATATCCTTAAGAATTAGCAAATGGGGTGTAAATTATTGAAAATAATGGAAAATGGGTTGTATGCTGTTTTCCACAGATTTGGAGGCTCGCTTGTGGGCCTAGGTTGAAGATGACGCTGTCCTAAAAAAATGGCACGCACACAAGGCTTTGTCAACTTAGTCAACACAGAGCAGTGATTGTTGGATGTCCATCCAGTAGCCGTCATGCTTCTTCAATCTATGATCTTCCTGCTCCAGCCGCCCAAACCAGCGCCAACGGGACTGCTTGCTCCCTCCGTCCGTGGCCGGTTGTGCTGCCGCCAGGCCATCCCTCTACCCACCCGCACCTCCTGTTATTCTCCAGCGATGTCAGCCACACCCCGCAGCCGACCAGTCAACCCTCGCACTCCCCTCGGCATGGGCATCTGTTGTTGCGGCTTTGCCGACTCTGGTTCGTTCCCTTCCCAGGCGTCGCCGTCGTCCATCGCATTGGTGCTCTCCGCGCGACGTGATCAACATGGTTAACAAACAACAACTATCGGAAGAAGGATGTAAGTGGAGAGGATGACAGTAGGGACCCACATAAGCAAGTGCCACCTTATTATGCGAAAAATGATTGCTCCTGTTGACAGCTAGGACCCACTGGCTATATCTTCGCACGGAAGGAAGTGCCTCCTTGTTATGCCAAAAAACTATTCCTCCCGACGACAGCTGGGACCCGACAGATTTGGTGGCTGACTTGTGGGCCTACAAAGCTGATGCGTATGCAAGGCTTTGTCAACTTAATCAACAAATAATTCTAGCAGCTGGACCCTTGGATGTTAATCCAACAGCTGTATTGCTTCATCAACCTCCGATCTTGCTCCTGTCTCCCGTGGATGGCAGTGTTGCCACGTCTTCCCCATCTCTGGGTCATTCCAGACTGGGGCCTCGCTGTCATCCTTCAGCCTTGGTGCGCACGGCACCGTGTGGTAAACGTGGTCAACAAACAAGAGTCATCAGAAGATGACTGTACGTGGAGAGGCTGAAAGTGGGAACGCACCACACCCATGGACGCATGGATGCAACTGCATCCTTTTTACCCTGAAAAATAATATTTTCTCCCCCTGAAAGCTGGGACCCACCTGCTATATCCTGACACGCAAGGAAGTCCCTCCTTATCCTCACTGACAGCTGGGACCCACCCGGTCGAACCGTACGTAGGGCTGTCCCTCTGGTCGCGAAAGTGTACGTACATACTGGTCAATCAGTCTCTCTGCAAGGATGAACCATGGCCGAGCAAGGAGTGGCACGCGTGACGTAGCAGTTGAGGCAGTCCTGTATAAATCATGTACACATATGTGCAACCATGCTACAAGAAAGTAAATACAGCTAAGTACGTACATATGGGCGGGGTCTAGAACGCATACAACGACGACATCCTATTCATCAACAGCCATCCGGCTGGGTCGGAATGGAGAAATTGCGTTGTGTTCATCGAGAGGGAACGAAATGCGTCGTGTTCATCGGGACCCAACCAGCTTGGACGGAATAGCCGAAACGAGGTCTGGCGAACCGCAAAATGGAGGAAACGACCTTCTGTTTGACCATGTGAGGTCAAAATGGGATCCTGCTCATCGGGAGGGGACCGGCATACCGCAAAACAGAGGAAACAGACTTCTGTTCGAGCGCCTACGGCTGAAATGGGGTCATGTTGATCGGGAGGGGTGTGGCGTACCGCATAACAGAGGAAACAAATTTTTGTTAGAGCGCCTACGGTCAAAACGGGGTCCTGTTCATCCACCGTCTACTGCCTTGCTCCAACCTCCATGGGCTACTGTTTCATCCACCATCGACTTCCTCCAACCTCCACCAGCTACTGTTCATCCACGACTACTATTCCTCCAGCCTCCACCGGCTACTGTTCATCCAGTCTCCACCGGGTCCTGTTCATCCACCCCCAACCGGCTCGGGTGTGGCGGCCTCCTCAGCTTCCTGTTCATGGAGCGACAACCGCCTACTACCATCGAGTATGGTTCATCCAACACCCACCGGGAACTGTTCATCAACTTCCAACCAACCGTCTCAACTCACCATGTCTCGACTCGTCCTACGTACCGCGCGAACGGTAGCAACGGTCAATGTTCATTGAGAGGTAACCCAACACCAGCTAGCTACTGATAATCCACATGTGTAGGGGATCGCAACAGTTTTCGAGGGTAAAGTATTAAACCCAAATTTGTTGATTCTACACAAGGGGAGCCAAAGAATGCTCTTAAGTATTAGCAGCTGAGTTGTCAATTCAACCAAACTTGGAAACTTAGTATCTGCAGCAAGATAGTTTAGTAGCAAAGTAATATGATAGTGGCGGTAGCAGCAATAAAAGTAACGATAGTGTTTCTGTAGTTTTTGTGATAGTAGCACTCGGGCCCTAGTGACAAGCATTAAGCATAGCAAAGTCATAGCAACATCAGTCTCAGAACATAGTGGATACTAGGGATCAAACCCTAACAAAACTAACTCGGTTACATGATAGTTCCCATCCAACCCATCACCGTCCAGCAAGCCTACGAATGAATTACTCACGCACGGTGGTGAGCGCCATGGAATTGGCTATGGAGGAAGGTTGATGATGACGAAGGCGATGATGTCCACTCTCCGGAGCCCCGAACGGACTCCAGATCCGGTCTCCCGAGAGAGATTAGGGCATGGCGGTGGCTCTGTCTCGTAAAACACGATAATTCTTTCTCCCTGATTTTTTCTCCACGAAACGGAATATATAGGACATGGGGGTACGTCGGTGGGGCACCGGGCTGCCCTCGAGGCAGGGGGGCGCGCCCCCACCATCAAGGATGGCCCGTGGGCCTCCAGGTGTGGATCTTCTTGCTAGTATTTTTTACATTTTCTGAAATAAATCTCCGTTGATTTTCTGGCGATTCCGAGAACTTTTTATTTCTTCACAAAAAACAACACCATGGCAGTTCTACTGAAAACAACGTAAGTCCGGGTTAGTTCCATTCAAATCATGCAAGTTAGAGTCCAAAACAAGGGCAAAAGTGTTTGGAAAAGTAGATACGTTGGAGACGTATCAACTCCCCCAAGCTTAAACCTTTGCTTGTCCTCAAGCAATTCAGTTGATAAACTGAAAGTGATAAAGAAAAACTTTGACAAACTCTGTTTGCTCTTGTTGTTGTAAATATGTAAGCTAGAATTCATGTTTTCAACGAGATCATGAACTAACCACATTCACAATGACTTTCAGGTCTCAAGACTACTTACATCAATGGCATAATCAACTAGCGAGCAATAATAATAAATCTCGGATGACAACACTTCTCAAAACAACCATGATATGATATAACAGGATGGTATCTCGCTAGCCCTTTCTGATACCGAAAACATAAATGCAGAGCACCTTTAAAGATCAAGGACTGACTAGACATTGTAATTCATGGTAAAAGAGATCCAGTCATGATCATACTCAATGCAAATTAATAGTAATACATGCAACGACAGAGGTGCTCTCCTACTGGTGCTCTTTGATAAGAGGATGATGACTCTGCATGAAAGTAAATAGATAGGCCCTTCGCAGAGGGAAGCAGGGATTTGTAGAGGTGCCAGAGCTCGATTTTTAAATAGAGATTGAATAACATTTTGAGCGGTATACTTTCACTGTCATCATAACAACCAAGAATCTCGATATCTTCCATGATACGCACAGTATATGCGGTTCCCAAACAGAATGGTAAAAGTTTATACTCCCCCAACCACCAACAAGCACACTCCACGGCCAGCCGAATCCACGGGTTACCGTCCAAACAAGCAACAACCCAGGGGAAGTTTTGTTTAATTATTATGATTTAGAGCATGGGACTGGGCATCCCGATTACCAGCCATTTTCTCGTGAATGATGAGCGGAGTCCACTCATCATGAGAATAACCCACCTAGCATGGAAGATATAGACAGCCCTAGTTGATACATGAGCTGTTCGAGCATAGAAAACAAAAATTTCATTTGAAGGTTTAGAGTTTGGCACATACAAATTTACTTGGAACGGTAGGTAAATACCGCATATAGGAAGGTATGGTGGACTCATGTGGAATAATGGAGGTGTCACATACCATGGAACAATCTCCCCCAAACAGTTTGGTGAATGGTGCTTTGAGCAAGGAGATCGAAAATGGCAGCAAAACAAGCTAGAACTCAGGTTTGAGCTGGCTGGTGATTTTTTTGGGAGGAAGAAGAAGGGTGTGGGTGAAAGGATAAGTGCAGGGGGGCCACGTGGGGCCCTCGAGGCAGGGGGCGCGCCCTGTGAAGGGGGCGCGCCCTGTGCCCTCGAGGCCAGGTGCTGGCTCCCCTCGCTGTGTGTTCAGTGCCATATTTTCTTAAATATTCTAGAAGAAAATCATATTTCATTTTCATGGCATTTGGAGAACTTTTATTTTCGGGATATTTTTTAATGCACGGATAAGTCTTGAAATAGACAGACAATGCTATTTTTCTTCTATTTAACCTAATTAACAGAAAGTTAAAGAAGGGTACAGAAGGTTTGTGCTATCTAGATTCACCTATCCCATGTTCATCAAAGGGAATCCATTAACAAGGTTGATCAGGTCTTGTTAATAAACTCTTTCCGAGTAACATGAAACCGGAGAATTTTCGAATAACACTATGTTACCTCAATGGGGATATGTATGTCCCCAACAATAAGTATGTCATATGCCTTCTTGATAGTAGGAATAGGAAACTCAAAACCTCCAATAGTAATAGTTGAAGTTTTTCCAATATAATTGATTCTGAAGACCTGAGGTTGTTTCCTTGGAAAGTGTACCGTATGCTCATTACCATTGACATGAAAAGTGACATTGCCTTTGTTGCAATCTATAACAGCCCCTGCAGTATTCAAAAAAGGTCTTTCAAGAATAATAGACATACTATCATCCTCGGGAATATCAAGTATAACAAAGTCCATTAGATTAGTAACAATTGCTACTACAACAGGCACATCCTCACAAATACCGACAAGTATAGCAGTTGATTTATCAGCCATTTTCCAAGATATTTCAGTAGGTGTCAACTTACTCAAGTCAAGTCTACGATATAAAGAGAGAGGTATAACACTAACACCAGCTCCAAGATCACACAAAGCAGTCTTAACATAATTTCTCTTAATGGAGCAAGGTATAGTAGGTACTCCTGGGTCTCCTAATTTCTTAGGCATTCCACCCTCAAAAGTGTAATTGGCAAGCATGTTGGAGATTTCTACATCAGGTATCTTTCTTTTGTTGGTAATAATGTCTTTCATATACTTGGCATAAGGATTTGTTTTAAGCACATCAGTCAAACGCATACACAAAAAGATAGGTCTAATCATTTCAGCAAAGCTCTTAAAATCCTCATCATCCTTTTTCTTGGATGGTTTCGAAGGAAAAGGCATGGGTTTCTGAACCCATGGTTCTCTTTCTCTACCATGCTTCCTAGGAACAAAGTCTCTCTTATCATAACGTTGATTGTTTGATTGTGGGTTATCAAGATCAACAGCAGGTTCAATCTCTACATTGTTATCATTGCTAGGTTGAGCATCAACATGAACATCATTATTAATATTATCACTATGTTCATGTTCATTACCAGATAGTGTCTCAGCATCAGAAATAGATATATCATTGGGATTCTCAGGTGGGTGAGCTACATGTTTACTAGAAGCATGCAAAGTCTTATCATTTTTCTTTTTCTTCTTCTTAGAAGAACTAGGGGCTTCTATATTAGCTCCCTAAGAATCTTGCTCAATTCTCTTAGGATGGCCTTCAGGATACAAGGATTCCTGAGTCATTCTACCACCTCTAGTCACAACTCTAATGGCATTATCATTATTCTTACTATTCAATTCATTGAGCAAATCATTCTGAGCCTTAAGTACTTGTTCTACTTGAGTGGTAACCATAGAAGCATGTATACTAATAAGTTTCAGTTCATCTTTAGCACTAGACAGATAATCACTCAAGCATTCAATCATATGAGCATTGTGTTGTAATTGTCTACGAACATAAGCATTGAAGTTTTCTTGTTTCACAATGAAATTGTCAAACTCATCTAAGCATTGGCTAGAATACTTATAACGAGGAATATCACTTTCATCAAATCTATAAAGAGAATTTACCTTTACTACCTGTGTCGGGTTATCAAGACCATGTATTTCTTCAATAGGCGGTAAATTCTTAACATCTTCAGCTTTAATACCTTTTTCTTTCATGGATTTCTTTGCCTCTTGCATATCTTCAGAACTGAGAAATAGAACACCTCTTTTCTTCGGAGTTGGCTTATGGGCTGGTTCAGGAAGTGTCCAATTACTCATTGGCTAGCATATTATTCAATAATAGTTCAGCTTGTTCAACTGTTCTTTCCCTGAAAACACAACCAACACAACTATCCAGGTGGTCTCTGGAAGCATCGGCTAGTCCATTATAAAAGACATCAAGTATATCATGCATCTGAAGAGGATGATAAGACAAAGCATTAAGTAACTGGAGAAGCCTCCCCCAAGCTTGTGGGAGACTCTCTTCTTCAGTTTGAGCAAAGTTATATATTTCCCGTAAGGCAACTTGTTTCTTATGAGCGGGAAAATATTTAGCAGAGAAATAATACATCATATCCTGGGGACTACGCACACAACCAGGATCAAGAGAATTAAACCAAGTATTTGCATCACCCTTTAACGAGAACGGAAACAACTTAAGGATATAGTAATAGTGAATCTTTTCATCATTGGTAAACAGGGTGGCTATATCATTTAACTTAGTAAGATGTGCCACAACAGTTTCAGACTCATAGCCATGGAAAGGATCAGATTCAACCAAAGTAATTTACTCATGATTAATAGAGAATTCATAATCCTTATCAATAACACATATAGGTGAAGTAGCAAAAGCAGAGTCATGTTTCATCTTATCATTCAAGGACTTTTCTTTCAGCTTAGCTAATAACTTCTTAAGATCATATCTATCATTGCAAGCAAGACAGTCTCTTGCAGTTTCTTCATCCATAACATAACCCTCAGGCACAACAGGCAATTCATATCTATTAGGAGTAGTTTCATCATCACTTTCATAAATATCATCAACATTTGCACTCTCCCTAACCTTAGCAATTTGTTCATCTAGAAATTCACCTAATGGCACAGTATCAGGCATAGAGGTAGTTTCATCATACATAGCAGAAGTAGCATCATCAAGAACATACGACATATCAGATTCAATAGCAGGAGTAGGTGTCGCAAGTTTACTCAAAACAGAAGGAGAATCTAGTGCATAGCTAGATGGCAGTACCTTACCTCCCCTCGTAGTTGTGGGTAAGATCTTGGTTTTTGAGTCCTTCAAATTCTTCATAGTGATAAACAGATATAAATCCCGAGTGACTTAAAGAATAGATCTATGCTCCCCGGCAATGGCGCCAGAAAATAGTCTTGATAACCCACAAGTGTAGGGGATCGCAATAGTTTTCGAGGGTAAAGTATTAAACCCAAATTTGTTGATTCAACACAAGGGGAGCCAAAGAATGCTCATAAGTATTAGCAGCTGAGTTGTCAATTCAACCACACTTGGAAACTTAGTATCCGCAGCAAGATAGTTTAGTAGCAAAGTAATATGATAGTGGCGGTAGCAGCAATAAAAGTAACGATAGTGTTTTTGTAGTTTTTGTGATAGTAGCAACGGAAAAGTAAATAAGCGACAAGCAATATAGGTAAAGCTCGTAGGCATTGGATCGGTGATGGGAAATTACGTTGGATGCAATTCATCATGTAGAAGTTATAACATAGGGTGACACAGAACTAGCTCATGTTCATCAATGCAATGTAGGCATGTATTCCGAATATAGTCATACGTGTTTATGGAAAAGAACTTGCATGAGATCTTTTGTCCTACCCTCCCGTGGCAGCGGGGTCCTATTGGAAACTAGGGGATATTAAGGCCTCATTTTAATAGAGTACCGGACCAAAGCATTAACACATAGTGAATACATGAACTCCTCAAACTATGGTCACCACCGGGAGTGGTCCTGATTATTGTCACTTCGGGGTTGCCGGATCATAACACATAGTAGGTGACTATAGACTTGCAAGATAGGATCAAGAACACACATATATTCATGGAAACATTATAGGTTCAGATCTGAAATCATGGCACTCGGGCCCTAGTGACAAGCATTAAGCATAGCAAAGTCATAGCAACATCAATCTCAGAACATAGTGGATACTAGGGATCAAACCCTAACAAAACTAACTCGGTTACATGATAGATCCCATCCAACCCATCACCTCCAGCAAGCCTACGATGGAATTACTCACGCACGGCGATGAGCATCATGGAATTGGTGATGGAGGAAGGTTGATGATGACAATGGCGACGATCTCCACTCTCCGGAGCCCCGAACGGACTCCAGATCAGCTCTCCCGATAGATATTAGGGCTTGACAGCGGCTCCATCTCGTAAAACGCGATAATTCTTTCTCCCTGATTTTTCTCTCCACGAAACAGAATATATAGGACCTGGGGGTACGTCGGTGAGGCACCGGGCTGCCCTCGAGGCAGGGGGCGCGCCCTGGGAAGGGGGGCGCGCCACCCACCCTCGAGGACGGCCCATGGGCCCCCAGGTGTGGATCTTCTTGCCAGTATTTTTTATATTTTTTGAAATAAATCTCCGTTGATTTTCAGACGATTCCGAGAACTTTTTATTTATGCACAAAAAAAACACCATGGCAGTTCTGCTGAAAACAGCGTCAGTCCGGGTTAGTTGCATTCAAATCATGCAAGTTAGAGTCCAAAACAAGGGCAAAAGTGTTTGGAAAGTAGATACGTTGGAGACGTATCAGCTACGTCTCGCACGGGGGCTCTATCGGGTTCAGTAAGCAGCAGCGAAGGAATCGCTCCGGTTCAGTCATCAGTGAATGAATCGTTCGGGTTCAGTTAACAGCGAACGAATTGATCGGGGTTCAGTAACATAGCTAGTGCGATCACTCCTGTTCAGGTTAGCCAACGCCTCGCACACACGCGTGTATATGAGAGAAACGTGCAAAATTCTGTGTACATCACTCCGCCCCGACCACCCACCATAACCGGGAACTCCCCAAAAAAATTCCTTGTCCTCGCTTCTACCACGATTTTTTCCGTCATGGACGGCCCGAAGAATGTCATGCAGGTGCGTCTCCGGCCTGCCCAGTATGAAAATCCCATTTTCTCTCACGTTTTTTGTCATAGAAGTAGGAGCCCATCACATCTATGATGATACCGTGTTTTGTCACAATTATCGTCATAGAAGTGTCATAAGCATGATTGAAAAAATTTCATTCGGGCCAAAATGTCACGGATGTGTCTTTTTTGTAGTTTTCCCATTGGCATCAATGTGACTTTTCAAGGCTTCTTCAACAAAGAGCACACTCTTGCTCAGAAGGTAGTTGAGTAGAAGCACAAAATTGATCATGAGAAGGCTCTTGTCGGTGTCAAAATCGGTAGATCTCAGGTAGGGGTGCCCATGTTGTGCGTCTAAGGATCGATGGTAACAAGAGACTGGGGACAAGATATTTACCCAGGTTCAGGCCCTAGCGGTCGAGGTAATACCCTACTTCCGGCTTGATTGACCTTGATGAATATGGGGTTACAAGAGTTGATCTACCCCGAGATCGTAATGGCTAAACTCTAAAAGTCTAGCATATGTGATATGATTCTGTTATCTCTACGGACTAAACCCCTCGACTTATATACACGCTGGAGGGGGCCTAGGGTTACAAAGCTGACTTGGGGAGGAAGGAATCGTTACATCCGGACATCTTTCTTGCCTTACTACATACATAGGAGTCCTAACTGAATACGAGTGAGGGCCTTCTGCTTCTATCTTCATGGCCCATCAATTCGGCCCAGCATCAATGGCCCGGACGCATGAGGACCCCTAAATATATGACTCCCTTAGTAGCCCCTGGACTTGCCTTCAAGGACGAGGTTGTATCCGGCTTCATGTCTTCAGTCTTGCAAGGTGAGTCCTCCTTTGGATCAGATGATAGTTTGGCTCCATATTTAATATTATATCCTATTGATTCCCTGCCGCCGTCGTCTTGGCTTCCACGTGTCAAACGAATGCGAACCGTTCGGGTATTTTTACAATTAACCCCTCGACTGCATAAGGAAGGTGCCTATTTAAAGAGACTAGATCTCAGATGCCATTCCATTCCACGCGGAAAATCCTTAGAGCCTGCCACGGAAAAGCTTCAAACATGGTCGACGTTCCCATTTCTTCCCCGCGCCCTCATGGCCCTCAAGCGGGCGATTGGGAGAGTTGCTCAGTATCCCATGCGCATCTGAGGAAACTTCAGACGCATGGATATCTCCCTCCTGAGGATCTAGTCCCCGTCTGGGCTGGATTAACTTCTATTGACGGTCAAGCCCTGGCAAAAAGTTTCCCCAATCCTTCCAACGAAGAACGGGTGTGCTTTGTCTCCTTCCTCCTAAGAGGCGTAAGATTACCTATCCACTCTTTCCTGAGGGGTTTCTGAAGTTCTATGGCCTCCAACTGCACGACCTTACACCGGGGTCTATCCTGCACATTGTGGGCTTCGTCGCTCTTTGTGAGCTATTTGTAGGCTGTGAGACACATTTCGAGCTATGGAGAAAGTTCTTCTGCCTTGTCTCTAGCTCCCAAAAGGGATCTATATTTCGAGGTAGGCGGCGCCGAAGTGTGGCGTATAGCAGGGACATGTTATCTATCCGGCACTCCGAAGAAGGGATCCAAAGAGTGGACCTCAGAGTGGTTTTATATCAAGTGCGTTGTCCTGTCGGACCCAATCTGGCAAGGCCTTCCCGAATACTCCAGTGCTCCTTTCAAGAAGCGTTTCAACTGGTGTCCACGCAGTCTCAAGGAGGAAGACACCGCGGAGGTCAAAAGACTTGTAAGCAAGATCAGATTACTTGTCCACCTCGAGCTGATGATAATTGAAGTGATGGCAATCTCAATAACGCGATGCGTACAACCGGTTTAAGCCAGAGGGTTTTTTATGTGGCATTATAATGGCCAAGATGATGCCTCACGCTATCTACACTAGGGTCCGATTAACCCCGCCGCTTTGTCCGCCATCCTAGCTGATCTCTACAAAAGGGAGAAGGAGGATTTTCTTCGCTTGAAGTGTTGGGAGGGTTTTTCTAGGTATAACCCCATCGACTGGGTAAGCCTTTCTCTGATTGCTAGTTACAGTCAATTTTTATTTTGAGATATATTAATCGAACTGAATTCGGTTATTTTCATCAAGAGTGGAGGAAGGTGGTCGAGGGGATTAGCAGTCCCATCCCACAGGCAGATGATCACATTCAAGACATGGATCCCGGATTTGTGGAAGATCCGGACATAGGCATAGATCTTAAAGATGTAATTTTTTATTAAGCCAGCTATGACGATACCGAAGTAGCTATTATAGCCGACTATCCTGGCCTTCTTCCTTCCTCCCATGTGTTCGCACACGAACACGTCACGTGTACCCTCGACGTCGGGGGTGATGCACCGCAGCTCACGTCGAAGGAGTCTCACCGGAAGCGCGATTCGCAAGTCGACCGGTGAGAGCTTTTGAAGACCCAAAACCCTACACTCCCGGGAGGGACCCCGTCAGGGAGTGCGGCGGCTATGGGCTGCCCTAGGTCGGTCAAGCCGCCCCTAGAGCCTCGATATTCGCAGCTCTCCAACACAAAGACTAGGATTGATGTGGGTGTAATACCGGATTGTCCTCTTCAAGAGGATTCGGATGAGGTATGTGTCACCAATTCCGAAGTGGAAAGCGCAATGAATCATCGGCGGCGAAAAGCAGTCATGTATGACCCAGCTTTTACTGAGGAGGCATTTAACACCCTTAGTTCGGCGTATGCGTATATCCGAGCCGCTCGAGACCGACTCGCCGAGGCCACTCACCAGCTTTCCAAGGATATGCGGGTGAGTGTTTAATTCAATGTTCATATGCCAGTAGCCCCCAAGACTTAAAGCAGTTGGCCCAACTAATTTAAGGATCGTTGTGTTTTTAGGTACTCAAGGAAAAGAATAACGCATTATCCAAGGATCTGGAAGAATGCCGGACGAAGCTTACTACAGTCACCACTAAATTAGAAGATTCAAATAAGTCCAAGAATGGATCTAATGGTAAGAGCAATAGTGTCCACAGTAGTGGCCCTGTGCCAATCAATGATCATTAAGTATACATTGTTTGAACTACAGCAACAGGACCAACAAACCAACCGAAAGAAAGGCTAAAGCCTGCTCTAGCGGCGAAAGAACAAGCCGAAGGGCAAACAGCTGCTGGTTAACGTGTACTAACACGGACCATAGATGAGAAGAACAAGCTGCATGATACAAATGTCAAGCTAGTCGAAGAGCTAAAGGACATTCGATCCCAACTCTAGGATGCCTGGAAAGAGGACAAGAAGCTTAAAGGTGGCATATTCAGTATGTCCTTGAACTTAGCTTTTATTATAGTCCCTTGATTCAATGTTTTTTTATGAAACTATTCATGCAGGCTTGTTAGCTGGGCGGCCCGAAGGAGAGGTGTACAGATTTCAAGGTGACCTACTACAAGAGCTCTCCAAGGTACACGAGCGAGCTCGGAAAGCCATGAAGAATATGGGTAAGGCTTTATGGCCAGCCGATTCTCCTCCAGAAATTATGGAGGAAATAGTGAGTTTATTCAAAGGGGCCTGACGCCGCTTTGAATTATGGAAAGCATCAGCATGTCGGGAAGGTGCTCGAGAAGCTTGGGCTATGGTGAAGACATGCTACACTAGACTTGACCCGAACCATATGGCTCGAGTTGGACCCCGAGGGCCTAAATCCCTGTAAGTTTGGTATACAACCAAGTAAAGATAACCGCCAAGTATTCTCAACAAGACTGTAAATTAGATAGTCTTATAGACGGTATAGATGAAGAATAGGCGTTTGATTCTATGTAATGATGTACTTCATCATCAAACTTATCTCCTGCCAAATTTAATAGAAAGATTGTCAGGGCAGACCTTCCGCTTTAACCTCCGAAAACCCAAGGGTTGGAGTGTTTCCGAATAATATACATGTGGTAAACACGTGGTATGTTCGGAAACGAGGCAATCTGGTCATATTTGCTTAAACAGACAAGCTATGTTCGGGGAGTTATGTTTTATTACTATTTAACATAAGAAACATCTTCCAGAGAGAATAGTTTCGTTAAGGGTTCCTTTCCCCAGGTCAGCATGCATATATATGCGTGCCTAGGCTTTGATCCTTAAAAAGGATTGTAGGATGCCTTATCCTATGAGATTTTATAGTTTATGCGCTTTAAAAGCAGTACGTCGTGTATCAGCCGACCAATTATTCCCTTAAGAATGCTAGCTTTCGGCTTCACCCGTCAGAGGTACAGGTCCGGATTACCCGGTTGTATCAATCGCAGAGGTGCTCCCTTTACACCCTAGCCGAACAATCGGGAACATATGGTATAAACACAGGAGCCAGGCAACCCAGCTTGGCAAAAACTTAAGTCATAAAGGTGCATATAATGGCAAGAAGACTGTATGAAACAGACGACATAAATATTTTGAGCAATATGATTTTTAATAAAGGGCTTCGTTATAGAACCCCCAAGTATTTTTGAGTTATATACATTTGGGGATGTTCTACCCTGTTGATAGTTCGGTTGAGCTGAATACTTATCGATAAGAAAAAATAAGAGAAAGAAGAGGTGAACTAAAAAATAAAAACAGGGAATAAGACCTAGACTGGGAAGAAAACATGTGCTACTGAACTATCCGTAGAATCGTCAGAGCCTGGCAGCATTCCATGGGTTCGGCTCAAGGCGATTGTGTGATGTGTTTCAAAGGCGATAGGCTCCACCGGTAAGTACTTCATCAATAATGAAGGACCCCTCCCATATTGGTTGGAGCTTATCCTTTTTATTCTCCGGGAGGCGTTAGACGAGTTCGCCAACATTGTATGTCTTGGCCCGCACTTCTCTGCTTTGGTATCGCCTGGCCTGTTGTTGAGAAAATGCGGAACGGGCCTGCGCGATATCGCGCTCTTCTTCCAGGTTGTCTAGGTCATCCTGCCGATCGAGATCGGCCTCTCTCTCTCTCTTCATACATGCGCACTCGAGGTGAGTAATGAATAATATCACAGGGCAAAACAGCCTTTGCGCCGTACACCATGAAAAAAGGTGTGTATCCGGTTGTCCGGTTAGGTGTGGTTCGCAGCCCCCAGTGTACAGAGTCGAGCTCCTCTACCGAGTGTTTATCTGACTCCTGTAGGGAGTGCACTAGTAGGGGTTTAATGCCACTCATTATCAAGCCATTGGCTCTTTCTACCCGACCGTTTGTCTGAGGTTGGTGCATAAAGGCATAATCAAGTTTAATGCCTAACTTAGCGCACCAATTTTTCACCTCGTCAGCTGTGAAGTTGGAGTCGTTATCTGTGATAATACTGTGCAGGACACCATAATGGTGTACTACGATGGATATAAAATCTATCACTGGCCGTGCCTCAGCTGTTCGGACTGGCTTGGCTTCTGTCCATTTAGTGAATTTGTCCACCATGACCAGTAAATATTTCTTTTTATGGCTTCCCCCTTTAAGAGGTCCGACCATATCCAGCCCTCAAACCGCAAAGGGCCAGGTAATGGGGATGGTTCTGAGAGCGGTGGGAGGCATATGACTTTGATTTGCGAAAAGCTGGCAACCAACACAAAGTTGGACTAGGGTATGTGCGTCTGCGCGCGCAGTTGGCCAGAAGAAACCAGTTCGGAAATCCTTGCATACAAGAGCTCAGGCCGCGGCATGATGGCCGCCCATGCCAGCGTGTATTTTGGCTAGAAGTTGTCGTCCCTCCTCTTCAGAGTTGCACCGTTGGAGAATACCAGTAGTGCTTTTCTTGTATAGTCCACCTTCGCGAACCTTATAGGCTTTAGAATGCCGAATTATGCGACGGGCCTCATTTTGGTCATCGGGGAGCTCTTTCCTATTAAGGTAGGCTAGGAAAGGTTCGTTCCAAGGGGCTATAACAGCCATGATCTCATGAGCCGAAGATGTTATTTCCGTGTTGGGGTCCCTGATGACATCTGTATTGAGTTCGGCTGGGGGCGTGTTCCGGTCCGGATTAGCGTCTCTGCTCTCGTCCTACCATGTTACTGATGGCTTGAACAGCCCTTCCACGAAGGTGTTAGGCAGGACTCGGCCGCGTTTAGCGCCCATATGAGCAAGTATATCCGTTGCCTGGTTACTGTTCTGAACTACATGGTGAAACTCCAGCCCGTCAAATCGAGCCGATATTTTTAATATGGCGTTTTGATAAGCTGCCATCTTTGTATCCTTCGCATCAAATTCTCCGTTTACCTGAGATATGGTGAGGTTTGAGTCTCTATGCACCTCGAGACATTGTATACCCATGGATATGTCCATGCGGAGACCATGCAATAGTGCCTCATATTTGGCCGCATTGTATGTGTCTGTGTACATGATCTGCAGTACGTAGCAGATAGTATCCCCTGTTGGGGATATCAAGATGAGACCGGCCCCTAGTCCGGCTAGCATTTTGGAACCGTCGAAGTACATGGTCCAATGGAAGTATGATCCGTACTCTTTAGGGAGTTCGGCTTCAGTCCGTTCCGCAACGAAGTCGACCAACACCTGGGACTTAATAGTCCAGCATGGTTTGTATGTTATTTCGAACGGTAAGAGCTCGATGGCCAATTTGGCTATGAATCCAGTGGTGTCTTTATTGTTTATGATATCGTTGAGTGGTACTTCAGATGCCACTGTAATCGAACACTCTTGAAAGTTGTGTCGGAGCTTCTGAGATGTCATTAATACCGCATAGGCAATTTTCTGGTAATGGCGGTATCATGATTTGCACTGTGTGAGAACTTCAGATATATAGTATACGGGTTTTTGAACGGAATTTATGTCCCTCTTTGTCTTGTTCGACGATGAGCACCGCACTCACTACCTAATGAGTGGCTGAGATATAAAGCTGCAATAGCGCGCCACCACCTGGAGCGGCTAGGATTGGGTTACCCGCTAATAAGGTTTTTATTTCCTCCAGTCTGGCCGTGGCCGCATCTATCCATTCAAAGTTGTCTGTGCACCTAGCAGTCTATAAAGTGGTAGCGCTTTCTCTCATAATCTGGAGATAAAGCGGCTCAAGGCTGCTACACAACCTGCTAGCTTTTGCACTTGTTTCAGATCGGTTAGCGTAGTTAGCTGTGATAGGGCCCGGATTTTAGCTGTGTTCGCTTCAATTCCTCTAAGGGATACGATGAACCCTAATAACTTTCCGGCCGGAACGACGAAGATGCATTTTTCTGGATTGAGTCGTATGTCATATGTTCATAGGTTATCGAACGTAAGCTGGAGATCATCCACCAGTGTTTCGACGTGTTTAGTCTTGATGACTACGTCATCAACATATGCCTCCATTGTCTGGCCAATTTATTTCTCTAAGCATGTTTGAATCATGTGTTGATACGTGGCACCAACATTTTCGAGTCCAAATGGCATAGTGTTGAAGCAAAAGGGGCCGTACGGGGTAATGAATGTCATAGCGGCCTGATCGGATTCCTTCATTTTTATTTGATGGTGTAGGATCGAAAGTATGTCTAGGGGGGTGATTAGACTACTTGACCAAATAAAAATCTAGCCTTTTCCCAATTTTAGTTCTTGGCAGATTTTAGCAACTTAGCACAAGTCAAGCAATCAACCTACACATGCAATTCTAAGAGTATAGCAGCGGAATGTAAAACAATAGCATATGAAGGTAAAGGGAGGAGTTTGGAGGGAGGAAACGCAAGTGTAGACATGGATGTTTTTGTCTTGGTTCTGATAGGTGGTGCTATCGTACATCCATGTTGATGGAGACGTCAACGCACGAAGGGTAACGGCTGCGCGAGTCCACGGAGGGCTCCACCCACGAAGGGTCCACGAAGAAGCAACCTTGTCTATCACACCATGGCCATCGCCCACGAAGGACTTGCCTCACTAGGGTAGATCTTCACGAAGTAGGCGATCTCCTTGCCCGTACAAACTCCTTGGTTCAACTCCACAATCTTGTCGGAGGCTCCCAAGTGACACCTAACCAATCTAGGAGACACCACTCTCCAAAAGGTAATGCACGGTGTGTTGATGATGAACTCCTTGCTCAAATGCTTCAAATGATAGTCTCCCCAACACTCAAACAGCTACTCACATACTTGGATATGGTGGATCAAGGATTTGAGTGGAAAGCAACTTGGGAAGGCTAGAGAACAAGATTCATATGGTAGGAATGGAATATCTTGATCTCAACACTTGAGTAGGTGGTTCTTTTCTCAGAACATGTATGATGGAAGTGTAGGTATGTTCTGATGGCTCTCTCCATGAATGAAGAATGGGTGGAGGGGTATATATAGCATCCACACAAAATCTAACTATTACACACAATTTACAAACTCGGTGGGACCGATTCAGAGAACTCGGTCAAACTGATTTAGTTCATAATGTGACCATTATGCATTTCGGTGGGACCGATATGATCAACTCGGTGGGACCGATTTCATTAGGGTTAGGGCTTAACGTAATTTCGGTGAGACCGATTACACAAACTCGGTGGGACCGATTTTGGTAATGAGCTTACACAGAGTTGGTCAGGCAAACTCGGTGGGACCGATTCACTCATTTCGGTGGGACCAAAACATTACGAAGAGGAAACAGAGAGTTTGCATTGCAAACTCGGTGGGACCGATCGCTCATCTCGGTGAGATCAAAACGTTACGAAGGGAAACAAAGAGTTTGCAATCGCATCTCGGTAAGACCGAGATCCCTTTCGGTGAGACCGAAATGATTAGGGTTTAGTGGCAGTGGCTATGTCAAATGAACTTGGTGGGGTCGGATAGAACTTTTTGGTGGGGCCGAGTTTGACTTTTGGTTTGGGAGATATGTGGATGTGAGAATGTGGTTGAGGGTTTTTGGAGCAAATCACTAATCATTTTTAGCAAGAAACCCAAAAACACCTCATCCCCTTTTAATAGTATTGGCTTTCCTATGGACTCAATGTGATCTTGGATCATTAAAATGGAAAATGTAGAGTCTTGAGCTTGAGCCAATCCTTTGTCCTTAGCATTTTGAGGAGTTCACATTTCCTAGTCCATGCCATGCCAACCATTGAACTTTCTTGAAATGTTTATCTTGTAATAGCATTAGCTCAATGAGCTATATGTTGTTAGGAATTACCAAAACTACCCATGGATAGTTGCACTTTGAGTCTCCCCCTTTTTGGTAATTGATGACTACATATAGATCAAAGCTTCAACAAATGATAATAAGATTTAAATACATCGTCGCTTTGAGAAGTATGTGATAAACAAGAGCTCTCCCTAAATTTGTGCATTATTTAAAATTTGCGTTTGAATGCAAATGCACAATCGATTAGGATCATGGGTTACTCTTCCATGTCACATACATCTTAGTGGACCGCTCAAAATGATATAAACTAAAAACATGCACTCATCACGAAGCAAAGTAAATTATCATATAAAAGATAGTATCATCCAAGCAAGCATTAAGGTAGCATATGATCATTCACATGATCAAAGAAGTATATCACACACGAACATAGAGTATAAAGCAAACACACAATAATGTTCAACCAAAAGCAAGAGAGACCAAAGAGGCAAAACACTCTCTCTCAAAGCCTATGATCTATACATATTTCTCCCCCTTTGGCAACAAGTTACCAAAAAGTTTGAAAATGCATAGTGTTATGCATCTCTCAGGCTTGGTCTTCGGGAGGTGGTGTAGAGAGAACTCCAAGGACGAAGGCTTCAGATGACGTAGTTGGAGCTGGTGGAGTGGCTGCTGGAGGTGGCACTGAAGCTGTGGTTGCTGGTGTTGATGAAGTAGCTCTCATATCAGGCACTGGCACTGCAGGAGATCTCTGACCTCAAGGCACTCGCTGAAATGCATCTGTGGTAGCTTGTCCTCTCCTCTCCTCTGCTTCCTCCTGGAGCTTCTCAACTGTAGACTGGATCTCTGTCACTTTCAGATCAAGACCATAGAACTTAGTTTCGATGATCCTCTCCAAGCTCTCCTGATTCTGAGTCGGGGTGGCCAAGCCCTTCTCAATCCTCATAGTTGCTTGAATCAGATATGTCATTTGGTCTTGTTTGGACTTGAGGGTCATTTGAGATGCTTCTGCAGCACTTAGCATCTTGGCAGCTTTCTCAGCTCTGGCTTTCTCTCTCCTTTCATGTGCTTGCACAGATGACGGTTCATTTTCATCCATGACAACTGTGTTGTCCTCAAAGTCAGGCACCAAGGGAAGATATTCTCTGTCCAATAAGTATGTTCCTGTGCCCATCTTGGAGTTGATGAGCATCTGGATCTATGGAGCATACCCACATGATCTCTTTTGGTCTCCAGTAGTCCTCTTGATTGTCTCTACAATCAGGCTCATAACTTGGAACTTCTAAGGCACATCAAATATATGCAGCAAGTTGATTGAATGTCCTCAAATCATCTTTTGATCTCCAGATTTGGGCAACAATGTATGCCTCAAGATTGTGTTGATTGTGGCTAGACCAGACAACAAGTGATGTACAGATCCAAGCTTATGTGTATCCAAGTCATCATCAGGGATCTCCTTTTACATATTGGCCATAGAGTTGTGGTCTTGCTTCTTTTTTGCATACACATCCAAATCATCCTCATGCTCTTCAGGGGCATTAATCAGCTTCACCCACTCATCAACAGTCGACTGGTACCTTGTACCTTCAAACATCCATACAATTCTACCATCAGGATAAAAGTGAGCTGTGGAGTAGAATTGCATGATGAGTTCATCATTCCACTTTGTCAACTTCTGAGCCACAAAATTTTCAACACCACATGCTTTGAAGCTTTCATGCACATTGGGAAAATAATCTGCATTCTCATCAATGAAGTCCCAGTCCACCCTCTTCATATCACACACTATGGGCTTCTTGTCGAGCAGAACTGTCTCATAGAAGTCTTGTTGTTCTTTGGTATGAAACATGTAGTCCACGATAGTCCTTCTCCTTACAGCATATGGATCAGCATGTCTTCATGTTCTGAGACCTGCATCCTTCCTCAATTTCATGTCTTCAGCTACTAGATGAGCATCATTGTGACCAGGGATCTTGGGCTTCAACTTTCTGAGCACTAGGGCCTCAGCTTCATCTCCAACCTTAGGCACTTGGGCCTTGTTCTTCTCTGAAGCTGGAATGTTTCTAGTGCTTCTCTTGGGTGTAGACTTGGTGGCTTGAGCAGCTTTGGGAGCAGTCTTGGGCTTTGAAGGGGCAGCCCCAGACTTGATAGCATCTTCCATAAGCTTCTGAGCTTTAGAGCTGGTGCAGCATCCTCTTCTTCTTCTTCTTCTGCAGCTTCATCATCATCCCTCATGGATGGTGTCGGGGATATACCCCACGGTATGAACCGGCCGGAGATATGACCCGGCCGGACTTGGCGGTTTACTTGAGACCCGGTTTACATTTGGTGATTCACTAGCGGTCCATTTAACCAGACGGTTTACAAGCAACCTGCCGGAATAATATCACTCACTGGTAACCTGGCTGGCGGATCACGGATGACAAGGCCCAAGGCCCAGAAGGCCGGTTCATGTTATGGTGGGCCGGTTTATGAAGAAAGCACAAGGAATATTCTCTTACAAAGGAAGCAAGACTAGGACTCCTTGTAATAAAGCAATCCTAATCCCACTAGGACTCTACATGTAACCCGCCCCTTCAACATATATAAGGAGGGACATGGCTCCCCAAAGAGGGAGAAGTTTTAGACAAGTTATCACAAGTTTCTAGGGCTAGTCACAAAGAGCCGGTTTACCGGCGACACCACGAGGATCATAATGAGACCTAGCCTCAAACAGCACGTAGGGTTATTACCGGATGATGTTTCCCGAGGCCCGAAGCTGTCTAAACCCTTGTCTTGCATCGCATCTCTCGATTCCGCTCAACCCCTCTCAAGCTACTACATAGATGCGCGGCTCCACACCTAAAGTCCGTTAGTCCGGACATCTGCCGTGACAATTCCATGACAGTTGGCGCCCACCGTGGGGCCTGCGCACGGTGGTGTTGAGATCTTGAAGGGATCTCTTCAGGGATTGAGAAGTTCACGATTTGCTGGATGGAAAAGAACCAGGTGCAGAAGTTTGCATCACCAATGAGCAGTTGGAACGGCGCATGGAAGATTGGGACAAACAAATTTTAGAGTTGTGTGGTGTGTGCCCGCCGTACACACATTGGTGTTCCGCCGAGTCCGTGATGAGAATTGTTGTGGTGGCAGCTTTTAGTGATTTGGCGATCACGGGTTGTGTCAAAACGGACTCGGACTTTCTACTTCAATGGTTCGGTTAATCCGCCAACTTCCGGCTGCTGCTCTGTATATACGGCAAGCCCTGAATTATTCAGTGCGCACGAACAGACCAGGCACTAGTATCAGCAAGATGGAAGTGGCCAGATATTGCCAAGCAAGGTGTACAGCACCCCTTGCACGATACAAAAGCCGGGATCGACTTAGATTCTACCGACTATCCGTCCCGCCTCTGCTGCTGGCTCCGCCCACGCCGGTCCATTTCCGAGCCACCTGCTTCCGCCTACGAGCCGCGATTGTGCGCTGAGCCCCCTCCACTAGGCTTTCCTCCAAGCGCTGGAGCGCCAAGTAGACGCCGCCGCTTCGATCCATCTCCGCGGAGCTACCTGCGAGACGCTGTTGCCGCATCTCAGTCCGACCTTGAGTCGTCAACTGCGAGCCGCCATGGTCACGCCTCTGCATCGGAGTCACCTAGCCCTTCCGAGCTGCCCGCTAATCCAAGTCTCCGTCGCGGCCACCGCCCACTGTTGGGTTTCCCTGTACGCGCCAAGTCGACGCAACCCCGCCGCTCTGCCTCTCTGCGTTTCCGTCTGTGTGCTCGTGAGTCTCGGCTCTAGTATAGTAAGCCGCCGCGGATTAAAACCGCCATCCTGGCCGAGTCATCCCCGGCGTACTGGTGTCAACCCTCAAGTGGCCGCCGCGGCGCCAAGCCACCTCACCTCGCTTCTCCTGCCCCTGCGCCGAGCCGTTCTGGTAAGCCGCCACTGTGATCTGCCGAGACGTCTTCTGCTGATACAAGTCACCTGCTTTTAGCAGCCCCGCGGTTAGCTGGCTTTGTCTCTGCTCCGCATCCTCGCCTGATGGTTGAAGGAGAATCAGATCAATAATGCACCAGAGTGAGCTGCCCCGCGCAGGCTCCAATAAGCCGCGCGGCCAATGCCAGGATTTGGACCTGGGTCGCGCTGGCTTCGCAACACGCGCCAGCAAGCCACGTCCGCGCCGGATTATAGAAAAGCTAAATCAGAATACGAGTTGAACATGGTCTTTGCATACGCCAGCCAATTGATTGGTAGTAAAACAATACTAGTACTCTGTGTCGGGGAAACTGGACGCCCACGAACACCTATGGGACCGGAGCCCCTTCTACGTTGCGGTAAGGGAGCGGAGGGAGCACGAAGAGCAGATCGAGGAGCACACGCGGGCAGTTTACCCAGGTTTGGGCCGCGATGACGCGTAAAACCCTACTCCTGCTTTGGTTGTATTGAGTTCTTGGGCTCGGGAGCTTGAAGATCTACAGTACCAGCTACACCGAGCGTGGGAGTGAGCGAGTTTCTGGGATCGAACCCCCTCTACGTTGTGCATGGGCCTCCTTTTATAGCTCAAAGGGGTCACCGACAGGTGTCAACGTAGAGGAGGGTAAAAATGTAAAATCGGTGGTAGTTGCAACAGTGCATGAACAGTGTATAAATAGTGGATGAACAGTGGTCTTCACCTAATCTTGACGGTGAGGGACAAAGGCATTGAATGCCCGTCGCCGTCGCCCCAAAAAGTGTCCATCCATGCGTCTCGGTTCGCCACGGTGATATCCTCATCACCGCGGCTTGCCACCGTGTACCCCAGGCTGCACAACCATCTGCCACGTGCCCCTGGAAGGGCCCCAGGGCGACGCGTGGCCAGATGAGCTGGAGCGGAGGGACACAGCATAGGCTTCCCCGGCAAGCACCTTGCCGGGGCTGCAACCTTGCCGGGCCCGGAAGCTTGTCGCCCTCCGGATCCTGCCGGGGCGCATGATGCGTCGCGACATTCCTTCTTAAGATGCCGTTCTTTTGGCCTTCCTGGCAAGCTCCTCTTGCCAGGTCTTGTGCTGGAATGATAACTTTGAGCCTGGTGCGGCCTTCCCGGCAAGCTCCTCTTGCCGGGGTCTTGTCTCTTAACTTGAATACTTTGTTCTTGAATGGCTTCATAGGGACCAGAGCGGAGCTTGGCGAGCGCGTGGTAAGCCCTGCCACGGGAAGCTGCTACTGCCCGTGCACAAGTTGGGGTACTAAGGTACCCCTACCTTAGTACACCGACACTCTGGGTCAACGTCAAATCCATAAAAAAGGCGCGAGGGAGCTGCGGGACAAGTATTACTTGTTCTGGGCGAGGGAGACGAAAGCTCATCCCCGCACCAGAGTCTTCCCCGCCGTCGCCGTCGACATGTTCCCAGGAGGTTACTACTACTTTGTTGCATTTTTTCACTGCGGTCTCTGCCCTCCGTACTCGGAGTTCTTCTGTGATGTGATGAACACGTACGGCCTTCATCTCCTAGATTTCACCCCCAACGCCGTCCTTACGATGGCTGTTTTCGCACATCTGTGCGAAAACTTTGTTGGGGTCCACCCAAATGTAGCTCTTTTCCGCCACTTCTTCACGCCTAGAGTAGAGTCTGGATCCGCACTCTCCGGCTGCATCTCCTGGATCTTCAGGCTGAACAAGAAGGTGGCGTACTTGAAAGGGGAGCTTCGCGGCAAGTGGGAGGAGTGGAGAGCTGACGGGTGCTGGGTCTTGGAAAAGGAGCCCCAGCAGTTTACTTCGCCGCGCCAGGCTGCCATAGTGCGCGGCAAGGATTGGAGTGAGTTGGCCCCGGAGGACGACAAGCTTGAGATTGCCTTGATTAGGATTCTTCGCCTCCGGGCCGCCAACCTGACTGTAGGTGAAGTTGGGGCCGATTTTCTCCGCCGCCGCATTGCGCCCCTGCAGGAAAGGCAGAGGCCTGCCTGGGAGTTCGGCAATGCGGCAGATCGTATGAGGCTGCGCCCCGGGCTGAACTATAATTTTACTGTCTTGGAGCTGAAGGGGATGGTCCGGGAGCTGTTCAAGCATGACCCCAACCACCCGGAGTGGTTCAGACCATCCCGAGGAGTGGTGCCGTTGTGCAATAACACCGCCCTCAGTGCCATACGCGCGGTGATGCCCGAGTGCGACTCCCACGGAGTCGTCCCCACTTGGCTGGTGCCTTCAGCGGAGACCGTGCAAGCCTTCTTCGACAACTTGGTCGAAAAGCCCCGCAACGCTGAAAAGAAAAAGGGCCTCACCCGGGAGACCACCGAGCAGGACGTGGCATACATTGCCTACAGCATGGAGGAGGCCGCTGCGGCCGCAGCGGCAGGCGAATTTGGATATACTGTGGACGAAGCAGAGGCAGCGGACGCGGTGAGCCAAGCCGAGGAGGCGGAAATCCTCAAGCTGCTGAAGATTGCGCCCGAGGAGTTCGCCGGGGAGCCTTCCGGGAAGCTTGCCGGGGCGAGTGAGGTTGCCGGGGCGAGCGAGGTCGCCGGGCAGGGTACCGAGTCCAGCGGGCCCGCCGAGGAGGAGGAGGACGCCGAGTCCGGAGATTCTGACGAAGACTCTGGCGGGTCTCTGAATCTCGACGACGACGCCTCAACATCCTCGGAGAACTCGCCGCCACCACCAAGCCCAAGCCCTCCGCCGCAACCGAAGAAGCGCCTCCGCAAGGCCGTCGAGACGGTGAGGCCGCAGGCGCCCCAACAACGACCGACGCACCGGGCAACGCGCGCCACCACGATGAGCAAGGTCGTCAAGGAGGCGCCCCGTGCCCGAGCGACAAGCAGAGGGGGGTCTTCCCGGAGTGACTCCGGGGTACCTTCTGCTCCTCGGTCCTCAGCGACGACCGGTGCTGGGTCTTCACAGCCCGCAGCTCCGGAGCCCGCCAAGCGCCCGAGGGAGTCCTCTCCTCCAGCTCCTCACGCTGGAGCACCCGAGGCGGGATTTGACTTCTCAGCTCTCAGCTCCGACGAAGAGGAGGAAGAGTAAGTACTTACAATTTTCATTTCCTTTGATTTTGTCTTGATTTCTCTTGCTTGGTTCTGATCTTGTTTTGGCTTCCAGGACCTTGACCCAGCGGATGGCGAAGAGGGCCAAGATCCCTGTGGTCGATATCGAGGACGACGAGCCCGTCGCAGCGGCAGGAGATGCGCCAGCGACAGACTTGCCGGATCAGCCTGCTGCTCCGAGGAGCAGCCCCCAGCGCAACCGGTCTGGTATTCATTTTTCTGCTTGACGGGCGCGCTTGAGGTTATTGTCCGTACTGATGTCTTGTTGTCTTGTGCAGAAGTGGAGCCGCAGCAGCAGGAGCACCAGGAGGTCGCCCCCGACGAGCCGCTTGTTCCACCCTCCCCGCCAAGGACGAGCCCCCCGGCGAGGGATAGTGCTCCGCCAAGGACGGGCACCCCGTCAAGGGCAAGCACCCCGCCAAGGGCAAGCACCCCGCCAAGGGTGTACTCCCCGCCAAGGGAAGGCGCCAGCGGCCCTCCGCCGGCGGGGGCTTCTTCTACGCCGCCAAGGGTGAACTCCCCGGCGAGGGACCCCGTTATCGAAGAGGCCCGCGCAGGTAAACCCTTGTACTTTCTTCTTCTTGGGTTCTTCTTTTTGGATATTTGCTTGACAAATCTTTCTTTTATTTTTCTTCTGCTAGATCCGCCCGCCCCGGAGTCGATGGAAACTGAGACCATCGCCGAGGAGGAGGAGCGCGGTGACGCTGGCGATGCCACCGCCGCAGAGGGAACGGCCGGCGCCGATGAGCCAAATGCCGAGGAGACCGCCCCGGCCGCCGACGCCGCAGCTGGGGAGGGGACCGGCGGCCACGCTGCTGGCCCGGAGGCCGCAGGAGCGCTGGACGCTGCACCGGCCGCCGACCCCTCCGCCTCCGCGGCTGGGCAGGGCGTCTATCTTGAGGCCACCAACGGGGTCTTTATCCATGTCCCGTAGGCGTCCTCGTCAAGGGCACCCGCGGAGGGAGAGACGTTTGACGGAGAAGTCCTCGCCTCCGCCAGACTAAAGGTTGTTGATGCGCCCGGAAGCAGCGACGAGCCCGAAGAGGAGCGGCTCCTTCGCCGGCTCATGGCCTTGTACCGGGCCAGGCAGGCGAAGTTGGAGTCTAGGGAGGCTCTAGCTGCCAAGGCTGGTGCTGACCTGGAGAAGCGCTCCGCGGAGCTCCGTGCCGCCAACCAGGCGGCCCTCCGGAACTTGGCAGAGGAGCGCGAAGAGCTTGTCGGGGCGCAGCAAGCATTCGTCCTCGAAAAGGCCGAGGTCGAGGAGCAGCAGCGACTGGCCGCCGAGGAGCTGTCTCGGCGGGAAGGAGAACTCATCCAGTGGAAGGTCGACCTCGACGCCCATGAGGACGACCTCACCGCCCGGGAGCAAGCCATCGGTGGGGCTCTGCAGGAGGCGACAGACGCCGCTGCTGCCGCGGAGACTGCCAAGAAGGATCTGGAGGCCAGGGTGGCGCAGTTGGAGCTGTTCTTGAAGGCGAGTGACGACAGGGTCACCGCGCTCAACGTGGCGCGGGAGAAAGACGCTCACACCAACTCGGAGCTGCAAATCCGCCTCTCCGAGAAGGGCAAAGAGCTTACTGACGCCAGGGACTCCATTGCTGATTTAGAGCTGAAGGTCTCCACCCTTACTGACTCGCTTGACGCTGCCCGGGACCGCAAGACGAAGCTCAAGGACGACCTCCGCACTGAGAGGGCCCTGCTGGAAAGCACCGCCGTCTCGCAAAACCACTTCCAGCAGACGGTGGAGCAGTGGACTGAGGAGCTCGTCACCTCCGCCGCCAACATCGACATGGAGATGATGGCGTTGAGGGCGGAGCATCTCGTGTACTCCCCCGACGAGAACCTCCCTCACAGCGCCAAACTGAGTCTGTTCTTCAGGGGAGTGGCGCCGGCGCTCGCGCGGCTGCGGGAGAAGATCCCCGAGCAGCTGGCAGACGAGGCGCGCCGGCTCTGCATGGGCACCATGGAGCGGGTGCTGTCGAAGATTGTCTACCGCAACCCCGGGATCAACCTTGTCAACGTCCTCCGGACCCTGCCGCCCGAAGCCGACAAGGAGGCGTTGAAGGCCCAAGTTTCCCACATTGTAGCCAAGGTGGGCAAGATCCACAGGGTCGACGGAGACCATAGGGATTAGGCTTCTTGCTTCCCTCACTGCTGTTGATTGAGTCATAGGCAGTAGTTGATTAGAACAGCGGCAAGCTATCTTTGTAATATATACTTTTATTTCGGGTAATCGATGCAATGTTATCTCCGTTGCTTTTGGTCCTTCACTTTGTATGCTTTTCACCCTACGCTTTTGGGGGAACTTGTCGGCAAGGGGCCCTTGCCGCGAGCGCTGAGTGCGGGACTCTTAGCAGCCTGCTAGCAAAGAACCTTGTCGGCAAGAAACCTTGCCGCAGCTAGTCGCACCACACTTAGATTGCTGAGCGAACTCGAAAACGAAGTAAGGGCGCGACACTTGTCGCAGCTCACTTAAGCCGTTGAGCGTGCTCGAAACAAAGTAAGGGTGCGGCTAGCCACGGGTAGGCTCCTCCGCGCACAGGTTTTCCATACAAAGTGTGGTTTGTTCAAGGAAGATAACTAAAATTTCAAAATTTGAATGCTCAAACTTTGGTAACTTAGCTTTCATTGGGTTGTTGTTTACTTCCCGGCAAGACTTTTCTTTTTTCTTTCGTGAACAGCACTTGGTCCATACTTCTATCTCCTCCCCCCCGGCAAACTTGTGCGCGCGGAACACTCCTTCTGTTTCAGAAAGAAAGACAAAAGAGAAGGAACTACAAGTACAGAGCCTTGCGGCTTGTTATTGCTTACCGGGAGTGTGTGCTGCACAAAATGTCAGATGACACATGCAAGTAAAATAAAGAGCACGAAATGACAAATGGTGCAAAGCACAAAAGTTTTACTGATGCACGGGGTCTGCGCCCGGCTTTGTACAAAGGTTTACATGCAACAGCGGCAAGACTTGTACAAAAGGTGGTTGCCGGAGCGGATCGCGGCAACCGCGCCTTATGGGTGAAACTTGCGAAGATGCTCTATGTTCCAGGAGTTGCTCACCGGTAAGCCTTCTTCGTTCTCAAGGCGGACAGCGCCAGGCCTTGTGACTTGTCTCACCCGATAAAGGCCTTCCCACTTCGGCGTCAACTTGTTGGAGCCCTTAGCGGACTGAACGCGCCGAAGAACAAGGTCGCCTTCCTCGAGACTCCTGGCCTTGACCTTGCGGCTATGATAGCGATGCAAGGCTTGCTAATATCGAGCAGCTCGTACAGCAGCCTGGAGACGTTCCTCCTCAAGGAGCAATGCATCATCCTGTCGCAGTTGCTCTTGCTCGAGCTCGTCGTAAGCGAGCACTCGAGGAGATCCGTATACGAGTTCCGTGGGGAGAACTGCCTCTGCTCCATAGACAAGAGCAAAGGGTGTCTGTCCGGTGGCTCCATTCGGTGTCGTTGTGATTGACCAAAGAGCCGTCGGCAACTCCTCGATCCAGTTTCTTCCGCACTTGTGCAGCCTGTCGAAGGTTCTTGTCTTCAGTCCGTGCAGCACTTCAGCGTTTGCCCTCTCTGCTTGACCATTGCTCCTCGGGTGAGCCACCGAAGCAAAGCAGACCTTGGCGCCAAGTTCTTGGACGTACTGCATGAAGGTGCGGCTTGTGAACTGTGTGCCGTTGTCGGTGATGATCCTTTCAGGGATTCCGAAACGGCAAACTATTGATCTGAAGAACCTGACCGCTGACTGTGCTGTCACCTTTCTTACTGGTTCCACTTTTGGCCACTTTGTGAACTTGTCGATTGCGACGTACAAGTACTCAAAGCCCCCGACGGCGCGGGGAAAAGGGCCGAGGATATCGAGCCCCAAGACCGAGAAGGGCCAGGACAGAGGGATCGTCTGGAGAGCTTGAGCTGGCTGGCGAATTTTCTTGGCATGGAACTGGCACGCTTCACACTTGGTTACTTGTGCAGTTGCATCTTGGAGGGCTTCTGGCCAAAAGAACCCTTGCCGGAACGCCTTCCCGGCAAGTGCTCTTGCGCCAATGTGGTGGCCACATATGCCTCCATGTATCTCTGCCAACAGCTTCTGTCCATCTTCCCGGGAAATGCATTTCAAATTGACACCATTGAGTCTTCTTCTGTATAGTTCGTTGCCAATGAACTCGTACATACTTGACTGCCTGGTTATCCTCTCTACCTCTTCTGGTTCTTCGGGAAGTTCTCCAGTCTGAAGAAAACGGACGATTTGCTGTGCCCATGCTGGAGCTTGAGGCTCAGCAACAAGGACTAAAGGCATCAGGGCTGCTGCGGGAACCTCAACTTCTACAGCAAGAACCTGTGGCTCTGCCGGAGCTGAGGGCTCCCCGGCAAGCCTGCCGGGGCAAGGCTTGTCGGGAACGCCTGCTTCAACTGTACAGACCGTTGGGTCCGCAGGAGCAGACTGTTCCTCAGCATTTTGGTTGTTGATCTTGGGGACCTTGGCGGCGGCTTCGGGAAGATCCGCCGGCAAGTAGTTGCCGGAGACCAACTTCCTTTTCTTGCACTGCCCAACTGATGATGTAACGGATGGCTGAGTTAGCTTGAGCACGAAGACCCCTGGTTCCACAGGTAACTTCATTGCAGCACACTTTGAGAGGCCATCTGCGATATCATTCTGAGCTCTTGGAACGTGCTCCATCTGCAGGCCCTCAAAGTGTTCTTCAAGCTTCCTCACTTCATCGACATAAGCTTCCATCAGAGGGCTCTGGTAACTCTTGTTTACTTGTCGGACCACCAACTGCGAGTCTCCCCGGACAATTAGCTTCTTGATCCCAAGTTCGGCCGCAATTCTGAGGCCGGCAAGCAGACCTTCATACTCAGCAGTATTGTTTGTCGCTTGCTCCTTAGGAAAGTGCATTTGAACAACGTACTTGAGGTGCTCTCCGGTGGGCGCTATGAGTAACACGCCAGCACCGGCGCCTTGCAGCGAAAAGGCACCATCGAAGTACATTATCCACTCCTTGCTTGCTTCTTGGACGGGGATGCTTGTCTATGGAACATCTTCATCTGGTGTTCGGGTCCATTCCGCTATGAACTCTGCCAAAGCTCTGCTCTGTATGGTTGAAGTACTTTCAAACTTGAGGCCAAAGGTTAACAGCTCTACTGCCCACTCGACGATCCTGCCTGTTGCTTCTGGATTTTTCAATATCCTCTTCAACGGAAAGCGAGTGACCACTGTTATCTCATGTGTTTGGAAGTAATGGCGCAGCTTCCTTGAGGCCATGAGGAGGACGAAAAGTAACTTCTGCACCCCAGAGTATCTCGACCTAGCCCCCTGCAAGAGGGAACTTACGAAATAGACTGGGTGCTGCACCATCTTCTTTCGCACTTCTTCTTGTTCCTGCGCAGACTTGTTCTTGTCGGGGGCAGAGCTTGTCAGGAGAGCCCCCCTGCTCGTCGCTGGGTGTGCTTGCCGGGGATGTGGGTTCCTCATCTGCCTCCCTCTCCGCTACTAACGCAGCACTAACCACTTGATTGGTCGCCGCTAAGTACAGCAGCAACTTCTCTTGTGGCTTAGGTGCGACAAGTATTGGAGTGGAGGATAGTTATCCTTTCAAGTCTTGCAGCGCAGCCTCCGCTTCCGGAGTCCATTTCATAGGACCTGCCTTTTTCAAGATTTTGAAGAAAGGCAGGGCGCGTTCTGCAGACTTTGAAATGAACCTGCTGAGGGCAGCCACACAACCAGCAAGTCTCCATACGTCCTTGACGCGCTTCGGGGCTTCAATCTGCTCGATGGCTTTAATCTTGTCAGGATTGGCTTCAATCCCCCTCTGGGACACGAAGAACCCGAGAATCTTGCCGGAGGGGACTCCGAAGACGCACTTCTCGGGGTTCAACTTGAGTTGTATCTTGCGCAGATTCTCAAAGGTTTCTTCCAAGTCTTGAATCAGGGTGTCCTTGCTCTTGCTCTTGACCACTATATCATCCATGTAGGCTTCTACATTCTTGTGTATCTGTGGCTCAGAAGCAGTGTGTACCACCCTTGCAAATGGTGAGCCTGCATTCTTCAATCCAAAGGGCATGCGTATGAAGCTATATGTGCCACATGGAGTAATGAATGCAGTCTTCTCTTCATCTTCCTCAGCCATGAATATCTGGTGGTAACCTGAGTATGCATCGAGAAATGAAAGCAACTCACATTCAGCCGTGGAGTCCACAATCTGGTCGATGCGCGGCAAGGGAAATGGATCCTTAGGACAAGCTTTATTCACATCGGTGAAGTCTATACAAAGTCTCCACTTCCCATTAGCCTTGCGCACGACAACTGGATTGGCCAACCACGTGGGATGTAGTACACCTCTAACTAGGTCTGCTGTTTCCAACTTCTTTATCTCTTCAGCTATGAACTCTTGGCGCTCCACGGCTTGCTTCCTGACCTTCTGCTTGACGGGCCGTGCATGAGGACAAACAGCAAGCTTGTGCTCAATTACCTTCTTGGGAACGCCGGGGATGTCAGACGGTTGCCACGCAAACACGTCCACATTCGCCCGCAGGAAGGCAACGAGCGCGCTTTCCTATTTGGGGTCGAGTGTAGCACTGATGGTGAAGGTACCACCAGTGCCGTCCTCGTTGGCGGACACCTTCTTGGTTGCCGATGGAGCTGCCATTCCTTTCTTGCACTTGTCGGCGGAGCTCGATGGTGCGTCCTCGACGGCAGCGCAGCACTCCGAAGAGGTGCGTTTGCCGGAGTGGGCCCCAGAGCTCTTGCCGGACTTGGTCTTAGTCTTCCCCCCGGGAGCTTCAGCGACAAGTGTTTTGCTGTCTGTCGCGGCTGCTGCATCCCGGTAGATCTTGTCGGCGCAAATAAGCGCATCTTTCTTGTCGCCGGGGACAGAGATGACGCTTATCGGCCCTGGCATCTTGAGCATGTTGTATGCGTAGTGGGAAGCTGCCATAAACTTGGCGAGCGCAGGACGGCCAAGTATCCCATTGTATGGCAATGGGATATCGGCAACGTCGAACGTGATCCTCTCCGTCCTGAAGTTGAGCTCCCCACCAAAGGTCACTGGCAGTGTAATCTTCCCCTTCGGCTTGCTTCTTCCCGGGTTGATTCCTTGGAACGTCCCGGTTTCCTCGAGCTCGCTATCGGGGATCTGCAGTTTCTTGATCACAGCGGAGGAAATCAAGTTGAGGCCGGCCCCGCCGTCAACCAACATCTTGGTGACCTTGAGGTTGCGGATGGTTGGTGAAACCAACATCGGCAAGCACCCGACCGCGGTCGTGCGGTCAGGGTGGTCCTCGAGGTCGAAGATGATGGGCGTGCCGGACCATTTCAGCAGCCTGCGCGACTCGACGGGCGGCTCAGCTGCATTCACTTCCCGCACCCATTGTTTGAGTTGGCGGTGGGAAGTGTGCAGAGAGGCACCTCCATCGACGCACAGAACTTCCGTGGCCTTCTGGAACTCCTGCTCGCTGTTGTCTCCTTCATCCATATCGTCGTCGTCGTCTTCGTCTTCGTCCTTGTCGCGGCCCCGGGGAGGTCTGTCTCCTTGCCGCTGCTTGGCCTTGCCGCGGCGTCCTCCCCGGCCATTGAACGGCCGCTTCTTGCTGGGTTCTCCTCCGCCTCCTTGGGCCTTCTCCTTGTCGCGACGCTCGTATTTAGCCTTCTGCTGTTCTACGAGGTACTCTACCCTCTTGCAGTTCTGGAGATCGTGGCCCTTGGTGCGGTGGATCTTGCAGTACTGCCTGTCGGAGCCGTCCTGCTTGTCGGCTGCCGCTACAGGGGCGGCCTCCTTGCCGGAGCCACCAGCCTGTGTCTTCTTGGCGGGAGCCTCCTTGCCGGACTGCTCGACAGCCAGTACCTCCTTGTTTTTCTTTTTCCTGTTGTTCCGCCGCCGGCCTTTCCTTGCCGGGGCGGCATCCTCACTGTCACTTCCTCCTGCGCCGGTATCCTCTCCGGGGAGTCTTCTCCCCTCTTCAGCACGGGCACACTTGTCAGCCAGAGCGTAAAGCTCGCTGACGTCCCGGATCTTGGTCATGGCCATCTCCTCCCTCATCCGGCGGTTACGCACGTTCTGGTGGAACGCGCTGATAACCACGGCAGGGTGGACATCGGGAATATTGTGCTGAACGCGGCTGAACCTTTGGATGTATGTGCGCAGGGACTCTCCCTCCTTCTGGGCAAGGATGTGGAGATCGCTCTCCTGGCCGTGGGGTTTGTGGCCGCCCGTGAAGGCGCCGACAAACTGGTGGCACAAATCTGCCCATGAAGAGATGGAGTTCTCCGGCAAGTGCATAAGCCAAGACCTGACGTTTGGCTTAAGCACGAGCGGGAAGTAGTTGGCTAGGATCTTATCGTCGCGTCCCCCGGCAGCCTGCACCGCAATTGTGTAGATGCTGAGGAACTCCGAGGGGTGTGTCTTGCCATCGTACTTCTCGGGTACGTCGGGCTTGAAGTTCTTCATGCTGGGCCACTGGACTTGCCGCAGCTCTCGGGTGAACGCAGGGCAACCTGCCACGTACGGCAAGTCGCCTGGTTCACCGGGCGCGTGCATGTCGATAGCGGTCCCAGCGCGCTGATCGGACTGTCTTCGAGCTTCTCTTCGACGCTCGATGCGGGTTCGAGCGTCCTCTTGTCGCCTGTCGTCGAGTACTTGGCGCTGATCGCGGCGAGCCCGCGGATCCGACGACGCCGTGGAGTCATCGTCGACGTTGATCCGGCGGGGCGGCGTTTTCTGCTTCCGCGGCGGGGACTGCACGGTAGTTGCACCCCCGGCGGTCTTGTCTCCATCGGCCTTCGCTTGGTCAACTTGCCGCGGCCGCGAAGTTGCCGGCTGCTGCGGCGCATCGTTGTTGGCGAAGGCGATGAGGCTCTGGATCGTCGCCCTCCAGTCTTCGGCCTTGTCCGCCGCTGGAGGGAAGTCGAGGAGCAGCTGAGCCCTGGCCAGGGCTTCTGCTGGAGAGGAGGGAAACGGTGGCGAACGATGCGAGGAGCGGGACATGCTCGGACTTCTAACCGCGTTAGAAGGAGCATGTTCCCGTCTCGGCGACCGCCCCTTGCTCGTGCCAGGATGTTGGCCTTGAGCGTCCCGTGACTCGCCGGTCTGGCCACGTCCCAGCAAGCGTATGGTACCTCCGGTACCACGTCGCTGCTGGTCTGGCACCTCCTGAGAGGGACGTGGTACGTGTACGGATACCGAGGCCTTGGAGTTCGCCCGGTCATCCGTCTTGTCCTTGGACTTGGTGGCGTCGTGGGTGTCCCCACCGGCGTCCACCCTTCCGCCGGCGCCTCCCCCACCAACCGTCGGCTCTGGTGGTGGTGGGATCGACGCGGACGGGCCTCCGACCTCCGAAGCCTTCTTCTTTGGAGGCATGTTGATGTAGTCGACGAGGTTGATGAAGCTGGTGAAGTTGCTGAAGGTTGCGCCCGCGTGAACGCCGGATCAGGTTCGCACAACCTCGACGCCCCCTACCTGGCGCGCCAAAGATGTCGGGGAAACTGGACGCCCACGAACACCTATGGGACCGGAGCCCCTTCTACGTTGCGGTAAGGGAGCGGAGGGAGCACGGAGAGCAGATCGAGGAGCACACGCGGGTAGTTTACCCAGGTTCGTGCCGGGATGACGCGTAAAACCCTACTCCTGCTTTGGTTGTATTGAGTTCTTGGGCTCGGGAGCTTGAAGATCTACAGTACCAGCTACACCGAGCGTGGGAGTGAGCGAGTTTCTGGGATCGAACCCCCTCTACGTTGTGCATGGGCCTCCTTTTATAGCTCAAAGGGGTCACCGACAGGTGTCAACGTAGAGGAGGGTAAAAATGTAAAATTGGTGGTAGTTGCAACAGTGCATGAACAGTGTATAAATAGTGGATGAACAGTGGTCTTCACCTAATCTTGACGGTGGGGGACAAAGGCATTGAATGCCCGTCGCCGTCGCCCCAAAAAGTGTCCGTCCATGCGTCTCGGTTCGCCACGGCGATATCCTCGTCATCGCGGCTTGCCACCGTGTACCCCAGGCTGCACAGCCATCTGCCACGTGCCCCTGGAAGGGCCCCAGGGCGACGCGTGGCCAGATGAGCTGGAGCAGAGGGACACAGCATAGGCTTCCCCGGCAAGCACCTTGCCGGGGCTGCAACCTTGCCGGGCCCGAAAGCTTGTCGCCCTCCGGATCCTGCCGGGGCGCATGATGCGTCGCGATATTCCTTCTTAAGATGCCGTTCTTTTGGCCTTCCTGGCAAGCTCCTCTTGCCAGGGTCTTGTGCTGGAATGATAACTTTGAGCCTGGTGCGGCCTTCCCGGCAAGCTCCTCTTGCCGGGGTCTTGTCTCTTAACTTGAATACTTTGTTCTTGAATGGCTTCATAGGGACCAGAGCGGAGCTTGGCGAGCGCGTGGTAAGCCCAGCCACGGGAAGCTGCTACTGCCCGTGCACAAGTTGGGGTACTAAGGTACCCCTACCTTAGTACACGGACACTCTGGGTCAATGTGAAATCCATAAAAAAGGTGCCTCCCTATAGGAGTACTAGCAGATTACCGCCAAAAATGAATCATGGCCTCACCGTTGCATGGAGCCACCGTCCGGATCATACGCGTCATCTCCTCCTATACTATGGTCCAGTGTCGAGCCGCCGTCAGGGCTTTGACCTGCTCGTGTGTTGAGCCAGCCTTGCCTTCTGTCGCGAACCGCTACACCTCATCTTGGCCGCCTTTCCAACCCGCTGCTGTCGCGGACGGACCTTCGTCGGCCTGCCGGAGCGCCCTGATTACAACATCAGTATCCGCCTTATCCGACAAAAATCAGGTGATATTTTTCCTATTTATTTTTAATACAAATTAATTCATTCAAGCAAAAATACCCCGCCCTGCTGTATTTTATGCGCAGGTAAATCATTCATTGCAAAGTGGTACTATACCACGGAGGTGGAGGCACGCCAAACATCGTTCGACACAAGTGGTCATCGGGATTCCACGGATTCCCGCGCCGGTTTACAGCGCCTTGGCCGTCTCTCGCGATCGTGCCGGTTTAGAATGCCGCGGCCGTCTCTCACGACCGAGCCGGTTTACAACGCCGTGGCCGTCTTTCCATCCGCGCCGGCTCACAACGAGGAAGGCAACTAGCCCGTCGGTGCCGGCCGACCCATCTGTTGTTCGAGCAAATCAGGTGTTATCCCTCCTATATATTTTTTATCGAGACATTTTAAATTCCTCTGAGCACCATTACACTGCCATATTGGTGTTTTTCATGTACAGGTAAAATCATTGCTATACTGCGGATATAAACAGGCACCGGCAATATTCTACAAACGGCATTTTCTTCTGTGTCACATTACCTGATGAACGAACGATCGGTTCACGCAACCACACCGGTTTACAACGTGGAGGACAGCTTGCCCGTCCGCACCGGCGTATAATATTGCGACCGACTCATCCGTCGGCTCCTACGGCGGATTCATCCATGATTGATTTGCGCTTCACGATGGTGATCATCAACTTTGCGACGGATAAATACTGGCTTAAACATATCAGGTGAAATCCATCCAGTATATTTTATTATATATTGCTTTCTTTAGAAGAGCAGTTACCCCGTCTTGCAAAGTTATCTAATGCAGGACCCTGAACCGCCATATTGGTGCAAATTTAAAGGCCGGCTGAAAATGATAATTCCAGTTTAAGATCCCACAAAGCCTTTTAAGCTCCTAATATCCAGTTTAACATCCGGTTCAAGAAGAAGTGTTTCTCACAAGTTCGAGTTCTCAGAAAAATTAAGGGGGCCAAAGAGAGTTTGTTGCACAACACAACTCAAACATAGGCCCCGGCGAGCACAACTCAGGAATATGTCACATGGGGGCTTCTCCATGCCAAGAAGTTCTTATGGCCTCTCAAACCGGCACCCCTGGTAAACCGGGGGATCAGCCTTTTTCTTCTAAATAAGTGTCTTATGGGAGTTCACTCAGGTGATATCCATCTAAAGTTTACTTCTCTTGATATATATCATTTTCATCAACAAAAACACGATGCTTTGATCAGTCTATTTTGTTATGCAGGACAATTCTATAAGGGACCAAACAGGACTTGCCTCTCAAGTGCAACTCCTTCATAGGAAACCCTACCTTCAGGATCACTAGGGGGCTACGGATTACATGTGAACCCTTGCTTAAATCTCTTCTGGTCCGGTTTACATGATTATCTTCACATCAGCGCCCTTTGGATTACATCCATCGATTGGCAAAAACTGTTCTTGTCCCTAGGAGTACTTCCTTTGATGGCAAATGCAAAATTCTTGCCCCTTGGTTGATACATCCTTTGATGGCAAAAGAAAAAACTGTTCTTGTCCCTAGGAGTACTTCGTTTGATGGCAAATGCAAAATTCTTGCCCCTTGGTTGATACATCCTTTGATGGCAAAAGAAAAAGTTCTTGTCCCTAGGAGTACTTCCTTTGATGGAAAATGCAAAATTCTTGCCCCTTGGTTGATACATCCTTTGATGGCAAAAGAAAAAACTGTTCTTGTCCCTAGGAGTACTTCCTTTGATGGCAAATGCAAAATTCTTGCCCCTTGGTTGATACATCCTTTGATGGCAAAAGAAAAAACTGTTCTTGTCCCTAGGAGTACTTCCTTTGATGGAAATTGCAAAATTCTTGCCCCTTGGTTGATACATCCTATGATGGCAAAAGAAAAAATGTTCTTGCCCCTTGGAGTACTTCCTTTGATGGCAAATGCAAAAATTCTTGCCCCTTGGTGGATACATCCTTTGATGGCAA
>LR738711.1:260425475-260501587 GCA_902687465.1 Secale cereale | reverse complement strand
GTTGATACATCGTTTGATGGCAAAAGAAAAAACTGTTCTTGTCCCTAGGAGTACTTCCTTTGATGGAAATTGCAAAATTCTTGCCCCTTGGTTGATACATCCTATGATGGCAAAAGAAAAAATGTTCTTGCCCCTTGGAGTACTTCCTTTGATGGCAAATGCAAAAATTCTTGCCCCTTGGTGGATACATCCTTTGATGGCAAAAGAAAAAGTTCTTGTCCCTTGGAGTACATCCTTTCATGGCAAAAGAAACAGTTCTTGCCCCTTGGAGTACATCCTTTGATGGCAAAAGAAAAAAAATCATAGCCCTTTGGGTCGCACCCATTGATTGGCACATATGGAGCCTGGCATCTCGCAAAAAGCCTCGACTACAAGGTCTTATTTGCAAATTGTGTTTTGTGTTTTGTGTTTTTTCAAAGTTTTCCATGGTTTTTGATCCGGAACTGGGCAACTTCAAATTTGACCACTTATTTACAAAAGTCTGGGTCATAGAACGCCACCATGATTTAAACCGGTGGTTCTTATAACCCGGAATAATCATTGGGTAAACACCAACAGGGCCAAGAGCCTCATCAGAATCTACAATGCCCAAAGTATGAGATAAAATAATGACCGGTATTCATTAAACCGGCCTGGCTTATGACTATAAGTCGCCAGTATGAGATAAAATAATGACCGGTATTCATTAAACCGGCCCGGCTTTTGATTATAAGTCGCCAGTATGAGATAAAATAATGACCGGTGTTTATTAACCCGGCCTGGTTGTGATCAAACATTACCGAAACCGGTCTTCAAACCGGATTATATTCTTCAAATCTTTAAATAGCCAACATGGTTGGATGTTTATTATGGTTATCAATAACCAATATTATGATTGAGGTTTTCAAAGTCGCTTCAGCGCAATGGCTATCATATTGTCAATGGTATGATTTATTTTACAAAGGAATAGTCCCGAGTCGCTGCAGGCTTACAACCCGGCACTTGGGGGCTACATTATTCAAATTGAGATTACATAAAATACACAAGTCTCATGTCGCTGCAAGCATGCACCATGACACTTGGGGGCTAATGCAAAGTCATTTTTTTTGCTCACCTTATTGAAGACCCGACTCATCACATCATATTGAGCCGGCCCATGGGGGCTACCAATCGCTCCTGTCAACAATTCAAGGTACACAAGTATTAATCCATTATATTGAAGGGTTCACTACTCAGTTGGTAAAGCACAAAGCTCTTAACCTTGTAGACGTGGGTTCAAACCCCACGATGGAAGATACATTATATAATGTTATTTTCAATTATTATATTTAACAAAGTCCCTGCTCATTATTGCATAATAACCCGGCACTTGGGGGCTACACTGATTGAAGTTTTTGAAGCATTATGCAAATTACAAGTCCCAGGTTGATGCAAGCATGACAACCCGGCACTTGGGGGCTATATAATATGGAGTATTCAGTTTTTACTAGTGACTGGGATGGACAATCTGGATTTCTTCAATGGCAAAACATTTATATCCAAACAAGTCTTAAGCTATCACTATATTCTCCTCCTAAGACTTGGGGGCTACAGTCATGACCAGGAATTATCAGTTTTTATAAATCGGCAATGGTGGTAATCATAAACCGGCATCTTCAAGCCGGCTGGGTATCAGTTTTGAATATTTTGAAGACCAATATTTTTATCAAGCCAGAGCATTAAAGGCCGAGTCAAATGGATTCTTGATTTACAATATTTCTTATGCAAGCAAGTTGATTATGAACCTGGTCTGTTGACTCGGATTTTCTAGAAGAAGGACAAGGAGTTACAGATGGTCAGGTGCCGGTTTAAAAGAATTCTTAACTCGGAGCACAACCTGTCAAATTTGTTCTTGTGTTTATTTTGGAACATAAGTTTACCATGGACACATCCAAGCTAATCTGGGGGCTAATGTCGGGGATATACCCCGCGGTATGACCCGGCCGGAGATATGACCCGGCCGGACTTGGCGGTTTACTTGAGACCTGGTTTACATTTGGTGATTCACTAGCGGTCCATTTAACTAGACGGTTTACAAGAAACCTGCCGGAATAATATCACTCACTGGTAACCTGGCTAGCGGATCACGGATGACAAGGCCCAAGGCCCAGAAGGCCGGTTCATGTTATGGTGGGCCGGTTTATGAAGAAAGCACAAGGAATATTCTCTTACAAAGGAAGCAAGACTAGGACTCCTTGTAATAAAGCAATCCTAATCCTACTAGGACTCTACATGTAACCCGCCCCTTCAACATATATAAGGAGGGGCAGGGCTCCCCAAAGAGGGAGAAGTTTTAGACAAGTTCTCACAAGTTTCTAGGGCTAGACACAAAGAGCCGGTTTACCGGCGACACCACGATGATCATAATGAGTCCTAGCCTCAAACAACACGTAGGGTTATTACCAGATGATGTTTCCCGAGGCCCGAAGCTGTCTAAACCCTTGTCTTGCGTCACGTCTCTCGATTCCGCTCAACCCCTCTCAAGCTACTACATAGATGCGTGGCTCCACACCTAAAGTCCGTTAATCCGGACATCTGCCGTGACAAATCCACGACAGATGGCTTGCCAATCACTCTGACTGTTGTCTTTCTAGCTCTCTTCTTTGTACCTGCTGGCTCATCATCTCTGGATTCAAGTGTGAACACCATAGTCTCTTGAGTAGATGATATGGCCTTTGACATAGGAATTCTCTTGGCAGGGACCTTCTTTTTCCGACCTGGCTTAGTTGCCTCAGCTGTGCCATACTCCTTCCTGAGCACCTTCTTCTTTGAAGTGGCCTCATCAGCCACAAAGTCCTCATCATCACTATCAGAGGCTTTCTTATTCCTGGTCTTGGTAGCTGCCTTGGGCAAGTTGCTAGGTGTGCTCCTGCTACCCTCATCAGAGTTGCTAGAGGGACTAGTGCCCTCACTCAAGTTGACTTGCTCCTTAGACAAATTCTGGCTATCACTCTGATCAGACATCTTGGCACGGCAAACTGAAAAACTGACCCTGTGAATAGATTTAGATGAGGTAGAGTGGATGAGCATCACAAAGCGCAGAATTTTTGCAAAACAGATGACCAAACAACTTAGTTTTAGTTCTCTGCAGAAAGCATTTCAGAGCTACCGTTTTGTTAAACTCGGTGATATCGAAGCAATTCTGGAGCCTGAACTAGTGAACTCGGTCAGACCGAGTCACAGTTTGGTGGCACCGATATTGCTAGGGTTTCACAGAGAGGTGAACTCGGTCGCACCGATTTGAAATTTTCAATCAGATCGAAAATCACTTGTGGAACTCGGTCGGTCCGAGATGAGTTCGGCAGAGACCTAACCCTAAATTTTTCGAATCAAAACTACTCTCTACGGAGTTTCTGCTGGATAGGAAGATTTCAAACGTGGCAAAAATCATGGCAAAGCAATGTGCTACGAATCGGAGTTAAAGAATAGCACAAAGTGTCAAGTTCATACCCTAACTCAGCGGCGAACTTGCTACGGCAGCAACAGCGGTGGAGATTGCCGTTGACGGTGATGGAGACCAGCGCCGGGACCTCGCTCACGATGAGGAGATGATCCGAGGACCCGATGAGGCAGAGCAGGTTATGCGTGGGCGAAGAGTTTCGGAAAGTTTTCCAAAATTCAACCCGTCGATATATATAACCTAACCCTGTCGATGTGACCGAGTGGAACAACTCGGTGGCACCGAGATGTAAAACTGCTAGCAGTTACTGCAACTCGATGTGACCGAAAAGTTCAAATCGGTTGCATTGAGATTGAAAACCTAGATCAACTTAGTGAACTCGGTGTGACCGAAATGGATGACTCGGTCATACCGAAATGCACAAAGAGGTTTTGGAAGTTTAAGTCTATGACGAATCAGGGACTCCGAGTGCTCCTCACACAGAGTGGTTCGAATCTGACTTGATCAAACTTTATGATGTAGCATGAATAGAGTTTGAGACGAGAAAAGCATAGATCGCTAGAGGGTGTTCTTAGGCATTCTTGTCCATCCATTTGGCAAAAGAAAAAGAGCCAAACAATCAAAGCAACAAATGGATGTCCTCGAATGAGAAAAATATGTAGTCAACATGCTCACACAATAAGATAGCAAATGAAACATGTGGCAAAGCATACACAACCAATCTAGCATCTATCAAGCAATTGGCGATGACTAGGTCATCTATATATGAGTATATTGACTTAGGAGTCAAATGAGAACATTTGATCATAGGTCATACTCATCGTTTAAGCACAAATGGGGTTACCACTTTTACATAAAGCATTGTTGTGTTCACATCATTAGAGTTGCTTTAGCTCAGTTGATTAGAGTAAAGCTCCCCCTAGATGTCATATCCCCCCTAAGAGGGATGAACTAACCTTGGGTTTTGTCGATGATGACTTCATGTAGGTGTTGAAGATGTAGATGCTCAATGTTGATGTAGATCATTTGGAGTAATCCATTGGAGTGAGTTGCACTTTCAATACCTACACGAGTTAGCCCCACAAGGAACAAACAAGGGTATCCATAGACATAAAGTGAATAGCACACATGATGATGTCCACGAAAGCATTAGGTTACCTTGTCCATTGTCTTACCAACAAGAGAGTTTGCGACTCCTTGAACTAGTGCAAGATATGGAAGTTGTTTGCACTTGTCCTCGCCAAAATGATATGAGTGAAGTATGTTGGCGATGTCACCCTCAATAACTTTCTAGTTCTTCTTCTTCGGGATCCACACCATCTTGATGGGAATCCTTGGAGTTGTAGTCATACTTGATGAAGTAGAACTTGAAGTAGTCTTGGGAACCCACTTGACCAAGGCCTTAGGAACTTCTTCAAATGCATCAATTTCTACTTGAAGCTTGTCCTTGCCCTTTAGCTTGTGGTCTTGTGGTGGAAGATCATCTTATGCTTGTGTCCCTTGAAAAGAAGTAGGATCATACTTCTCTTGTTGAGGAACAAACTTCGTCCTGGGGTATTGATCTCCTTCCCACTCAACTCCATTGGCATTGAACTTTCGTTCAAAACCAACACCATGATTCTTTCGGTGCCTTCCTTGCTTGCGTACAATCTCCTCAAATTGCTTACTCCAGGCAAGGCTCTTGTAAACACATTTCTATATAATTCCCTTCAATAAGCTATTTTCTTGCTCAAGTGTAACTTGGCTAAGAGAATCATTAGTGGAATAAAGAGAACTACTAGAAGCAACATCATTGGATTTAGCATGATTGCTGTTACTACTAGACGAAGAATCTTTCTTGTTCTTGTTGCTAGATTTTACTTGTAGCATGTAGGTAGACAAGAGTAAATGCTTGGCAATGTAAGAAGAACTTTTCTTGCGAAGATCATCATTGATTTCTTTTAAGAACTCATGCTCTTGCTCAAGGTTGATCTTTTTAAAGCGTAACTTCTCATGAGTCCTTAAAAGTTCTCGATGATTTTCCAAGGTAGTTTCATGAGCTAACTTAAGAGAGTTTAATTCTTTAGTTAGACGCTCAATCTTATCCTTATCATTGTCATTCGTTTTATCTTGATTAGCATGATTATTAGCAATTTCATCATAGTTTTCATCAAAAGTTTCATCACTATTGCTACCAACAAGTAAATCATCATCTCCTAGCAAGTCATCTTCAGCACTATTGAAATCAAGATACTCGGGGTGTGATACCTTAGGGTCTTTAGCCATGATGCATTTCCAATTCCTTCATTTGGTGAGTCAAATGTGTCGTAGGAGTTGGTTGACACAAGAGCAATTCTGGCAACACCTTCATCTTAAGTATCTTCGGAGTCGGAGTAATAGCTTCTCTTGGAGTGGTCATCAGAGTCGGAACCGGATACCCATTCACCAACATGAGCTTGATGTCTTCGTCTTGTATAGCTCCTTGATGATTTGTCCTTCCTTTTTGAATCTTTGCTTCTCCGAGAAGGTCTTCGTTCATAACGATCATCTCTACTCCTTCTCTCTCTGGTTGGTGATTCATCTCTTCTACTTCTCCTTTTAGGTGAGTCTTCTCTTCTCTTTTGGGGAGCCATACACTCATTGGAGTAGTGTCTGGGTCTTCCACAATTGTAGCAATTCCGATCACGACTTGAAGATCTCTTGTCATTGTAGGACCTTGACTTGGAACTTCTCTCTTTGCTTCTATTCTTGTAGAACTTGTTGAAGTTCTTCACCATTAAGCTCAATTCTTCATTGAGGACTTGTTTCTCACTTGATGATGTAGGAGCGTCACATGAGGCTTTGTAAGCACCACTAGACTTGTTGTGAAGCTCTTCTTTATCTTTGAGTGACATCTCATGAGCAACAATTCTTCCAATGATTTCCGTTGGCTAGAGATCTTTGTAATTGAGCATCATTTGGATTAATGTACACACGGTGTCATATTTTCCATCCAAGGCTCTTAGAATCTTCTTGATGATGAATCTGTCAGTCATCTCTTCACTTCCTAAGCTGGCAATCTCATTTTTTATGAGAGCAAGCCTAGAGTACATTTTAGCGACACCTTCACCATCCTTCATTTTGAACTTGTCAAGTTGACTTTGAAGCACATCCAACTTGGATTTCTTGACCGAGTCGGCACCTTCGTGCATATCAATCAAAGTATCCCAAATTTCCTTTGCATTCTCAAGATGGCTGATTTTTTTGAATTCTTCGGGGCACAATCCGTTGAAGAGGATATCGCAAGCTTGAGCATTGTATTGCAGCATCTTAAACTCTTCCACAGATTCTTCACGATTCGGTTCCTTCCCAATGAAGAATTCACCTTGCAAACCAATACACACGATAGCCCAAACGGCGGGTTATGTCCAACAATATGCATTTTCATCTGATGCTTCCGACTAGCAAAATTAGTACCATCAAAGTAAGGACCTCTAGGGTGGTAACTTCCCTCGCTAAACGCCATACTATCCTAGTTTGTGAAACCAAGGCTATGATCACCAAAGCTATGGAAATCACGGTAAATGGAGACCAAAGCTCTGATACCACTTGTTAGGATCGAAAGTATGTCTAGAGGGGGGTGATTAGACTACTTGACCAAATAAAAATCTAGCCTTTTCCCAATTTTAGTTCTTGGCAGATTATAGCAACTTAGCAAAAGTCAAGCAATCAACCTACACATGCAATTCTAACAATACAACAGCGGAATGTAAAACAATTGCATATGAAGGTATAGGGAGGAGTATGGAGGGAGCAAACGCAAGTGTAGACACGGATGTTTTTGTCTTGGTTCCGATAGGTGGTGCTATTGTACATCCAAGTTGATGGAGGCTTAAACCCACGAAGGGCAACGCTGCACGAGTCCATGGATGGCTCCACCCACGAAGTGTCCATGAAGAAGCAACCTTGTCTATCCCACCATGGCCATCGCCCACGAAGGACTTACCTCACTAGGGTAGGTCTTCATGAAGTAGGCGATCTCCTTGCCCGCACAAACTCCTTGGTTCAACTCCACAATCTCGTCGGAGGCTCCCAAGTGACACATAACCAATCTAGGAGACACCACTCTCCAAAAGGTAATGGATGGTGTGTTGATGATGAACTCCTTGCTCAAATGCTTCAAATGATAGTCTCCCCAACACTCAAACAGCTCCCCGCAGATTTGGATATGGTGGAAGAAGGATTTGAGTCGAAAGCAACTTGGGAAGGCTAGAGAACAAGATTCATATGGTAGGAATGGAATATCTTGATCTCAACACTTGAGTAGGTGGTTCTTTTCTCAGAACATGTATGATGGAAGTGTAGGTATGTTCTGATGGTTCTCTCCACGAATGAAGAATGGGTGGAGGGGTATATATAGCCTCCACACAAAATCTAAACGTTACACACAATTTACCAAACTCGGTGGGACCAATTCAGAGAACTCGGTCAGACCGATTTAGTTCATAATGTGACCGTTAGGCATTTTGGTGGGACCGATATAATCAACTCGGTGGGACCGATTTCATTAGGGTTAGGGCATAACGTAATCTTGGTGAGACCGATTACACAAACTCGGTGGGACCGATTTTGGTAATGAGCTTAGAGAGAGTTGGTCAGGCAAACTCGGTGGGACCGATTTGCTCGTTTCGGTGGGACCAAAATGTTACGAAGAGGAAACAGAGAGTTTGCATTGCGAACTCGGTGGGACTAATCGCTCATATCGGTGAGACCGAAATGTTACGAAGGGAAACAGAGAGTTGGCAATCCCATCTCGGTGAGACCGAAATGATTAGGATTTAGTGGTAGTGGCTAGGTCAAATGAACTCGGTGGCGCCGGATAGAACTTTTCGGTGGGGCCGAGTTTGACTTTTGGTTTGGGACATATGTGGATGTGAGAAAGTGGTTGAGGTTTTTGGAGAAAATCACTAAGCATTCTGAGCAAGAAATCGATTAAGCAACACCTCATCCCCTTTTAATAGTATTGGCTTTCCTATGGACTCAGTGTGATCTTGGATCACTAAAATGGAAACTGTAGATTCTTGAGCTTGAGCCAATCCTTTGTCCTTAGCATTTTGAGGGGTCCACATTCCTAGTCCATGCCATGCCAATCATTGAACTTTCCTGAAATGTTTATCTTGTAATAGCATTAGTTCAATGAGCTATATATTGTTAGGAATTACCAAAACCACCCAGGGATAGTTGCACTTTCAGATGGTATCCGCAGTAGGCATCGAGGAAACACAACGAGTCATGTCCTGCGGTTGCATCAATAATTTGATCAATGCGGTGCAGTGTAAAGGGATCCTTAGGGCAAGCCTTGTTTAATTCCGTGAAGTCGACACAAAGTCGACATAAAGGCGCCATGACTAAGTGGGCTAGCCAGTCCGGGTGTTTGAATTCCCTTATGAATCCGGCTTCCAGTAACTTGGCCAGCTCTTCCCCCATAGCCTGTCTTTTGGGTTCAGAAAATCATTGTAATGATTGCATGACTGGCTTGAACCCTTTGATAATGTTGAGGCTATGTTCGGCCAGCCTGCCTCGGATTCCTGGCATATCTGAAGAATGCCAAGCGAATATGTCCCAGTTTTCACGAAGGAAGGCACGCAAAGCGCTGTCTACCGCCGGGTCCAGCTGTGCCTGCTACCTCTTGAGCTTGCGTTGTATTCCCTCGAAGAGGAAAGGGAGATGCAACACAGTAGCATAAGTATTTCCCTCAGTTTTTGACAACCAAGGTATCAATTCAGTAGGAGACCATGCGCCAGTCCCTCGCACCTGCACAAACAAATAAGAACTTCGCAGCCAACGCGATAAGGGGTTGTCAATCCCTTTACGGTCACTTACGATAGTGAGATCTGATAGAGATGATAATTATATTTTTGGTATTTTTGGTTTAATAAAACAGCAAATAAACAACGGCAAAATAAATTAAAGGGAAAGTAATATGATAGAGATAGACCCGGGGCCCATAGTTTTCTCTAGTGGCTTCTCTCATGATAGCGATATTCTACGGTGGGTAAACAAATTACTGTCGAGCAATTGATAGAAAAGGGAATAATTATGAGACTATCTAGGCATGATCATTGTATATAGCCATCACGTCCGAGACAAGTAGACCGACTCCTGCCTGCATCTACTACAATTACTTCACACATCGACCGCTATCCAGCATGCATCTAGTGTATTGAGTTCATGAGAACCGAGTAACGCCTTAAGCAAGATGACATGATGTAGAGGGATAAACTCAAGCAATATGACGAAAACCCCATCTTTTTATCCTCGATGGCAACAATACAATACGTGCCTTGCTGCCCGTACTGTCACCGGGAAAGGACACCGCAAGATTGAACCCAAAGCCAAGCACTTCTCCCATTGCAAGAACTATAGATCTAGTAGGCCAAACCAAACCAATAATTCGAAGAGACTTGCAAGGATATTATGAGAAAACATAAAAATTTCGGAGAAGAACCAAATATATTTCATAGATAACCTTGATCATAAACTCACAATTCACTGGATCTCGACAAACACACCGCAAAAAGAGATTACATCGAATAGATCTCCTCGAAGACCAAGGAGAACTTTGTATTGAGATCCGGAGAGAGAGAAGAAGCCATCTAGATACTAGCTATGGACCCGAAGGTCTGTGGTAAACTACTCACAACTCATGGCGAGGGCGATGATGATGATGATGAAGGCCTCCGTGATGGATCCCCCTCTCGGAACAAGCTCCAAGATGGGATCTCCGCGGGAACAGCATCTACGGCGGTGGAATTAGGGTTTTCTCTGTGCATATGGAGTTTCTGGGGTACGTAGGCATATATAGGAGGAAGAGGGGCACCAACGGCCACCGGGCCTGCCCTCGAGGCAGGGGGCGTGCCCTGAGAAGGGGGGCGCGCCCCCCACCCTCGAGGGTGGGCCCCCTATCCTCTGGCTTGGCCCCAAAGTTTATCTCGCGTGATTTTCTCGAAAAATATCTCCTGCGAAGGTTTCATTCCCTTTGGACTCCGTTTGATACTCCTTTTCTGCAAAACCCTGAAATAGGCAAGAAAACCAATCTGGATTGGGCCTTTAGGTTAGTGGGTTAGTCCCAAAAATGATATAAAAGTGAATGATAAAGCCCATTAAACATCTAAGACTTTATAAATAATAGCATGGAACAATCAAAAATTATAGATACGTTGGAGACGTATCAAGCATCCCCAAGCTTAATTCCTGCTCGTCCTCGAGTAGGTAAATGATAAAGAAGGAATTTTTGATTTGGAATGCTAACCAATATAGTTTTTCAATGTAATTCTCTTAATTATGGCATGAATGTTCAGATCTGAAGGATTCAAAATAAAAGTCTATATTGACATAAGAAATAACAATACTTCAAGCAATACTAAGAAAGCAATCATGTCTTCTCAAAATACTATGGCTAAAGAAAGTTATCCCTACAAAATCATATAGTGTTGGCTATGCTCCCTTGCTATCACACAAAATATTCATATCATGCACAACCCTGATTTCAGCCAAGAATTAGTTATGAATGCTCTATCTTTTCAAACCTTTCAACTTTCACGCAATACATGAGCGTGAGCCATGGATATAGCACCATGGGTGGAATAGAGGTGGTTGTGGAGAAGACAAAAAGAGGGAGAAAGTCTCACATCGACTAGGCGTATCAACGGGTTATGGAGATGCCCATCAACAGATATCAATGTGACTGAGTAGGGATTGCCATGCAGCGGATGCACTAGAGCTCAATATGAATGAAAGCTCAACAAAAGAAATTAGTGCGTGTGCATCCAACTTGCTTGCTGAAAGAACATGCGGCGCCCCCATGTTTGGTTTTGGTAATTGATGACAATCTCTATGGACTAATGGTTGCCTTGAGTTATATTTGAAGGGTTTGTCCATAGGCTTTTCTTGGAGTTCATTTGTTGGTTTCAAGGAGAGTTCGTGATGACCAAGGTGCTATTAAGGAATTATCCAAATATTGGTCTTGTGAGTGTTGAGCTTATTGCAAGCATGTCTTGAAGAAGAAGAGTGTGTTATCATTCATGTTTACCTTCAAGACATCATCCAAATGAAGAGAGTTGGAAAGATTCAAGGTTGATCAAGACTAAGTGAAGGAGTGAATCAAGTTGATCAACACACAAAGCGTAGAAGATGTACCGAGAGGGATCAAGCAATCCTATGGTATGGTAAGCATTGTCAATCACGCTTTGTGTACTAACCCATGGTCTTTGTGAGAGTTCTTTGTGGGGTTAGGTTGCGGTGTGCAAGTTCAGGTGGAGCATCACGAAGAGATCAAGTGCTTGAATCTTGCCGTCCATTGTCGTGACAATGGACTTGTGAAGATATGCCGAAGAGTGGCTCACCCATAGAGGAGTATGGGGGAGCAATCTACTAGTCTTCACCGAGACAACGCAATCAAGAAAGGTGGTCCAACTTGAGGAAGTCAAGATCGTCTACATCTAGCTCAAGTGGACTTTGTGCAAAGCAAAGGTTTTCCCTTGATAGGTTTTCTATTTTACCGGTCTCATGGTGGTAGTTGGAGACCGGGTTATATGATCGTTTGCCGTACTATCAAGGGGGGCTCTCAAGTTGGTACCTTGATCGTATCATTAGTAGAGAGCTCAAACCATTGCATCCTTGCATCATGTTTCTTGGTTCTTGTTTGCTTCTCTTTGTGAAACTTAGATCTTATGGTCATCTTGATGACAAGCTTGAGTTCATCGAAAACGGAGTTCACATGCGTCTTCTATGATGTTTTCGGTGTTGGAGGTTTTACCGGTCTTATCCGAGAAAGGGTTCTCACCATTTTCTTATGGGAATTTTGTAATTTGCTTCTTATTAATATTTCTATCAAGATTGTGTTAGCCCTTGTCGCTAGCTTTCCAACAAACTTGGTTTCATCGAATTCGGAGTCCGTATGCAAAAGTTGTGGTCGTTTTGGTGTACTGAAAAGGCTGCAGCGGTACTACCGCGGGTTGGAGCGGAAGTAATTTTTTACTACCGCTTTCGGGAGCGGTACTACCGCTTGGAGCAGTACTACCGCGGCTACTTCCGTGGCTACTTCCGTTGGGGACCAAAAACTCGTCACAAGTCCAGCGGTGGTAGGCACGGATGTAATTTTTTAGTACCGCTCGCAAGCAGTAGTACCGCTACCCTTAGCAGTAGTACCGCTACCCCTAGTGGTAGTACCGTGAGGTCAAGTGGTACTACCGCTCCGACGGTTCTTCTAGCCATTTTGCCTCCTCGATGTTGTTTTTCAAAGGGGTACTACCTCCCTAGCGGTAGTACCGCTCCTGGAGCGGTAGTACCGCTCTGTGCGGGCTGTGAGCATAATGGTTGGATTTTCCCCCACCTATAAAAGGGGGACTTCTTCCCCAATGAACCTAATCTTTTTGAGCTCGTGTTCTTCCCCCTTTGTTGACCGTCTTCGAGCTTGCTATCTCTCAATCCCTCCATGGATTCTTGCTAGTTTTGAGGGGAAAAGAGAGAGGAGATCTAGATCCACATTTCCACCAATCACTTTCTCCTCTAGGTGAGAGGAACCCCTTGGATCTTGATCTTGGAGTTCTTGGTGTTCTCCTTCTTGTTCTTCCTCTCATGTCCCTCCCTAGCATTAGTTGATTTGGTGGGATTTGAGAGAGAAGGACTTGGGCACTCCGTGTGCCCTTGCCATTGCATTTGGTGCATCGGTTTGAGTTCTCCACGGTGATACGTGGAAGTGAAGTTGAGAAGCTTATTACTCTTGGGTGCTTGGTACCCTTGAGCTTGTTCCTCTTGGGTGCTTGGGCGCCCTAGCCGGTTGTGGTCACCTCGGAGCCATATTCCATTGTGGTGAAGTTTCATGGTGTCGTTGGGGAGATAGCCCCAACCTTGGTGTTCAGAGCTCAATCATTGTGGTGTAAAGCTCCCGGCAAGCGTCGGGGGTCTTCAATTAGGTTGTGGAGATCGCCCCGAGCAATTTGACGGGTTCTGGTGACCGCCTCCAAGGGTTGCCAAAGTGTACGGGTTCGGTGACCGCCCCCAAGGGTTGCCATTTGTACGGGTTCGGTGACCGCCCTCAAGGGTCCCTTAGTGGAATCACGGCATCTTGCATTGTGCGAGGGCGTGAGGAGATTACGGTGGCCCTAGTGGCTTCTTAGGGAGCATTGTGCCTCCACACCGCTCCAAACGGAGATTAGCATCCGCAAGGGTGTGAACTTCGGGACACATCGTCGTCTCCGCGTGCCTTGGTTATATCTTACCGGAGCCCTTTACTTATGCACTATACTTTGTGATAGATATATTGTTTCTTGTCATGTATCTTGCTATCACCTAGTTGTTTATCTTGCTTAGCATAAGTTGTTGGTGCACATAGGTGAGCCTAGTTGTTGTAGGTTTTGTGCTTGACAAATTAACCGCCAGGTTTATTCCGCATTTGTTCAATCCTAAACCATAATTATTTTAAAGCGCCTATTCACCCCCCCCCCTCTAGGCGACATCCACGATCTTTCAATTGGTATCAGAGACTCATCTCTCTTTACAGGGCTTAACCGCCTAGAGAGTAAGGATGTCGACTAGGGGTCTAGGTTTCTCTGACACTCTTAGTTTCGATGGCACAAATTTTGATGTTTGGGTAATTCGCATGCTTAATCTATTTAGGGTCATGGACCCGAATTTAGAGCGAATTGTAGATATGGGGTTTTCTCCTCCAAAGGATCCACAAATATTATCTTTAGAGGATGAGAAAAACTCTTATCTCAATGCTCAAGCTTCTAATGTGCTTTTTGATGCTTTGAGCAATGTAGTTATATTTCAACTCATGCCGTTCCGGGATGCTCATGAGTTGTGGACAAAGCTTCAAGATAAATATGGTGTGTCCAAGAATTGTGGGGATGATTGTGCTCCCTCCACCTCCGACCGTACGTGTTTTCTTCTCAACTTATTCTACTTCACCTACATGTGGTTTGCCACAAGGTAACGATATGGTGAGTAGTGTTGGTCATTGCAATGATGATAGTATGCTTATTGTGGATGATCCTTCATCACTATCTTATTGCAATGCATATTCTTTGGACTTTAACACTTCGAGCACCCTACATGTTTCACATGCTTGTGTTGATAGTCCTTGCATATCATGTAGAAATTGCTTGACTAAAACTCATGATGATATGCTTGCTATATCTTGTTTCCATGATAAAAATGCATCTATTTCCTCGAATTGTTATGCTAACAATGTAGTGGAAACCCAACACCCCATGGAACAAGATGTAGTCTTGAATGGTACTTCAAGGGATCCTACATCATCATCTATCGCGTTTTGCCTTATGGCTAAGGCTTCAAAGGTATCTCAGACTTTGAACCCCAATATATCTTGTGATGATAGTGATGATTACAATGATGATGATGTAGAAAATGATGAAGAGAATGATAATGTTGCCTCCTTAAAAGTTAAGGGGGAAATGATTTTTAAACCTCTTCTTAAGAATAAATTAGCTCATTCCAACTTTATGGAAATCATGTCTATTGCCATTGAGGGCAAGAAATATATTGATGAGTTGGAATCTCATCTAGAGGAGCATGAGGTCACCATTGAGAAAATGGAAGGTCATGAGCGTGATTACGCTAATGAGATCGCCGACCTCTCGCAAGCTCTTGAACTTGAACAAACCACCAAGGAATCTCTTGAGGAGACTTTTGCTCAAGAACTATCTAGAATAAAGGAATCCCGTGATAGTGCTCTCGAGGTGGCTAATGATTTTGAAACTAAAAATGAGAAGCTTGAAGTTGCACATGCTAAACTCCTTGAGGATTCTGAGCACCTAGAAAATGGCTCAAGGCTCATTAAGAGTGAGCTCATCAAACACACCGAGTCTCATGCTCAACTTAAAGCTTCATATTCTAAAGAGCTTGCCAAGTTGCCTTCTCCTCTTGCTATTATTGATGATGCTTGTGCTACTAACTCTATTTCTAGTGAAGCATCCATTTTGAAGGAGAATGTTGAGCTAAGGGCTCAACTTGAGTTGCTATCTAGCAATTATTGGAGATTGGAAGAAAGTCATGTAAAGCTCACAAGATCTCATGATGATCTTCTAGTATCCCATAATGTGCTAAAGATAGCTCACGAGGCTATGATCATCAAGGTAACATCTAGTGAGTCTCATGTGGTCGCTAGCACTACTTCTAGTCAAAATGCTATATTGCCATGTGCTAGTCCTCTTAATTCATCTATGCATAACATTGGTACATCTTGTGATGAATTACTTTCATTGGCTTGTTGCTCTAACAATGAAGCCTATACTTCCTCTAGTACTTGTGTTGATACTAACCATGTAGAGGAAATCAAAGAGCTCAAGTCCCAAGTCTCTTCCTTGAAGAAAGACTTGGAAAAGTGTCATGAAGGGAAGTCCACACTCAACAATATCTTGAGTGTGCAAAAATACCCCAATGACAAAGGTGGACTTGGATTCAACTCCAACAAGAAGAAGAAGTCCAAGAGCAACAAGAAGAAGGGCCAAGAACAACTCAAGAATTCGGCCAAGATTATTTGCTTCAAGTGCAAAATTGAAGGGCATCATGTTAGATCTTGCACATTGAAGAAGAAGGTCATTAGTGACAAGCAACAAGGGAAGAGGCCACAAGTTCAATCTCATGCTCAACCACAAGTTGGAGAAAGGTCACTTCCCAAGAAGACTCATGGTAATGCTTCTCATTTTGAGAAATCAAATGAGAGAAAGTGAAGAGTAGATGTTGCTACCTATGCCGTGAGAAGGGTCACCTTGCTTCTTCATGGACTAGTGGTAACTTATCCAACCCAATTATTATTGATGATGTCTATTTTCTTGGGAAGGATAATGTTGGCAATGTGTTTGCCAAGTTTGTTGGTACTCAAAGTGGTGTCAAGAAAAGAACCATTTGGGTGGCAATGCCTATTGTGACTAACCTCTTAGGACCCAACTTGGTTGGGGACCAACAAGCTAAAACTTGATCAATAGGCGTTGTTGGAGGGCATTGGAGACTTGGGTACATTATGAAGAATTAAGGGGTCTTCATCATTCATATTGTCTCAAGCCAAGTCACTCGGATTATCAAGTTTCTATCTTATATCCAAGTTCCTCCTTGCGCTAACTCGTGCTTAAATTGTTTACATTGAAAGTTACTTGCCCCTTTGCATGTTTTGGTTTTGTTCCTTGCATGTGTTTGTATATGTTGTGCGTCCAATTTGTGTATCTTGAGAAATCAAGTATGTGTATATTGGTGTGTACATCATGTATGTGTGTGTCGTGCGTTGAGCCTTTGTGCATCTTGCTTTTATCTTAGTTGGCTCATGTGAGAGATCAATGGAACATACCATTTTGGGCGAGTGATGTGCTTTGTGCACCTCACAATCCTATAAATGTGTGTACATGAGGAATACCATCTAGTATTGATATTACAAGATTATCTAGTCTCTATGTGGTATGTCTTCTCATGAAAAATTCAAATTCTAAATGGTCCATTAGTTATCTCTTGTTGGTTCTCTTTTGCATCTTGGTATTTTTTTTCATTGGTATCACATTATGGGGGAGTAATATTCTATGTGCATATTACAAGCCTAGAAAATGTGTACATTTGAGATATTGTCACCTAGTATTGATATTATAAATTATGTTGTTCCTAGGTGGCATGTTAGGTCTACAAGTTGCAAAGTTTCTTTCGTGTTTGGTGTGAAGATGATGCTGCATGTGCTTGCAATCTACCACCGAGAATTATCTCCAAATACCTCTTGTCTTTGACAATTGGTAATCCTTTATGTGGTGGAAATTATTGATCATCTTTACATTGTCTTTTGGTTTTATTTGTCTTATCTCTTGCCAAGTTGTGTCAACTCCCATTGCCTTCCGTGCCACTTGTGGATCTTGTTATTTTATTGTTTTTTTTTCAAGTGTTTTCTAGATAAAGTGAAAGTGGTGATCGCACCTTGTGCATTTTGTATTCAAATGCAAATTCTCTTTAATGCACAATTCTTGGGGGAGCTATCCTATTTTTGATAGAACACTCATCTTGTGATCAATATCAAGTGTGTGTTGATGGAAGGCAAGCCGTTTCTTTTTGGTACTTTGTGCCATCATGAAACTTTGTAGATGGGTTGGTTTGTTTGGAACCATCCTCTCTTTTGGGAGTGCCATATATTTCCTTTTGCGTGTATCAATGGATATCTCATTCCTTGATGTATCTTCTAAATAGATATCTTCCAAGTGATGATTTCTCCATTTGGTATCCTATTTTCACTTGGTATTTCTTTTTCTTTTTGTTTCGTTTCTTGAAAGTCTCGAGCATGCATATTTACTTCATGTATTTTCTTTGGCATGCTTTCTTTCTTTAAGCCAATATATAAGGGAAACTCCACCTAGTCTCAATTTGGATGAGATGTGCATGAAATTCATTTTCATATATAAATGCACATATGTTTGTGGAGTTTTTCCTATGTATTTGTGTTTCTAACTCTTTGGTCCCAATGAGTTTGGGTACCATTTTGTTTGTGTTGGTGTTCTAGGAACAATTGGAGATGCATTGGATGCTCGGCTCAGTCAAAAGGAAGGTGCTGTCACCATGTGCTTATTGGAGTCAAGCTAGGATGATCAATGAACTACTATCTACCTTCAATTGGTATCTACTACATCCTTCCAATGGTATCTCGGTAACAAGTATCACCATCTACTTCATGCACACATTTCTTGCACCAACCTTGTGTAGGTAGTATCATGGCATGTTAGTCATTACTTCTTATGATACTTGTTTCCTTTCTCAAAGCATCCCAACAATGATCCCTTGTTGCTAGTTGTGATGTCTTTGATGCTTGTGTGGTTGGAACTCATTTATGTACAATAAGAACATATCTAGCCATGTGCTATGCCTTCAAGCAAATATCTTATTGGTATATTTATGACTTCCTTGGGGGATATCTTATTCATTCCTTTTTGCAACAATTTAGTGTGTACATCCTTCTTTGTGGATTGATATCATCATGATCTTCATCTACCTAGAATCTTATTCACTTGAGAGAAGTTGCATATCTATTTGATATCCCCTTCTTTCACGTCCACCTTTTCGTTCCTGTTTTATTTCTTTGGTGGCTCCGTGAAGGTGTGTGTCTCGAGTGCGGATCTTATATCGTTGCATCTTGATGCACTCTTTTGTGGTGAAGATCTTTTTTTTCTCTTGCTTGTCTTGATGAGGCTCTTGCCATTTCTATTGGTATCCCTCCTCATGACAAAGCTATCCTTTTTATATCTTCACCACAGGTTGTCACAAGCATAGGTTATTTATATGATTAGTAGTGAGCTTGTGAACCCATTTGCTGTTGTGTGTGGGAATGATAGGCCTTGCACTGTGTATCTCATTCATTCAAGACTATATTGATGCTTAATGTTCTTCCATACATTAGTCTTCTCATGTGCTTTGCCATGTCTCACACACATCTTTTTGGTTGAGCCTACTCTTAAGTTGTCTCTTTTATATGTTGCTCAACCATGTGTTTATTGCAAGTGCCAGGCTTTGTTTCCTTCATGCTCACTTGCACTTAGTGTAAGTTTCTATTGATTGTGGGGGAGTGATGATCCTATTTTGTGCACTTGGTATCCTAATGAAAATATTCTAAGGAGTGCACAAATTATGGGGAGCTTCACTAGTGTCTTTAGAACACTCTGTTGCTATGTCGTGAGGTTCTATTGATCTTGGGGAAGCGACGATCCTATTTTGTGCTCGTTCTATCCAATTACAAAACTAAATTATGCACAAAACATGGGGAGCTTCTCTAGTTTCTCTAGGACACTCCTTCGCTCATATCATAATATCTTTTATTCTTGTGGCATGTAGGATCATTGGTCTAGTTGGGTCAATTGGTATCTTTTGATAGCTTGATTCAATTGGTATCCTTTGATTGCTTGATTGTGTGTTTTTCATGTTTTTCACCCTTTGTTATGCCTTTGTGGCATATCATTCTTTTGCAATCTTTGGGCCTCAATATAGTTTGTCTTCCTCCAAGTATTTATAGTTGGATATATGTATTGCATTCCACTCTCTATTTTGAGGAAAACGCAATTAATAGAGGAACACAATTTATATTGGCCTTCTAAGCTATTCGCCCATTTTGGCAATCGATGCCAATGGGGGAGAAGTTTCACAGAGTTTAGTTTTGTGAGGAAGTTTAGAGAGTTGTCTCTTCTCTCTTCTTGTTTTGGTTTTGTTCCTAAGCTTTTGCATCTCATGCGCATACATTATTGTTGCATGGTATGGTGATGCATAATTCCTTATATAAACTCTCTTGAAAGTGATTGTCATCAATTACCAAAATGGGGGAGATTGAAAGAACATGCGGTGCCCCCATGTTTGGATTTGGTAATTGATGACAATCTCTATGGACTAATGGTTGCCTTGAGTTATATTTGAAGGGTTTGTCCATAGGCTTTTCTTGGAGTTCATTTGTTGGTTTCAAGGAGAGTTTGTGATGACCAAGGTGCTATTAAGGAATTATCCAAATATTGGTCTTGTGAGTGTTGAGCTTATTGCAAGCATGTCTTGAAGAAGAAGAGTGTGTTATCATTCATGTTTACCTTCAAGACATCATCCAAATGAAGAGAGTTGGAAAGATTCAAGGTTGATCAAGACTAAGTGAAGGAGTGAATCAAGTTGATCGACACACAAAGCGTAGAAGATGTACCGAGAGGGATCAAGCAATCCTATGGTATGGTAAGCATTGTCAATCACGCTTTGTGTACTAACCCATGGTCTTTGTGAGAGTTCTTTGTGGGGTTAGGTTGCGGTGTGCAAGTTCAAGTGGAGCATCACGAAGAGATCAAGTGCTTGAAGCTTGCCGTCCATTGTCGTGACAATGGACTTGTGAAGATATGCCGAAGAGTGGCTCACCCATAGAGGAGTATGGGGGAGCAATCTACTAGTCTTCACCGAGACAACGCAATCAAGAAAGGTGGTCCAACTTGAGGAAGTCAAGATCGTCTACATCTAGCTCAAGTGGACTTTGTGCAAAGCAAAGGTTTGCCCTTGATAGGTTTTCTATTTTACCGGTCTCGTGGTGGTAGTTGGGAGACCGGGTTATAGGATCGTTTGCCATACTATCAAGGGGGGCTCTCAAGTTGGTAGCTTGATCGTATAGTTAGTAGAGAGCTCAAACCATTGCATCCTTGCATCATGTTTCTTGGTTCTTGTTTGGTTCTCTTTGTGAAACTTAGAGCTTATGGTCATCTTGATGACAAGCTTGAGTTCATCGAAAACGGAGTTCACATGCGTCTTCTATGATGCTTTCGATGTTGGAGGTTTTACCGGTCTTATCCGAGAAAGGGTTCTCACCATTTTATTATGGGCCTTTTGTAATTTAATTCTTATTGATATTTCTATCAAGATTGTGTTAGCCCTTGTCGCTAGCTTTCCAACAAACTTGGTTTCATCGAATTCGGAGTCCGTATGCAAAAGTTGTGGTCGTTTTGGTGTACTGAAAAGGCTGCAGCGGTACTACCGCGGGTTGGAGCGGAAGTAATTTTTTCCTACCGCTTTCGGGAGCGGTACTACCGCTTGGAGCAGTACTACCGCGGCTACTTCCGTGGCTACTTCTGCTCGGGACCAAAAACTCGTCACAAGTCCAGCGGTGGTAGGCACGGATGTAATTTTTTAGTACCGCTCGCAAGCAGTAGTACCGCTACCCTTAGCAGTAGTACCGCTACCCTTAGCAGTAGTACCGCTACCCCTAGCGGTAGTACCGTGAGGTCAAGCGGTACTACCACTCCGACGGTTCTTCTGGCCTTTTTGCCTCCTCGGTGTTGTTTTTCAAAGGGGTACTACCTCCCTAGCGGTAGTACCGCTCCTGGAGCGGTAGTACCGCTCTGTGCGGGCTGTGAGCATAACGGTTGGATTTTCCCCCACCTATAAAAGGGGGTCTTTTTCCCCAATGAACCTAATCTTTTTGAGCTCGTGTTCTTCCCCCATTGTTGACCTTCTTCGAGCTTGCTATCTCTCAATCCCTCCATGGATTCTTGCTAGTTTTGGGGGGAAAAGAGAGAGGAGATCTAGATCCACATTTCCACCAATCACTTTCTCCTCTAGGTGAGGGGAACCCCTTGGATCTTTATCTTGGAGTTCTTGGTGTTCTCCTTCTTGTTCTTCCTCTCATTTCCCTCCCTAGCATTAGTTGCTTTGGTGGGATTTGGGAGAGAAGGATTTGAGCACTCCGTGTGCCCTTGCCATTGCATTTGGTGCATCGGTTTGAGTTCTCCACGGTGATATGTGGAAGTGAAGTTGAGAAGCTTATTACTCTTGGGTGCTTGGTACCCTTGAGCATGTTCCTCTTGGGTGCTTGGGCGCCCTAGACGGTTGTGGTCACCTCGGAGCCATATTCCATTGTGGTGAAGTTTCGTGGTGTCGTTGGGGAGATAGCCCCAACCTTGGTGTTCGGAACTCAATAATTGTGGTGTAAAGCTCCGGGCAAGCGTCGGGGTCTTCAATTAGGTTGTGGAGATCGCCCCGAGCAATTTGACGGGTTCCGGTGACCGCCCCCAAGGGTTGCCAAAGTGTACGGGTTCGGTGACTGCCCCCAAGGGTTGCCATTTGTACGGGTTCGGTGACCGCCCTCAAGGGTCCCTTAGTGGAATCACGACATCTTGCATTGTACGAGGGCGTGAGGAAATTATGGTGGCCCTAGTGGCTTCTTGGGGAGCATTGTGCCTCCACACCACTCCAAACGGAGATTAGCATCCGCAAGGGTGTGAACTTTGGGATACATCGTCGTCTCCGCGTGCCTCGGTTATCTCTTACCCGAGCCCTTTACTTATGCACTATACTTTGTGATAGATATATTGTTTCTTGTCATATATCTTGCTATCACCTAGTTGCTTATATTGCTTAGCATAAGTTGTTGGTGCACATAGGTGAGCCTAGTTGTTGTAGGTTTTGTGCTTGACAAATTAACCACTAGGTTAATTCCGCATTTGATCAAGCCTAAACCGTAATTATTTTAAAGCGCCTATTCACCCCCCCCCCCTCTAGGCGACATCCACGATCTTTCACTTGCTCACGAAGACCTAGGGCATTTGAGGAAGCCCATCGTTGGAATATAAAAGCCAAGTTCTATAACGAGAATTCCCACTAGTATATGAAAGTGACTAAGCATGAGACTCTCTACAATGAAGAACATGGTGCTACTTTGAAGCACAAGTGTGGAATAAGATAGTAGCAATTGTCCCTTTTTTCTTTTTCTTTTTTTTTCTTTTTTTTCTAATTTTTTTGGGCCTTTCTTATTTTCTTTTGCCTTAATTTTTTTTTGCGGAGGGGCTTTATAGATTCAGCATTTCCTCCCATGGGACAATGCTCTATAAATGATGATCATCACACTTTCATTACAACACAAGATTACAACTCAATACTACAACAACAAAGTATGACTCTATATGAATGCCTCTGGCAGTGTACCGGTATGTGCAATGAAACAAGAGTGACATGTATAAAAATTATGCATGGTGGCCTTGCCACAAATACGATGTCAACTACATGATCATGCAATGGCAATATGACAATATGATGCGTGTCATATAAACGGAACGGTGGAAAGTTGCATGGCAATATATCTTGGAATGGCTATGGAAATGCCATGATAGGTAGGTATGGTGGCTGTTTTGAGGAACAAAATGGTGGCTGTTTGGAGGAAGGATATATAGTGGGTTTATGGCACCGGCGAAAGTTGCGTGATACAAGAGATGCTAGAAATGGTGGAAGGGTGAGAGTGCGTATAATCCATGGACTCAAAATTAGTCATAAGAACTCATAATTATTGCAAAAATCTACGAGTCATCAAAACAGAGCAATCAACGCATGCCCTTAGGGGGGAGGTTGGTAGGAGTTAACCATCGCGCCCCCCGACCTCCACACAAAGGTTGACACTCTACAAATACCTAATGCTTTAACTTAGTCACACAACGGTTCACCATACGTGCATGCTACGGGAATCACTAACCTTAACACAAATATTTCTCAATATCATAATTACTACACTAGCATGACTCTAATATCACTATCCTCACGCCTCAAAACAATTATCAAGCATCCAACATCTCTTTCTACTCAATGCACTTAGTGTGATTTTTTTTACTATATTGACATTGGATTTCTATCATGTGAAGACTAGTTTCTTTAGCCTAAGCACTTTACCATGCTGTTTTAATAGACTTTCAAATAGATCTAAGTGAAGCATGAGAGTTCAACAATTTCTACAAAATATTACCACCACCGTGCTCTAAAAGATATAACTGAAGCACTAGAGCAAAAGCTATTCAACTCAAAAGATATAAGTGAAGCATATAGAGTGTTCTAACAATTTCTAGGGCATATTTAACTCTCTCAAATATGTGTGTCGATCAAGGATGATTGTGGCAAACTAACAAGCGAAGACTCAAATTATACAAGACGCTCCAAGCAAAACACATAGCATGTTGCGAATAAAAATATAGCTCCAAGTATAGTTACCGATGGATGAAGACGAAAGAGGGGATGCCTTCCCGGAGCATCCCGAAGCTTAGGATTTTGATTATCTTGAATTTACTTGGGGTGACATGGGCATCCCGAATCTTAGGCCTTTGCTACTCCTTGTTCCATAGTCCATCAAAGCAATACTCAAAACTTGAAAACTTCACAACACAAAACTTAGACAAAAATTCTCGTGAGCTCCGTTTGTAAGAGAAAGCAAACCACCACTAAAAGGTACAGCAAGGAATTCATTCATTGTTTATATTGGTGTTAAACCTACTGTAATCCAAGTTCTCTATGGTTCATATCCTCCAATATTACTCATAGATGCATCGGAATTAGCAAACAACACATGAAAAACAGAATCTGTCAAAAACAGAACAGTCTGTAGTAATCTGCTGGGTTCGCCTAATTCTGGAACTCCAAAAAATTCAAACTAAATTTATAAATTTGCGCAATTTGTCTACCAATCAGCAGAAAAAAAGAATCAATTAAAAAGCGGCCTCCAGTAAAATCTGAAGACTACTTTAGCGAGCGTTAACGATTCTGTTTTTCACAGCAAGATCATATAAACTTCACACAAGTCTTACCAAAGGTTCTACTTGGCGCAAACACTAAACAAAACATGAAAACACATCTAATCAGAGGATAGATGCAATATTTATTCCCTAACAGCAACAAAAACAAAAAACATAAAATTGGGTTGCCTCCCAACAAGAGATATCGTTTTACGCCCCTAGCTAGGCACGATACAAGATATATCTAGGTATTGCCATCTTTGATCTTCGCTTTTTTAACGGTGTCAAGCTCGAATCCGGGAGGTTCTTTGCATTTCCCATCATATTCAGAAATCTTAAGATCTAAAGCATCCAACCGCTTATTCGAAAGGGTAATCAACATATTCATGCGGTGGAGATTCCCACTAACACTCTTAAGGGGTTCAAGGGATTTTTGTAATATTTTTGTCACTTCGCAAATTTTCTCAAAAACTTGCGTCCCTTCCGAGGTTGAGTTTGACTCCTTTTGGGGAGGTAGTGTTCCCACTATTACCTCTATGATTTCATGCGTGAAACTAGGATCAACTTCGATAAAATTTCCTTTGGCAACACAATCCAAGAGTTGTCTATGAGACATATTCAATCCAACATAAAAATTGCGAAGCAAGATTCTAAAATTCACTTCTAAGGTGCACTTACGATAAGATTCCATCATTCTAAACCAAGCATCTTTTAAGTTTTCTCCTAGCCTTTGCTTGAAGTGAAGTACTTCAAACTCGGGAGACGAAGGAGCGGATAAGGGGCTAGCCATAATGACAAGCAAGCAAGCTGCACACGAGCAGACAAGAAGCAAGAGAACAGAAACACACGGCGCAAGAAGGGCATATAAAACGGCAAAGGTAAAGTGGGGGAGAGGAAGACGAGAGGCAAATATATGTAATGCGAAGGATAAGGGTTTGTGATAGGTACTTGGTATATGACTATTGCGTAAGCCTCCCCGGCAACGGCGCCAGAAATTCTTCTTGCTACCTCTTGAGCTTGCGTTGTTTTCCCTCGAAGAGGAAAGGGAGATGCAGCATAGTAGCGTAAGTATTTCCCTCAGTTCTTGAGAACCAAGGAATCAATATTGTAGGAGACCACACGCCAGTCCCTCGCACCTGCACAAACAAATAAGAACTTCGCAGCCAACGCGATAAAGGGTTGTTAATCCCTTTACGGTCACTTACGATAGTGAGATCTGATAGAGATGATAATTATATTTTTGGTATTTTTGGTTTAATAAAATAGCAAATAAACAACGGAAAAAGAAATTAACAAGAAAGTAATATGATATAGATAGACCCGGGGGCCATAGATTTCTCTAGTGGCTTCTCTCATGATAGCGATATTCTACGGCGGGTAAACAAATATCTGTCGAGCAATTGATAGAAAAGCGAATAATTATGAGACTATCTAGGCATGATCATTGTATATAGGCATCATGTCCGAGACAAGTAGACCGACTCCTGCCTGCATCTACTACTATTACTCCACACATCGACCGCTATCCAGCATGCATCTCGTGTATTGAGTTCATGAGAACAGAGTAACGCCTTAAGCAAGATGACATGATGTAGAGGGATAAACTCAAGCAATATGATGAAAACCCCATCTTTTTATCCTCGATGGCAACAATACAATACGTGCCTTGCTGCCCCTACTATCACTGGGAAAGGACACCACAAGATTGAACCCAAAGCCAAGCACTTCTGTGACGCCCGAGACCGACGTCCCAGAAGATTCCAGAAGCTTCCCGAAGATTCCAGATGTTCCGGGGTCTCCCGTGTGTTTCTTTCGAGCTTGTGTTATTTATTTTTGCATTGCATCATGTCATCATGCCATCATGTCATTTTATTTTTTTTTGCATCTCAACCTAATAATCCGTGTGGGCCTTCGGTCCATTTAAATCGAGGGAAGATGTCTTCTCTTTATAACATATAAAAGCCTCCTAATAATTATGGAGCTATATTTAAAATAGTCCATTTGTTGGACATCACCGTAACACACTTGCAATATTTTCTCCATGCATTTCTATCTCAATTCTTGCCTCAAACCTTGCTATAATTCTTTCCGTTGTTTCGAGGCTCCTCCAAAAAAGTCTAAACTCCTTGAGGCAAGCTATTTATTTAGTTTGCACTTCCTTTGTGTTGGAACTATTTTTGTGAGGTTGGAATTAATCCGTAAAGCCTTACAAAAATGTCCATCATTTTATTCTTTCTTTCTTTGCCTCTTTTCTTTATTTTTGGCTCTCCCTATTTGTTTTTTCTGCTAAGTTATATAAAAGGGCAGCAGCAGTTTTTAAATCCAGCAGGACCTCAGCCTCCAGGGCCTCACACCAGCCGCTTGGGCCATCTCCCTTCGGCCCAGGCCACCTCGAGGCCCAGGCCGACCGACCGAAACCCTACCCCGACGCCAGAGCCTCGATCTTTCCTCCCAGTCGCCGCCGCCACTCATTCCTCTCCTCCCGCTCGTTCCCTCCCTTCCCGAGCGCGCCCTCGCAGCCCCGCAGGCCGACCCCCTCCTCCACGGCGCCCCAGGCCGAGGTCCCGCGGCCCTCCTTCTCCGTCGCCAGGCCCGGGCGCCCCCATGCCTCGTCCTTCCGCGCCTCGGCAGGTGCCCGGCCGGCCAGGGCAGCAGCGCCCCACGAGCAGGTTCTCCTCCTCGCCCCGTTCGTCGGCCGCGGATCCCGCCTCCGCCCGGGAGCAGCCCGCGCCCTGCGGCTCCCTCGCCTCTCCTCCGGCCGGCCAGAAGCGAGGACCCCGAGCGACCTCCTCCTGCGGCTCCCTCCGTTCTATGCGCCGAGCCGCGTCCAGCCTCCTCGCCTGGCCTCTGCCTCGCCTCGCGCGACGAGACCTCGCAGGCCCCAGCCTCCGGGAACCGCTGCTCCTCCTTTCCAGCAAGCCCCGTCCGCCACCAAGGCAGCCACCGGAGTCCGGCGTCCCCGTTCTGCTGCAGCGCCGAGGCCCCTGTCTCTGTTTCCGGCGCTGCCTAGCCTCGTGCTACCCTTGTTTTAGTTGCTGTAGTTGTTTTTGTTTTTTTTTGTTTTGTTTTGTGCCTGCTGTAATTTTGGACAGATGACCGTGTACGAGTCCGAGGATCCGTGAACATCTACAAAACGCCCGAGTTCGTCTACCGACGCCCGGAAAACGACAAGTACCCCTACATCCGTGTACGACACGTGTACCTCGACGACCGAACGACTACGAGCTCGAGAACGACTACTCGGAGACCCAAGTACCACTACCGTCGCCCGAACGTCTACCGTCGCCGAGTACCACTACTTCCCTCTACGGCCGTGTACAACTACTTCCTCTACTTCCACTACGTCCCTCGACGACTCGTTTCCGCCCCGAAACGAGAGTTTCGAAGGTATAACCCCGTGGATGACCCGTGAATGCTTGTTGTGGTTGTATGAAATGTCTCCCGTGTGTGCTTCGTGCCCGTTCCGACCTTTTGTTGAGCTCCTCGGTTGCCTCGTCGCCGACCCATGGGAACCCGGTAACGGGATCACCCCACCTCTTTCATCTTGTTCAACTCGTTCACTCCACCTTTTGTTTTGCACCGGTCCCTCACCGAGTTACCGGTACCGATATGATGCCATTGCCTCATTTCGGATCGTTGCCGTGGCACCCTTTCATTTCACCACGGTGACAATGCTTCTTATCCTCTTAAGTCAACCTGTTTATAAAATTGCATAAACTTGTTCATGTCATCCGCATCATTTAACAACATTATAAATGTTAATTGTTGTTGCTTTATAATTATTAAACATGCTCATGAGGATTTTTCCGGATATGTTGTTGTTATTTCCGGCCTCATTTAAATTGCCTAGTTAGTGTAGTTTTATTATGCTTCACCTCTTGCCATGTTAAAAACATTTAATCTTGTCTTGTAATTAACGAGAGTCAACTAAATAATTAATGTGGTGTTTCGTCAATATGCAACTCGTTGCATATTGATCTCCACTTAACTTGTAGTATTTGTTTGTGCACTTTGCCATGCCATGCATATTTAAACCGGACATGCATCATACTTGTTTGTGCATCGTGCCATGTTTATGCTTGTGTGTTTACCGTGTTGTTTGCTTCTTTCCGGTTGCTTCTCTTGTTAGCTTCGGTTTCGTTCCGGAGTTGTGAGGATCCGCTCGACTGTTGCTCCGTCTTCTTCTTGGATCCGTTCTTCTCCCTTGTGGAATCCCAGGCAAGATGACCGAACCCGGATACCATTACTATCTTTGCCTATTGCTAGTAGTTCCGCTCTATAGTTTTGCCTCGATGCCCATGTCTTTCTGTCAGCCTCCTACTTGTAACCAATTGCCATGTTTAACCACCCTACCTACGCAAACCGTTGCTTGGCTAAGTACGCTTCGCTCAGCCCCTCTTATAGCTTTGCTAGTTGCAGGTGAAGATCGAAGATGCTTGCTTCATGTTGAAGTTTGGTTGGGTTATATCACACTATATAAATGCTTAAAATGAAATCACCTATATACTGGCAGGGTGGAAGGCTAAGCCTTTTGCTTGGTGTTTTGTTCCACTCTTGCCGTTAGGATCCGTATAAGCCGGTGTTATGTTCCTTGATTATGCGTTCCTAACACGGTTGGGGTGTATGGGACCCCCTTGATAAACCGCTAAGTGCTAAGTCTTTTCCAGCAAATCCCAACATTGGTTCTATTTGCCTCATAATAACAACTTAATTAATTAATTAATTTGCATAAGGGGGACGCTCCTTGGAGATTCTTTTCTACATAGCAGGGGGGGCCAGTGCTGATGGTGTTGGTCCCAAACGGGGGTTCTGCGGGGCCGCCTTGGGGCAACCCGAGGTATTTGGTATCCACCCGTAGAATCGCCCATCCGGTCGTGTCCTGAGACCTAGATACGCGCGGCTACTATCAGGGTGTCGACACGCCGGGAGGATTTGCTGGATTAGCCTTACCTTAGTTCGGTTTAACTTGAGCACGGGATTCCGAGAATACTCGGGTCTTCCCAACTATGGAGTTGCGACTCCGCGGATCGTGGGCTTGTGATGGGCCAAGTTGGAACACCCCTGCAGGGTTTGAACTTTCGAAAGCCGTGCCCGCGGTTATGTGGCAGATGGGAGCTTGTTAATTCCGGTTGTAGATAACTTGACACAATGTTTCAATACACTACCCGCGTGTGTACCGTGACTGTCAATTTCCGAATAGGGATTCGGGAGTTGAACACGGTGGGGTTATGTTTGACCGGCTTTAGTTAGGATCACTTCGTGATCATCTTTCGACCGATGCACTTCTCTTCTCGCTCTCTTTTGCGTAAGTTAGTGCTAGTTGCTGCTGCAGACTCTTGTTTGTTCCTTCACCTCTCGTTCTTTCTTCAGCCTTGTCCTCACCCAAGGCTTAAATAGTCTTGTTACCCGGGAACGGGATTGCTGAGTCCTCTGTGGCTCACAGTTACTTCACCACACCAGTTGCAGGTCCAGCCGAGTTAAATGCAGGAGCTGGTTCAGTGCTTCACCAGGAGCTTGTTGAAGAGTTTGGCTGTTTGCTCGTGACGTTTCGATGTTCAGTAGTGGTTTCTACTAGGATTCGATCCTGACCTGTGGCTTTATGTTGTTTTGGTATCTTTCTTTTGGTTCTTCACCCGTAGTCGGGTTGTGATGTTCTGTATGATGATTGTTTATGTAATGTATTGTGTGAAGTGGCGAGTGTAAGCCAACTATCTCCTTTTGTATTTTAATCCCTCTTTTACATGAGTCGTGCAAAGATACCAAAACTTGAGATCATTCTAGGATGGACTTATGCCTTTAAGTCGTGCCTCGACACGTAGGAGGTATAACTCCATCCTGGGCATTACAACTTCTCCCATTGCAAGAACTATATATCTAGTAGGCCAAACGAAACCAATAATTCGAAGTGACTTGCAAGCATTTTATGAGCACACATAAAAAGTTCAGAGAAGAACCAAATATCTTTCATAGATAACCTTGATCATAAACTCACAATTCATCGGATCTCGACAAACATTCCGCAAAAAGAGATTACATCGAATAGATCTCCTTGAAGACCGAGGAGAACTTTGTATTGAGATCCGGAGAGAGAGAGAGAAGAAGCCATCTAGATACTAGCTATGGACCCGAAGGTCTGTGGCAAACTACTCACAACTCATGGTGAGGGAGATGATGATGATGATGAAGGCCTCCGTGATGGATCCCCCTCCCAGAACAGGCTCCAAGATGGGATCTCCACGGGAACAGCAGCTACGGCGGTGGAATTAGGGTTGTCTCTCTACGTATGGAGTTTCTGGGGTACATAGGCATATATAGGAGGAAGAGGGGCACCAGGGGCCACCGGGCCTGCCCTCGAGGCAGGGGGCGCGCCCCCCACCCTCGAGGGTGGCCCCCCTGTCCTCTAGCTTGGCCCCGAAGTTTATCTCGTGTGATTTTCTCCAAAAATATCTCCTGCGAAGGTTTCATTCCGTTTGGACTCCGTTTGATATTCCTTTTCTGCAAAATCCTAAAATAGGCAAAAAAACAACAATCTGGACTGGGCCTTTTTGTTAGTAGGTTAGTCCCAAAAATGATATAAAAGTGAATGATAAAGCCCATTAAACATCTAAGACTTCATAAATAATAGCATGGAACAATAAAAAATTATAGATACGTTGGAGACATATCAGTGCCCCAATGGATGTCGTCTTAAAAGAGGTAGATTTCGATCTTTTGTCAAGGACTACGTCGTCCCTATCCACCGTAGATCGTAAGGTGGTTAATTCTTCGGCCGCGAGGGCTTCGGATAGTGTCTCTAGGGCCAAGGATGCGGTTTTGTTCTCAGCACAGAGTGCTCTATCCGGGTCACTTGCAACTATGATTATTCCATTGGGCCTTGGTATTTTGAGCTTCATTGTAGCGATCCGACCCAAATGGATCGAAGTCTCTGTGCTTAAGTGTCATCCCTGGATCGGTATGCTGACACACACAGTACTCGAGGAATTATAACAGAGTACAATCATACACTATATTACATCGAGGTCCTCAAAAGAGTAATTATTACAATAATAAGGCCAAAGGCCATCTAGATAAAAATAACCGCAGAAGCATCAAAACTAAATGAGTCCATCAACTCCACGGCAAACTGAGTGCAGAACAACGACCTATCACACCTTTACTCCTCGTCGAAAAACTCTGCAACATGAGACGTTGCAGCCGTGTAGGTCAGCACATGGAATATGCTGACAATTTCACACCATAGATTAATAATAAATGAAAAGACTATCTCTATATGCAAATTTAGCGGGTGGAGGCTCTAAGTTTAATTTTGCATAAAGCTAATTTTACCCTACAACAAAGGAATAAACTTTTTTTACTACTAAATTAAAATGCAATTATTGAGAAGGTTCCTTCAATTCAATCCAAAAAATCCCAAGTTATTAGTAACCCAACAATTTCATTAAATAGAGTGATGAGATCAACCAATAGTTCACTTCTAGATACTTAAGTTGTCCATAACCGGGGACACGGCTAATCATGATTAGTTTGTACACTCTGAAGAGGTTTGCGCACTTTTCCCCACAAGACTCGACCACCTCCATGATCGGAAGATCGAGACATAGTCTTTCCGAAGTATTTCCTACAAACCCTGGGTAGACCGGTACACCTACTTTCCCCTACATCAGCTAGTCTACCACGGAAAAAGGTCAAACAACTTACTCAACTATGCGAGAGCCCATAATGTCTTGTAGCTGCACATGAAAGTTTCTAGGCATGAAATATCTTATGATCCCTTTGAGCCTAGGTGGCGGACCTAGGGTAATCACACGGGTACTCCAGGATCCCCTTGGGCAAAGCACTGGTTTCTCTAGCCGCCCCAAACAATCCACCCAGATGTGTATTAAGGTTGCCACCTTATGTTGTCCCGAAAAATTATTATCTCTCGCAACTTGCATGTATCACACATACCAATCCCCGTCTACGAGCATGACTAAGTAATATATGAGATAACGAATATTCCCGGGGTGGTAAAAGGTCATAGGTTCCAACCACATAAACTACAAAGCATATCCACATGTTCCCAATCCTACTCATGCAATCTTTGAGGATGAAACTAATGCATAGTAAAAACTGGGTATTGAAAATTATGATCAAAGTGCGAACTTGCCTCGCTGATGTTCATTGAACTCTAAAGATTCGTAGTTGCAAGCTTCGCACTCCGAATGATCTAGCACAAGCAAGCAATAACATACATAAGCATACAAGCAAAGATCCAAAAAGAAAACAAATAAAAAACTTTGCAAAACTTCAAAAACAACCAAATAAAGTTTCTGTATAGAACGTAATTTTTACAGCAACAAAAATAAATGGTTTTGTTTTTAACAAAAAGTACGTGTCACAAGCTTCGATTTGCAAAAAGAATCACCCAAAACGGAGTTACGGAACTCGAGTTATGGCCTATCAAAGTTTGAATTCAGATCTGATCGAATTCAAATTGTAAAACTTTCAAAAATATTTTTCGTTTGGTTCTATGGATAGAGGATATTTTCATGAGTAGGAAAAAGAATCAACTAAATCGGATCTATAGACCAAAAGATATACTAGAAACAAGATTTGGTACAGAATCTAAGATTAGAAAAATACTAGAAAAAGAAAAAAAATCAGCCAGATGCCAAGTGGCGCTCTCTGATTGGCTGGCTGGGTGCTCACTGAACTTGTCGCCGGAGACGAGGAAGAAGGCGGCTCCGGTGTGCTTCGGCGAAGGATGCGTGCGGGACGGTGTAGAGGACGATGAGGTGAACCACTTGAACAAGTTGTGGTTGTAGATTGCTTCCTGTACGCACGATGAGAGGTCGCTGGAATTCATGAACTCCGGCGAGCAATTGGCGAAGTTAGGGAGGGGAAAAGCTCCAAAAGGAGAGGGCTTCGAACGAGGGTTGAGAGGGGCTAGCAGGGTGCCTTTTATAGGCCTTGGGGAGGTTAGAATTCGAGCAGACGATGGAGTATAATGGTGGCTGTTCAGTTTCTCTGTAATGGCCACTATGCCTCGATTGATGGCGCACTAGCGAAGTGGAAAGGTTGGGGAAGGCAATGGGAAGCGGTTTCGGGGGTTAGTGGGTGCGGGGGAAGGGAGATGAGGGGAGAGAGAGGTGGAGGCGCCATGGATGAGCCTATGTTCGTGTTCCACTATACAGGAACGAGGAGGAAGAAGAAGATAGCGCTGGCATGGGCCTTAGTGAAAAGAAAAAAAACGAGGCCCAATAAAAGAAAGACAGAAAAAATAGAAAAAAATTTTATATAGGACATATATATATCAAAAAAAATTAAAATAAATCCTACAAGATGAACTATTTTTCAGAGGCTAAATAAAAACTTTTAAAAAAACATTTTCCAAATAAAATCCAAATGAAACTCAAATTTGAATTCAAAAGTTTGGCATTGATTTCTTCTGACTTTTTGGAGTGTCATGTTAGCTCCTCTCAGACTTTTGAACAAGTATTTGTCAAGGATTTTTGAAATAAATTTCAATTGCCAAGTTGAATTCAAAGTCACATAAAATTCAAATGCCTTTGAAATTTCCAAATGCCACTCAATTCAAAAAAAATGCCAAATTGTAAAACTTTCCAAATTGAAAATTTGGGATGTTACAAACCTACCCCCCTTAAGATGAATCTCGCCCTCGAGATTCGGGTTGGCTAGCAAAAAGGTGTGGGTGGTCCTGTCGAAGATCGTCTTCGCGTTCCCAGGTGGCTTCTTCCTCGGTATCGTGACTCCATTGAACCTTGCAGAACTTGATGACCTTGCTACGGGTAACTCTATTGGCAAACTCGAGACTTGACGGGCTTCTCCTCGTAGGTCAGATCACTATCCAACTGTATGGCCTCCAGTGGCACTGTATCTCTCAAATTAATACCGGCCATCTCTGCATGGCACTTCTTCAACTTGGAAACATGAAACACATCATGAACTCCAGACAAGGCTTCGGGTAACTCCAGATGATATGCAACTTCTCCTCTGCGTTCCAAAATTCTATATGGCCCCACAAATCGTGGTGCTAGTTTGCATTTAACTCCAAACCATTTAACTCCTCGAAGTGGAGACACACGAAGATATGCTGTATCTCCGACTTCGTATGTTACTTCCTTGCGTTTAGCATCAGCATAACTCTTCTGCCTGGACTAGGCTATCTTGAGTCTGACACGGATCAACTTGACATTCTCCTCCGAATCTCTGAATAAATCAGGTCCGAACAGTTTACGGTCTCCAACTCCATCCCACATCAATGGTGTCCTGCACCTCCTTCCGTACAAGGCTTCAAAAGGGGCCATCTTCAAACTAGCTTGATAGCTGTTGTTATATGAGAATTCTGTGTATGGCAAATTATCATCCCAACTAGATCCATAATCTAGCGCACAAGCTCTCAACATGTCCTCTAGAATCTGATTGACTCTCTCGGTCTGCCGGTCTGTCTGTGGATGAAAAGCTATACTGAACTCTAGCATGGTACCCAAAGTTTCGTGTAATTGATTCCAAAACTTTGAGGTAAACTGTGTTCCTCTATCTGATACGATGGTCCTCGGAACTCCATGCAGACATACGATCCTGGTCATGTATATCTTGGCCTACTTAGCACTTGTATATGTGGTTTTCATGGGGATGAAGTGGGCTACCTTGGTCAAGCGATCAACCACTACCCAAATAGAATCATAGCCTGATCGGGTCCTGGGTAATCCTATAATAAAGTCCATGCCAAGCTTGTCCCACTTCCAATCTGGTATCGGCAAGGGCTGAAGTAATCCTGCTGGTTTCTGGTGCTCTGCCTTAACCCTCTGACATACGTCACATACTGCAACGTACTCGGTAATATCCTTCTTCATACCTGTCCACCAGAAACTTTCCTTCAAGTCCAAATACATCTTGGTGTTTGATACGTCTCCAACGTATCTATAATTTTTTATTGTTCCATGCTATTATTTATGATGTTTTGGATGTTTAATGGGCTTTGTTATACACTTTTATATTATTTTTGTGACTAACCTACTAACCCAAAGGCCCAATCCAGATTGTTGTTTTTGCCTATTTCAGGGTTTTACAGAAAAGGAATATCAAACGGAGTCCAAACGGAATGAAACCTTTTGGAGAGATATTTTTGGAGAAAATCACGCACGGGAAACTTGAGAACCATGGAATAGAGAAAACGTGGCAGCCACGAGGGTGGGGGGCGCGCCCCTGCCTCGTGGGCCGCACGTCTGGCCCCCGGTGCCCTTCTTCTTCCTATATATACCTACGTACCCCGAAACTATCAGAACATAAGAGAAAACCCTAGTTCGACCGCCGCAACCTTCTGTTCCCGTGAGATCCCATCTTGGTGCCTGTTCTGGAGCTCCGCCGGAGGGGGGATCTTCCATGAAGTGCTTCTACATCATCATCATTGCCTCACCATGAGTTGTGAGTAGTTTACCACAGACCTTCGGGTCCATACCTAGTATCTAGATGGCTTCTTCTCTCTCTTTGGATCTCAATACCAAGTTCTCCTCGGTCTTCGAGGAGACCTATTCGATGTAATCTTTTTTTTGCGGTGTGTTTGTCGAGATCCGATGAATTGTGGGTTTATGATCAAGATTATCTTTGAGAAATATTTGGTTCTTCTCTGAACTCTTTATGTATGATTATAATATCCTAGCAAGTCTCTTCAAATTATTGGTTTGGTTTGGCCTACTAGATCTATAGTTCTTGCAATGGGAGAAGTGCTTGGCTTTGGGTTCAATCTTGCGGTGTCCTTTCCCAGTGACAGTAGGGGTAGCAAGGCATGTATTGTATTGTTGCCATCGAGGATAAAAAGATGGGGTTTATATCACTATGTTTGAGTTTATCCCTCTACATCATGTCATCTTGCTTAAGGCGTTACTCCGTTCTTATGAGCTTAATACACTAGAGGCATGCTGGATAGCGGTCGATGTGTGGAGTAGTAGTAGTAGATGTAGAATCGTTTCGGTCTACTTGTCTCAGACGTGATGCCTATATATAAGGATCATGCCTAGATAGCCTCATAATTATTCGCTTTTCTATCAATTGCTTGACAGTAATTTGTTTACCCGCCGTAGAATATCGCTATCCTGAGAGAAGCCACTAGAGAACACTATGGCCCTCGGGTCTATTCTCAACATATCAATCTACAATCTACTTTACTTTTCCGCTTTTATTTTTTGTTCTTATAATCAAAAATATCAAACTATCATCTCTATAAGATCTCACATTCGTAAGTGACCGTAAAGGGATTGATAACCCCTTATCGCGTTGGCTGCGAAGTTCTTATTTGTTTGTGCAGGTGCGAGGGACTCGCGCGTGGTATCCTAGTGGATTGATACCTTGGTTCTCAAAAACTGAGGGAAATACTTACGCTAGTGTGCTGCATCACCCTTTCCTCTTCGAAGGAATACAACGCAAGCTCGAGAAGTAGCAAGAAGAATTTCTGGAGCCGTTGCCGGGGAGGATTACGCAAAAGTCATATACCAAGTACCTATCACAAACCTTATCCTTCACATTACATTATTTGCCTCTCATTTTCCTCTCCCCCACTTCACCCTTGCCGTTTTATTTGCCCTTCTTCTGCTGTGTGTTCATCGTTCGCTTGCTTCTTGTTTGCTTGTGTGTTGCTTGCTTGCTTGTCATCATGTCTAGCACACCTATAATTATCAATACTCCCGAGAGTGAGGTTCTCAATTTTAAACAAAGGGAGGAAAAAACTTAAAAGATGCCTGGTATAGAATTTGCAATGCTCAAAATAGATCTACTAGGAAGCTTTCCACTTCCGTGCTTCTTTGCAATTTTTATGTTGGCATAACTCTGTGGAATAGATTTATCTTAGATACCATTACCGGAGGGAATTTCTTAGGTAGCCATACTTTTGATTCTTATAATGCAATGACTGAATTATTTGGCTCACCACCTCTTATGGTTAATGGGACCATTTTAACTTTGGAGAATGTTATGCAAAGGTTAGAAATCATTGAAAACAAAGTTGCTATGGTAGAGTTGGTAGAGAACTTGGATAGAAAAATTCATAATGAAATTACCCAATATGGATCCAAGGTAGGAGTTGTTCTGAAAATCTTTAAGGAAAAGGAACCCATAGTTAAATAAAAATTAGATCAAGATTCCACTAGAATCAATAAACTTCAGGATATTATTACTAATGTGAGTTCTACTCTTTCTGCTATAAAGATTACTCCAAATCCTTCTACCACTAAATTATCTAAGTTCATGTATGTTCCTAAAGACAAGGGTGAAACATCTAGTGAAGGAATCGCGGATCTTAAATCCTTAAGTGTTCATCCTAATTTTCTTATTTTTGCAAGAGAACTTTTTGACACAATTGAATTTCTTGATTTCTTTCCCAAAAGTTTGATTATCAATAGGGATAAAGAAGATCCTAAGAATCACAAGTGCTTGATTAAAGAATTGTCTTACAAAGATGGCAATACCTAGATCCATCCATGTATCGTGCCTAGCTAGGGGCGTAAAACGATAGCGCTTGTTGGGAGGCAACCCAATTTTATATGTTTTGTTTTTGCTTCTGTTTAGGAATAAATATTGCATCTAGCTTCTGTTTAGATGTGATTTTGTGTTTTAATTAGTGTTTGTGCCAAGTAGAACCTTTGGGAAGACTTGTGTGAAGTTTATATGATCTTGCTATGAAAAACAGAATCGTTAGCGCTTGCTAGAATGGTCACCAGATTTTACTGGAGTGTGCTATTTAGTTGATTCTTTTTGCAGATGATTAATAGAAAAATTCCTCCCATTTAACAGTTTAGTTTGATTTTTTTGGAGTTACAGAAGTATGCGAAACCTGCATATTACTACAGACTGTTCTGTTTTTGACAGATTCTGTTTTTCGTGTGTTGTTTGCTTATTTCAATGCATCTATGAGTAATATTAGGAAGTATGAACCATAGAGAAGTTGGAATACAGTAGTTTTAACACAAATATAAACAAAGAATGAATTCATTGCAGTACCTTTGAGTAGTGGTTTGCTTTCTTATACTAACGGAGCTCACGAGATTTTTGTCTAAGTTTTGTGTTGTGAAGTTTTCAAGTTTTGAGTATTGCTTTGATGGACTATGGAACAAAGACTGGCAAGAGACTAAGATTGGGGATGCCCAAGGCACCCCAAGGTAAAATTCATGGACAACCAAAAGCCTAAGCTTGGGGATGCACCTTGAAGGCATCCCCTCTTTCGTCTTCATCCATCGGTAACTATACTTGGAGCTATATTTTTATTCACCACATATATTTGTTTTACTTGGAGTGTCTTGTATAATTTGAGTCTTTGCTTGTTAGTTTTCCACAATTATCCTTTCTGGACACACCTATTTGAGAGAGTTAAAATTGGCCTAGGAATTGATAGAACACTCCATGTGCTTCACTTATATCGTTTGAGTTGAACAGTTTTTGCTCCAGTGCTTCACTTATAACTTTTAGAGCATGGCGGTGATTATATTTTGAAGAAATTGTTGATCTCTTATGCTTCACTTATATCCTTTTGAGAGTCTATTAAAATATCATGGTAATGTGCTTAGGCTATAAAACTAGTCTTCACATGATAGACATCCAATATCAATGTAGTAAAAACTTTCACACTAACTGCATTGAATATGATGAGAAGTTGTATGCTTGATAATTGTTTTGAGATATGAGGATAGTGATATTAGAGTAATGCTAGTGGAGTTATTATGAAATTTAGAAATTCTTGTGTTAAGGTTAGTGATTCCCGTAGCATGCACTTATGGTGAACCGCTATGTGACGAAGTTAGAGCATGAGGTATTTGTAAAGCGCCAACCTTTGTGGAGGTCGGGGGCGCGCGATTGTTAACTCCTACCAACCTCCCCCCCCCCCCCTAGGAGCATGCGTTGATTGATTTGTTTTGATGACTCGTAGATTTTTGCAATAAGTATATGAGTTCTTATGACTAATGTTGAGTCCATGGATTATACGCACTCTCACCCTTGCACCATTGCTAGCCTCTCTCGTACCGCACAACTTTCGCCGATACCATACACCCACTATATATCCTTCCTCAAAACAGCCACCATATATATTCCTCAAAACATCCACCATACTTACCTATCATGGCATTTCCATAGCCTTTCCGAGAAATATTGTCATGAAACTTTCCACCGTTCCGTTCAAATGACACGCTTCATATTGTCATATTGCCATGCATGATCATGTAGTTGACATCATATTTGTGGCAAAGCCACCATGCATAATTTTTCATACATGTCACTCTCGATTCATTGCACATCCCGGTACACTGCCAGAGGCATTCATATAGGTCATACTTTGTTCTAGTAATCGAGTTGTAATTCAATGAAAGTGTGATGATCATCATTATTAGAGCATTGTCCCATGTGAGGAAAAGCTAAATCAAGAAAGCCCCTCCAAAAAAAAGAAAAAAAAGAAAGGCCAAAGAAAAAAAGAAAGGCCCAAAAAAAGGGACAATTGCTACTATCTTCTTCTACACTTGTGCTTCAAATTAGCACCATGTTCTTCATTGTAGAGAGTCTCATGCTTAGTCACTTTCATATACTAGTGGGAATTCTCATTATAGAACTTGGCTTGTATATTCCAACGATGGGCTTCCTCAAATGCCCTAGGTCTTCGTGAGCAAGCTAGTTGGATGCACACCCACTAGTTTCTTTTGTTGAGCTTTCATTCATATTTAGCTCTAGTGCATCCGTTGCATGGAAATCCCTACTCACTCACATTGATATCTATTGACGGGCATCTCCATAGCCCGTTGATACGCCTACTTGATGTGAGACTATCTCCCTCCTTTTTGTCTTCTCCACAACCACCTCTCTATTCCACATAGTGCTATGTCCATGGCTCACGCTCATGTATTGTGTGAAAGTTGAAATAATTGAAAGAATAGAGTATGAAAACAAGTCCTTGGCTGAAATCGGGGTTGTGCATGATATGAATATTTTGTGTGATGAAGAGGGAGCATAGCCACACTATATGATTTTGTAGGGATAACTTTCTTTAGCCATAGTATTTTGAGAAGACACTATTGCTTTGTTAGTATGCTTGAAGTATTATTATTTCTTATGTCAATATAGACTTTTGTCTTGAATCTTTCAGATCTGAACTTTCATGCTACAATTAAGAGAATTACATTGAAAAACTATGTTGGTTAGCATTCCACATCAAAAATTCTGTTTTTATCATTTACCTACTCGAGGACGAGCATGAATTAAGCTTGGGGATGCTTGATACGTCCCCAACATATCTATAATTTTTTATTGTTCCATGCTATTATTTATGATGTTTTGGATGTTTAATGGGCTTTGTTATACACTTTTATATTATTTTTGGGACTAACCTACTAACCCAAAGGCCCGGTCCAGATTGCTATTTTTGCCTATTTCAGGGTTTTACAGAAAAGGAATATCAATAGGAGTCCAAACGGAATGAAACCTTCGGGAGAGATATTTTGTGAGAAAATCACGCACGGGAGACTTGAGAACCACGGAATAGGGCAAACGTGGCAGCCACGAGGGTGGGGGGCGCCCCCCTATAGGGCGCGCCCCTGCCTCGTGGGCCCCTCGTCTGGCCCTCGGTGCCCTCCTTCTTCCTATATATACCTATGTACCCCAAAACTATCAGAACAACAGAGAAAACCCTAGTTCCACCGCCACAACCTTCTGTTCCACGGAGTGCTTCTACATCATCATCATTGCCTCACCATGAGTTGTGACTAGTTTACCATAGACCTTCGGGTCCATAGCTAGTATCTAGATGGCTTCTTCTCTCTCTTTGGATCTCAATACCAAGTTCTCCTCGGTCTTCGAGGAGATATATTCGATGTAATCTCTTTTTGTGGTGTGTTTGTCGAGATCCAATGAATTGTGGGTTTATGATCAAGATTATCTTTGAGAAATATTTGGTTCTTCTCTGAACTCTTTATATATGATTATAATATCCTTGCAAGTCTCTTCGAATTATTGGTTTGGTTTGGCCTACTAGATCTTTAGTTTTTGCAATGGGAGAAGTGCTTGGCTTTGGGTTCAATCTTGCGGTGTCCTTTCCCAGTGATAGTAGGGGCAGCAAGGCACATATTGTATTGTTGCCATCGAGGATAAAAAGATGGGGTTTATATCACTATGTTTGAGTTTATCCCTCTACATCATGTCATCTTGCTTAAGGCGTTACTCCGTTCTTATGAGCTTAATACACTAGATTCATGTTGGATAGAGGTCCATGTATGGAGTAGTAGTAGTAGATGCAGAATTGTTTCGGTCTACTTGTCTCGGACGTGATGCCTATATATAATGATCATGCCTAGATAGTCTCATAATTATTCTCTTTTCTATCAATTACTTGATAGTAATTTGTTTACCCGCCGTAGAATATCGCTATCATGAGAGAAGCCACTAGAGACCACTATGGCCCCTGGGTCTATTCTCAACATATCAATCTACAATCTACTTTACTTTTTCACTTTTATTTTTTGTTCTTATAATGAAAAATACCAAAAATATCATACTATCATCTCTATCACATCTCACTTTCGTAACTGACGGTAAAGGGATTGACAACCCCTTATCGCGTTGGCTGCGAAGTTCTTATTTGTTTGTGCAGGTGCGAGGGACTCGCGCGTGGTCTCCTACTAGATTGATACCTTGGTTCTCAAAAACTGAGGGAAATACTTACACTACTATGCTGCATTACCATTTACTCTTCGAAGGAATACAACGCAAGCTCAAGAAGTAGCAGTGTTGCCTGGGTGTATCGAGTAAGGTAAATCATGAGCCTCCTGAAGAATCAACTTCCTGATCTCTGGGTCATTGGGTACATAAATACACTTCTCAAACCATAAGGTTCCGTGTTTATCCTCATGAAATCCTTTTGCCTTTCCTTGGTTCATCCTTTCCTTTATTTCCGCAATACCTTTGTCTAACTTCTGGGCTTCACGGATCTTTCCCAACAAAGTGGATTGAATTTCCGTTGCGGCAACAAAACCTCGTGGTACTATCTCTAATCGGAGATCTCTGAGATCATCAATTCACAACTGAGGTAATCCTCCTGCTGTGAGGGTATTAACATAGCTCTTGCGGCTCAATGCATCTGCCACAACAATGGTCTTTCTTGGGTTATAGTGCAATGTCATGTCATAATCTTTTAAGAGCTCCAACCATCTTCTCTACCTGAGGTTCAACTCCTTCTGCGTGAAGATGTATTTCAAATTCTTGTTATCCGTGTCAACATCACACCTATTTCCGATAAGAAAATGTGTCTAGGTTGTCAGGCCCAAGATGCGATTCAATCCCGATCACGTGACACTTACGTGATTGGGGCACAACCGCATTTCGGGAACTTAGCAAGATGGATATCATTACATCAAACCATTACATACATACATGGGGATACAACAATACATTCAAGTCACATGAATAAAACAACATCAATACAAGGCATCCGACTACGGATGCAAACAAGAAAAACACAAGACATCCATCTGCTATCCCACGCTGCCGACCCGGAACCTAACCCAAGACTGAAGAAGAAGAAGAAGAAAGAACTCCAACACAACGGACATCGCTCTCACGTCAAGACATCGGAAACCTGCACCTGCAACTGTTGTTGTAGTATCTGTGAGCCACGAGGACTCAGCAATCCCATAACCATGGGTACCAAGACTATCACAGCTTAATAGGAAGGAAGAGGTAAAGTGGTGAGGTTGCAGCAGCGGCTAAGCAATATATGGTGGCTAACGTACGAGTACAATAATAAGATGAGCATCTACCCAAACGGTCGCAACTAGTAGTGATCGCTAAAGATCCTGAACTACTTACGAGTCAAACATAACCCCACCGTGTTCTCTTCTCCAAGTGAAAAGAGACAGTCACGGTTACTCACACAGTTGTGTGTTTTACTTCGGATCCTCTGTCAAGTTTTCTACAACCGGACATTAAAAAATTCCAATCTGCCACATAACCGCGGGCATGGCTTTCGAAAGATCATAACCCTGCAGGGGTGTCCCAACTTAGCCCATCACAAGCTCTCACGATCAGCTGAAGTGATAAATATAATATCATCACCCCTTATCTTAGGGAAATCCGATCAGGCTCGGCATCACCGTGCACAAGACATTTCGACAATGGTAAAACAAGTCCAGCAAGACCTCCCGGCATGCCGACACCCTGATAGTAGCCGCGCGTATCTCGTCTCGGGCCACGTCCGGATGAGCAATACGTACAGTAACCGAAGACCCCAGATAACTGGGTGGCACCGCAAGTGGCTCTAGTTTGGGACCAACACCATCAGCACTGGCCCCCCTGCTATGTAGAAAGAATCCACGGGTAGCGCTAACTCCCTATGCAATTTAATTAATTAATTAAGTTGTTATTATGAGCAAATTAAAACCAATGTTGGGCCTTGCTGGAGGAGTTTTATTCAAAGACGAACTGTCAAGGAGTCCCCATATACCCAACTGTGTAAGGAATGCAAAATCAAGGAACATAATGCCGGTTTATCAGCTCCTAAGGTGGCATGAGTGGAACAAAACACCGAGCAAAAGGCCAAGCCTTCCACCCATGCCCAGTATATAGGTATGTTATTATATATATATAACATATTGTGATATACCAACAACAAGTTCCCTCGTGGAACGAATCTTCATCTTCACCTGCAACTAACAACGCTATAAGGGGGGCTGAGCAAGCGGGTAACATAGCCAAACAATGGTTTTGCTAGGAAGGTTTCAAAGGTTAGAGGTTTCATGGCAACAAGGAGAGGCTGACAATAATGATGGGTAGCGCGACATGTAACGATAGCATCGAGACAACTAAGCAATGGCAATGATAGTAACGGTATCCAAGGGTATGATCATCTCGCCTGAGATCCCGCAAGGAAGAAGAACGGATCCATGAAGAAGACGAAGAAGAAGCCTTGAAGAAGAACCATGGGTAGACGAACGAATCCTCACGAATGCAACGGAACAAGCACTAACGAGAAGAAGCAAGCAGCACGGTAAACACACAACACAAGATCATTACAATATGCTCAACCAAATATGATGCAAGACAGTTCTATATATGAAGCACAACAAGGCTATACAGGAAGCATAACATGGCAAGGTAGGAAGCATAGAAAAACAACACAAGTCTATATGATGCAATACATGGCAAGGTATGATGCATGACAAGTCTATACAGGAAGCACAACAAGTCTATACAGGAAGCATAACATGGCAAGGTAGGAAGCACAGAAAAACAACACAAGTCTATATGATGCAATACATGGCAAGGTATGATGCACTGCAGATGCACTTCGGATGCATTACCTGACAACATAGGAAGCAAGACAGATCCATATAGGATGCAAAATATGACAAGGTAGGAAGCACAGAGAAGCATCATAAGAACAACAAGTTTAAATGAGGCCGGAAGCTACTTAAGACAAATCCGGTAAGTCCTCATATGCATAGATTGAAATTAGTCCAGATCTGCACAAACCTTAAGTTAAAGTTGTTAAACAGCAATTTAACATGCACCATCATGATCTACATGCAATTCTAGTCAAGTTTCATATAAAGTTTGTTTAATTCGGAGCTATAGCCTAGAAGATATGAGCAAAACAAGTTAAGCATGGCAATGGTGCAAGATGCACCCAAACATCAAGCAAACTCACTCCAAACATGTAAACAAGATGATATTATGATTCTACATGCAAAAGCACACAAGTTCCATATAAGGAACACTCAAAACGGAGCAACGGGCTAAAAGATACACATGAAACAAGATATAACAACAAGCTGAAGTTAACAGCCACATAGCAACTTTGGAGCAAGGTAAATATATGCTACATCACTCAAACATGGTGACAAGAAGCATGGACATGAAGTAGACATATCCTACAGCAAACAACTCCATTGGAGTATCTCCATAGGAGGCATGGATCAATAGCAACAAGCTACAACATTTTGAACATGACAATAAAAACCTGACAGCAATATTTTATAGCAACTTGGGAGCAAGAAATAAATAAGCTACAGCAGGCCAAATGAGCAAGTGAGGGTATGAATGGATAGACAATAACATATACAACAATGAATGATTAATGGCCACCCCAAAACTAACATGGATTTGCCTAGGGCATCAAGGAAACATAGCATCAGGATATTACAGATTCCAGACTTAGTGAAATTTCACTAAGTGTTAAAACAGTAACAACAACATGGCATGTTTACAAGCATGTTTAAGTCAACACAAGGCATATCATGGAAAGTTAAATGCACCATCTCAAAGACCGCATCATGGAGAATCTAAAACATCTAGGCATGTGACATGGGGACAAACACATCAATAGCAAAGAGCTCCTCAACTAGGCATCTTGTAACAAGTTACAAAACCTAACAGCCACATGCACTTTTGCAACAGAGATTAACATGTCAATATGAGCTCTAACATGCATGCTATAGCAACCAACATGTAGAGCATCTCATGATGAACATTTTGACATATCATTTCCATCATTTGGATAAACATGCACCAAGTTATCATATCTCAAACATGGTATGAAAATAACAAATAGCAGCAGTTTATAACAAGTAGCACCCTTGCAACAGATATTTGAGCAACTAGATGAACTCAAATGAGCATGGCACAATGAAACAAAGTGTACAGCATATCACCACGATCATTTTGACAAATCATTTGCACAATTCGGATAAGCACACAACAATTTACAGGCACTCAAAGTATGCATCAGAAGATAAAAACAGTAAAGGACTTAGTGAAAAATAGACCTCCGGAGGGGGCGGACACGTCCGGGGCTGAGGCTCCACCTGGCAGAGACAAGGGGGGCGGACATGTCCGTCGCCACCCGGACATGTCCGGCTCGGGCAAGGTCAGCGGCGGCTGGCCGGCGTCGACGGCGTGTGGAGACGACGACGAGTGCGGGGATCGATGCTGGAGGAACGGGGAGAGGCGGATCCGGCCGCGGCGGCCCGGATCTGGCCGGCGGTGACCTCCTGCGGCGGCCGGCGGTGGAGGACGACGCAAATGCGTTGGAGGCTGGTGAGGCCACGGCGGCGGCGGCATGGCTCCGTGGCGGCGGCGGTTGAGCAGATCGGCGGCGGGGTCGCGTGGCGAGGGAGCCAGGGAGGCGGGCGGCGGCGCGGTCAGGCGGGGTCGACGGAGCCCTGGCCGACGGCGGAGGAGCTGCTGCTCTGGATCGGCGTGGAACGCGGGAGGCGCGGGCGCTCGGGAGCTCGGGTGCTCGGGCCGTGGCGGCGGGCGGCGCGGGGCCCGGTCGAGACCGGGGCGGCTGCGCCTGGGCCTCGCGGGCCGGAGGCGGGGGAAGCTGAGGGGAAGCCACGCGGCAGGCCAGGAGTGGTGGAGGGCGTTGTTGGCGGCTGTGGCAACCAATGGGGGCGCGCCACTTGGAGAATACGAGGTGGCTGGCTGACTTGGCGGCGCCAAGTGGCGGCGGTGGAGAGGGGTTGTGCGGAAATTGATGCAAGGGAGGAGGCTGGAGGTAGGCGAAGGCCTAGGGGATGCCCAAAATGGCAAGGGGGGTTGTTTATATAGGGTAAAACCTAGGTCTTTGGGGTTTTAGCTCCGTTCCGAGCCGTACGATCTCGATCGTGCGGCTCCGAGCGGAGGGGGGAGTAGGCTGGGCCTAGTGGGCTATGTAGAGGGGTGTGGGCTGAGATGGGAGGAGAGAGGGAGAGGCCCGCGGGTGTTTTCGGAGACTAAAAACGTCCGACGAATAACCGGCGACTAGTGCCGCTATAAATATCCGTTGGGCTATCAAACGAGCTCCGAATGCGATGAAATTTGACAGGCGGCCTGCCTATGCTATAATAAGACCACACGCCAAGTTTCAACCCATTCTGAGAACGTTTTCCGGCCACTCACAAAATAAATATTCAGAGGCACCGCGGGCGCGTGTGAGTGTGTCTCGGCTCAGAACGGACAACGGAAAGGACGAGGGGACTCGGGCGGATGCAAGTTTTGAAAACATGCTGATGCAACACACATGATGACATGGCAAGATGCAACACGCAAGCAGATGACATGGCAACGGCGACGAATAACTAGCTGACACCTGGCGCACCGGTCTCAGGGTGTCACACAGGTCTTGAGTGCGTGCACTACGGCTGCTAACTACAAATCATGAGTGGCATAATTCCGCCCATGAGGTCGGAGCTGACGTGAGGCATATGAAACAACTCTTCCTTCTTGCATAAGAACACCTCTATGTCCCTGACGAGAAGCGTCGCAATACACCTGAAAATCCTTGCGTATATTTGGAAGAATTAGCACTGGGGCTGTGACCAAACGTTTCTTCAACTCCTGAAAATTGGCCTCACATTCCTCGGTCCAATTAAACTTGGTGTCTTTCTTCAATAACTCTATCATGGGCTTTGCGATCTTGGAGAAATTCTCAATAAATTTCTGGTAATATCCTGCAAGTCCAAGGAAACTGCGAATCTCTCCGACTGAGGTGGGTGCCTTCCATTCGTTGACGGCTTCAACCTTCGAAGGACTGATATAACATGTCCGAGAAATCGAACTTCCTTCAACTAGAATTCACACATGCTGAACTTTGCATATAACTGATGTTCCCTGAGCTTCTCGAGAACCAAGCGCAAATGTTCCTTGTGTTCTTCCTCATTCTTCGAGTAAATCAATATGTCATCAATGAATACCACAACAAACTTATCCAAGAACTCCATGTATACCTTATTCATGATACTCATAAAATAGGCAGGGGCATTAGTCAAACTAAAAGACATGACCATATACTCATAAAGCCCATATCTCGTGGTAAAGGTTGTCTTGGGTATGTCCTGTTCTCGAATCTTCAGCTGGTGATATCCAGATCAAAGATCAATCTTTGAGAAAACTTTTGCTCCTTGTACCTGGTCAAACAAATCATTGATCATAGGCAGAGGGTACTTGTTCTTGATCATCACCTCATTCAACGCACGGTAATCCACAAACATTCTCTAGGATCCATCCTTCTTCTCAACTAGAAGCACTGGGGCTCCCCAAGGTGATGAACTCGGTCGAATATAACCTTTCTACAATAATTCATTAATTTGCTTCTTAATTTCCTCCAGATCATTTGCGGGCATCCGATACGGTCCCTTGGATATTGGTCTGGTACCTGGTAACAATTCAATCAAAAACTCTATGTCCCGATCCGATGGCATGCCAGGAAATTCCTTGGGGAATACATTGGGATAATCCTTCACAACTGGTACTTCCTCCTGAACAACTCCCGAAAGCGAATTCACTTGAGTCATCCTTGGCGTATGCCTCGACACATACTTGATCTGTTTCCCCTCTGGGGTGGTGAGAAGAATCGACTTACAGGCACAATCAATATTCCCTTCATACTTGGATAGCCAATCCATGCCTAGAATTACGTCCAATCCTTATGAGTCTAGGATGATGAGGTCTGTGGGGAAAACGTGTCTCCCAATGGTCAATGGCAACTGAAAACATCCCCGACTAGCCATATACTCTGCTCCTGGGGAGCTCACTAACATTGGTGTTTTAAGGGCTATGGTCGGCAACTTAAACTTGTCCACAAAACCCCTTGATATGAATGAATGTGATGCACCAGTGTCAAAAGAGAACAAGGGCTGTAAATAAATTAATCAAGAACTTACCAACAACGGCGTCAGGCTGGTCATAAGCTTCCTCCACATTGACATGGTTCACCTGACCTCTGGTGAAAGGATTTGGCTTCTTTCCAGAGCTTCCATTGCCATTCTCGTTCTTCGCCTCAGGTTATTCGGTGGCGTAGTGTCCGGTCTTCCCGCACTTGAAACAGGTAATGTGGCTTAGACCCTTCTTTGTCGGTGTAGCGGGGTTGGAGTGATGCTGATTGTTGTTTCCTTCGTTTTCATTGCCATCCCTATGGCCATGGCCATTATAGTTGTGTCCATTCCCTCCATGATGTGAATCTCCTCCATGGTTATGGTGAGTGTGTCCACAATACTTGCCAGATCCTGATCCATTATTTCCCGAGTACGGGGTATAGCGGGGCTTCTGCTGAACTCCAGAGTTGTACTTTCCCTGTCCATACTTCCTCTTGCGATTCTCCACCTGCTGTTGCTTGCATTCCAGAATGAGAGCCTTGTCAACCAACTCTTGATAATTGTTAAAGGTAGCCACGGTCAACTGAAGTCCCAGATCATCGTTTAGTCCCTCCAGAAATTTCTCCTGCTTAGCGGCATCATCAACCACGTCTTCGGGAGCATACCTGGATAACTTGCTGAATTCCTCCACATAATCACTAATAGAACGATTTCCTTGGCGTAATTTGCGGAAATCACGCTTGTTCAGACTCATTGCTCTGGCTAAAACATGTGCGGTACGGAACGCCTGCTGGAACTGATCCCAAGTCACATTGGCTATGGGGAATGTGGTGGTGTAATTCTCCCACCACGAAGCTCCTGGTCCATCCAGTTGATGTGTGGCAAAGGGCACCTTCTCAGCATCAGTACATCGTGCGGTGGTCAGCTCCCTTCCGATCTTGTGAAGCCAGTCATCTACGACGATCGGCTCCGTGCTGGTAGAGAACCCGGGTGGGTTAAACCTCAGGAAACGGGTAAGGTTGTCGACCGGGGGTGATGGCGGTTGGTTGTTGTTGTTGTTGTTGTTGTTGTTGTTCAGATTCTGGATGAGTATCTGCATACGAGCATTCTGGTTCTGGATCAACTCGGTAAGTTCTGGTGGAAATTCTGGGTCACGTCTCGGCGGCATCTGTTCTGTTTAGAGTGGATGAGAAATTAGAATAGAATAAGGGCCTAATTAGAGAAATCACTACCCATATGGTTATGATTGAAACAACACTTCAAATCAAGCAATTCACATAGATCACACCACACAAGCAGAACCTACAGGTAAGGTCATATCCACTAGAGATATAATCTCTTCATACTATCACAATCATTTGTTGGACTCAATTTGGTAGTGGTGGTCTGAACTAAATCTCCTCAAATCAATGTCAACTCTAGCTTCTTCATCGTCAATGATGTCTTCATAGGTCATGGTCTCATTGGGCTGAGCAACTTGGTTATGGGGTTCAACAACTATTTAATTGAAGTATATAAGAGATAGAAATGAATAGAGAATAGTATAGACAGCGGGTATATAAGGAAGTCATAAAATAGAGTTCTCTTCCTATGGCTGTAACACCCCATATGTAATACTTTCCTACAAGGGCAATAAAGCTTTCTCAATTTGATCCTTGTCCTTATCCTTGGGGGTTCTTGTCATTTTAAGCTCATTTTATTTTTGCATTGCCATGTCATTTATTTTTATTTTGCATCCTTGCATTGCTTCATCATCGTGGCATCTAGTTTACTTCTTTGTTACGATGAGTGTTTGTGAGGCCTTGTATTCTTGTGTGTGTGGCTTGAGCTATGCCTAGCAAAACCCTAAACCTCTTCTCTTATTCTTCTTCTTCTTCTTTATTTTTATTTTCTATCCTCTCTTTACTTCATTGTGGAAGTCACGTAGCCAAGCCCCTTGTTGTTCTTTCTTTTCCTAAAAACCTTGCACCATGCCTACAACCTCTCTGCCAAATATCACCCCATTTGTAACTGATTTGGTTGGGTTTTAAATTGACAAGAGTTTGAACCATATTCAAACTCCTTTTATTTTTCGGCCTCCAAAAATGTCCAAGTCAATTTCATTAAATAGAGCTTAAATCACTGAGCATGGGGATAATTTTCTTTTCCCCTAACTCTTTTTCTTTTAGCTTATATTTTTCTTTTTCTTTCTGTCTGAAGAAATAAAGAAAAGGAAAGAATAGAGCAGCCAGCACAGTGGCATGGGCCTCCACCTCCATCTCTCTACCCCAGGCCCAGCCTTTCCCCTTTTAGCGCGGCCCAACTCCTCTCTCCCGCATGCCCGCAGAGCTCTCGTAGTCGCGCCGTCTCTCCCCTCGCGCCTGGCCCCACCTGTCTGCCTCCTAGCCCCGAGTCGCCGTCTTGCCGTCACGCCGTGATCACGGACGTCGAGGTCTCGTGATCCGAGCCATCCATTTAAACCCGTAGCTTGTCCTCTCCTTTCCCCTAGGGTTCCTCTTCCTCCTCTCGCCGCCTGGAGAGCCAAGCAACACCTGATCCGCCACTCCAGTCGACACCCGCACGCATCTGAGAGCGCCTACTCGTCACCGGCGAGCCCCTCGTCGACCTCAGCCTCGCCAACGGTGTCCATCTGCTTCCTCGTTGTCGACTACTTCGTCTACTTCCACTACGCGGAGCCGATCGCCTCCACACCGACGTCTTCTTCCTCTTCTTCATCTCCGGCGCCCGTACCTATTCGAGACCCGCCGCCGTCGACTCCGTCCACGCCTGGGCCAGCCGAGCACATCTCTTTGCTCGTGGTGAGCTCCTCTTTCTCCCCGTGCCTTTTCCCCATCCTGCGCGCCCTCTAGGCCCTAGTTCCTCGAGCGCCCGAGCTCATCGCCATCGGACCTCGTCGCCGGCGAGTGTTCCGACCCCTCTAGGTCGTGCTTTGCTGTCCGTTAGCTACAGTGCATCGTGTAGGAGCTGCATGTGCAGTCGCCGTTCCACCTAGGCCACTGCATCATCTCGTCGTTGCTCCATCACCACCGTTCTGTCGTTGCTCGCCGACGGTGCTGTAGTGCTCTTTAGGTGTTGCTAGTGCACCGAGCAGATGCGGAACTCCTCTAGGAGCACCCCGCACCACTCCGCCGTTTCGTTTGGTCGCCGGAGCAGCTCCGACGAGCCCTTGTTTTCCCCTGCTTTGCTTCCTTAGTTTAGTCTTCAGATATACCACCTGTTCTCTGTCGAGATCCGATCGATAGCGCAGTGGTTTGTCTCTCCGTCAGTTAGCAGCAGGTCACGTGTTCAATTCCGTTGCGGGGCAGGTGATTTCGCCCCCCTTTTATTTTTCTTGGGTGGATGACAGGTAGGCCCCACCTGTCATCCCCACTGGCGCTCCAGCCCCCTCGCGCACCCACTGTGGCCATCTCACCGCTGCTGGGTGTAATACCCCGGATGTAATACTTTCCCCTTTTGGCAATATATAACTTTGGCTTCATCAGTTCCATTCCGGGTTCTTCGTCTTTTTGGGTTTTCGTCGTTTTTTCATGTGCGTGTGTGCATTCATCCATGTCATGTTGTCATGTGCATTGCATTGCATTTGTGTTGTCATTTGCATCCGGTCCCACTAGTCTCTTCCCATTGTCCGTTTCGAGTTCCGACGCTCTCACACGTGCCCGTGGCATCCCCGACTCCTTCTTTCGTGTTGGGCCGTGTAACGTTTCCGGAATGGCGTGAGACTTGTCGTGCGATGTTGTTTTGATACATGTAACCCGCCTGTCAAGTTCTGTCGCGTTTGGAGTTCGTTTGGCACTCCAACGGGTATCCAAGTGGGCTAAAAGTACCTCCTCTTTGAGGCCCAAGACCCCCCTCTAACAGCCCAACAACCTAGCAAAAACCCTTCCCATCATCTCGGCTGTTCAATTGTGATCTCGTGGCCGAAAACCGCTCCTCATTTGGACTCTCCTACCTCCTTGTGCCTATATAAACGTCCACCCCCTCCGATTTTGCGTCCAAAACCCTAGTGCTTCCACCGCTGCTGCACAGTGCTTCCACCGCCGCCGCACAGTGCTTCCACCGCCGCCGCACAGTGCTTCCACCGCCGCGGCACAGTGCTTCCACCCCGCCGCGCGGGACCGCAGGCCGAGCACTGGCCCGCTCCCGCCGCCGATCTGGGCCGAAGTCCCCAGCCGGCCGCCCCTTCGTCTTCATCCGCCCGAGGTCGCCGCCGCCGGAGCTCCTCACCGCCGCCGGCCCTCACCTCCTCCGGCCCATCCCCAAATCAGGTCGCCGCCGCCCTTCAGATTTAGGCCGCCGCCCGTCCTCCTCCCTCGCCGCCGGGGACCCCTCGCCGCCGGGCGCCCGGAGCTGCCGATGGCCGCCGCGGACCCCTCCGTCGAGCCGATCCCCGATCGGGATCCAGAGGTCGAGGGATCGAAGCCGATCCGATCCAGATCGGACGCCTGGGGGAACCCTAACGGGCCGACCCGTTAACCCGCGGCCCGATCCACTCCCGCACGGGCGAACCCGACCCGCGCGCCCGCTCCGCCGTTGACTACAGGAGGTTGACCTCATTTTTTTTGTCAAAGTCCTTTCGATTTTTTCCAGTGTCTGATGCATTCTTGTGATAGCAATATCTTTTACTGTGCTTGTCCGATTTGTGCATATGATATGTCAAAATGATCGTGGTGACATGTACTATGTTTTGTTCCATTGTGCCATGCATGTTTGAGTCCATCTAGATGTCTTAATCTTCATGGGAAGAGTGCTACTTGTTATAAACTGCTGCTATTAGTTGTTTCCATGCCATGTTTGAGATGTGACAACTTGATGCCTGTTTATCCAAATGAAGCAAATGATATGTCCACATGTTCATCATGAGATGCTCTACATGTTGGTTGCTATAGGATGCATGATAGAATTCATATTGCCATGTTTATCTCCTTTGCAAAAGTGCTTGTGGCTGTTAGGTCGTTAAACTTGTTACGAGATGCCTAGTTGAGGAGCTCGTTGCTATTGATGTGGTTGTCCCCATGTTGCATGCTTATATGTTTTGGACTCCCCATCATGTGTTCTTTGCTGTGGTTCCAACCACTTGCCATGTTATGCTTTGAGGTGACTTAAACTTGCTCACATACATGCCATGATAATATTGCTGTTTTAACACTTGGTGAAATTTCACTAAGTCTGGAATCTGTAATATCCGGATGCCATGTTTGCTTGTTGTTCTAGGCAAATCCATGTTAGTTTCGGGGTGACTATTGATGATTCCTTGTTATATATACTGTTGGCTATACATTCATGCCCTCACATGCTCTTTTGGGTGGCTGTAGCATATTTAATTCTTGCTCCCAAGTTGCTATAAAATACCGCTGTCAGGTTTTTGTTGTCATGTTCAAAATATTGTAGCTTGTTGCTATTGATCCATGCCTCCTATGGAGATGCTCCAATGGAATTGTTTTCTGTAGGATATGTCTTCTTCATGTCCATGCTTCTTGTCATGATCTTTGAGTGCTGTAGAGTATATATTTCTTGCTCCGAAGTTGCTATGTGGCTGTTAATTTCAGCTTTGCAATGCTTCTTGTTTCGGGTGTATCTTTTAGCCCGTTGCTCCGTTTTGAGCAAGTCCTATATGAACTTGTGTGGTTTTGCATGTAGATTCATAATATCCTCTTGTTAACATGTTTTGAAGTATCTTGCTTGTTGCATATTGTCATGTTCCTTGTGCTGTATCTCTGTGTTTCCTATGTTGTCTTTCTGTGCATCCTAAATGCATCTGCAGTGCTTCCTTAGTGCATCAGCCATGCATCCTGTAGCTTGTGCATTGCATCTTGTTTGATTTCGTGCCTCGTGTGTTTTTGGTGTTGAGTAGAGCCGGAAGCCGAGACCGAGTATGAGAACGAGGTTACTACCGAGGTGGAGAACGAGGAGCCCTCTTACGATCCCATTGACGACTCGACAGGCAAGATGACCTGACCCAGATATCATTACTATCTTTGCCTATTGCTAGAAGTGTCGCTCTATAGCTTTTTGCCTCGATGCCCATGTTTTCCTGTCAGCCTCCTATTGTAACCATGAATCTGTCTAACCACCCTACCTATGCAAACCTTTGATTGGCTAAGTAAGCTTCGCTCAGCCCCTCTTATAGCATTGCTAGTTGCAGGAGAAGATTTGAAGATTCTTGCTTCATGATGAAACTTGTTGGGATATCACACTATATAAACTATTTAATGAAATCATCTATATATTGGTAATGGGTGGAAGGCTGAGCCTCTTGCTCGGTGTTTTGTTCCACTGATGACGCCCTAGGAACCGTATAAACCGGTGTTATGTTCCTTGATTATGCGTTCCTCACACGGTTGGGGTTATGGGACCCCCTCGATAAACCGCTTAGCGCTAAGGCTTTTCCAGCAAGTCCCAACATTGGTACTCCATTTGCCTAATAACTAAAACTTGCATAGGGACTAGCTATCCCCTTTCTTAATTAACAACCCCGGGCCAGTGCTCCACATGAGTGTTGGTCCAAACTGGGGGTCCTGCAGGGCCGCCTTGGGGAAACCAGAGGTATCTGGTATAACCTGTAGCATCACCCATCCGGTCGTGGCCTGAGACTAGATACGCGCGGCTACTGTCAGGGTGTTGGCACGCTGGGAGGATTTGCTGGTTTAGTCTTACCTTAGTCGGAGTATCTTGAGCACGGGATTCCGAGGATACTCGGGCCTTCCCACCTTGGAGTTGCGACTCCACGGATCGTGGGCTTGTCATGGGCCAAGTTGGAACACCCCTGCAGGGTTTTGAACTTTCGAAAGCCGTGCCCGCGGTTATGTGGCAGATGGGAATTTGTTAATATCCGGTTGTAGAAAACTTGACACCATGTTCAGAACACACTACCAGCGTGAGTACCGTGACAGTCATTTTCCGAAAGGGGCTCGGGAAGTGAACACGGTGGGGTTATGTTTGACATGCTTAGTTAGGATCACTTCGTGATCATCTTATCGTCCGAGGCACTTCTCTTCTCCCTCTCTTTTACGTAAGTTAGTGCTAGTGCTGCTGCAACCTCTTATTCTTTCTTCAGCCTTGTTCGACACCCAAGGCTTGGATAGTTGTGTTACCCGGGAACGGGATTGCTGAGTCCTCTATGGCTCACAGATTCTACACCACACCAGATGCAGGTACTATGGTGAGCTATTCAGGTGACGGCACAGAGCTATGCTGGGAGTACGACGAGGAACGTAGCCGTTACTATGTGCACTATCCCGACGATCAGTAGTGGTTTCGATTAGGGGCGATTCAGACCTGTGGTTTTATGTATGTTTGGTATCTTTCATTTGGATCTTCACCCGTAGTCGGGTTGTGATGTTATTTGAATGATGTTTGGCTATGCAATGAATTGTGTGACATGGCGAGTGTAAGCTAACTATCTTTTTCTCTTTCATCCCTATTTTTACATGAGATGTGCAAAGGTACCGAACTTGCGATCATTCCAGAATGGGCTTATACCTTTAAGTCGTGCCTCGACACGTAGGAGGTATAGTCGCATCCTGGGCATTACAAGGTGGTATTCAGAGCCTTCTCCTACCTAGAAGCCCCCACTGTTTGATCGAATCGTTGACGGTTGAGTCTAGGCACACACTTAAAATGTTTTGAGTCCTATATATATTGGAGAGTAGGATTTCTTTTGCTCCTCATCTCTTTTCACTCTGGTGAGGACTCCTGACGATTACTCTTGTCTCTTCTACTCTCAAAAATTGCACCAATTTTTTTAAGAATATTGTTTGGATTGTTCCGATGTCTTTGTGACGAGAACATTGTTCTCGATGCCTCCTGTCATTAGGGGTTGTGGCAGTGTCCCGGGGAGTTGAGCTCCGAGGTGTTGTCGTCACAAATATATCGCATCAGTTCTGGAATACTTAAGACGGCCGACATCGAAAACTCTCCTATGCGGTTAGTGGCAAGATAACCCCGACATCACCCAGTACTGGGGAGGTAGTTCGGGAGTATTGCCATAGCTTGCATAGTAGATGCGTTTCGAAGGTCCGAGGTAGACGGTTTCCGGAAATAACTGGTTATGTGTTGAAGGATGGATACAGCTGGATGTAGGATTAGAGTTGAGTGCGCAATGCTTCCCCTGTATCCCCAACACCTGGTTGCATAACTGGAAACTTTCGGAAAATAATAGGTGGGTTCATCTAATAGCTCGTAGGCATTCTTCCAACGAATGCAGGATATGGAGTTCGGGGTTCTACATTGAGTGAAGTGGTTTTATGGCCGTTCTTTCGATCGGGAGTTGCATCTTAAAGGGTCCTTAGCTATGCTGATCCGGGGATTGCAAAACCCTTTCGTAACACGTTTCATAAGCTTTCAGCACGAATATGTCGAACGAAGCTTCTATCTTGTATTTGTTCTATCTGCACCTTGTTGTTTTATTTACCTTTTGTCTCCCAAGTTGCTTCTCGTGAAGATTGTTGTTATCATTAAACTATGAATTTCATTCGTTCCTCTTGTTCGAATGATTCTTGTAAAGACTATGTTGCAATTCTAGTTGTTGATTAAGCTATATATTCTTTCAATCAAATGCCTAATAGTGGTCATCTCTTTCCGGATGGCTCCTAAAAAGGTTCCCAACGCTAACCCAGAGAGTGAAGAGGTTCCTGATCGTCCTCCTTCCCCTCCTCCTCCGTCTGAGGCCTGGAGAGCAATTATGCAAGCTACGAACCAGAAAACCCAGATGCTTATGCAGATGATGCAGAATATTCAAGCAAATCAAGAAAATCAGGGTGCTCATGGGAACCAACGCAATTTGTTCAACCAACAGCATTTTGCTACGCTCAACCAGTTCGTGGCAAATCAACCAAAGGCATTCAGTTACTGCGTGGACCCTCTCGATGCTGAAGACTGGATAACAGATATCAAGAAGCATTTCGAGTGCAGTAACGTCAGGCCCGAGGACTATGTGAAGTTTGCAGCCTTCCAACTCAAGGACCAAGCAGCTGATTGGTGGCAGCAGTACAAAGACTCCAGAGCAGGGTGTGTAATCTCTTGGGATGATTTCTGCAAGGATTTTCGTTCTCACCACATTCCAACAAGTGTCATCGAGGGTATGCGTGAGCAATTCCGCAACCTGAAGAAAGGCTCTATGTCTGTCTACCAATATAATGTCAAGTTCCAGAACCTTGCCCGCTATGCAAAGCAAGACATCCCAGATGCCAAGAGCAATATCTATCAGTTCCGTGGTGGTCTGAAGGATGAACTCCAACTTGCTCTCACCTTGTTCGAGCGTGATGAGTTTGACAAATTCTATAACATGGCACTTAAGCAAGAGGCAGCCCAGCTCAAGATGGAAGCTTCCAAAAAGAGGATCAGAGACACTGTTCACTCCTCCTCATCTTCTCCAGTGGTCGTGAAGCAACAGAAGTTTTGGCTTCCACCTCCTCCAGTGATCCGAGCTCCCTACAACAACAACAAGAACTCTGGTGGCCGTGCTTTCTCCCACCCACCCAACCCAAGCAACCAGTCAAAGAATCAGTTTCAAGCTTCCAAGTCAAGTGCTCCTCACTACCGTCCTCTCTCAGAAGTGGTTTGCAACAAGTGTGGCCAGAAGGGTCACTATGCAAATAAGTGTACTAAAAGGCGCCTTCCGCCTCCTCCACCTGTCAGCACTGCTATTGTCAAGCATGATCCAAAGGCAGCAAGAGTGAATCTGATGAATGCAGCTCAAGCAGAGAATTCTTCAGATGTGATACTTGGTAACCTTCCAGTCAACCTTAAACCTGCTAAAGTGTTGTTTGATTTGGGTGCATCATGTTCTTTCATGTCTCAACCTTTTGCATCCAAGCATAATGTTGACATCAAAAGTTTGCCAAGGGAATTATCAGTTGTTTCTCCGGGGAGACGAATGCATTCTAGTATATTTGCTCCGAATGTATCTATTCGTATGGGTGATTACCGATTTCTGGCTTCTCCGGTTGTTCTCGGCAACTCCGACATTGACCTTATTCTTGGGATGGATTGGCTTTCTCAGCATGATGCTCACATTGATTGTGAAAATAAGGAAGTCAAGATTACTCATCCTAACGAAGATGTGATTATCTTTGCCTCTTGAGATAACACAATCAGGCTTTTCTCTCTCAATGACAAGGGCGAGATTAATGCCATCTCTCAAATTCCGGTGGTTAATGAATACGAAGACGTTTTTCCTGAAGAACTTCCAGGCATGCCTCTGCATCGTCAAGTTGAATTTGTCATTGAACTCGAGCCGGGTACTGAGCCAGCATGACGGCGTCCGTACAAGCTCTCCCGTGAAGAGTTGAAGGAGTTGAAGAAACAGCTTGATGAACAAGAGCGTATGGGTCTGATCAGGCCTAGCACGTCTCCTTGGGGTTGTGGTGTCTTATTTGTCAAGAAGAAGGATGGCACGGAGTGCCTTTGCGTTGATTACCGGCCATTGAACAAGAAGACAATAAAGAACAAGTATCCGCTCCCCGACATCAATGAACTGTTCGATCAGCTCAAAGGAGCTAAAATGTTCTCAAAGCTCGATCTCCGAATGGGTTATCACCAAATTCCCATTCGTGAAGAAGATATCCACAAGATTGCCTTCAGAACAAGCTACGGCTCCTACGAATATACAGTCATGTCTTTTGGCCTCGCTAATGCTCCACCTACCTTCTCAAGAATGATGCACTACATTTTCAACCCCTACACCAACGAGTTTTTGCTTGTGTATCTGGATGACATCTTGGTATTCTCCAAGAATGAAGAGGATCACGAAAAGCACCTCCGTCTGGTTCTCGACAGACTCCGGGAGCATAAGTTCTATGCCAAGTTCTCCGAGTGCGAATTCTGGCTCGATAAGGTCTTGTATCTGGGCCATATCATCTCCGCTGACGGTATTGCGGTCAACCCCGAGAAAGTTGAAGCGATTGTCAACTGGGAACCTCCTTAGAACGTCAAGCAACTCCGAAGCTTCCTTGGTCTATTTAGCTATTGCAGAAGGTTCGTTGAGAACTTCTCCAACATTTCCAAGCCTCTCTCCAACTTGCTGCAGAAGAATGTCAAGTACAACTGGTCTCTAGATTGTGATGTGGCATTCAAAACTCTCAAAGAAAAGCTCATCTCTGCGCCAGTTCTTACCCCTCCAGATGAGTCCAAGCCCTACGAAGTATTCTGTGATGCTTCTCTTCAAGGACTTGGTGGTGTGCTAATGCAGGACAAGAAGATTGTGGCATACACTTCTCGTCAACTGAAGCCAAGTGAGAAGAACTACCCCACACATGATCTCGAACTAGCAACTGTGGTACACGCTTTGATTACGTGGAGACACCTTCTGTTGGGCAGAAAAGTCGACATCTTCACCGATCACAAGAGCTTGAAGTACATCTTCACACAGCCGAACCTGAACCTCCGCCAGACTCGTTGAGTTGAGATGATCCAAGAATATGATCCAAGCATCGAATACACACCTGGCAAGGCAAATGTCATTGCACATGCTTTGAGCAGAAAGGCATATTGCAACAGTCTCCTTATCAAGTCGTTCCAGCCTGAGCTTTGTGAAGCATTCAGGAAACTCAACCTCCAAGTTGTTCCGCAAGGCTTTCTTGCAAATCTTCAAGTTGCTCCTACCTTGGAAGATCAGATTCGTGAGGCCCAACTCAGTGATGCTATGGTGCAGAAAGTGAAACATTGTATTGCAAAGGGTACTCCCAAATACAAGTGCTATCGCGTTGATGAGAGAGATACCTTGTTCTTTGAGGACAGACTTTTGGTTCCCAAGGGTGATCTCAGGAAGCTCATAATGGACGAAGCACATGACTCCCTCCTTTCGATTCATCCTGGAAGTTCCAAGATGTACCAAGACATCAAGCAATCTTACTGGTGGACTCGCATGAAAAGGGAGATTGCCCAATTCGTGAATGAATGTGATGTCTGCAGAAGGGTGAAGGCAGAGCATCAACGTCCAGCCAGTCTTCTCCAACCTCTTCCTATTCCCGAGTGGAAATTCGACCACATTGAAATGGATTTCTTCACTGGGTTTCCCAAGTCCAAGAAAGGGAATGATTCTATCTTTGTTCTCATTGACAAGCTTACCAAATTAGCTCACTTCCTTCCAGTCAAAGAATCCATCAATGCAGCTCAACTGGCAGAGTTGTACACTTCCAGAATTGTGTCCTTACATGGCATTCCTCAAGTTATCTCCTCAGACCGTGGAAGTTTGTTCACATCCAAGTTCTGGGACTCCTTTCAGTCTGCCATGGGCACTAAGATCCGTTTCAGCACTGCATTTCACTCTCTGACTAGTGGTCAAGTCGAGAGAGTGAATCAGATTCTAGAAGACATGCTCAGAGCTTGTGTCATCTCTTTTGGCATGAAGTGGGAAGATTGCCTTCCGTTTGCCGAGTTCTCTTACAACAACAGCTTCCAGGCAAGTGCCGGCAAAGCTCCGTTTGAAATCCTCTATGGCAGAAAGTGCCGTACCCCTCTCAACTGGTCCGAGACTGGTGAACGTCAACTTCTTGGCAATGACTTGATCTCAGAAGCCGAAGAAATGTGCAAAGTCATACGTGAGAATCTCAAGGCCGCTCAGTCGCGTCAAAAGAGCTACTATGATGGCAAGCATCATGATTTGGCCTTCAACATTGGGGATCATGTCTATCTCCGTGTTTCTCCTATGAAAGGCACCCAAAGGTTTGGTATCAAAGGAAAGCTAGCTCCTAGATACGTGGGCCCTTTCAAGATCCTTGGCAAAAGAGGCGATCTAGCCTATCAACTTGAGCTCCCTTCCAACTTTGCAAATGTTCAGGATGTGTTTCACGTGTCTCAACTCCGCAAGTGCTTCAAGACACCTGAACGCACCATTCCGTTTGAGGAGATTGATCTTCAACAAGATTTGTCTTACCGAGAGCACCCCGTTGATATTCTCGAAGAAACGGAGCGCAAAACCCACAACAAGTCAATCAAGTTCTTGAAAGTCAAGTGGTCACACCATACCGACTGAGAAGCTACGTGGGAACGAGAAGATCACCTTCGTTCCGAGTACCCTTCCTTCTTCCAGTCCTAGATCTCGGGACGAGATCTTTTCGTAGTAGAGGAGAGTTTGTAATGCCCCGGATGTAATACTTTCCCCTTTTGGCAATATATAACTTTGGCTTCATCAGTTCCATTCCGGGTTCTTCGTCTTTTTGGGTTTTCGTCGTTTTGTCGTGTGTGTGTGTGCATTCATCCATGTCATGTTGTCATGTCCATTGCATTGCATTTGTGTTGTCATTTGCATCCGGTCCCACTAGTCTCTTCCCGTTGTCCGTTTCGAGTTCCGACGCTCTCACACGTGCCCGTGGCATCCCCGAGTCCTTCTTTCGTGTTGGGCCGTGTAACGTTTCCGGAATGGCGTGAGACTTTTCGTGCGATGTTGTTTTGATACGTGTAACCCGCCTGTCAAGTTCTGTCGCGTTTGGAGTTCATTTGGTACTCCAACGGCAAGACCCCCCTCCAACAGCCCAACAACCCAGCAAAAACCCTTCACATCATCTCGGCCGTTCAATTGTGATCTCGTGGCCGAAAACCGCTCCTCATTTGGACTCTCCTCGCTCCTTGTGCCTATATAAACGTCCACCCCCTCCAATTTTGCGTCCAAAACCCTAGTGCTTCCACCGCCGCCGCACAGTGCTTCCACCGCCGCCGCACAGTGCTTCCACCCCGTCGCGCGGGCCCGCAGGCCCAGCGCCGGCCCGCTCCCGCCGCCGATCTGGGCCGAAGTCCCCAGCCGGCTGCCCCTTCGTCTTCATCCGCCCGAGGTCGCCGCCGCCGGAGCTCCTCTCCGCCGCCGGCCCTCACCTCCTCCGGCCCGTCCCCAAGTCAGGTCGCCGCCGCCCTTCAGATCCAGGCCGCCACCCGGCCTCCTCCCTCGTCGCCGGGGACCCCTCGCTGTCGGGCGCCCGGAGCTGCCGCCGGCCGCCGCGAACCCCTCCGTCGAGCCGATCCCTTATCGGGATCCAGAGGTCGAGGGATCGAAGCCGATCCGATCCAGGTCGGGCGCCTGGGGGAACCCTAACGGGCCGACCCGTTGACCCACGACCCGATCCACTCCCGCACGGGTGAACCTGACCCGCGCGCCTGCTCCGCCATTGACTACAGGAGGTTGACATCGTTTTTTTTCTAAGTCCTTTAGATTTTTTTCAGTGTCTGATGCATTATTGTGATAGCAATATCTTTTACTGTGCTTGTCCGATTTGTGCATATGATATGTCAAAATGATCGTGGTGACATGTACTATGTTTTGTTCCATTGTGCCATGCACGTTTGAGTCCATCTAGATGTCTTAATCTTCATGGGAAGAGTGCTACTTGTTATAAACTGCTGCTATTAGTTGTTTCCATGCCATGTTTGAGATGTGATAACTTGATGCCTGTTTATCCAAATGAAGCAAATGATATGTCCACATGTTCATCATGAGATGCTCTACATGTTGGTTGCTATAGGATGCATGATAGAATTCATATTGCCATGTTTATCTCCTTTGCAAAAGTGCTTGTGGCTGTTAGGTTGTTAAACTTGTTACGAGATTGAGGAGCTCGTTGCTATTGATGTGGTTGTCCCCATGTTGCATGCTTATATGTTTTGGACTCCCCATCATGTGTTCTTTGCTGTGGTGCCAACCACTTGCTATGTTATGCTTTGAGGTGACTTAAACTTGCTCACATACATGCCATCATAATATTGTTGTTTTAACACTTAGTGAAATTTCACTAAGTCTGGAATCTGTAATATCCGGATGCCATGTTTGCTTGTTGTTCTAGGCAAATCCATGTTAGTTTCGGGGTGACTATTGATGATTCCTTGTTATATATGTTGTTGGCTACCCATTCATGCCCACACATGCTCTTTTGGGTGGTTGTAGCATATTTAATTCTTGCTCCCAAGTTGCTATAAAATACTGTTGTCAGGTTTTTGTTGTCATGTTCAAAATGTTGAAGCTTGTTGCTATTGATCCATGCCTCCTATGGAGATGCTCCAATGGAATTGTTTGCTATAGGATATGTCTACTTCATGTCCATGCTTCTTGTCATGATGTTTGAGTGCTATAGAGTATATATTTCTTGCTCCGAAGTTGCTATGTTGCTGTTAATTTCAACTTTGCAATGTTTCTTGTTCCGGGTGTATCTTTTAGCCCGTTGCTCCGTTTTGAGCAAGTCCTATATGAACTTGTGTGGTTTTGCATGTAGATTCATAATATCCTCTTGTTAACATGTTTTGAAGTATCTTGCTTGTTGCATATTGTCATGTTCCTTGTGCTGTATCTCTGTGTTTCCTATGTTGTCTTTCTGTGCATCCTAAGTGCATCTGCAGTGCTTCCTTAGTGCATCAGCCATGCATCCTGTAGCTTGCGCATTGCATCTTGTTTGATTTCGTGCCTCGTGTGTTTTTGGTGTTGAGTAGAGCCGGAAGCCGAGACCGAGTATGAGAACGAGGTTACTACCGAGGTTGAGAACGAGGAGCCCTCTTACGATCCCATTGACGACTCGACAGGCAAGATGACCTGACTCAGATATCATTACTATCTTTGCCTATTGCTAGAAGTCTCGCTCTATAGCTTTTTGCCTCGATGCCCATGTTTTCCTGTCAGCCTCCTATTGTAACCATGAATCTGTCTAACCACCCTACCTATGCAAACCTTTGATTTGCTAAGTAAGCTTCGCTCAGCCCCTCTTATAGCATTGCTAGTTGCAGGAGAAGATTTGAAGATTCTTGCTTCATGATGAAGCTTGTTGGGATATCACACTATATAAACTCTTTAATGAAATCATCTATATATTGGTAATGGGTGGAAGGCTGAGCCTCTTGCTCGGTGGTTTGTTCCACTCATGCCGCCCTAGGAACCGTATAAACCGGTGTTATGTTCCTTGATTATGCGTTCCTCACACGGTTGGGGTTATGGGACCCCCTCGATAAATCGCTTAGCGCTAATGCTTTTCCAGCAAGTCCCAACATTGGTACTCCATTTTCCTAATAACTAAAACTTGCATAGGGACTAGCTATCCCCTTTCTTAATTAACAACCCCGGGCCAGTGCTCCACATGAGTGTTGGTACGAACTGGGGGTCCTGCAGGGCCGCCTTGGGGAAACCCGAGGTATATGGTATAACCTATAGCATCACCCATCCGGTCGTGGCCTGAGACTAGATACGCGCGGCTACTGTCAGGGTGTTGGCACGCCGGGAGGATTTGCTGGATTAGTCTTACCTTTGTCGGAGTATCTTGAGCACGGGATTCCGAGGATACTCGGGCCTTCCCACCTTGGAGTTGAGACTCCGCGGATCGTGGGCTTGTCATGGGCCAAGTTGGAACACCCCTGCAGGGTTTTGAACTTTCGAAAGCCGTGCGCATGGTTATGTGGCAGATGGGAATTTATTAATATCCGGTTGTAGAAAACTTGACACCATGTTCAGAACACACTACCAGCGTGAGTACCGTGACGGTGATTTTCCGAAAGGCGCTCGGGAAGTGAACACGATGGGGTTATGTTTGACATGCTTAGTTAGGATCACTTCGTGATCATCTTATCGTCCGAGGCACTTCTCTAATCGCTCTCTTTTACGTAAGTTAGTGCTAGTGCTGCTGCAACCTCTTATTCTTTCTTCAGCCTTGTTACACACCCAAGGCTTGGATAGTTGTGTTACCCGGGAACGGGATTGCTGAGTCCTCTGTGGCTCACAGATTCTACACCACACCAGATGCAGGTACTATGGTGAGCTATTCAGGTGACGGCACAGAGCTATGCTGGGAGTACGACGAGGAATGTAGCCGTTACTATGTGCACTATCCCGACGATCACTAGTGGTTTCTATTAGGGGCGATTCAGACCTGTGGTTTTATGTATGTTTGGTATCTTTCATTTGGATCTTCACCCGTAGTCGGGTTGTGATGTTATTTGAATGATTTTTGGCTATGTAATGAATTGTGTGACGTGGCGAGTGTAAGCCAACTATATTTTTCTCTTTCATCCCTATTTTTACATGAGATGTGCAAAGGTACCGAACTTGCGATCATTCCAGAATGGGCTTATACCTTTAAGTCGTGCCTCGACACGTAGGAGGTATAGTCCCATCCTGGGCATTACACTGGGACCCCTTGTCAGTGGCTAGGGCTAGCGCAGCCCTGGGTCACTCTGGCCCCTACGCTTCGTTTTCTTTTTCTATTTTTCTTTTTTCTTTTCTGTTTTTCTTGTTTATGTAATATCTGTGAAAATATGTTTTTGGTGAAATGAGTCCTATATGAAAAGTGCTTAGAATATTATGTAGTTTATGAATATGTTGTTTGTTTCCATGTTTAAAAAAAAATTAAAATGCTGTTTGAATTTATTCTTGTTTTAAATATGTTTAAACTTGTAAAAATCATAACTAAATATCTACAACTCCAAATTTAACAAACTTTATATGCATTTGGGGTAGAAAAATGTGTAGAATATTTTTGTGATGTTGTTTAGCTTGTTTGGCCACTCTATCATAGAAGTTTTCCAGATCTGTCCTGAATGCAAATAAATTAATATGGGAGTTTCCGCAAATTGTTGTTATTTATTTCCAGCCCATTTAAATGTGCTAGAATGTTGCTGTAAAGTTAGTTGCACCTTGCCATGTTAACCAACTCCATTAAAACTTGTTGGATGATTGTTTGAATAATCAACATAAACTTGTTAGTTGTTCTTTTGCTTGTTTCTTTCATGTGAGTGCTCTTGTTTGACTTTGATGTTGTTGCACTCTTGTGACCCTAGGCCATGCATCCTATCTACTCTTGACCTTGTTCATCATGTTCATGCATCATGTGGTTGACCATTGCATGTTGATTGATTTTGTTCCATTGTTGCATTGTTGTGTTTGGTTAGAGCCCGGTGATGATACGGAGTACGAGGTTCCTACCGAGGTTGAGTGTGAGGAGCAAGGTTACGATCCCTCCGTGGAATCAACAAGCAAGATGACCTTACCCAGATATCACTACTATATTTGCCTATGCTAGATGTCTCGCCCTTTTAGATCATTGCCTCGATGCCTATGTTTGTTTGTCAGCCTCCTATTGTTGCCATGAAACTCTCTAACCACCCACCTAGCAAACCATTGTTTGGCTACGTAAGCATCGCTCAGCCCCTCTTGTAGCGTTGTTAGTTGCAAGTGAAGATTTGAAGATTCTTGCTTCATGATGAAGTCATTGATGGGATATCACAATATATAATCTGTTAAACTAAATCATCTATATATTGGTGATGGGTGGAAGGCTAAGCCTCTTGCTTGGTGTTTTGTTCCACTCATGCCACCCTAGGAACCGTTAAACTGGTGTTATGTTCCTTGATTTTGCGTCCCTAACACGGTTGGGGATTATGGGCCCCCCTCGATAACCCGCTTAGCGCTAAAGCTTTTCCAGCAAGGCCCACCATTAGTTTTACTTTTGCCTAATAACTAAAACTTGCATAGGGCGTTGCAAACCCGTTTTCTTAATAACAACCCCGGGCCAGTGCTCCTCATGAGTGTTGGTCCAAACTGGGCAACCTGCGGGGCCACCTTGGGGAAACCCGAGGGCTGGTAAAAACCTTTAGCTTGTCCCATCCGGTCATGGCCTGAGACGAGATACGCGCGGCTACTATCAGGATGTTGGCACGCCGGGAGGTCTTGCTGGATTAGTTTTACCTTTGTCAGAATATCTTGAGCACGGGATTCCGAGAATACTCGGGTCTTCCCACCTTGGAGTTGCGACTCCGCAGATCGTGAGCTTGTGATGGGCTAAGTTGGGACACCCCTGCAGGGTTTGATCTTTCGAAAGCCGTACCCGCGGTTATGTGGCAGATGGGAATTTGATAATATCCGGTTGTAGAAAACTTGACACCATGTTCATAATACACTACCAGCGTGAGTAACCATGACGGTCTCTTTCCGAAGGGGTTCGGGAAGTGAACACGGTGAGGTTATGTTTGACGTGAGTAGTTAGGATCACATCATAATCACTTTGACGATCGTTGGCATTTTCTCTTCTCGCTCTAAACACGTAAGCTAGTGCTAGTGCTACTGCAAGCTTGTTTAAGCCATTTCCAACCTAAGGCTTTGATAGTATTGCTACCCGGGAACAGGATTGCTGAGTCCTCCGTGGCTCACAGATTCTACACAACACCAGATGCAGGTACCGTTGAGAACTACACAGGTGGTGATTCAGAGTTGTATTGGGAGTTCGATGTAGAGCGTGGGCGATAGTACGTGTCTTACCCCGAGGATCAGTAGGGCTCTTACTAGGATGATCGGGACCTTGTGTGTCTTTATTTATGGTATCTTTCATTTGGATCTTCGTCCGTAGTCGGACTCTGATGTTATTTGGATGATGAATGTTAATGTATTACTTTGTGTGACGTGGCGAGTGTAAGCCAACTACTCTTTTACAATTTCATCCCCTCTTTTACATGAGATGTGCAAAGATACCATTCTTGAGATCATTTTAGTATGTGCTTATGCCTTTAAGTCGTGCCTCGACACGTGGGAGGCATAGTCACATACTGGGCATTACAAGTTGGTATCAGAGCCTTCTCCGACCTAGGAGCCCCCCTGATTGATCGAATCATTGACGGTTGAGTCTAGGCACACACATGGAAATGTTTTGAGTCCTATATATATCTACCAGAGAGTAGGATTTCTTTTACTCCTCATCCCTTCGTCACTCTGGTGAGGACTCCTGACGATGTTCTATCTCTTCTACTCTAAAATATTCACTAAATGTTTTTAGGATCATGCGAGTATTGTTTGGATTGTTCCGATATCTTTGTGACGAGAACATTGTTCTGGATGCCTCATGTCATTTAGGGGTTGTGGCAGTGTCCCGGGGAGTTGAGCTCCGAGTTGTTGTCATCACAAATGTATCGCAGCGGTTCTAGAATACTTAAGACGGCCGACATCGAAAACTCTTCTATGCGGTTAGTGGTAAGATAACCCCGACATCACCCAGTACTGGGGAGGTAGTTCGGGAGTATTGCCACAACTTGTATAGCAGATGCGTTTTGAAGGTCCGAGGTAAACGGTTTCCGAAAATGACTGGTTATGTGTTGAAGGATGGATACAGCTGGATGTAGGATTAGAGTTGAGTGTGCGGTGCTTCCCCTGTATCCCCAACACCCGATTGCATAACCGGAAACCTTAGGAAATTAATAGGCGGGTTCTTCTAGTAGCTCGTAGGCATTCTTCCAACGAGTACATGATATGGAGTTCGGGGTTCATAATTGAGTGAAGAGGTTTTATGGGCGTTGTTCTAATCGGGAGTTGCATCTTAAAGGGTCCTTGGCTATGCTGATCCGGGGATTGCAAAACCCTTTTGTAACACGTTCCATGAGCTTTCAGCACGAATATGTGGAGCGAAGCTTCTATCTTGTATTTGTTCTATCTGCTCCTTGTTGTTTTTATTTACCTTTTGTTCTCCCAAGTGGCTTCTCGAGAAGATTGTTGTATCATTTAACTATAGAATACATTCGTTCATTTTGTTCGAATGTTCTTGTGAGACTTATGTTGCAATTCTAGCCGTTGATTCAGCTTATATATTTTCAATCAATGGCTAATAGTTGTCATCTCATTCAGGATGGCTCCTAAGAAGGTTCCCGACGCTAACCCAGAGGGTGAAGAAGAGCATGTTCCTGAACGTCCTCCTTCCCCTCCTCCTCCGTCTGAGGTCTGGAGAGGAATTATGCAAGTGACCAACCAGAACACCCAGATGCTTATGCAAATGATGCAGAACGTTCAAGCCAACCAAGCCAATCAAGGTGGTCATGGGAACCAAGGCCAAGGCAATCTGTTCAATCAACCTCACTTTACAACCCTCAACCAATTCCTGGCAAACAAACCGAAGTTGTTCAGTTACTGTGTGGATTTGCTAGATGCTAAAGACTGGATCACAGACATCAAAAAGCACTTTGAATGCAGTAACGTGAGACCTGAGGATTATGTCAAGTTTGCCACTTTCCAACTCAAAGACCAAGCTGCTGATTGGTGGCAACAGTGCAAAGATTCCAGAGGTGGACGTGAGATCTCGTGGACTGACTTCTACAAGGATTTCCGCTCTCATCACATTCCAACCAGTGTCACTAAAGGCATGTGTGAGCTATTCCGCAACCTGAAGCAAGGCACCATGTCCGTCTATCAATACAATTTCAAGTTCCAGAATCTCGCTCGCTATGCCAAGCACGACATCCCAGATGCCAAGAGCAAGATTTATCAGTTCCGTGGTGGTCTGAAGGATGAACTCCAACTAGCTCTCACCTTGTTCGAGCCGGATGAATTTGACCAATTCTACAATATGGCTCTTAAGCAAGATGCAGCCCAGCTCAAGGTTGAAGCTTCCAAAAAGAGGATCAGAGATGTTGTTCACTCCTCCTCTTCTTCCCAAGTGGTTGCCAAGCAGCAGAAGTTCTGGCTTCCGCCTCCTCCAGTGCTCCGTCCTCCAAACAACAACAAGCACTCAGGTGGCCATTGTTTCTCCCACCCACCCAACCCAAGAAATCAGTCCAAGCCTCAGTTTCAAGCTTCAAGATCAAGTGGTCCTTATCACCGTCCTCTCTCAGAAGTGGTTTGCAACAAGTGTACTCAGAAGGGTCACTATGCTAACAAGTGTCCAAACCCAAGGCGCCTTCCGCCTCCTCCACTTGTCAGCACTGCTATTGTCAAGCACAATCCCATGACAGCAAGAGTGAATCTGATGAATGCAGCTCAAGCGAAGAATTCTTCAGATGTGATACTTGGTAACCTTCTAGTCAACCTTAAACCTGCTAAAGTTTTGTTTGATTCGGGTGCATCACGTTCCTTCATGTCATATCCATTTGCATCCAAGCATAATGTTCGCATCGAAGCTTTACCAAGAACTTTGAGTGTTATATCTCCTGGCAAGAGATTGAGTTCTAGTATGTAGGCTCCGGATATATCTATTCATATGGGTGATTACAGTTTTCTGGTTTCTCCGGTTATTCTCGGCAACTCCGACATTGATCTTATTCTTGGGATGGATTGGCTTTCCCAGCATGATGCAAACATTGATTGTGCAAATAAGGAAGTCAAGCTTACTCATCCCAACGAAGACGTGATTATCTTCGCCTCTTGATATAACACAATCAGGCTATTCTCTCTCAATGACAAGGGCGATATTAATGCCATCTCTCAGATTCCGGTTGTCAATGAATATGAAGATGTTTTCCCTGAAGAGCTTCCAGGCATGCCTCCCCATCGTCAAGTTGAATTTGCCATTGAACTCGATCCTGGTACCGAGCCAGCATGTCGGCGTCCGTACAAGCTTTCCCCTGATGAGTTGAAGGAGCTGAAGAAACAACTCGATGAGCAAGAGCGTATGGGTCTAATCAGGCCTAGTACTTCTCCTTGGGGCTGTGGTGTTCTATTTGTCAAGAAGAAGGATGGCACAGAACGCCTTTGCGTTGATTACCGGCCATTGAACAAGAAGACAATAAAGAACAAGTATCCGCTCCCCAATATCAATGAATTGTTCGAGCAGCTCAAAGGAGCAAAAGTGTTCTCAAAGCTCGACCTCCGGATGGGTTACCATCAGATCCGTATCCGTGAAGAGGATATCCACAAGACCGCATTCAGAACAAGCTATGCTCCTATGAATACACGGTCATGTCTTTTGGCCTCGCAAATGCTCCACCCACCTTGAGGATGATGCACTTAATATTCAACCCCTACACCAATTAATTTGTTCTTGTCTATTTGGATGACATCTTGGTATTATCCAAGAATGAAGAAGACCATGCCAAGCACCTCCGTTTGGTCCTGAACAGGCTCCATGAACACAAGTTATATGCGAAGTTCTCCAAATGTGAATTCTGGCTGGATAAAGCCTTATATCTTTGCCATATCATCTCCGCCGAGGGCATTTCTGTGAACCCCGGGAAAGTTGAAGCTATTGTCAACTAGGAACCCCCGCAGAATGTCAAGCAACCCCGAAGCTTCCTTGGTCTCGCTAGCTATTGCAGAAGGTTCGTTGAGAACTTCTCCAAGATTGCCAAGCCTCTTTCCAACCTGTTGCAAAAGAATATCAAGTACTCATGGACTCCTGATTGTGATGTGGCATTCAAAACGCTCAAAGAGAAGCTCATTTCTGCTCCGGTTCTTACTCCTCCGGATGAGTCCAAGCCCTATGAAGTCCTTTGTGATGCTTCTTTGCAAGGACTTGGTGGTGTTCTCATGCAAGACAAGAAGATTGTGGCATACACTTCTCGTCAGTTGAAACCAAATGAGAAGAATTACCCCACACATTATCTCGAGCTAGCAGCAGTTGTACATGCCTTGATCACGTGGAGACACCTTCTGTTGGACAGAAAGGTGGACATCTTCACCGATCACAAGAGCTTGAAGTACATCTTCACACAGCCAAACCTTAACCTTCACCAGACTCGTTGGGTTGAGATGATCCAAGAGTATGATCCAAGCATTGAGTACACACCTGGCAAGGCCAATGCCATTGTAGATGCCTTGAGCAGAAAGTCATATTGCAATAGTCTCCTTCTCAAACCGTTCCAGCCTGAACTTTGTGAATCATCCAGGAAGCTCAACCTCCAATTTGTTCCGCAAGGCTTTCTTGCAAATCTTCAAGTTGCTCCTACCTTGAAAGATCAGATCCGTGAGGCCCAGCTCAGTGATGCTATGGTGCAGAAAGTGAAACATGGTATTGCTAAGGGTACTCCCAAGTACAAGTGCTATCGCGTTGATGAGAAAGACACCTTGTTCTTTTAGGACAGAATTGTCGTTCCTAAGGGTGATCTCAGAAAGCTGATAATGAACGAAGCACATGACTCCCTCCTCTCGATTCATCCCGGAAGTTCTAAGATGTACCAAGACCTCAAGCAATCATACTGGTGGACTCGAATGAAAAGGGAGATTTCCCAATTCGTGAATGAATGTGATGTCTGCAGAAGAGTGAAGGCAGAGCATCAACGTCCAACCGGTCTCCTTCAACCTCTACCTATTCCCGAGTGGAAATTCGATCACATTGAAATGGATTTCGTCACTGGGTTTCCTAAGTCCAAGAAGGGGAATGATGCTATCTTTGTAGTGATTGACAAGCTAACTAAAGTAGCTCATTTCCTTCCCGTCAAAGAATCCATCAACGCAGCTCAGCTGGCAGAGCTGTACACTTCTAGAATTGTTTCGTTGCATGGCATTCCTCAAGTCATCTCCTCAGACCGTGGAAGTTTGTTCACATCCAAGTTCTGGGATGCCTTTCAGTCAGCCATGGGCACTAAGATTCGCTTCAACACTGCGTTTCACCCTCAGACTAGTGGTCAAGTCGAAAGAGTGAACCAGATCCTCGAAGACATTATGGGAGCTTGTGTCATCTCTTTCGGTATGAAGTGGGAAGATTGTCTCCCGTTTGCCAGATTCTCATACAACAACAGCTTCCAAGCAAGTTCCGGTAAAGCTCCTTTTGAAATCCTCTATGGCAGAAAGTGTCGTACCCCGCTCAACTGGTCCAAGACTGGTGAACGTCAACTTCTTGGCAATGATTTGATCTCAGAAGCCGAAGATATGTGCAAAGTCATACGTGAGAATCTCAAAGCCGCTCAATTCGTCAAAAGAGTTACTATGACGGCAAGCATCGTGATTTGGCTTTCGACATTGGAGATCATGTCTATCTCTGTGTTTCTCCTATGAAAGGCACCCAAAGATTCGGTATCAAAGGAAAGCTTGCTCCAAGATACGTGGGCCCTTTCAAGATTCTTGGCAAAAGAGGCGATCTTGCCTACCAACTCGAGCTTCCATCCAACTTTGCAAATGTTCATGATCTGTTTCACGTGTCTCCACTCCGCAAATGCTTCAAGACACCTGAACGCACCATTCCGTTCGAGGAGATTGAGCTTCAACAAGACTTGTCTTATCGTGAGCACCCTGTTGCTATTCTTGAAGAAACTGAGCGCAAAACCCGCAACAAGTCCATCAAGTTCTTGAAAGTGAAGTGGTCACACCATACCGACCGAGAAGCTACGTGGGAACGAGAAGATCACCTTTGTTCCGAGTATCCTTCCTTCTTCGAGTCCTAGATCTCGGGACGAGATCTTTTTGTAGTGTAGGAGAGTTTGTAACACCCCATATGTAATACTTTCCTATAAGGGCAATACAGATTTCTCAATTTGATCCTTCTCCTTATCCTTGGGGGTTCTTGTCATTTTGAGCTCATTTTATTTTTGCATTGCCATGTCATTTATTTTTATTTTGCATCCTTGCATTGCTTTATCATCATGGCATCTAGTTTACTTCTTTGTTATGATGTGTGTTTGTGAGGCCTTGTGTTCTTGTGTGTGTGGCTTGAGCTATGCCTAGCAAAATCCTAAACCCCTTCTCTTTTTCTTCTTCTTCTTCTTTCTTTTTCTTTTCTATCCTCTCTTTACTTCATTGTGCAAGTCACGTAGCCAAGCCCCTTCTTATTCTTTCTTTTCCTAAAACCCTTGCACCATGCCTACAACCTCTCTGCGAAATATCACCCCATTTGTAAATGATTTGGTTGGGTTTTAAAATGACAAGAGTTTGAACCATATTCAAACTCCTTTTATTTTTCTGCCTCCAAAAATGTCCAAGTCAATTTTATTAAATAGAGATTAAATCACTGAGCATGTGGATATTTTTCTTTTCCCCTAACTCTTTTTCTTTTAGCCGGTGTTTTTCTTTTTCTTTCTGTTTGAAGAAATAAAGAAAAGGAAAGAATAGAGGGGCCAGCACAGTGGCCTGGGCCTCCTCCTCCTTCTCTCTACCCCAGGCCGAGCCTTTCCCCTCGCAGCGCGGCCCAATTCCTCTCTCCCGCAGGCCCGCAGAGCGCTCGCAGTCGCCACTACTAGAAAAAAGCTTATTAGTGGCGCACCACTTTTGGGTATTAGTGGCGCACCTCTGGTGCGCCACTATTACCACGCCACTAGTAATGGGTATTAGTGGCGCACCAGAGGTGCGCCATTACTAATCCAGATATCAGTGGCGCACCACCTGGTGCGCCACTACTAAGTATAAGGGTGCGCCACTGATATTTTTTCAAAAAAAAAATTTCAATTTTTTTTTCAAATTTTATTTCAGAATTGCTACAGGTGCGCCACTGATATTGCTACAGGTGCGCCACTAGTAACAATTTTTTTTTCAATTTTTTTTCCAGAATTTTTTTTTTCAATTTTTTTTTCAATTTTGGCGGGAATTTTTTTCCTTAATCTCGGGTCACTATGGCTTAATCTCGGGTCAATATGGCTTAATCTCGGGTCAAATCGCACTCCGTGGTCAAACTTCCCAGAAGGTCACCCATCCTACACTACTCCAGCCCAAGCACGCTTAACTTCTGAGTTCTATCCAATCCCAGCACCAGCTCACTTAGCAGGCACTTGTTGATATATCTATCATATCAATCCTATTAAACCTTGTTAATGTCTGGGAGTTTGTTCATGCTCATGAGTGTGATAAAATTTTGAAAAAATATTTCAAACTTCCCGGTCATTTTACATATCATATTTTTCAAAAAAACTATTTTTTTTCAAAAAAACATTTTTTCAAAAAAAACATTTTTTCAAAAAAACATTTTTTCAAAAAAAACCATTTTTTTCCAAAAAAATATATTAGTGGCGCACCACACCCACGGTGCGCCACTACTATTTTTGAATTTTTTTGAATTTTTTTGAATTTTTTCAAAAAATATTTATTCCAAAAAAAATAGTTTTTCAAAAAAAAACTATATTAGTGGCGCACCACACCCACGGTGCGCCACTACTATTTTTGAATTTTTTTGCCTCTAGATCTTAAAAGCCCCGTATCTTTTATTCGGTTAGGTTTTTGGGGATTCTAAGAATCTTCAACGGGGTTCGCCCCGTTGAATTCGGATGTAACTTTTCGAGTAGATGCTTTTTCATATAAAAAACTTTTTCATCGGAGTTCGTATGCAAAAGTTATGCCCATTTTACAAATTCTTCTCGAGAGATTTTGCAAAAAAAAGTCGAAATTCATGTTTGTAAATTTTGCTAACAACTAGACCACAAATCACATTGGAATCTTATTTTTTTTATTTTTTTTTGACATTTCTATCATTTTCTTTTATTTATTTTTTTAACTGAAAAGGCGATCCACGG
>LR738711.1:260394055-260425465 GCA_902687465.1 Secale cereale | reverse complement strand
GGGGGGGGGGTGCATTTGGTGAAAATGCGTCCCAGGTTACCAGTGGCGCACCCCTTCACTGGTGCGCCACTAGTAGCCAGGAATACTAGTGGCGCACCAGTGAAGGGGTGCGCCACTGCTATGTTTTTTTTGGACCACCATGCCCAGCCTTACCAGTGGCGCACCAGGGCAAGGTGCGCCACTACTATCAAAAATAGTAGTGGCGCACCTTGTCCTGGTGCGCCACTGGTAAGCCTGGGCATGGCTGGTTACTGTTCAAAAACTTAGTAGTGGCGCACCCCACACCTGGTGCGCCACTAGTAATGTCACTATTAGTGGAGCACCTGTTTTTGGTGCGCCACTGCTATATAGTAGTGGCGCACCACATCTCTGGTGCGCCACTAATAGTGATATTACCTATAGCCTTTTTTCTAGTAGTGCGCGCTGTCTCTCCCCTCGCGCCTGGCCCCACCAGTCTGCCTCTCAGCCCCGAGTCACCGTCTTCCTCCGTCAGCGCAAAGCAGAGCAGAGCGCGCGCTCGCCGTCGCACCGTGATCACGGACGTCGAGGTCTCGTGATCCGAGCCATCCATTTAAACCCGCAGCTTGTCCTCTCCTTTCCCCTAAGGTTCCTCTTCCTGCTCTTGCCGCCTGGAGAGCCAAGCACCACCGGATCCGCCGCTCCAGTCGACACCCGCACGCATCTGAGAGTGCCACCTCGTCGCCGGCGAGCCCCTCGTCGACCTCAGCCTCACCAATGGTGTCCATCTACTTCTTCGTCGTCGAGTACTTCGTCTACGTCCACTATGCGGAGCCGATAGCCTCCACGCCAACGTCTTCTTCCTCTTCTTCGTCTCCGGCGCCCGTACCTGTTCGAGACCCGCCGCCCTCGACTCCTTCCACGCCTGGGCCAGCCGAGCACATCTCTGTGCTCGTGGTCAGCTCCTCTTTCTCTTCATGCCTTTTCCCCTTCCTGCGCGCCCTCTAGGCCCTAGTTCCTCGAGCGCCCGAGCTCATCGCCGTCGGACCTTGTCGCCGGTGAGTGTTCCGACCCCTCTAGGCCGTGCTTTGCTGTCCGTTAGCTTCAGTGCATCGTGTAGGAGCTGCATGTGCAGTCGCCCTTCCGCCAAGGCCACTATATCATCTCGTCGTTGCTCCGTGGCCGCTGTTCTGTCGTTGCTCGCCGCCGGCGCTGTAGTGCTCTTTAGGTGCGGCTAGTGCATCGAGCAGATGCAAAACTCCTCCAGGAGCACCCCGCACCACTCCGCCATCTCGTTTGGTCGCAGGAGCAGCTCCGACGAGCCCTTGTTTTCCCCTGCTCTGCTTCCTTAGTTTAGTCTTCAGATATACCACCTGTTCTCTGTCGAGATCCGATCGATAGCGCAGTGGTTCGTCTCTCCGTTAGTTAGCAGCAGGTCATGTGTTTGATTCTATTGCGGGGCAGGTGATTTCGCCCCCCTTTTTGTTTTTCTTGGGTGGATGACAGGCAGGCCCCACCTATCATGCCCACTGGTGCTCCAGCCCCCTCGCGCACCCACTGTGGCCATCTCAGCGCTGCTGGGACCCCTTGTCAGTGGCTAGGGCTAGCGCAGCCCTGGGTCACTCTGGCCTCTGTGCTTAGTTTTCTTTTTCTGTTTTTGTCTTTTCTATTTTTCTAGTTTATGTAATATCTGTGTAAATATGTTTCTGGTGAAAATGAGTCCTATATGAAAAGTGCTTAGAATATTATGTAGTTTATGAATATGCTGTTTGTTGCCATGTTTAAAAACATTTAAAATGTTGTTTGAATTTATTCTTGTTTTAAATATGTTTAAACTTGTAAAAATCATAACTAAATATCTACAACTCCAAATATAACAAACTTTATATGCATTTGGGGTAGAAAAGTGTGTAGAATATTTTGGTGTTGTTGCTTAGCATGTTTGGCCACTCTATCACAGAAGTTTTCCAGATCTGTCCCAAATGCAAATAAATTAATATGGGAGTTTTTGGAAATTGTTGTTATTTATTACCAGCCCATTTAAATGTGCTAGCATGTTACTGTAATGTTAGTTGCACCTTGCCATGTTAACCAACTCCTTTAAAACTTGTTGGGTGCTTGTTTGAATAATCAACATAAACTTGTTAGTTGTTCTTTTGCTTGCGTCTTTCATGTGAGTGATCTTGTTTGACTTTGATGTTGTTGCACTCTTGTGACCCTAGGCCATGCATCATATCTACTCTTGACCTTGTTCATCATGTTCATGCATTATGTGGTTGAGCATTGCATGTTGATTGATTTTGGTCCGTTGGTGCATTGTTGTGTTTGGTTAGAGCCCTGTGACGATATGGAGTACGAGGTTCCTACCGAGGTTGAGTGTGAGGAGCAAGGTTACGATCCCTCCGTGGAATCAACAGGCAAGATGACCTTACCCATATATCACTACTATCTTTGCCTATGCTAGATGACTCGCTCTTTTAGATCATTGCCTCGATGCCTATGTTTGTTTGTCAGCCTCCTATTGTTGCCATGAAACTCTCTAACCACCCACCTAGCAAACCATTGTTTGGCTACGTAAGCATCGCTCAGCCCCTCTTGTAGCGTTGTTAGTTGCAAGTGAAGATTTGAAGATTCTTGCTTCATGATGAAGTCATTGATGGGATATCACAATATATAATCTGTTAAACTAAATCATCTATATATTGGTGATGGGTGGAAGGCTAAGCCTCTTTCTTGGTGTTTTGTTCCACTCATGCCACCCTAGGAACCGTTAAACCGGTGTTATGTTCCTTGATTTTGCGTCCCTAACACGGTTGGGGATTATGGGCCCCCCTCGATAACCCGCTTAGCGCTAAAGCTTTTCCAGCAAGGCCCACCATTGGTTTTACTTTTGCCTAATAACTAAAACTGGCATAGGGCTTTGCAAAACCGTTTTCTTAATTAACAACCCCGGGCCAGTGCTCCTCATGAGTGTTGGTCCAAACTGGGCAACCTCCGGGGCCACCTTGGGGAAACCCGAGGGCTGGTAAAAACCTATAGCTTGTCCCATCCGGTCGTGGCCTGAGACGAGATACACACGGCTACTATCAGGGTGTCGGCACGCCGGGAGGTCTTGTTGGATTAGTTTTATCTTTGTCGGAATATCTTGAGCACGGGATTGCGAGAATACTCGGGTCTTCCTACCTTGGAGTTGCGACTTCGCAGATCGTGAGCTTGTGATGGGCTAAGTTGGGACACCCCTGAAGGGTTTGATCTTTCGAAAGACGTGCCTGCGGTTATGTGGCAGATGGGAATTTGTTAATATCCGATTGTAGAAAACTTGACACCATGTTCATAATACACTACCAGCGTGAGTAACCGTGACGGTCTCTTTCCGAAGGGGTTCGGGAAGTGAACACGGTGGGGTTATGTTTGATGTGAGTAGTTAGGATCACATCATGATCACTTTGACGATTGTTGGCATTTTCTCTTCTCGCACTAAACACGTAAGCTAGTGCTAGTGCTGCTGCAACCTTGTTTAAGCCATTTCCACACCTAAGGCTTTGATAGTATTGCTACCCAGGAATGGGATTGCTGAGTCCTCCATGGCTCACAGATTCTACACAACACCAGATGCAGCTACCGTTGAGAACTACACAGGTGGTGGTTCAGAGTTGTATTGGGAGTTCGATGAAGAGCGTGGGCGATACTACATGTCTTACCCTGAGGATCAGTAGGGCTCTTACTAGGATGATCGGGACCTTGTGTGGCTTTATTTATGGTATGTTTCATTTGGATCTTCGTCCGTAGTCGGACTCTGATGTTATTTGGATGATGAATGTTAATGTATTACTTTGTGTGATGTGGCGAGTGTAAGCCAACTACTCTTTTACAATTTCATCCCCTCTTCTACATGAGATGTGCAAAGATACCATTCTTGAGATCATTCTAGTATGTGATTAATCCTTTAAGTCGTGCCTCGACACTTGGGAGGCATAATCACGTACTGGGCATTACAATGGCTTTCCATTTCCTAGTGGTCGCATCCTACAGTCAGTGTGTACTCTGATACCATCTTGTAGCGAAGAACCCACCCAATTGGATCGAACTCTCTATGCTTAAGTGTCATCCCGGGATCGGTATGTTGACACACATAGTACTCGAGGAATTATAACAAAGTTTGATCACACACTTTATTACATCGAGGTCCTCAAAAGAGTATTTATTACAATAATACGGCTAAAGGCCATCTAGATAAAAATAACTGTGGAAGCATCAAAAGTAAATGAGTCCATCAACTCCACGACAAACTGAGTGCAAAACAACGACCTATCGCACCTTTACTCCTCATCGAAAAACTCTGCAACATGAGACGTTGCAGCCGTGTAGGTCAGCACATGGAATATGCTGGCAATTTCACACCATAGATTAATAATAAATGAAAAGACTATCTCTATATGCAAATTTAGCTGGGGGAGGCTCTAAGTTTAATTTCGCGTAAAGCTAATTTTACCCTACAACAAAGGAATAAAAACTTTACTACTAAATTAAAATGCCATTATTGAGAAGGTTCCTCCAACTCAACCCCAAAATTCCCAAGTTATTAGTAACCCAATAATTTCATTAAATAGAGTGATGAGATCAACCAATAATTCACTTCTAGATACTCAAGTTGTCCATAACCAGGGACACGGCTAATCATGATTAGTTTGTACACTCTGCAGAGGTTTGCGCACTTTTCCCCACAAGACTCGACCACCTCCATGATCGGAAGATCGAGACATAGTCTTTCTGAAGTATTTCCTCGAAAGCCTGGGTAGACAGGTACACCTACTTTCCCCTACATCATCTAGTCTACCACATAAAGAGGTCATACAACTTACTCAACTATGCGAGAGACCATAATGGCTTGTGGCTGCACACAGAAGTTTCTAGGCACGAAATATCTTATGATCCCTTTGAGCCTGGGTGGCGGACCTAGGGTAATCACACGGGTACTCCGGGATCCCCTTGGGCAAAGCACTTGTTTCTCCAGGCGCCCCAAACAATCCACCCAGATGTGTATTAAGGTCGCCACCTTATGTTGTCCCAAAAAATTATTATCTCTCGTAACTTGCATGTATCACACATACCAATCCCCGTCTATGATGATGACTAAGCAATATATGAGATAACAAATATTCCCGGGGTGATAAAAGGTCATAGGTTCCTACCACATAAACTGCAAAGCATATCCACATGTTCCCAATCCTACTCATGCAATCTTTGAGGGTGAAACTAATGCATAGTAAAAACTGGGTATTGAAAATTATGATCAAAGTGTTAACTTGCCTTGCTAATGTTCGTTGAACTCTAAAGATTCGTAGTAGCAAGCTTCACACTATGGATGATCTAGCGCAAGCAAGCAATAACATACATAGCATACAAGCAAAGATCCGGAAAAAAAAGAAATAAAAGACTTCGAAAAACTTCAAAAACCACCAAATAAAGTTTCTGTACAGAACGTAATTTTTACAACAACAAAAATAAATGGTTTTGCTTTTAACAGAAAGTACATGTCACAAGCTTCGATTTGCAAAAAGAATCACCCAAAACGGAGTTACAGAACTCGAGTTATGGCCTATCAAAGTTTGAATTCAGATCTGATCGAATTCAAATTTAAAAACTTTAAAAAATATTTTTTTGTTTGGTTCTATAGATAGAGGATATTTTTATGAAACTATAGGAAAAATAATCAACTAAATCGGGACTATAGACTAAAAGATATACTAGAAACAAGATTTGGTATAAAATCTGAGATTAGAAAAATATTGGAAAAAGAACAAAAATTCGGCCAGATGCCAAGTGGCGCTCTCTGATTGGCTGGCTGGGTGCTCACCGGACTTGTCGCCGGGGACGAGGAAGAAGGCGGCTCTGGTGTGCTTCCGCGAAGGATGCATGCGGGACGGTGTAGAGGACGATGAGGTGAACCAGTTGAACAAGTTGGGGTTGTAGATTGCTTCCGGTACGCACGGTGAGAGGTCGCCGAAATTCATGAACTCCGGCGAGAAATTGGCGAGGTTAGGGAGGGGAAAAAGCTCCAGAAGGAGAGGGCTTCGAACGAGGCTTGATAGGGGCTCGCGGGGGTGCCTTTTATAGTGCTTGGGGAGGTCAGAATTCGAGCAGACGATGGAGTATAATGGTGGCTATTGAGTTTCTGTGTAATGGCCACTATGCCTCGATTGATGGCGCACTAGCGAAGGGGAAAAGGTTGGGGAAGGCAATGGGAAGCGGTTCCGGGGGTTTGTGGGTGCGGGGGAAGGGAGATGAGGGGAGAGAGAGGTGGAGGCGCCATGGATGAGCCTCTTTTCATGTTCCTCTGTACAGGAACGAGGAGTAAGAAGAAGATAGCGGTGGGCATGGGCCCTAGTGAAAAGAAAAAAAACGAGGCCCAATACAAGAAAGACAAAAAAATAGAAAATATTTTATATAGGACATATATATATATATATCAAAAAATTCAGAAAAATAAATCCTACAAGATGAACTATTTTTAGAGGCTAAATAAAAACTTTTAAAAAAACATTTTTCAAAAGAAAATCCAAATGAAACTCAAATTTGAATTCAAAACTTTTGGCATTGATTTCTTCTGACTTTTTGGAGTGTCATGGTAACTCCTCTCATACTTTTGAAGAAGTATTTGTCAAGGATTTTTGAAATATATTTCAATTGCCAAGTTGAATTCAAAGTCAGATAAAATTCAAATGCCTTTGAAATTTCCAAATGCCACTCAATTCAAATAAATGCATATATGCTTAGCTAATAATTGTAAAACATTCCAAATTGAAAGTTTGGGATGTTACAAACCTAACCCCTTAAGATGAATCTCTGCCCTCGAGATTCGGGTTGGCTAGCAAAAAGGTGTGGGTGGTCCTGTCGAAGAATGTCTTCGTGTTCCCAGGTGGATTCTTCCTCGGTATGGTGACTCCATTGAACTTTGCAGAACTTGATGACCTTGCTATGGGTAACTCTGTTGGCAAACTAGAGAAACTTGACGAGCTTCTCCTCATAGGTCTGATCACTATCCAACTGCATGGCCTCCAGTGGCACTGTATCTCTCAAAGGAATATCGGCCATCTCTGCATGGCACTTCTTCAACTGGGAAACGTGAAACAAATCATGAACCCCAGACAAGGCTTCGGGTAACTCCAGCTGATATGCAACTTCTCCTCTGTGTTCCAAAATTCTGTATGGCCCCACAAATCGTGGTGCTAGTTTGCCTTTAACTCCAAACAGTTTAACTCCTTGAAGTGGAGACACACGAAGATATGCTCTATCTCCAACTTCGTAGGTTATTTCCTTGCGTTTAGCATCAACATAACTCTTCTGCCACGACTGGGTTATTTCGAGTCTGTCACGGATCAACTTGACTTTCTCCTCTGAGTCTCTGATTAAATCGGGCCTGAACAGTTTACGGTCTCCAACTCCATCCCACATCAATGGTGTCCTGCACCTCCTTCCGTACAAGGCTTCAAAACGGGCCATCTTCAAACTAGCTTGATAGTTGTTGCTATATGAGAATTCTGCGTATGGCAAATTATCATCGCAACTAGATACATAATCTAGCATGCCAGCTCTCAACATGTCCTCCAGAATCCGATTGACTCTCTTAGTCTGCCCATCTGTTTGCGGATGAAAAATTGTACTGAATTCTAGCCTGGTACCCAAAGTTTCGTTTAATTGATTCCAAAAGTTTGAGCTAAACTGTGTTCCTCTATCTGATATGATGGTCCTCGGAACTCCATCCAAACATACGATCCTGGTCATGTATATCTTGGCCAACTTAGCACTTGTATATGTGGTTTTCACGAGGATGAAGTGAGCTACCTTGGTCAAGCGATCAACCACTACCCAAATAGAATCATAGCCTGATCGGGTCCTGGGTAGTCCTGTAATACAGTCCATGCCAAGCTAGTCCCACTTCCAATTTAGTATCGGCAAGGGCTGAAGTAATCCTGCTGGTTTCTGGTGCTCTGCCTGAACACTCTGACATACGTCACATACTGCAACGTACTCGGCAATATCTTTCTTCATACATGTCCACCAAAAACTTTCCTTCAAGTCCAAATACATCTTGGTGTTGCCTGGGTGTATCAGGTAAGGCGAATCATGAGCCTCCTGAAGAATCAACTTCCTGATCTACATAAATACGCTTCTCAAACCATAAGGTTCTGTGTTTATCCTCATGAAATCCTTTTGCCTTTCCTTGGTTCATCCTTCCATTTATTTCTGCAATACCTTTGTCTAACTTCTGGGCTTCTCGGATCTTTCCCAACAAAGTGGATTAAATTTCCATTACGGCAACAAAACCTCATGGTACTATCTCTAATTGGAGATCTCTGAGATCATCAATTAACTCCTGAGGTAATCCTCCTGCCGTGAGGGTAATAACATAGCTCTTGCGGCTCAATGCATCTGCCACAACATTGGCATTTCCTGGGTGATAGTGCAATGTCATGTCATAATCCTTTATGAGCTCCAACCATCTTCTCTGCCGAGGTTTAACTCCTTCTGCGTGAAGATGTATTTCAAACTCTTGTGATCCGTGTAAACATCACACCTATTTCCGATAAGAAAATGTCTCCAGGTCTTGAGTGCGTGCACTACGGCTGCTAACTCCAAATCATGAGTGGCATAATTCCGCTCATGAGGTCGAAGCTGACGTGAGGCATATGAAATAACTCTTCCTTCTTGCATAAGAACACCTCCAAGTCCCTGACAAGAAGCGTCACAATACACCTGAAAATCCTTACATATACTCGGAAAAATTAGCACTGGGGCTATGACCAAACATTTCTTCAACTCCTGAAAAGTGGCCTCACATTCCTCGGTCCAATTAAACACGATGTCTTTCTTCAATAACTCTGTCATGGGCTTTGCGATCTTGGAGAAATTCTCAATAAATCTCCGGTAATATCCTGCAAATCCAAGGAAGTTGTGAATCTCTCCGACTGAGGTGGGTGACTTCCATTCGGTGACGGCTTCAACCTTCGAAGGATCCATTTAATGGGGTATAGCTTGAAAGCGTGAGAAAGCGTCCCGCCCTAAAAGGGCGTGGTATCCGTTGTTGAAGGGGACAATGTGGAAGAGGAGTTCCTCTGACCTTTAGTTCTCGGATGTACCGAATACTACGTCGAACTTAATGCTTCCCATACACCGGGCTTCCCGGCTGGGAATAATTCCTCGAAAGGTTGTATTACTTTGTTCAATGCGGGATTTAGCAACCTGCATTTTTGCAAGCGTGTCCTCATATATGAGGTTGAGTCTGCTGCCCCCGTCCATTAGTACTTTAGTGTGGCGGAAGCCGTCTACTGTTGGGTTTAGTACAAGAGCGGTTGTGGCTCGGACCGGCCAGACTCGTGGTTCGTCTTTGGCAGAAAAGGTGATTGTCGTGTCGTTCCATGGGCTTGCAGTGCTGATTTGATGGACTTCGGCAAGTTCGCGGTTCGCTCTCTTGTGCTGGTTGTTTGAGGAGAACGTATCGAAGATGGTGAAGACATCGAGGTCTTTCTCCCCTGGCGTTGCAGTGGCGAGGATTGCTTCACCGCTCTTTGCTACCTCCCAGAGTACCCAGCATGCTCTAAGGCAGTGGGTAGGGGTATTTTCCAGGGCGGCATGTATTTGGCAAGGTTTATCCAATAGTTCATCCAGAACGGACCTGTGTCATGTGAAAGGTCTGTTTTTCTTGCCATTGTGTATGTGATTGGACGCCCTGCGAGGGTATGTCTGTTTCTCTTTAGCGGCGTATCGTCCGAAGATGGACTATTCCAGAGGTGTATTCTGGGCTTTCCAAGTGTTTTCCATAGCACGGTACTGATACGTCTCCAACGTATCTATAATTTTTTTATTGTTCCATATTGTTTTACTATCAATCTTGGATGTTTCATAATCATTTTATATCATTTTTTGGTACTAACCAATTGACATAGTGCCAAGTGCCAGTTATTGTTTTCTGCATGTTTTTTACATCGCAGGAAATCAATATCAAACGGAGCCCAAACACCGCGAAACTTTTTGGAGATCTTTTGGGGCCATAAGGAACACTATGGGCCCTGGTGACACCTGGGGGAGTCCCGAGGAGGGGAAAACCCACCAGGGCACGCCAGGAGGCTGATGCGCGCCCTGGTGGGTTGTCCCACCTCGGGTGCCCCCCGAACCGCCTCTTTGCTCTATAAATACCCCAATATTCCAGAAACCCTAAAGGAGTCGACGAAGTATTCATCCAGTCACCGCAGAGTCCGGAAACACCAGATCCAATCTAGACACCATCACGGAGGGGTTCACCAGTTCCATTGGTGCCTCTCCAATGATGTGTGAGTAGTTCCTTGTAGACCTTCGGGTACATAGTTAGTAGCTAGATGACTTCCTCTCTCTCTCTCTCTCTCTTTTGATTCTCAATACAATGGTCCCTTGGAGATCCATATGATGTAACTCTTTTTGCGGTGTGTTTGTTGGGATCCGATGAACTTTGAGTTTATGATCAGATCTATCTTTCTATATCCATGAAAGTTATTTGAGTTTATTTGATCTCTTATATGCATGATCTCTTACGATATTGGGTTTTGTTTGGGCAACTTGATCTTTTTATCTTGTAATGGGAAGAGGTGCCCGATAGTGGGTTCGACCTTACGATGCTTGATCCCAGTGACAGAAGGGGAACCGACACGTATGTATCAGTTCCACTAAGGATAAAACGATGAGATCCATATCTAACGCCATAGATAAACGGATCTTGTCTAAATCATGTCATCGTTCTTAATGCATTACTCCATTTTTCCGTGAACTTAATACACTAGATGCATACTGGATAGCGGGCGATGTGTGGAGTAATAGTAGTAGATGCAGGCAGGAGTCAGTCTACTAATCTTGGACATGATGCCTATGTAATGATCATTGCCTAGATATCGTCATGATTATTTGAAGTTCTATCAATTTCCCAACAGTAATTCATTTACCTACCGTCTGCTATTTTTCTCGAGAGAAGCCACTAGTGAAACCTACGACCCCCGGGTCTTCTTTCTCATATATTTGCCTTCGCGATCTATTTGCCTTTGCTTTTATTTTCAGATCTATTAATCCAAAAATCCAAAAATACCTTGCTGCAATTTGTCTTATTTATCAATCTACCAATATTTGTATCTCTCTCACGTTCATTACCCGAAAGGGATTGACAACCCCTTTAACACGTGGGTTGCGAGGTGTTGTTACTTGTGTGCAGGTATTGTTTATGTTGTGTTGCTTGTCAATGAAACTACTCTTACTCTTGAGCATGTTATGCAAAGATTAGATGCTATTGAAAAGGGAATGCTAACTAAAGAACATATTGAAAATTTAGATACAAAGATGCATGATCTTGCTAATAAATTTGGGGCTAAAGCGGGTAATGTTCTTAAAATGATAAAGGAGAAGGAACCTATAGTTTAAGAAATAATTGAAGAAAGTCCCTCTATGATTGATAGATTGGAAGAAATTATTAGTAGTATGGACACCGCTTTTTCTTCTATTAATTCTATTGAAAAAACTCCCTGAAAAAAAGTAAGAACAAATGGGCTACTTCTAGTAACAATGGTGGGGATCTTAAAATGATTAGTATTCTTCCCAACTTCGTTGCATTAATAAAAGTTCCCTTTTATAAAAGCAGATTCTTTGATCTTATCCCTAGAAGTGTTCTTGTTGAAGAATTGTATCCCCAATCTTTGAAGAATTGCGTGATAAAGAAGTTGGAAAATAAAGATGGCAAAACTTAGATCCTTGCCTTATGCCTATCTAAGGGCGTAAAATGATAGCGCTTGTTGGGAGGCAACCCAATGAATAAATTTTCTTTTTTCTTTTTTCTTTCTATTCTTTGAGTGTTTACACAACTATGCTACATGTATGATTGTGGTTTTTGTGTTTTAATTAGTGTTTGTGCCATGTAGAACCGATAGGATCTTCTTGGGTGATAGTTGTTTGATCTTGCTGAAAAAGACAAAAACTTTGCGCTCATGAGAAAAAATTATCATTTTTAACAGGAAAATTATTTTTAGTTGATTCTTTCTGCAGAAGTTTTCGAGGTCCTATTTTTTTCAAGATTTTTCGAGGTCCAGAAGTTTTCGAACCTTCCAGATTACTATAGATTATTCTGTTTTTGATAGATTCTCTTTTCTTTGTGTTGTGTGCTTATTTTGATGGCTCTATGGTTTTCTCTGACGAGTTTTTGCCATAGAAAAGTTGGAATACAGTCGACATAATACAAAAACAAAATATGAATTGGTTTGACACAGCACTTATAGTAGTGATTTGTTTTCTTACACTAACGGATCTCACGAGGGTTTTGTTGAAGTTTTGTGTGATTAAAGTTTTCAAGTTTTGGGTTATCTTACGATGGATGAAGGAAGGATGGGAGAGCCTAAGCTTGGGAATGCGCCGGCAGCCCAGGCTATTATCCAAGAATGAGCAACCAACTAAGCTTGGGGATGCCCCCGACTGGCATCCCCGCTTTCTTCCAACAACTATTGGTATTTCACTCAAAACTATATTTTTATTCGTCACATTATATGTGTTTTGCTTGGAGCGTCTTGTACGATATGAGTCTTTGCTTGTTTCCTTTTTCTTTTTAAGTCATCAATCCATGCTATGCACACCTATTTGAGAGAAGCAAAATTATGCCATGACTTGTTAGAATAGCTCTCTATGCTTCACTTAAATTTTTTATGAGCTAGGACTTGCTCTAGTTCTTCACTTATATCTTTTTTAGCACGATCTGCTTAGTATTTTTGAAGAAATACTCTCTTGCTTCACTTAGACTTATTTGAGAATTAGTAAATTTTAAAGAAATTCTCTCTTGCTTCACTTATATTATTTTGAGAGAAGATATAAAATTATCATGCTCATGATCTTCACTTATATTTGTTTGAGCTTATGAAAAGCAACACATGAAAATTAGTCCCAAAGTGATAGATATCCAAGAAGGATCAAGTAGAAAATGTCATGAAGATCATTCGACAAAATAAACTTGATTCATAGTAATAGTTCTGAGACATGATATGATATGTGAGTCATGTTGATGAGTAATTTTGCTTTAGTAAGAATATTAGTGTTAAAGTTTGTGATTCCCTATGCAAGCAAAAAAGTCAATAATCGTGCAATGAAATTATATCCTACATGTGGTGCATTATTTGGTGTTATTTCTGCTCAATGTTCGCTTACGAGATTATTTGTTTCATGGTTGGTCGCTTCCCAGTCTTTTGCTAGCCTTCATTTTGCACTAAGTACGATCTCTACTTGTGCATCCAAAATCCTTTATCCCGGTTTTTCCATATGAGTCCACCATACCAACCTATATGCTGTATTTCCTTGTCGTTCTAAGCAAATTTGTATGTGCCATCTCTAATTTTCAAAATAAATTTCCCTTTTGTGTGCCCGTACCGCTCGCGAGGCGCCGAGGGGTGGCCAATATTTTCCATGTTGGATGTGTTATTCTCACTATGAGTGTTTATTCACTTGTCATTGCACAAGAGTATGGCAAAGGTATTAGGGATGCCCAGTCCCAAAATGAAAAACAAATTTACTTTATGTTGTCAAATAATAAATTCCTTGGAAAGTGTTGGTATGGAAGGCAACCGTGGATTCGGCTAGCCATAGCCTGTGAAAGTTTGGTGGAAAAGGAATAAACTTTTTTTTTGGGGACCGCCTATGATATATCTAGCATGGAAAGTGTTGGGAACCTCAAGACGCTCTTGTTGGTGGGAAAAGTATACCTCCCAAAAATATTTATCTCTCAATTTTTGCTTTGAGCTCTGGCACATCTACAAATCCCTACTTCCCTCCGCGAAGGGCCTTTCTTTTAGTTATGCAATTTTTATTTTGCATTTGAGTCTCCAACCTCTCTTATAAAGCACCAACTAGGAAACACTATGATCGTACTTGAGCATTGGGTGTAACTAATATGCGAGTGTGTTTCATGAATGGATCAATGATAGAGCATGATGGCCTAGGGATAACTTATTTTAGCATTGATATTTTGAAAGACATGCGTGCTTGTTGATATACTTGAGTATCCAAATTATTATGGCAAAACTAAACTATTGCTTTGAATCATATAAAAGTCCAAATGTCCATGCTATAAAGAAAAGAATATGATATGACTTGATAAACAACACTCCACATAAAAAATTCTGTTTTTTATCACTTACCAACTCGAGAATGAGTAGGAGTTATTGGGGATGCTGATACGTATCCAACGTATCTATACTTTTTGATTGTTCCATGCTGTTTTATTATCAATCTTGGATGTTCTATAATAATTTTATAGTCATTTTATATCATTTTTTGGTACTAACCTATTGACATAGTGCCAAGTGCCAGTTGTTGTTTTCTGCATGTTTTTTACATCACAGGAAATCAATATCAAACGGAGCTCAAACACCGCGAAACTTTTTGGAAATTTTTTCTGGTCTACAAGGAAACCTATGGGCCCTGGAGGCACCTGGGGGGAGTACCGAGGAGGGGACAACCCACCAGGGCGCTCCAGGAGGCCGAGGCGCGCCATGGTGGGTTGTGTCCACCTCGGGTCCCCCCTGGACCGCCTCTTTGCTCTGTAAATACCCCAATATTCCAGAAACCCTAAAGGAGTCGATGAAATATTCATCCAGTCACTGCAGAGTCCACAAACACCAGATCCAGTCTAGACACCATCATGGAGGGGTTCACCACTTCCATTGGTGCCTCTCCGATGATGCGTGAGTAGTTCCTTGTAGACCTTCGGGTCCGTAGTTAGTAGCTAGATGGCTTCCTCTCTCTCTTTTGATTCTCAGTATAATGGTATCTTCGAGATCCATATGATGTAACTCTTTTTGCGTGTGTTTGTTGGGATCCGATGAACTTTGAGTTTACAATCAGATCTATCTTTTTATATCCATGAAAGTTATTTGAGTTTCTTTGATCTCTTTATATGCATGATCTCTTATAGCCTCATATTTATTCTCCGATATTGGGTTTTGTTTGGCCAACTTGATCTTTTTATCTTGTAATGGGAAGAGGTGCCCGGTAGTGGGTTCGATCATATGGTGCTTGATCCCGGTGACAGAAGGGGAACCGACACGTATGTATCATTGCCACTAAGGATAAAACGACGAGATACATATCTAACGCCATAGATAAACGGATCTTGTCTACATCATGTCATCGTTCTTAATGCATTACTCCGTTTTTCCATGAACTTAATACACTAGATGCATGCTGGATAGCGGTCGATGTGTGGAGTAATAGTAGTAGACGCAGGCAGGAGTCGGTCTACTAATCTTGGACGTCATGTCTATGTAATGATCATTGCCTGGATATCGTCATGATTATTTTAAGTTCTATCAATTGCCCAACAGTAATTTGGTTACCCATCGTTTGCTATTTTTCCCGAGAGAAGCCACTAGTGAAACCTACGGCCCTCGGGTCTGCTCTCTTATATATTTGCCTTGCGATCTATTTGCCTTTGCTTATTAATCCGAAAACCCAAAAATACCTTGCTGCAATTTATCTTATTTATCAACCTAATATTTATATCTCTGTCACGTTCGTTACCCGAAAGGGATTGACAACCCCTTTAACACGTCGGGTTGCGAGGTGTCGTTATTTGTGTGCAGGTGTTGTTTACGTTGTGTTGCTTAGTTCTCCTACTGGTTCGATAACTTTGGTTTCATCACTGAGGGAAATACCTACCGCTGCTATAGTACATCATCCCTTCCTCTTTGTGGAAATACCGACGTAGCTCTAGCAGACATCAAGTACTTTTGTACCAAGTGCGATAATTATGTAAAGCTCCATATTCGATGGCGGTTGAGGGCGTTCAAGACTCCCTTGTCCGTGCAATTGCAGTGAAATATTGAAACCGTGTCGGTGTTGCAGTAGTCCTTAATCTTGTTTTTAATAAGTAGGAATCTGGCCCAGAAGTGATGAATTGTCTCTTGGGGCCGCTGCCGTATATACGTGAGATCACATATGTCCGGTAGTTCGGAGTTACTTGGAGAGTGTGTACTGTGGTGGGTGAGTGTGGATAAATTTGAGTCCCGACCCAACATAGTGTCCAGGGTTTGTACAAACTCTGGTGTGGATGATTCGGGCCTAGCGGGATCTGAATATTCCGCGGGCCTGGTGTCTGTCCCAGAGCTCGAAAGGCACAAAGTGCCACCTGTCAGAGGTGTGTTCGGCTCGATGAGTTCGGAGATACGAACAGCGCCGTTCTCTGTTTTGAGAGGAGAAGTATTTTCGACTCGGTCCTCGATTGTCGCCACCACGTGAGTGATTGGGGTGGAATTGATTTCCTGACCGGATTTATATCCAATCTGATCATCTAACGATGAAAGCCCCAAGGCGACGATGCGATCCAGGAGCTCATTTAAAGATAAGGAATCCACCAAAGTCGCGTCATTGAAGTGGTCGGAGCCAATGTAGGAGTGGTGCCCGATGGCGACGGGGAGTGCGGTCGGCCTAGAGGCTACACGGGCGCATACAGCGAATCCGCCAAGCTGGAGGATCTGGCCCATTGCGAAGTTGTTTCCGAGGGTGATATCGTCGTTGATGATGAGACGAGCCATCGATCGCCTTTCGCGAGCACACAACGGAGCTCTCAATGAAAGCACCATTGTCGGTGTCAAAACCAGCAGATCTCGGGTAGGAGTGCCCAAGCTGTGCTTCTAAGGATCGATGGTAACAAGAGACTAGGGACACGATATTTACCCAGGTTCAGGCCCTCTCGATCGAGGTAATACCCTACTTCCTGCTTGATTGACCTTGATGAATATGGGGTTACAAGAGTTGATCTACCTCGAAATCATAATGGCTAAACCCTAAAAGTCTATCCTATGTGATATGATTTTGTTGTCTCTACGGACTAAACCCCTCGGCTTATATACACGCCGAAGGGGGCCTAGGGTTACAAAGGTGACTTGGGGAGGAAGGAATCGTTACATCCGAACATCTTTCTTGCTTTAATACATACTTAGTAGTCATAACCGAATACGGGGGAGGGCCTTCTACTTCTATCTTCATGGCCCATCAATTCGGCCTAGCATCAATGGCCCGGTCGCCTGAGGAACCCTAAATACAGGACTCCCTCAGCTTTCTTCAAGAAACACGTTCACAATTTGAGTGCTAAGGAAATTCAAAGCGAACATGATGGCAGACCTGAAGGCTGAATTACAAAAGCGTTCTGATGAAGCTAAAGGCTCTCGTGAGCGTCTGAAGCTTTATGCTGAAAAGTGCATCCAGGCTTACAATGAAGCATTGAAGAGACAAGCACTTGGCCGTCCAGGCATCAATCCCATACTTGCTGCGAAGAAGAAGAAGCCAACTTTATGAGCTGCTCCACAACAAGAAGTGCCGCGAATTGTCTTTCCCAAAGGCTTCGCTGCTTTAAAGCCAACTATTCCATCCATTGTTTCTAAAAGGAAGAAGACAAAGAATGCTGAGGCAGAGGCCAAGAAACACAAGAAAAATGATGCCTCTAATACTACTCCCAACCCGAAGAAGCAAAAAACAAAGTCTTCAAAGGCTTCAAGAAAGGCACAAGCACCAACATCTCCAAATGGTTCGGAAGAGCCCCTGCTTCTGAAGCCTATCTCAGTTGCCTGATAACCCACAAGTATAGGGGATCGTACCAGTTTTTGAGGGTAGAGTATTCAACCCAAATTTATTGATTCGACACAAGGTGAGCCAAAGAATATTTGCAAGTATTAGCAACCGAGTTGTCAATTCAGCCACACCTGGAGATTAAATATCCGCGGTAAAGTGATCAGTAGCACCGTAATATGATTGTTTTGGTAGTAGTGGTAACAACGGTAGTAAAGGTAATAGTGATAGCAAAGATTTTGTAGCAGTTGTAACAGTAATAGCAGCAGTAGTAACTTAGCAAAAACAATATGTAGGAAATTCGTAGGCATTGGATCGGTGAAAACGTTGGATGATATTCATCATATAAGAGTCATAACCTAGGGCGATACAAAACTAGCTCAAGTTCATAAATATAATGCCGGCATGTATTCCGTAAATAGTCATACGTGCTTATGGAAAGAACTAGTATGACATCTTTTGTCCTACCCACTAGTGGTAGCGGGGTCCATAAGGAAACTAAGGGATATTAAGGCCACCTTTTAATAGAGAACTGGAACAAAGCATTAACACATAGTTAATACATGAACTCCTCAAACTACGGTCATCACGTGAAAGTATCCTAATTACTGTCATACTGGGGTTTACGGATCATAACACGCAATAGGTGAATATGAGTTGCAAGATTGAATTTAGAACATAGATATAATGGTGAAAGCATAAACGGTTCAGATCTGAAATCATGGCACTCGGGCCCAAATTGTCAAGCATTAAGCATGGCAACGTCATAACAACATCAATCTCACAACATAATGGATACTAGGGATCAATCCCTAACAAAACTAACTCGATTACATGAGGAGTCTCATCCAACTCCTCACCGGCCAGCGAGCCTATGAAGGAATTACTCACTGCCACTTGGAGCATCATGGAATTCGTCATGAAGGATGGTTGGTGATAACGAAGATCAAAGATCCCGCTCTCCGGGGCACCAAAGGGACTCCAGATCTGGCCTCCCAACGAAGAACAGGAGGTTTCAGTGGCACTGTATCATGAAACGAGATAATTCTTCCTCCCTGAATTTTTCTCTCCATATATGGGTATTTAAGGAGTCCAAGTTAGGGTCTGCGGGGCCACCAGGTGAGCACAACCCACCTGGGCGTGCCTAGAGGGGGTTTGAACCCTTGTGGGTTGTGCTCAACCACAGGCCCCCATCGGTGGTTATTGGCTCCAGTATTTTTCTTTTATTGTAAAACAATTCTCTGAAAAGTTTGGTTCCATTCTCAGAACTTTTATTTCTACACGAAAAATGCCACCATGGTAGTTCTGTTGAAAACAGCGTCAGTCCGGGTTAGTTTCACTCAAATCATGCAAATTAGAGTCCAAAACAAGAGTAAAATCATTAGGAAAAGTAGATACGATGGAGACATATCACCTCCCCCAAGCTTACACCTTTGCTTGTCCGCAAGCAATTCAGTTGACAAACTGAAAGTGAAAAAGAACAACCTTTACGAACTCTATTGCTCTTGTTTACAAAAATAAGCTTAAGTAGCACCCAGGTTTTCAGCAAAGATCATTACTAACCATGTCAACAATAACTCTTAGAAATTATATTAACACATATCAATAGCATAAGCAACCAAAGAGCGGTAATAACATAACTCAAACGACAACACTTTGTCAAAATAACCATGATATAATATGACAATAATGGTATCTCACTAGCCCTTTCTGAGACCGCAAAACATAAATGCAGAGCACCTCCAAAGTTCAAGTAGCGACTAAACATTATAATTCATGATAGAAAAGATCCAGCCATGCTACATTCAACATTAACTACACACAATGCATGAGGATGACAATAATGCTCTCAGATCCGGCGCTTGTTTAGGAAGGTGATGACGCAAAATAAAATAAAATAGACAGTCCCTTCACAGAGGGAAGTAGTGATTTGGAGAGGTGCGAGAGCTCGAAGCTTAAATCGGAGATAAGTGAAATTTTGGGAAATGCACCCTTCCTGTTTATGTCATGACAAAAAGTTATCAATATCTTCCATGCGAAACACATTAGTGGCGGTTCCTAATGATAAAAGTAAAGATTTACCCCCCCCCCCCTCCACCAACAAACACACTCCACGGCTAGCCTAATCCACGAGTACCGTCCATACCAAGAACAATCCTAGGGAGGTTTGTTTAATTATTTGCAATTTTTTATTTCGGAACTGGGAATCCCTATTACCGCCCGTCTCGTGCAAGGACGAGTGAATGAACACTCATCATGAGAATAACCCACTTAACATGGAAGATACCGACTACCCCTGTCGCTCTATGAACAATCCAGGCACACAAAAATAGATGTTCATTTGAAATTTAAAGGTGTCACATGCAAATTTCTTAGAACGGCAGGGTAATGCCGCATATAGGTAGATATGGTGGACTCATCTAGAATAACTTTAGGTTTTAGGATTTTTATGCACAAGAAGTATTTCCACTTATTAGAGGCGAAGGCTAGCAAATAGGTTGAGAAGCGGCCGGCTAGACAGTGAAAACAGTCTTGAACATACATTATGCAAAATGAACATTGAATACTAGCATGAGTAGGATATGGACACCATGAACATAAATATCATAGAGGCCATGTTGGTTTTGATTCAACTACATTCATGAACATGTGCGAAGTCAAGCCACTTGAAACATTCAGAGGAGGATACCATATCATCATACCACATCACAATCATTTTAATGCAATGTTATCATCCAAGACAAATCATTATCAACTCCTAGCTACTTAAGCATGGAATGAGAAACTATAATCCCTAATTATTATCATTACAAACATGTTTGATCATAATATGTTGAATCATGGATATTAGGTTAAACATATTTAGAAAAAAGAAAACAAGTTGATTTCATACCCGTTTCTCTCTGCCATATCCAATTAATAAAATATAGTCATTATTGCCTTTCACTTGCACAACTGAATGATATGAAAATAATAATAGTGCAAGGGTGCCGTGGACTAAGGTGGAATCTGTAAATTGTTTATTCAAAAAGGGGAAGACAAGGTAATTCGGGATCTTTGTTAGATAAACGATAATGCATATGAGAGCCACTCAACATTTTCATCTTGGTCTTCTCCTTGGTATGACTCAATAACCAGAAAAGAATTTCGGAGAAACACACTGAACTATTTTTGGAGTTTTTAGTTTTTCTTGAAGAGAGCAAATTGAAGAAAGAAAGAAAAATAAAAACGAGAAAAACTATTTACATGGGAGAACTCCCAACAAACAAAGAGAAGAATAGATAAATATTTTTGGGTTTTCTTTTAATACTACAACTAATTAAGCTAGAAAGAAAAACCGAAAATAAGCAAGAAATATTTTTGGGTTTTCTCAAAAAAAAATCAAACACACAAAAGAAAGCGAGAGAAATAAATCTAGCATGGATAATACAATGCAAAAGTGTGAACACCGACAACTGGAATGAAACGTGTGAACATAAATGTAATGTCGGTGGGAATACATACTCCCCCAAGCTTAGGCTTTTGGACTATCTTGGCAATCACCACTCATAATATCCATCCGGTCCCATGTTGAAGTGATCTGGTGTGGGTACCTGAGTGTCCCACTCCCGATGTTCCTCCTCAGCGGCTGCCTGGTTGTTCTGGTAAGCAACAATGTACTCAAGCATGATCATGTATCCATTCCTGGCAATAGAATCAAACAAATCAGGTGTAGGCAATGGGATAACATTACGGGAACTCACACTGAAGACCAGGTTATAAAGAATATTATAAAGAGAATCATCATCGTCAGTGAAATGGTGAGCCACCATCGCCTGGTGATCTAAAACTCGGGTCCAAGGATAGTCGTGTTAGCGTATCTGAACGTTAAAGTGACTCGCTAAACGAGTAGCATAAATACCATCATTAGTTTTTCCCTTGTTTTTAAGGTGCAGATGATGTGAAATAATAGCCCCTAAACTATATGTTCGATCATGTGCAGTGCACGGTGTAAAATAGTGAGGTCAGGAGCACTGGGTGCATCGACCTTCTCTCTAGGAGTCAAACACTTAGCGATAAACAAAGCAAAGTAATGCACAGAAGGAAACTGCAAACTAGGGGCCATGACACTCGACATGCCTCTCTCATCTCCCAGTAACAGAGTACGATAAAAGTCCTCAAACTCAGAAGGTCTAGGCTCTCTTATATCACCATCAGAAGGGATCAAGCATATATCACAAAAATCAGTAAGTGGTATCTGACGCGTTTCAGCATATAAATTAAACTGCACCTCAGGGGGATTATTCCTACTGAACAAATTAAAATTTTGCACAAAAGAATTTGTCGGGAGATGGTATTGTTCAGACTCAGCTGCAATGAAGTCGGTTAGCCCGATGTTTGTAGCAAATTGAGAGAGCTATTGATGAATCCTAGCCCCTTCCATGAAGGGAATATGCGGCCATTGGCACGGCCGCACCTCCACCCTTCTTCGAATATGGAGGTCATTGTCTGAAGATTCCCCAATTACTCCCTTGGCATTTTTCTTGGAGGCTACTTCCTAAGTAAACTCATCTAATTCCTATAAATAAAATTATGAAAATTTTAGTCCGTGAAAAAAAATTGTCAACAAAACTTCACAAGATTGTTAGGAACTACTCATAAGGATGCATAGAGATCATATCAAGCATTCAAACTAATTAGAAATCTAAGAATTCAACATGCAAGCTCATCTACAACAACACTAAGAGTAGCTAATTATTCAAAATATATTCCACTAAAGCAAAAACTAATTGGAGCAATGGAGGAGTTACATACCAAGTAGCAATCCCCAAAATAGTTTGGATAATGGAACTTGGAGCAAAGAGATCAAAATCTGCGGGTTAGAGCAAGAACACGAGAGACAGAGTTATGGTGATTTTTTTCTAGAGGTTGGAGAAGGAATGAGCTGAACAGATAAGTGAGGGGACCCACGTGGGGACCACAAACCACCAGGGCATGCGTAGGGTTGCTGGCGTGCCCTGGTGTCTTGTGGTCACCAAGTGCACCCCCCTCGGTAGTTATTTGTATGAGAAATTTACAAATATTATGTAATGCCCCAGATGTAACACTTTCCAATAATGGCAATATACCTTTCTCAATTTGATCCTTGTCCTTATCCTTGGGGGTTCTTGTCATTTATTTTCTTTGCATTGCCATATCATTTATTATTTTTTGCATCCTTGCATTGCTTCATCTTCATATCATTATGGCATCATAGTTTACTTCTTTTGTTGATGAGTGTGTGGTGAGGCCTTGTGATGTTGTGTGAGAGGTTCTAGCTATGCCTAGCTAAAACCCTAACCCCTTCTTCCTCTTTCTTCTTCTTCTTCTTCTTCTTTTCTTTTTTGGCCTTTTTTCTTTACTCTATTGTTCAAGCAACCTAGCCAAGTGTTTTATTGTTCCTTCTTCTCCTATAAATCTTGCACCATGTCAACAACCTTTCCACCAAATATCTACCTATTTTAAATTGATTTGGTTGGGTTTTAAAATACCAAGAGGTTGAACCATATTAAACTCCTTTTATTTTTCTGCCTCTAAAAATGTCAAAGTCAATTTTATTAAATAGGGCATTAATCACTGAGCATGGGAATATTTTTGTTTTTCCCTAACTCATTTTCTTTTAGCCCGTGCTTGTCTTTTTCTTTCTGTCTGAGGAAATAAAGAAAAAGAAAGAAAAGCAGCAGCTGGCACAGTGGCCTGGGCCTCCTCCTCCTTCTCTCACCGCCAGGCCCATTCCTTCCCCCTCAGCGCACAGCCCATCTCTCCCGCAGGCCCAGCCAACAGGCGGCACCGTCGCGCCGTGGCTTTTCCCCCTTGGCCCCACCTGTCTGTCTCACAGGGCCACGTCGCCGTCTTCCTCCGTCAGCAAAGCAGAGCAGCGCGCGCGCTCACTGTCGCGCCATGATCTCACGGACGTTGAGGCCTCGTGCCCCGAGCCCCCCATTTAAACCCAAAGGTTGTTCTCCCTTCCTCTCTAGGTTTCCTCTTCCCCCTCTCGCTGTCTGGAGAGCCGAGATCCTCCAGATCTGCCGTTCCCATCGACACCCAAGCGCATCTGAGAGCAGCCCTCTCATCGCCGGCGAGCCCCTCGTCGACCTCAGCTTCGCCAAAGGTGTCCCTCTGCTTCCACGACGTCGACTCCTTCGACTACGTCGCCTACGCGGACCCGATCGCCTCCACAACAAGCTCTTCTTCCTCTTCTTCCTCTTCGGTGGCCGTAGGTGTTCGAGACGCGCCGTCGTCAACTCCGTCCTCGACTGGGCCAGCCCCTCTAGGCCCTAGTTCATCAAGCGCCCGAGCGCATCGCCGTCGGACCTCGTCGCCGGCGAGAGTTCCGACCCCTGTAATGCTTCGCTTGCTGTCCGTTCGCTTCATCTCGTCGTGTATGTGCCGCCTGTGCAGTCGCCGTTCCACTAGGTCCTCTGCATCGCCTCGCCGTTGCTCCGCCGCCGCCGTTCTGCCGTTGCTCGTCGCCGGCGTTGTAGTACTCTGTAGGTGCTGCTAGCGTGCTGGATGGATGCAGAACTCCTCCAGGAGCATCTCGCACCCCTTCGCCGCCTCGTTTGGTCGCCGGAGCAGCTCCGACGAGCGTGCGTTTATCCCCTGTTCCTGCTTGTGCAGCTACCTCATCAGATGTGTTGCCTGTTCTCTGTCGAGAAACTTTCAGTAGCGCAGTGGTTTGTCTCCGTCAGTTAACGCAGGGGGTCGTGTGTTCGATTCCTCGCAGGGGCAGGTGATTTCGCCCACCCTTTTTAATTTTCGCCTGAGGCTAACAGGTAGGCCCCACCTGCCAGCCTCACAGCCCTTCTTCCCCTTGCGCGCACCCGCTATTGCCAGCTCAGCCCCGCCGGGCCCCCTCTGTCAGCGGCTTGGGCTAGTTGAGCCTGGGTCGATCTGGACCCTGGTGCTTGTTTTGTTTTGTTTTCTTTTTCTGGTTTTTCTTTTCTTTTTCTATTTTTCTTGTTAATTTAATATCTGCACATTTATGTTTCTGTTGAAAATGAGTTATATATGAAAAGTGCTTAGAATTTTATGTAGATTATGAATATGCTGTTTGTTGCCATGTTTAAAAACATTTAAAATGATATTTGAATTTAAACTTGTTTTAAATATGCTTAAACTTGTAAAAATCATAATTAAATATCCACAACTCCAAATTTAACAAACTTTATATGCATTTGGGGTAGAAAATGTGTAGAATATATTTTTTTGAACTATAAATAGTAGGGTAAAAACCCCACTACAGAATGTGTAGAATATTTTGGTGCTGTTGTTTAGCATGTTTGACAACTTTATCACAGAAGTTTTCCAGATCTGTCCCAAATGCAAATAACTTAATATGGGTGTTTCTGGATATTGTTGTTGTTTATTTCCAGCTCATTTAAATGTGCTAGCATGTTGCTGTATTGTTTGTTGCACCCTTGCCATGTTAACCAACCCCTTGAAACTTGTTGGATGCTTGTTTGGATAATCAACATAAACTTGTTTGTGTTCTTATGCTTGTTTTCTTTCATGTGGGTGAGCTTGTTGCTTTGATGCTTTGTACTCTTGTGACCCTAGGCCATGCATCATTTCTTTCCATGTTCATATGATTCATGTTCATGCATCATGTGGTTGAGCACTGCATGTTGATTGATTTTGTTTCGTTGTTGCATTGTTGTGTTTGGTTAGAGCCCAGTGACGATACGGAGTACGAGGTTTCTACCGAGGTTGAGTGTGAGGAGGATCCCTCCGTGGAATCAACAGGCAAGATGACCTCACCTAGATATCACTACTATCTTTGCCTATGCTAGATGTCTCACTCTTTAGCTTATTGCCTCGATGCCTATGTTTGTTTGTCAGCCTCCTATTGTTGCCATGAACCTCTCTAACCACCCAACCTAGCAAACCGTTGTTTGGCTACGTAAGCATCGCTCAGCCCCTCTTATAGCGTTGTTAGTTGCAGGTGAAGATTTGAAGATTCTTGCTTCATGATGAAATTATTGTTGGGATATCACAATTTATAATCTGTTGAACTAAATCATCTATATATTGGTAATGGGTGGAAGGCTAAGCCTCTTGCTTGGTGTTTTGTTCCCCTCATGCCACCCTAGGAACCGTCTAAACCGGTGTGATGTTCCTTGATTTTGTGTCCCTAACACGGTTGGGGTTTATGGGCCCCCCTCGATAACCCGCTTAGCGCTAAAGCTTTTCCAGCAAGGCCCAACATTGGTTTTACATTTGCCTAATAACTAAAAACTTGAATAGGGACTAGCTACCCCGAGGACTTAATTAACAACCCCCGGGCCAGTGCTCCTCATGAGTGTTGGTCCAACCCATAGTCGTTTGCGGTACCCCCCTTGGCAACTTGGGTTTGGTCACTGTACACTGTGCTCATCCGGTCGTGGCCTAAGACTAGATACGCGCGGCTACTATCGGGGTGTCGACACACCGGGAGGTCTTGCTGGATTAGTTTTACCTTTGTCGGAATAACTTGAGCACGGGCTTCCGAGAATACTCGGGTCTTCCCACCTTGGAGTTGCGACTCCGCAGATCATTAGCTTGTGATGGGCAAAGTTGGGACACCCCTACAGGGTTTGATCTTTCGAAAGCCGTGCCCGCGGTTATGTGGCAGATGGGAATTTGTTAATATCCGGTTGTAGAAAAATTGACACTATGTTCATAATACACTACCAGCGTGAGTAACCGTGATGGTCGCTTTCCGAAGGGGTTCGGGAAGTGAACACGGCGGGGTTATGTTTGATGTGAGTAGTTAGGATCACTTCGTGATCACTTTGACGATCGTTGGCACTTTCTCTTCTCGCTCTAAACACGTAAGCTAGTGCAAGTGCTACTGCAAACCCTGTTTTCAGCCTTGTTCCACATCAAAGGCTTTGATAGTATTGCTACCTGGGAACGGGATTGCTGAGTCCTCCGTGGCTCACAGATTCTACACAACACCAGATGCAGGTACCATTGAGAACTACACAGCTGGTGGTTCAGAGTTGTATTGGGAGTTCAATGAAGAACGTGGGCGATACTACGTGTCTTACCCAGAGGATCAGTAGGGCTCTTACTAGGATGATCGGGACCTTGTGTTGCTTATTTATGGTATCTTCCATTTGGATCTTCGTCCGTAGTCGGACTCTGATGTTATTGGATGATGTATGTTAATGTATTCCTTTGTGTGACGTGGCGAGTGTAAGCCAACTACTCTTTTACAATTTCATCTCTCTTTTACATGAGTTTTGCAAAGATACCATACTTGAGATCATTCTAGTATGAGATTATGCCTTTAAGTCGTGCCTTGACACGTGGGAGGTATAGTCTCATACTGGGCATAACATATTAAGAAAGAAAAAATCGTGTTAAATTTTCCGGGCATTCTGAGCACTTTTATTTTTGGGTCATTTTTTATAGCACGGAAAATTCAAAAAATGGGATAAACTTCGCATTTTATTTTATTCAACTAGGCGAAATAGAAGAAAACAGGTAGGGACAGAGAGTTGTGCTCACTAGATTTATCAACTCGATACCTCTCAAACATGATCCATTAATAAGGTTGATCAAGTCTTATTAACAACCACTTTCAGTTAACATGAAACTGAAGAACTTATGTAAAACACTAAGTTACCTCAACGGGGATATGCAAATCCCCAACAATTAGTATTTCATATTTATTTTTGGCAGTAGGTAGAGGGATTTGAATACTTCCAATAGTAAGTGTCAGATATTTTTCAATAACATTAATAGCATTCACTTGGAATTATTTCTTCGGAAAGTGCACCGTATGCTCATTACCATTAATATGAAAAGTGACCTTGCTTTTATGGGAATCAATAGCAACCCCTGCAATGTTCAAAAAGGGTCTACCAAGGATAACCGAGATGTTGTCGTTCTCGGTCATCTCAAGTATGACAAAATCAGTTAAGATAGTAACATTTGCAACAACGATGGGCAGATCCTCACAAATACCAATAGGTATGACAGTTGATTTGTCAGCCATTTGCAAAGATATTTCAGTAGGTGTGAGTTTATTCAAATCAAGTCTTTTATATAAATAGAAAGTCATAACACTAACACCAGCTCCTAGATCACACAAAGCAATTTTGACATAATTTCTTTTGATGGAGCAAGGTATAGTTGGTATCCCTTTATCTCCAAGTTTTTTAGGTACTCCATCCTTAAAGGAATGATTAGCAAGCACGGTAGAGATTTCAGCTTTCGGTATCTTTCTTTTATTAGTGATGATGTCTTTCATATACTTTGCATAAGGGGACATCTTTAAAATATCAGTCAAGCAAGTACGCAAAAAGAGTGGCCTTAGCATTTCAGCAAAGCATTCAAATTCATCATCATCTGTTTTCTTAGTTGGTTTAGGTGGAAAGGGCATGGGCTTCTGAACCCATGTCTCTCTTTCTTTACCATGTTTTGTAGCCACAAAGTCTCTTTTATAATATCTTTTGTTTTTAGGTTGTGGGTTACCAAGATCAACAGCAGGTTCTATCTCAACATCATTATCTAGTTCATTATCATTATTTGGTTGGGTGTCTTTATGTAACTCATCATTATCTTTTTCATTATCAGTTGATGAATGTTCATTACCAGATTGAGTTTCAGCATCAGAAATATATACATCATTACTATTTTCAGGAGGTTTTCTATCTCTCGTTCACTAGAGGTATGCAAAGTACTATCATTTTTATTTTTCTTTTAAGAAGGGCTAGGTGAATCAGTGTTAATTCTTCGAGAGTCTTGTCCAATTCTTTTAGAGTGTCCCTCGGGATAAAGTGGTTCCTGAGTCATTTTGCCTCCTCTAGTTGCTACTCTAATAGCAACATCATTTATATCACTATTCATTTCATCTAGCAGTTCCATTTGGGATTAAGCAACTTGTTCTAACAGAGTTTGAACCATAGAAGCATGTTTTCCGACACCTCTAACATCATTGGAGATTCTAAATAACAAGTCACTCAAGTGGGCAATCATATCAGAATTATATTTCAATTGTTTCATAACTTCTGCATTGTAGTGATCTTGTTTCATAATATAGTTGTCAAATTCATAAAGGCATTGAGTAGGGTGTTTATTGTAAGGGGTGTCACCTTCATCAAACTTTAATAAGGAATTTACCTCTACCACCCATGGAGGGTGTGTAGTTAATCCATGTATTTCTTCAATACGTGGTAAATTCTTAGCATCCTCTGCTTTAATACCTTTTTCATTCATACTTTTCTTTGCCTCTTGCTGTCGGTGTACTAAGGTAGGGGTACCTCAGTACCCCAACTTGTGCACGGGCAGTTGCAGCTTCCCGCGGCAGGGTTTACCGCGTGCTCGCCGGAGACCTTCCTGCTCCATGTCAAACCATTCAAAAACAAAGTATACAAGACAGAAGATCGAGACCCCGGCAAGCGGAGCTTGCCGGGAAGGCCGTTCTAGGCTCAAGGTTACCTCACTCACGCAAGGCCCTGGCAAGAGGAGCTTGCCAGGAAGACTAGAAGATTACATCATAGAAGACACGCCTCGGCGCTATATGCATCCCGGCGAGGGCCCGGGGAGCGACAAGCTTCAGAGCCCGGCAAGCTCCCGGGCCCGGCAAGGTCAAGACCCCGGCAAGGTGCTTGCCGGGAGAGCTGCGCTGTGTGCCCGTGCTCCAGCTCATCAGCCCACGCGTCGCCCTGAGGCCATTCCAGGGACGCGTGGCGGATGGCTGTGCAGCCTGGGGGGCACGGTGGCACTCCACGGTGGTGAAGCCATCGCCGTGGCAAACGGAGACGCAAGGGCGGGAGCTTTTGGGGTCGACGGCGACGAGCATTAAATGCCCTTGTCCCCCACTGTCAAAGCAGGTGGCGATCACTGTTCACGCACTGTAGCTCCACTATTCCCGCACTGTTACAACTACCACCTCTTTTATGTTTTTACCCCTTTCTCCTACGTTGACACCTGTCGGTGACCCCTTGCACTATAAAAGGAGGCCCATGCACAACGTGGAGGAGGTTCGGAACCTAAATCGCTCATACGCTCGGTGTAGCTGCTTCCTCAAGCTCCCGAGCTCTCCAACTCAATACACAACTAAGCAGGAGTAGGGTTTTACGCGTCAACCGCGGCCCGAACCTGGGTAAAACTGCCCGCGTGTTCGCTACGATCTCCTCTTCGTGCTCCCTCCGCCCTCGTACCGCACAAACAAGGGGCTCCGGTCCCATAGGTGTTCGTGGCGGACAGTTTCCCCCGACATCTTTGGTTTAGGCACTTCTTCACCCCTAGAGCAGAGGCCGGTGCCCCCCTCTCCGGAGGAATATCTTGGGTTTTCCGTCTGAACAAGAAGGAGTCCTACTTGCCGGGGGAGCTCCGCGGCAAGTGGGAGGAATGGCGTGCGGAATGGTGCTGGAGAAGGCCGAGGCCGAAGAGCAGCAGCGGCTCGCCGGGGTGGAGCTGTCCTGGCGAGAAGGAGAACTCGCCCAGCGGAAGGTCAACCTCGACGCCCACGAGGAAGAACTTGCCGCTCGGGAGCTGGCCCTTGGCGGGGAGCTGAAGGAGGCGAGAGCTGCCGCGGCTACCGCGGAGACCGCCAAGGAGGAGCTCGCCGCCAAGGTCGCGCAGCTGGAGGAGTCGCTGAAGGCGAGCGTGGAGAAAGTCGCCGCGCTCAATATAGAGCGCGAGAAGGACGCCCACACTAACTCAGAACTCCAGGTGCGTCTTTCCGAGAGGGGCGACGAGTTGAAAGCCGCCAAGGACTCCATCGAGGATCTGGAGCTGAAGGTCTCCACACTGAAGGACTCACTTGACGCCGCCCGGGATCGGGAGACCAAGTTGAAGGAGGAGCTCCGCAAGGAGCGAGCCTTGGTGGACAGCGCCAACAAGGCGGCCGAGAACTTCCGCCGTACCATCGAGGTATGGACCGAGGACTTGGTATCTTCTGCGTCCAACATCGACCAGGAGCTGCTGGCGCTGAAAGTCGAGCATCTCATCTACTCCCCGGATCCGAACCTCCCTCACAGCGCCAAGCTCAGCCTCTTCTTCAGAGGGATCGCGCCGGCTCTTGCAGGTCTTCGGAAGAAGATCCCCGCGCAGCTGGCCGAGGAGTCGCGCCTGCTCTGCACGGGAACCTTGGAGCACGTGCTGACGAAGATTGTATACCGCAATCCCGGCATAAACCTCACCAACGTTCTTCGCAGCCTGCCGGCCGACGCAAACATGGAGGTGTTGAAGGAGCAGGTCGCCCATATCATCGCCAAGGTGAACAAGATCTCCAGGATTGAGGGCGACCGCGTAGATTAGGCCTCCATTATCTTTATCTCTTTTTGTTGCTGCATAGGATGTTTGTGAACTCATTAATCATTGCGACAAGTTATCCTTTGTAAGATATTTATCTCATTTTGATCAATCAGTGCAATGTTATCTTCCTTGTCTTGGTCATTTACTTTGTATGCCTTTCACCCTACGCTCCCGGGGAGCTTGCCGGCAAGGGTCCCTCGCCGCGAGCGCTGAGTGCTGGACTCTGAGCAGCCTGCTGGCCAAGGCCTCACCGGCAAGCAACCTTGCCGCGGCTAGTCGCAACGCACTTAGCTTGCTGAGCGAACTCGAAAACGAAGCAAGGGCGCGACACTTGTCGCAGCTCACTTAAATCGTTGAGCGTACTCGGAAACAAGACAAGGGTGCGGCTAGCTACGGGTAGGTTCCTCCGCGCACAGGTTTTCCATACAAAGTGTGATTGTTCAAGGAAGACAACTAAAATTTTAAAAATTTGAACTGGTCAAATTCTAATAACTTAGCTTTCATATACTGCTTCTCGGTAAGACTTCTCTTTCTTGAACAGCACTTGGTTCCTCTTCCATC
>LR738711.1:260315909-260394045 GCA_902687465.1 Secale cereale | reverse complement strand
CCCCCCCCGGCAAACTTGTGCGCGAGGAACGCTCCTTCTGCTTAAGAGGCAAAGGAAAAGAAGAGGGAAACAAGTACATGGCCTTTCAGCGTTGTTATGCTTACCGGATGTGTGTGTTGCACAAGATGCCAAATAACGCATGCAAATAGCGGAGAAAAACATGCAAAAGGCAAATAGCGCAAAACATAAAATCTTTACTGATGCACGGGGTCTGCGCCCGGCTTTGTACAAAGGGTTACATGCAACAGTGGCAAGGCTTGTACAAAAGGTGGTTGTCGGAGTGGGTCACGGCAACCGCGCCTTATGGGTGAAACTTGCGAAGATGCTCTATGTTCCAGGAGTTGCTCACCGGTAAGCCTTCTTCGGTCTCAAGGCGGACAGCGCCGGGCCTTGTGACTCGTCTCACCCGATAAGGGCCTTCCCACTTCGGCGTCAACTTGTTGGAATTCTTGGCGGACTGAACACGCCGAAGAACAAGGTCGCCTTCCTCGAGACTCCTGGCCTTGACCTTGCGGCTATGATAGCGACGCAAGGCTTGCTGGTATCGAGCAGCTCGTACAGCAGCCTGGAGACGTCCCTCCTCGAGGAGCAATGCATCATCTTGCCGCAGTTGCTCTTGCTCGAGCTCATCATAAGCGAGCACTCGAGGAGATCCATATACGAGTTCCGTGGGGAGAACTGCCTCTGCTCCATAGACTAGAGCAAAGGGTGTCTGTCCGGTGGCTCGACTTGGTGTCGTTCTGATTGACCAAAGAGCCGCCGGTAGCTCCTCTATCCAATTTCTTCCGCACTTGCGCAGCCTGTCAAAGGTCCTTGTCTTGAGCCCGCGCAGCACTTCAGCATTGGCCCTCTCCGCTTGACCATTGCTCCTCAGGTGAGCAACAGAAGCGAAACAGACCTTGGCGCCAAGGTCTTGGACGTACTGCATGAAGGTGCGACTAGTAAATTGTGTGCCGTTGTCGGTGATGATCCTGTTAGGGATCCCGAAACGGCAAACAATCGACCTGAAGAACCTGACTGCTGACTGTGCTGTCACCTTTCTCACTGGCTCCACTTCTGGCCACTTTGTGAACTTGTCGATTGCGACGTACAAGTACTCAAAGCCCCCAACGGCTCGGGGGAAGGGGCCGAGGATATCGAGCCCCCAGACCGAGAAGGGCCAGGATAAAGGAATTGTTTGGAGAGCTTGAGCTGGCTGATGAATTTGTTTTGCATGGAACTGGCACGCTTCACACTTGGTTACTAGTGCAGTTGCATCTTGGAGGGCTTCTTGCCAAAAGAACCCTTGCCGGAACGCTTTCCCGGCAAGCGCCCTTGCGCCAATGTGGTGGCCGCATATGCCTCCGTGTATTTCTGCCAACAGCTTCTGTCCATCTTCCCTGGAGATGCACTTCAGTCTGACACCATTGAGCCTTCTTCTGTACAGCTCGTTATCCACGAACTGGTACATACTTGACTGTCTGGTTATCTTCTCTATTTCTTCTGGGTCATCGGGAAGTTCTCCAGTTTGCAGAAAACGGACGATCTGCTGCGCCCATGCCGGAGCTTGGGGCTCAACGGCAAGGATTAAAGGCTCGAGGGGCGCTGCGGGAACCTCAGCATCTACGGCAAGAACCTCTGGCTCTGCCGGAGCTGATGATCCCCCGGCAAGCTCGCCGGGGCGAGGCTTGTCGGGAACACTTGCTTCAACTGTACAGACCCGAGGATCTGCAGGAGCAAACTGTTCCTCAGCGTTCTGGTTGTTGATCTTGGGGACCTTGGCGGCGGTTTCTGGAAGATCCGCCGGCAAGTAGTCGCCGGAGACCAACTTTCTTTTCTTGGACTGCCCAATTGATGGTGTAACGGATGGTTGAGTCAGCTTGAGCAAGAAGGTCCCTGGTTCCACAGGCAACTTCATCGAAGCACACTTTGAAAGGCCATCTGCAATTTCATTCTGAGCTCTCGGGACGTGCTCCATTTGTAGACCTTCAAAGTGCTCCTCAAGCTTCCTCACTTCATCTACATAAGCTTCCATCAAAGGGCTTTGATAGCTCTTGTTAACTTGCCGGACCACCAACTGAGAATCTCCCCGCACAATCAGCTTCCTGATCCCAAGTTCGCCCGCAATCCTGAGGCCGGCAAGCAAACCTTCATATTCAGCAGTGTTGTTTGTCGCTTGCTCCCTGGGAAAGTGCATCTGGATAACATATTTGAGGTGCTCTCCGGTGGGCGCGATGAGTACCACGCCAGCACCGGCGCCTTGCAGCGAGAAGGCACCATCGAAATACATTACCCATTCACTTGTCGCCTCTTGTACGGGTGTACTTGTTTCTTGGGCTTCCTCATCGGGCGTCGGGGTCCACTCAGCTATGAATTCTGCCAAAGCTCGGCTCTGTATGGTTGAAGTACTTTCAAACTTGAGTCCAAAGCTCGACAGCTCCAGTGCCCACTCAACAATCCTGCCTGTTGCTTCTGGGTTGTGCAATATCCTCTTCAGCGGAAAGCGAGTGACCACTGTTATCTCATGTGCTTGGAAGTAATGGCGCAGCTTTCTCGAGGCCATGAGGAGGCCGAAAAGCAACTTTTGCACACCAGAGTATCTTGATCTAGCCCCCTGGAGAAGGGAACTTACAAAATACACTGGGCGCTGCACCATCTTCTTCCGCGCTTCATCCTGTCCTGCGCAGAGTTGTCCTTGTCGGGGCCAGAGCTTGCCGGAGCAGCCCCCTGCTTGTCGCTGGATTCGCTTGCCGGTGGTGTAGACTCCTCGTCGGACTCCCTCTCCGCTACCAACGCAGCACTAACCACCTGGTTGGTTGCCGCTAGGTACAGCAACAACTTTTCCTGTGGTCTAGGTGCGACAAGTATTGGAGTGGAGGATAGGTACCGTTTCAAATCTTGCAGCGCTGCCTCCGCTTCCGGAGTCCACTTCATGGGACCTGCCTTCTTCAAGATTTTGAAGAAAGGTAGGGCGCGTTCTGCAGACTTCGAAATGAACCTACTGAGGGCAGCCACACAACCTGCAAGCCTTCTGACATCCTTGACGCGCTTCGGGGCCTCAATCTGCTCAATGGCTTTAATCTTGTCGGGGTTGGCTTCGATCCCCCTCTGTGATATAAAGAACCCGAGAAGCTTGCCGGAGGGGACTCCAAAGACGCACTTCTCAGGGTTCAACTTGAGCTGTATCTTGCGCAGGTTCTGAAATGTCTCTTCCAAATCTTGGACCAGGGTTTCTTTGCTCTTACTTTTCACCACGATGTCATCCATGTAAGCCTCTACATTTCTGTGGATCTGTGGCTCGAAAGCAGTGTACACTACCCTTGCAAACGTTGATCCTGCATTCTTCAGTCCAAATGGCATGCGTATGAAGCAATAAGTGCCACATGGAGTGATAAATGCGGTCTTCTCTTCATCCTCTTTGGCCATAAAGATCTGGTGGTAGCCTGAATATGCATCAAGAAAACAGAGTAGCTCACATCTGGCAGTGGAGTCAACAATCTGGTCAATGCGCGGCAAAGGGAATGGATCCTTGGGACATGCTTTATTCACATCGGTGAAGTCTATACACAGTCTCCATTTCCCGTTGGCCTTGCGCACGACGACTGGATTTGCTAACCACGTCGGATGGATCACACCTCTAACTAGGCCTGCTGCCTCTAACTTCTTGATCTCTTCGTTGATAAATTCTTGGCGCTCCACGGCTTGCTTCCTCACTTTCTGCTTGATGGGCCGCGCATGAGGACAAACAGCAAGCTTGTGCTCAATTACCTTCCTGGGAACACCGGGGATGTCAGATGGTTGCCAGGCAAACACATCGACATTCGCCCGCAGGAAGGCAACGAGCGCGCTTTCCTATTTGCTGTCAAGCGTGGCACTGATGGTGAAGGTACCACCAGTGCCGTCCTCCTTGGCGGACACCTTCTTGGTTGCCGGAGGAGCGGCCATTCCCTTCTTACACTTGCCGGTGGAGCTCGATGGGACGTCCTCGACGGCGACGCAGCACTCCGAAGAGGTGCGGTTGCCGGAGTGGGCCCCAGAGCACTTGCCGGACTTGGTCTTCGTCTTCTTCCCCCCGGGAGCTTCAGCGGCAAGTGTATCCTTCTCTGCCGCAGCTGCTGCATCCCGGTAGATCTTGTCGGTGCAGACAAGCGCATCCTTTTTGTCGCCATGGACAGCGATGACGCTTATCGGCCCCGGCATCTTGAGTACGTTGTAGGCATAATGGGAAGCCGCCATGAACTTGGCGAGGGCAGGACGGCCGAGTATTCCATTGTATGGTAATGGAATATCGGGGACGTCGAAAGTGATACGCTCAGTTCTGAAGTTGAGCTCCCCGCCAAAGGTCACCGGCAGAGTGATCTTCCCCTTGGGCTTGCTCCTTCCCGGGTTGATTCCTTGGAAAGAACCGGTCTCTTCGAGCTCGCCATCTGGAATTTGGAGTTTCTTGATCACAGCAGAGGAGATCAAGTTCAGCCCGGCCCCGCCGTCAACCAACATTTTGGTGACCTTGAGGTTGCGGATGGTGGGTGAGACCAGCATCGGCAAGCACCCGACCGCAGTGGTGCGGTCAGGGTGATCCTCAAGATCAAAAATGATGGGCGTGCTGGACCATTTGAGGAGCCTGCGCGACTCCACGGGCGGCTCTGTTGCGTTCACCTCACGCACCCACTGCTTTAGCTGGCGGTGGGAGGTGTGCAGAGAGGCGCCACCGTCGACGCACATGACCTCCGTGGCCTTCTGGAACTCCTGCTCGCTGTTATCCTCGTCCTCCATGTCTTTGTCGTCGTCTTCTTCATCCTTGTCGCGGCCCCGGGGAGGTCGATCACCTTGCCGCTGCTTGGCCTTGCCGCGGCGTCCTCCCCGGCCATTGAACGGCCGCTTCTTGCTTGGCTCTCCCCCACCACCTTGGGCCTTCTCCTTGTCGCGCCTCTCGTACTCAGCCTTCTGCTGCTCGACGAGATACTCGACGCGCTTGCAGTTGGAGAGGTCGTGGCCCTTGGTGCGGTGGATCTTGCAGTACTGCTTGTCGGAGCCGTCCTGCTTGTCGGCTGCCGCTACAGGGGTAGGCTCCTTGCCGGAGCCGCCAGCCTATGTTTGCTTGGCGGGAGCCTCCTTGCCGGACTTCTCGGCGGCAAGCACCTCCTTCTTGTTCTTCCTTCTCCTGCGCCAGCATCCTCCCCGGGGAGTCTCCTCCCCTCTTCTGCGCGTGCGCACTTGTCAGCCAGAGCATAGAGCTCGCTGACGTCCCGAATCTTGGTCATCGCCATTTCTTCACGCATGCGGCGGTTATGCACGTTCTGGTGGAACGCGCTGATAACCGCGGCAGGGTGGACATCAGGGATGTTGTGCTGCACACGGCTGAAGCGTTGGATGTACTTGCGTAGGGACTCTCCCTCCTTCTGGGCCAAAATGTGGAGATCGCTCTCCTGGCCGTGGGGTTTGTGGCCGCCGGTGAAGGCGCCAACAAACTGGTGGCAAAGGTCGGCCCAAGAAGAAATGGAACCTTCCGGCAAGTGCATAAGCCATGAACGAACGTTCGGCTTTAGCACAAGCGGGAAGTAGTTCGCCAAAATCTTCTCGTCGCGCCCCCCGGCAGCCTGCACCGCGATGGTGTAGACGCTGAGGAATTCTGAGGGGTGCGTCTTGCCGTCGTACTTCTCCGGTACGTCGGGCTTGAAATTCTTCATGCTGGGCCACTGGACGCGCCGCAGCTCACGGGTAAACGCAGGGCAGCCTTCCGCGTACGGCAAGTCGCCTGGTTCACCGGGCGCGCGCGCGTCGACAGCATCCCCAGCCCTCTGGTCCGATTGTCGCCGAGCTTCTCGGTGGCGCTCGATTGTTGTTCGAGCGTCTTCTTGTCGCCGGTCGTCGAGGACCTGGCGCTGGTCCCGACGGGCCCGCGGATCCGACGATGCCGTGGAGCCGTCGTCGGCGTTGTTCCGGCGGGGCGGCGTCTTCTGCTTCCGCGGCGGGGAGTGCACGCTTGTCGCACCCCCGGCGGTCTTGTCGCCGTCGGCCTTCGTCTTCTCAGCTTGCCGCGGCCGCGAGGCCGCCGGCTGCTGTGGAGAATCATTGTTGGCGAAGGCTATCAGGCTCTGGATGGTGGCTCTCCAGTCTTCGGCCTTGTCTGCCACTGGAGGGAAGTCGAGGAGCAGTTGCGCCCTTGCGAGCGCTTCTGCTGGAGTGGAGGGGAACGGGGGCGAGCGGTGCGAGGAGCGGGATATGCTCGGACTCCTAACAGCGTTAGAAGGAGCAGGGTCCCGCCCCGACGCCTTCACTTTGCTTGTGCCCGGACGGTGGTCCGGGGCATCCCGCGAACCTCCGGTTTGTCCTTGGCCCAACAAGCGGATGCCACCTCCTGTGACATGGCGCTGCTGGGTTGTCGTGTGTTGAGATGGACGCGGCGAGTCCACGGAGACCGAGGCTCGGTCGTCCGTCCTTTCCTTGGATTTGGTGGCGCCGCGAGCGTCCTCGCCGGCGACCACCCTTCCGACGGCGTCTCCCCCGCCCACCGTTGGCTCTGGTGGCGGCGGATGAGACGCAGACGGGCCTCCGACCTCCGAAGCCTTCTTCTTCGAGGTTGTGCGAATCTGATCCGGCGTTCGCGCGGGCGCATTCTTCACCAACCTCTCCAGTTTCGTCAGCAACTTCATCAACAACAGCACCATGGCCCCGAAGAAGAAGGCTTCGGAGGTCGGAGGCCCGTCTGCGTCTCATCCGCCGCCACCAGAGCCAACGGTGGGCGGGGGAGACGCCGTCGGAAGGGTGGTCGCCGGCGAGGACGCTCGCGGCGCCACCAAATCCAAGGATAGGACGGACGACCGAGCCTCGGTCTCCGTGGACGCGCCGCGTCCATCTCAACACACGACAACCCAGCAGCGCCATGTCACAGGAGGTGGCATCCGCTTGTTGGGCCAAGGACAAACCGGAGGTTCGCGGGATGCCCCGGACCACCGTCCGGGCACAAGCAAAGCGAAGGCGCCGGGGCGGGACCCTGCTCCTTCTAACGCTGTTAGGAGTCCGAGCATATCCCGCTCCTCGCACCGCTCGCCCCCGTTCCCCTCCACTCCAGCAGAAGCGCTCGCAAGGGCGCAACTGCTCCTCGACTTCCCTCCAGCGGCAGACAAGGCCGAAGACTGGAGAGCCACCATCCAGAGCCTGATAGCCTTCGCCAACAACGATTCTCCACAGTAGCCGGCGGCCTCGCGGCCGCGGCAAGCTGAGAAGACGAAGGCCGACGGCGACAAGACCGCCGGGGGTGCGACAAGCGTGCACTCCCCGCCGCGGAAGCAGAAGACGCCGCCCCGCCGGAACAACGCCGACGACGGCTCCACGGCATCGTCGGATCCGCGGGCCCGTCGGGACCAGCGCCAGGTCCTCGACGACCGGCGACAAGAAGACGCTCGAACAACAATCGAGTGCCGCCGAGAAGCTCGGCGACAATCGGACCAGAGGGCTGGGGACGCTGTCGACGCGCGCGCGCCCGGTGAACCAGGCGACTTGCCGTACGCGGCAGGCTGCCCTGCGTTTACCCGTGAGCTGCGGCGCGTCCAGTGGCCTAGCATGAAGAATTTCAAGCCCGACGTACCGGAGAAGTACGACGGCAAGACGCACCCCTCAGAATTCCTCAGCGTCTACACCATCGCGGTGCAGGCTGCCGGGGGGCGCGACGAGAAGATTTTGGCGAACTACTTCCCGCTCGTGCTAAAGCCGAACGTTCGTTCATGGCTTATGCACTTGCCGGAAGGTTCCATTTCTTCTTGGGCGGACCTTTGCCACCAGTTTGTTGGCGCCTTCACCGGCGGCCACAAACCCCACGGCCAGGAGAGCGATCTCCACATTTTGGCCCAGAAGGAGGGAGAGTCCCTGCGCAAGTACATCCAACGCTTCAGCCGTGTGCAGCACAACATCCCTGATGTCCACCCTGCCGCGGTTATCAGCGCGTTCCACCAGAACGTGCGTAACCGCCGCATGCGTGAAGAAATGGCGATGACCAAGATTCGGGACGTCAGCGAGCTCTATGTTCTGGCTGACAAGTGCGCACGCGCAGAAGAGGGGAGGAGACTCCCCGGGGAGGATGCTGGCGCAGGAGGAAGCGACAGCGACGACGCCGCCCCGGCAAAGAAGGGCCGGCGGCGGAACAACAGAAGGAAGAACAAGAAGGAGGTGCTTGCCATTGAGAAGTCCGGCAAGGAGGCTCCCGCCAAGCAAACACAGGCTGGCGGCTCCGGCAAGGAGCCTGCCCCTGTAGCGGCAGCCGACAAGCAGGACGGCTCCGACAAGCAGTACTGCAAGATCCACCGCACCAAGGGCCACGACCTCTCCAACTGCAAGCGCGTCGAGTATCTCGTCGAGCAGCAGAAGGCTGAGTACGAGAGGCGCGACAAGGAGAAGGCCCAAGGTGGCGGGGGAGAGCCAAGCAAGAAGCGGCCGTTCAATGGCCGGGGAGGACGCCGCGGCAAGGCCAAGCAGCGGCAAGGTGATCGACCTCCCCGGGGCCGCGACAAGGATGAAGAAGACGACGACGAAGACATGGAGGACGAGGATAACAGCGAGCAGGAGTTCCAGAAGGCCACGGAGGTCCTGTGCGTCGACGGTGGCGCCTCTCTGCACACCTCCCACCGCCAGCTAAAGCAGTGGGTGCGTGAGGTGAACGCAGCAGAGCCGCCCGTGGAGTCGCGCGGGCTCCTCAAATGGTCCAACACCCCCATCATTTTTGATCTTGAGGATCACCCTGACCGCACCACTGCGGTCGGGTGCTTGCCGATGCTGGTCTCACCCACCATCCGCAACCTCAAGGTTACCAAAATGTTGGTTGACGGCGGGGCCGGGCTGAACTTGATCTCCTCTGCTGTGATCAAGAAACTCCAAATTCCAGATGGCGAGCTCGAAGAGACCGGTTCTTTCCAAGGAATCAACCCGGGAAGGAGCAAGCCCAAGGGGAAGATCACTCTGCCGGTGACCTTTGGCGGGGAGCTCAACTTCAGAACTGAGCGTATCACTTTCGACGTCGCCGATATTCCATTACCATACAATGGAATACTCGGCCGTCCTGCCCTCGCCAAGTTCATGGCGGCTTCCCATTATGCCTACAACGTACTCAAGATGCCGGGGCCGATAAGCGTCATCGCTGTCCATGGCGACAAAAAGGATGCGCTTGTCTGCGCCGACAAGATCTACCGGGATGCAGCAGCTGCGGCAGAGAAGGATACACTTGCCGCTGAAGCTCCCGGGGGGAAGAAGACGAAGACCAAGTCCGGCAAGTGCTCTGGGGCCCACTCCGGCAACCGCACCTCTTCGGAGTGCTGCGTCGCCGTCGAGGACGTCCCATCGAGCTCCACCGGCAAGTGTAAGAAGGGAATGGCCGCTCCTCCGGCAACCAAGAAGGTGTCCGCCAAGGAGGACGGCACTGGTGGTACCTTCACCATCAGTGCCACGCTTGACAGCAAATAGGAAAGCGCGCTCGTTGCCTTCCTGCGGGCGAATGTCGATGTGTTTGCCTGGCAACCATCTGACATCCCCGGTGTTCCCAGGAAGGTAATTGAGCACAAGCTTGCTGTTTGTCCTCATGCGCGGCCCATCAAGCAGAAAGTGAGGAAGCAAGCCGTGGAGCGCCAAGAATTTATCAACGAAGAGATCAAGAAGTTAGAGGCAGCAGGCCTAGTTAGAGGTGTGATCCATCCGACGTGGTTAGCAAATCCAGTCGTCGTGCGCAAGGCCAACGGGAAATGGAGACTGTGTATAGACTTCACCGATGTGAATAAAGCATGTCCCAAGGATCCATTCCCTTTGCCGCGCATTGACCAGATTGTTGACTCCACTGCCGGATGTGAGCTACTCTGTTTTCTTGATGCATATTCAGGCTACCACCAGATCTTTATGGCCAAAGAGGATGAAGAGAAGACCGCATTTATCACTCCATGTGGCACTTATTGCTTCATACGCATGCCATTTGGACTGAAGAATGCAGGATCAACGTTTGCAAGGGTAGTGTACACTGCTTTCGAGCCACAGATCCACAGAAATGTAGAGGCTTACATGGATGACATCGTGGTGAAAAGTAAGAGCAAAGAAACCCTGGTCCAAGATTTGGAAGAGACATTTCAGAACCTGCACAAGATACAGCTCAAGTTGAACCCTGATAAGTGCGTCTTTGGAGTCCCCTCCGGCAAGCTTCTCGGGTTCTTTATATCACAGAGGGGGTTCGAAGCCAACCCCGACAAGATTAAAGCCATTGAGCAGATTGAGGCCCCGAAGCGCGTCAAGGATGTCAGAAGGCTTGCAGGTTGTGTGGCTGCCCTCAGTAGGTTCATTTCGAAGTCTGCAGAACGCGCCCTACCTTTCTTCAAAATCTTGAAGAAGGCAGGTCCCATGAAGTGGACTCCGGAAGCGGAGGCAGCGCTGCAAGATTTGAAACGGTACCTATCCTCCACTCCAATACCTGTCGCACCTAGACCACAGGAAAAGTTGTTGCTGTACCTAGCGGCAACCAACCAGGTGGTTAGTGCTGCGTTGGTAGCGGAGAGGGAGTCCGACGAGGAGTCTACACCACCGGCAAGCGAATCCGGCGACAAGCAGGGGGCTGCTCCGGCAAGCTCTGGCCCCGACAAGGACAACTCTGCGCAGGAACAGGATGAAGCGCGGAAGAAGATGGTGCAGCGCCCAGTGTATTTTGTAAGTTCCCTTCTCCAGGGGGCTAGATCAAGATACTCTGGTGTGCAAAAGTTGCTTTTCGGCCTCCTCATGGCCTCGAGAAAGCTGCGCCATTACTTCCAAGCACATGAGATAACAGTGGTCACTCGCTTTCCGCTGAAGAGGATATTGCACAACCCAGAAGCAACAGGCAGGATCGTTGAGTGGGCATTGGAGCTGTCGAGCTTTGGACTCAAGTTTGAAAGTACTTCAACCATACAGAGCCGAGCTTTGGCAGAATTCATAGCTGAGTGGACCCCGACGCCCGATGAGGAAGCCCAAGAAACAAGTACACCCGTACAAGAGGCGACAAGTGAATGGGTAATGTATTTCGATGGTGCCTTCTCGCTGCAAGGCGCCGGTGCTGGCGTGGTACTCATCGCGCCCACCGGAGAGCACCTCAAATATGTTATCCAGATGCACTTTCCTAGGGAGCAAGCGACAAACAACACTGCTGAATATGAAGGTTTGCTTGCCGGCCTCAGGATTGCGGCCGAACTTGGGATCATGAAGCTGATTGTGCGGGGAGATTCTCAGTTGGTGGTCCGGCAAGTTAACAAGAGCTATCAAAGCCTTTTGATGGAAGCTTATGTAGATGAAGTGAGGAAGCTTGAGGAGCACTTTGAAGGTCTACAAATGGAGCACGTCCCGAGAGCTCAGAATGAAATTGCAGATGGCCTTTCAAAGTGTGCTTCGATGAAGTTGCCTGTGGAACCAGGGACCTTCTTGCTCAAGCTGACTCAACCATCCGTTACACCATCAATTGGGCAGTCCAAGAAGAGAAAGTTGGTCTCCGGCGACTACTTGCCGGCGGATCTTCCAGAAACCGCCGCCAAGGTCCCCAAGATCAACAACCAGAACGCTGAGGAACAGTTTGCTCCTGCAGATCCTCGGGTCTGTACAGTTGAAGCAAGTGTTCCCGACAAGCCTCGCCCCGGCGAGCTTGCCGGGGGATCATCAGCTCCGGCAGAGCCAGAGGTTCTTGCCGTAGAAGCTGAGGTTCCCGCAGCGCCCCTCGAGCCTTTAATCCTTGCCGTTGAGCCCCAAGCTCCGGCATGGGCGCAGCAGATCGTCCGTTTTCTGCAAACTGGAGAACTTCCCGATGACCCAGAAGAAATAGAGAAGATAACCAGACAGTCAAGTATGTACCAGTTCGTGGATAACGAGCTGTACAGAAGAAGGCTCAATGGTGTCAGACTGAAGTGCATCTCCAGGGAAGATGGACAGAAGCTGTTGGCAGAAATACACGGAGGCATATGCGGCCACCACATTGGCGCAAGGGCGCTTGCCGGGAAAGCGTTCCGGCAAGGGTTCTTTTGGCAAGAAGCCCTCCAAGATGCAACTGCACTAGTAACCAAGTGTGAAGCGTGCCAGTTCCATGCAAAACAAATTCATCAGCCAGCTCAAGCTCTCCAAACAATTCCTTTATCCTGGCCCTTCTCGGTCTGGGGGCTCGATATCCTCGGCCCCTTCCCCCGAGCCGTCGGGGGCTTTGAGTACTTGTACGTCGCAATCGACAAGTTCACAAAGTGGCCAGAAGTGGAGCCAGTGAGAAAGGTGACAGCACAGTCAGCAGTCAGGTTCTTCAGGTCGATTGTTTGCCGTTTCGGGATCCCTAACAGGATCATCACCGACAACGGCACACAATTTACTAGTCGCACCTTCATGCAGTACGTCCAAGACCTTGGCGCCAAGGTCTGTTTCGCTTCTGTTGCTCACCCGAGGAGCAACGGTCAAGCGGAGAGGGCCAATGCTGAAGTGCTGCGCGGGCTCAAGACAAGGACCTTTGACAGGCTGCGCAAGTGCGGAAGAAATTGGATAGAGGAGCTACCGGCGGCTCTTTGGTCAATCAGAACGACACCAAGTCGAGCCAACGGACAGACACCCTTTGCTCTAGTCTATGGAGCAGAGGCAGTTCTCCCCACGGAACTCGTATACGGATCTCCTCGAGTGCTCGCTTATGATGAGCTCGAGCAAGAGCAACTGCGGCAAGATGATGCATTGCTCCTCGAGGAGGGACGTCTCCAGGCTGCTGTACGAGCTGCTCGATACCAGCAAGCCTTGCGTCGCTATCATAGCCGCAAGGTCAAGGCCAGGAGTCTTGAGGAAGGCGACCTTGTTCTTCGGCGTGTTCAGTCCGCCAAGAATTCCAACAAGTTGACGCCGAAGTGGGAAGGCCCTTATCGGGTGAGACGAGTCACAAGGCCCGGCGCTGTCCGCCTTGAGACCGAAGAAGGCTTACCGGTGAGCAACTCCTGGAACATAGAGCATCTTCGCAAGTTTCACCCATAAGGTGCGGTTGCCGTGACCCGCTCCGACAACCACCTTTTGTACAAGCCTTGCCGCTGTTGCATGTAACCCTTTGTACAAAGCCGGGCGCAGACCCCGTGCATCAGTAAAGATTTTATGTTTTGCGCTATTTGCCTTTTGCATGTTTTTCTCCGCTATTTGCATGCGTTATTTGGCATCTTGTGCAACACACACATCCGGTAAGCATAACAACGCCGAAAGGCCATGTACTTGTTTCCCTCTTCTTTTCCTTTGCCTCTTAAGCAGAAGGAGCGTTCCTCGCGCACAAGTTTGCCGGGGGGGGAAGGTGATGGAAGAGGAACCAAGTGCTGTTCAAGAAAGAGAAGTCTTACCGAGAAGCAGTATATGAAAGCTAAGTTATTAGAATTTGACCAGTTCAAATTTTTAAAATTTTAGTTGTCTTCCTTGAACAATCACACTTTGTATGGAAAACCTGTGCACGGAGGAACCTACCCGTAGCTAGCCGCACCCTTGTCTTGTTTCCGAGTACGCTCAACGATTTAAGTGAGCTGCGACAAGTGTCGCGCCCTTGCTTCGTTTTCGAGTTCGCTCAGCAAGCTCAGTGCGTTGCGACTAGCCGCGGCAAGGTTGCTTGCCGGTGAGGCCTTGGCCAGCAGGCTGCTCAGAGTCCAGCACTCAGCGCTCGCGGCGAGGGACCCTTGCCGGCAAGCTCCCCGGGAGCGTAGGGTGAAAGGCATACAAAGTAAATGACCAAGACAAGGAAGATAACATTGCACTGATTGATCAAAATGAGATAAATATCTTACAAAGGATAACTTGTCGCAATGATTAATGAGTTCACAAACATCCTATGCAGCAACAAAAAGAGATAAAGATAATGGAGGCCTGATCTACGCGGTCGCCCTCAATCCTGGAGATCTTGTTCACCTTGGCGATGATATGGGCGACCTGCTCCTTCAACACCTCCATGTTTGCGTCGGCCGGCAGGCTGCGAAGAACGTTGGTGAGGTTTATGCCGGGATTGCGGTATACAATCTTCGTCAGCACGCGCTCCAAGGTTCCCGTGCAGAGCAGGCGCGACTCCTCGGCCAGTTGCGCGGGGATCTTCTTCCGAAGACCTGCAAGAGCCGGCGCGATCCCTCTGAAGAAGAGGCTGAGCTTGGCGCCGTGAGGGAGGTTCGGATCCGGGGAGTAGATGAGATGCTCGACTTTCAGCGCCAGCAGCTCCTGGTCGATGTTGGACGCAGAAGATACCAAGTCCTTGGTCCATACCTCGATGGTACGGCGGAAGTTCTCGGCCGCCTTGTTGGCGCTGTCCACCAAGGCTCGCTCCTTGCGGAGCTCCTCCTTCAACTTGGTCTCCCGATCCCGGGCGGCGTCAAGTGAGTCCTTCAGTGTGGAGACCTTCAGCTCCAGATCCTCGATGGAGTCCTTGGCGGCTTTCAACTCGTCGCCCCTCTCGGAAAGACGCACCTGGAGTTCTGAGTTAGTGTGGGCGTCCTTCTCGCGCTCTATATTGAGCGCGGCGACTTTCTCCACGCTCACCTTCAGCGACTCCTCCAGCTGCGCGACCTTGGCGGCGAGCTCCTCCTTGGCGGTCTCCGCGGTAGCCGCGGCAGCTCTCGCCTCCTTCAGCTCCCCGCCAAGGGCCTGCTCCCGAGCGGCAAGTTCTTCCTCGTGGGCGTCGAGGTTGACCTTCCGCTGGGCGAGTTCTCCTTCTCGCCGGGACAGCTCCACCCCGGCGAGCCGCTGCTGCTCTTCGGCCTCGGCCTTCTCCAGCACCCACTCTTGGTATTCTCCAGCGAGTCGCTCGCGCTCCTCCGCCACCTCGCGGAGGGCCGCCTGGTTGGCGGCGCTGAGCTCCGCCGCGCGCTTCTCCATCTCCGCGGCGGCCTTGGCGGCGAGGGCCTCCCGACAAGCAAGCTTCGCCTGCCTGGCCCGGTAAAGGGCCAGGAGCTGGTGAAGCAGCTTCTCCTCCTCGGGCCCTTCGCTCCCGCCGGGCGCCTCGACAATCTTCAAGCCCGCGGAGGCGAGGACCTCTCCATCAAAGGCCTCGCCCTCCGCGGGGGCTCGCGACGAAGAACCCCACGGCACTTGGATGAAGACGCCGTTGGGGGCTTCGAGATAATAGCCGGCCTGCTCCGTTCCAGCGGAGGGGTCGGCGGCCGGCGCAGCACTTGATGCTCCCGCCGCCTCCGGGCCGGCGGTGCGGTCGCCGTCCCCCTCCCCGGCCGCTGCGTCCGCGGCCGGAGCGGTCTCTGGCGCAGCTGGCTCGGCGGCTCCCGCCGTGTCTTCGGCGACAGGGGCGTCGCCGCCACCGCCCTGCGCGCCCTCCTCCTCGATGATGATGACTTCTGTCTCCATCTGCTCGGGGGCAGGAGGATCTAGAAGAAGAAGAAGAAGCAAAAGAAGCTCAAGCAAATATCCAAAAAGAAACGACGCCAAGGAGACAAAGTTATAAGACCTACCTTGGCGGACGTCGTCAGCGGCGGGCTCCCTCGCCGGGGAGCTCTGCCTTGGCGGAGTAGCCACCCTCGCCGGGCTGCTCGCCCTTGGCGGGGTACTCGCCCTTGGCGGAGTACCCGCCCTTGGCGGAGCGCTCTCCCTTGCCGGGGAGGCCAGCCTTGGCGGGGGCGGCGGGGCCTGCGGCTCCTCGGGGGCGGCCTCCGGACGCTCCTGCGGCTGTGGCTCCACCTCTGCACAAGTCAAGACAAAAATATCAAGATACTGGAACAAGACAAGATCTCCAAGCACGCCCGACGAGCGAAAGTACAGAATCCAGACTTACGCTGGGGGCTGCGCTGGGGGCTGCTCCTCGGAGGAGCGCTCGGGTCCGGCAGACTTGGCTCCGGCGCGTCCCCAGTTGCCGCGGTGGGCGAGTCATCCACGACCTCGACCACGGGCACCTTGGCTTTCTTCGCCGTGCGCTGGGCCAAGGTCCTGAAATCAAAGCAAAAAAAAACAAGATTAGCATCAACCATAATCAAGACGAAGTTTGAGAAGATAAAGATCTCGAATGCTTACTCCTGTTCCTCCTCCTCGTCGTCGCTCAAGGCGGAGAAGTCAAACTCCACCTGGGGCGCGTCTGCGCGAGGAGCGGGAGGCGAAGATTCCCTCGGGCGCTTGGCAGTCCCTGGGGCTGGGGGCTGCGAAGACCCAGCCCCTGTGGTAGCCGAGGCCCGGGGAGCGGGCGGAGCCGCCGCTCCGCCCCGTGAAGACTCCTGTCGGCTCGACGCCGGCCTGCGAGGCACCTCTGTTGTGGCCTGCTTGCGGGGCGCCTCCGTCGTGGCCTGCGCGCGGGCCGCCTCCGCTGTAGCTGGTGCGCCGGTTGCCCCCGGCGCAGCTTGGCTCCCCCGGGGAGCTCGGGTTGCCCGGCGAGCTGGTTGTTGCCGGGGCGCCTGCGCCCCCTCCCCCGTCGCCGTCTTGCGGAGACGCTTCAGTGGAGACCGCCTAGGGCTTGCCCGGGGCGGGGAGGTCTCCGACGAGGAGAGGTCATCGGCGTAGAGCTCCGTAGACCCGCCGGAGTCCTCGGCGGCCTCGGCGTCCTCCTCCTCCTCCTCCCCGGCTGGCTTGCTGGGCCCAGCGCCCTGCGCTGCGGCCTCCTTCCCTCCGGCGCCTCCGCTCCCTGCGGCGCCCCTGTTCCCTCCGGCGGCGTGGCCTCTCGCCGCGGCCTCCGTTTGGATCCCGATGATCCCGGAGTGCCTCAAGGATGGGACCCCGGCGAGCTCGTCGGGAGGCAGCTTCAGTAGCCTGCGGATCTCCGCCTCCTCCACTTGGCAGGACTCCTCCGCAGCATCTGCCTCGTCGGGCGTGTAGCCGAACTCTCCTGCCGCTGCGGCTACGGCGGCCTCTTCAACCCGAGAAGCGATGTACGCTATCTCCTGGTCGGTGGTGTCCCGCGTCAGCTCCCGGGTCTCGTTCTTGTTCTTCGCCACCTCCACAAGGTTGTCGAAGAAACTGAGGATGTCTGATGGCGAGGGCGGAATCCATGTGCGGTCCACGCCGTGCGAATCACACGCCGGCATCATGGCGCGAAGAGGATCACAAGCCGTGCTATTGCAAAGGGGCACCACTCCCCGGGGCCCCCTGAACCATTCCGGGTGGGCCGGGTCGTGCTTAAACAGCTCCCGGACCATCCCCTTCAGCTCCAGCGATGTGAAGTTGTAGTTGAGCCCGGGCCGCAACCTCATGATGTCCGCCGAGTTGCCGTACTCCCAGGCCGGCCTTTTCTTGTCTTGGAGAGGGGCGATGCGGCGGCGGAGGAAGTCTGTGCCTACTTCTGCGACAGACAGCCTGGCGGTCCGGAGGCGCAGAATCCTGATGAGGGCGACATTGAGCTTGCCGTCGTCCGAATCCAGCTCGCTCCAGTCCCTGCCACGCACGATGGGCGTTGTGCGCGGCACGGTGAAGGATTGCGGCTGGTCCTCGACAATCCAGCACCATTCCGCACGCCATTCCTCCCACTTGCCGCGGAGCTCCCCCGGCAAGTAGGACTCCTTCTTGTTCAGACGGAAAACCCAAGATATTCCTCCGGAGAGGGGGGCGCCGGCCTCTGCTCTAGGGGTGAAGAAGTGCCTAAACAGAGCTACGTTTGGGTGTATTCCTATATAGTTTTCGCACATGTGTGCGAAAACCGCCATTGTGAGGATGGCGTTGGGGGTGAAGTCAAGAAGATGGAGGCCATAGGTGTGCATTATGTCACAGAAGAAATCGGAAAAAGGAGGGCAAAGACCGCAGTGGAAGAAGGCTGCGAAGAAATAGTACCCGCCGGGGTAGTTGTCCTTGGCGGCGGCCGGATAAGCTCGAGTGCGGGGGTGCGCCTTGGTTCCCTTGGACCAGAACAAGCAATACTTGTTCCAGAGTTCCCGCGCGCTGAGCTTCGGCGGGAAGACGAGGTTCCGCTTCCGATACGCGGCGAGCTTCGCCGCTTGCTCCGACTTCTCCTTCTTGGCTTTCTCCGCCTTCGCCTTCTCGGTCTTCGGGGCCATGGCGGAGGCGGCGGAGGAAGAGGGACGAAGAGCCCGGCGGCGGCGGAGGTGTAGAGGCGGAGCGCAAAGGGGATCTCTGGAGGAAGAAGAGGATGCAATGAAAGCGTAAGGAGGGGAACCGCTCCTGCTTCCTCTGCTATTATGGGGAAGTGGGGGGCATTTCGCTCTTTCCATTGAAGGAACGTGGGCACGTCCCATCCCACGACGCCGCAATCGACGCGTGCCGTTACGGGGGGACGCGGCGGATGCGGAAGTGGATTCGGCGCGCCGTGGGCCTCGTGTGCCCGTGCACTGTTTTGGGCCTGGCCCAACAGCGCTCGGCACCGTGTGTGGCCCAGGCCCGGGGGCCCCTGTCGGTGTACTAAGGTAGGGGTACCTCAGTACCCCAACTTGTGCACAGGCAGTTGCAGCTTCCCGCGGCAGGGTTTACCCCGTGCTCGCCGGAGACCTTCCTGCTCCATGTCAAACCATTCAAAAACAAAGTATACAAGACAGAAGATCGAGACCCTGGCAAACGGAGCTTGCCGGGAAGGCCGTTCTAGGCTCAAGGTTACCTCACTCACGCAAGGCCCTGGCAAGAGGAGCTTGCCAGGAAGACTAGAAGATTACATCATAGAAGACACGCCTCGGCGCTATATGCGTCCCGGCGAGGGCCCGGGGAGCGACAAGCTTCAGAGCCCGGCAAGCTCCCGGGCCCGGCAAGGTCAAGACCCCGGCAAGGTGCTTGCCGGGAGAGCTGCGCTGTGTGCCCGCGCTCCAGCTCATCAGCCCACGCGTCGCCCTGAGGCCATTCTAGGGACGCGTGGCGGATGGCTGTGCAGCCTGGGGGGCACGGTGGCACTCCACGGTGGTGAAGCCATCGCCGTGGCAAACGGAGACGCAAGGGCGGGAGCTTTTGGGGTCGACGGCGACGGGCATTAAATGCCCTTGTCCCCCACTGTCAAAGTAGGTGGCGATCACTGTTCGCGCACTGTAGCTCCACTATTCCCGCACTGTTACAACTACCACCTCTTTTACGTTTTTACCCCTTTCTCCTACGTTGACACCTGTCGGTGACCCCTTGCACTATAAAAGGAGGCCCATGCACAACGTGGAGGAGGTTCGGAACCTAAATCGCTCATACGCTCGGTGTAGCTGCTTCCTCAAGCTCCCGAGCTCTCCAACTCAATACACAACTAAGCAGGAGTAGGGTTTTACGCGTCTACCGCGTCCCGAACCTGGGTAAAACTGCCCGCGTGTTCGCTACGATCTGCTCTTCGTGCTCCCTCCGCCCTCGTACCGCACAGACAAGGGGCTCCGGTCCCATAGGTGTTCGTGGCGGACAGTTTCCCCCGACACTTGCATATCCTCAGGACTGAGATATAAGATACCACTTTTCTTCAGAGTGGGTTTAAGCGGTGGTTCAGCAATAGTCCAATCAACATAATTTTTCAATATATTATTCAATAATTCCTCAGCTTGCTCAACAGCTCGTTCCGTGGAAACACAACCAGCACAACTATCTAGGAAATCCCTAGAAGCATTGGTTAGTCCATTATAGATGATATCAACTATTTCATTTTTCTTAAGTGGATGGTCAGGCAAAGCATTGAGCAATTGGAGAGGCCTCCCCCAAGCTTGTGGGAGACTCTCTTCTTCAATTTGCACAAACTTAAATATTTCCTGTATGGCAGCTTGTTTCTTATGAGCAGGAAAATATTTTTCAGAGAAGTAATAAATCATATCCTGGGGACTATGCACACAACTAGGATAAAGAGTACCATATCTTAGCATCACCCTTGAATGAGAATGAAATAATTTGAGGATATAATAGTAACGAGTTTTATCATCATGAGCAAATAGGGTGGCAATATCATTTAACTTAGTAAGATGTGCTACTATGCTTTCAGTTTCATAGCCATGGAAAGGATCAGATTCTACCAGAGTGATTAACTCTAGGTCTACAGAGAATTCGTAATCCTTATCGGTAACATAGATAGGTGAAGTAGCAAAAGTAGGGTCACATTGCATCCTAGCATTCAATGATTTTTCTTTCAGTTTGCATAATAATTTCTTAAGATCATCTCTATCATTGGAAGCAAGAAAGTCTCTAGTTCCCTTTTCATCAATAACATAACCTTTAGGTATCTTAGGCAATTCATATCTAGGAGAGCTAGGGCTATATGTGTTTTAAAATTTCCAGTTTCAAGGACTTCATCAGTTTCAATAATTTCATCAGTTTCAGCATTCTCAATATCTCTAGCTCTAGCAAGTTGTACATCAAGAAATTCACCTAATGGCATAGTCTTATCAAGAAAGGTACTAGCATCATAATAAGCATCACTCATAGCAGAAGTAGCATCATTAATAACTTGCGACATATCAGGATGAATAGGAGACGATGGTGTTGCAAGCTTACTAATAACTGAACGAGAATCAAATGCAGAGTGTGATGGCAGTTCCTTACCTCCTCCCCTCTTTGAGGGAAGGATCTTGATTCTATGATCCTTCAAATTCCTCATAGTGATAAATAGATAATAATCCCAAGTGACTCAACAAATATAGCTATGTTCACCGGGAACGGCCCTAGAAAAAGGTCTTGATAACCCACAAGTATAGGGGATCGCAATAGTTTTCGAGGGTGGAGTATTCAACCCAAATTTATAGATTCGACACAAGGGGAGCCAAAGAATATTTGCAAGTATTAGCAACTGAGTTATCAATTCAGCCATACATGGAGATTAAATATCTACAGTAAAGTGATCAGTAGCACAGTAATATGATAGTTTTGAATGTACTCGTAATATCAGTAGTAACGGTAACAGTGATAGCAATGATTTTGTAGCAGTTGTAATAGTAACAACAGGAGTAGTAACTTAGCAAGAACAATATGTAGCAAATTCATAGGCATTGGATCGATGAACTCGTTGGATGATATTCATCATATAACAGTCATAACCTAGGGCGATACAAAACTAGCTCCAGTTCATGAATATAATGTAGGCATGTATTTAGTAAATAGTCATACATGCTTATGGAAAGAACTTGTATGACATCTTTTGTCCTACCCTCCCGTGGAAGTTGGGTCCATAAGGAAACTAAGGGATATTAAGGCCTCCTTTTAATAGAGAACCAGAACAAAACATTAACATATAGTGAATACATGAACTCCTCAAACTACGATCATCACCGAAAAGTATCCCAATTATTGTCACTCTGGGGTTTATGGATCATAACACGTAATAAGTGAATATGACTTGCAAGATCGGATATAGAACATAGATATAATGATGAAAACATAAATGGTTCAGATCTAAAATCATGGCACCTGGGCTCAAAGTGTCAAGCATTAAGCATGGCAAAGTCACAACAACATCAATCTCAAAACATAAGGGATACTAGGGATCAAGCCCTAACAAAACTAACTCGATTACATGATGATTTGATCCAACACCTCACTGACAAGCGAGCCTACGAAGTAATTACTCACTCCCGGTGGAGAGCATCATGGAATTTGTGATGAAGGAGGGTTGGTGATGACGAAGATCGAAGATCCCCCTCTCTGGGGTCCCAAACAGACTCCAGATCTAGCCTCCCGATGAAGAATAGGAGGTGGCGGCACCTTCGTATTGTGAAATGTGATAATTCTTCCTCCCTGATTTCTCCCTCCAAATATGGGTATTTAAGGAGTTGGGGTTAGGGTCTGCGGGGCCACCAGGTGGGCACAACCCACCTGGGCGCGCCTGGAGGGGGGCGCCCCCTGGTTGGTTGTGCTCAACCAGGGGCCCCCTCCGGTGGTTCTTGGCTCCATTATTTTTTTTATTGTAAAACATTTCTCCCAAAAGTTTCGTTCCGTTCCGAGAACTTTTATTTCTGCACCAAAAACAACACCATGGTAGTTCTGCTGAAAACAGCATCAGTCTGGGTTAGTTTCACTCAAATCATGAATATTAGAGTCCAAAACAAGAGTAAAAGCGCTAGGAGAAGTAGATATTATGGAGACGTATCATTTCCCTTACTGCTTCCTCCAACAAAGACTGTAGATTGGTTGTGCATGGGCCTACTCCCACAGAGGCCCATGACAGTGAAGAGATTCCACCAGTCGATAATATCGTAACTGAAGACATTGGTGAAGAAGACAGTGCTGAAAGAGAAGATGATGAAGTCCTTCCTCAAATTTCCCATAACCAGGTATCATAGCCTGTTCCTTCGCATAGTGAAACTATCAGCATTGGTGGTCCCACGACGCAATTGCACATGATGAGTTTTGGGAAGAGCAACACCACAAATCTCCTCTGCATGAAGTCATTCCTCGCACTCCAGCAGCTCAAGTAACCACTCCAGTGCTTGGGACACCCCAATCAACTCCCGAAGACATGGAGAAGACTACTACATCACCGCAAGAGTCGACCTCCTTTCAAAGGCTTCGCAGAGGCCCAAGGCCATCGATCTCCATGTGTACCATTCTTGAAGAGGATGCGCACACTGCAAGCTCAGTAGCACGTCAAGTGTTCCCTAAAGCCATCCCCTCAAAGAATTCTCAAGAGTGTGAAGCCAAGGTGGCTAAAGATATTCTGGTTGCATCAGCTGATGAAAGAGAAGAAGAAGAAGAACAAGTTGTTATTTCTGCTGCTGCTCCAAGCATGACTCCAGAGGTGATTCTGTCTGACCCACCAGTGCATGAAGCCTCCAATGACGCTGCTGCTGCCACCCAAAGTGAAGCCAATGATGTTATCATGGCTGAAGCCACTATGCAGCCTGAAGCGACTCCTAGTATTGAAGCCAATACCGCCACAGAAAGCATTCAGTCATCCACCTCGCATGTTGCTGCTGCTCCATCAGTTCCACATACCATGGTGCGAGCCTTCAATGGCGAGGGGGACTTGATTAGTGTCAAATGGTCTATCATCAATCCTCATGAAGCTTATGGTCCCTTATATGACTATCACAGCGAGCAAAGGCCTTAATCACAGAAGTCAATACCAAGACCGCCAAGGCTTCCTAGCGTTGTAACCACTGAGCGCTCCTTTAATGTGCTAAGCTTCAGAGAGTACACACTACAAAAAAAGACACATATGTGACATTTTGGCTCGACCGAAAAGGACTGTCATGCTTATGACACTTCTATGACGATAATTGTGACAAACCCCGGTATCATATTAGATTTGGGGACTCCTACTTGTATGACAAAAACATGAAAAAATGGGCTTTTCCTCCTGGGCGGGCCGGGGTGCAGCTGCATGACATTCTTTGGGCTGTCCTTGACAGAAAAAATCGTGGTAGAAGCGAGGGTGAGGAAAATTTCGGGGAGTTCCCGATTACGGTGGGTGGTCGGGGCGGAGCGATGCACGGAGGTTTGTGCGTTTCTCTCGTATACATACGCACATGTGTGCAAGGTGTTGGGCTCTAACTAAGCCCAAGCAAGGCATTCACTTACTAAACCCGAGCCATTGCACAAGCTACGTTAACTGAACCCGAGCGATTCCTTCGCTACTGCTGCTAACTAAACCAAAGCAACGACTGCTTCTGCTTTCTGCGGCCGATCGAACGTGTTGCCTCTTGATGAACAGTGAACGTGGGGGTTGGTTGAACGAGTCGAGACGTACGTGGTTGGGGTTGGATGAATAGCTTCCGGTGGGGGTTGGATGAACAGGACCCCATTGTGGGGACCCCGACTCATAAGTCGTGATCACCGAATGCACGTGTACAGTGATCCCAGAGATCAATGCTCACTGAACACACAGAAGCTGAATAACAAGAGTCTTACATCCATACATACCGTATTACACAAATAGGACCATAATGGTCAAGTCTTGAGTATATCATCGCAGCGGAAAATCTTCAAAGACAACTGGGACCCATGCCATCTGCCTTAACCCTACAGGCATTCTGACTGGGAAGCGTCCTAGCTCGCATGCTCATCACCAATAAATCTTCATCACAACCTGTTCTCTCCTGCCTGGCCAATAAAATAACCAGTGGCAAGCCAATGAGTACATTGAATGTACTCGCAAGCAACCCAAGTGTGATAACAGAATAAATATGCAAGGCTCTACTGCTAGGTTGGCAGTTTTGCGGAAAGCTAGTTTTCCATATGCAAGTATGATCAACATATAACAAGGATATGCGTGTGTCTGTAACAAGTATCAGTAGGTCACAGACATCATTATCGAGAAAGAGTTGTAATCAACATATGCACAAGCTCATTGTGACTTCCTCACAATCACATCAACAATATCTCTGAATCGTGTTGTTTCCCAGAAACTTATGGACATAGTCTAAGTAGCACCACCCAACTGTCCATGACCGCGGACACGGCTATTCGAATAGTTTGACAATCTGAGAGGTTGCACACTTTACCCACAAGATCCGGGGAACTTCCGTGTCATCCACGACCCGCGGTACCTCAAGTACCCGGGGTAAGCACCCGATCACTACCTTTCCCTAGACGACACTAACATAGAGTCCACTCGATTGGTAGCAGCCCCGTGCCAACATTTCACATCTCAAGGTTTGTGGAGACTCGCTCCGTATTCATCACATATCACAAGCACGGGGTACCAACGGTGTGTCCGGTGCCCTGTGAAAACAGTCATGGCCGCCCATCCAAGCACGACCCCGTCCCGAGAGTGACCTCATGTCACCCCCGTCACTAGTAATGCGGGCACCATGCTAGTATCGACCTAGGTAATCAATAATGCCCTTTCCCATGTAAGGGTAGAGTGGTTGCGCATGTTTTGGTTGGGACGGTAGTCACACATAAATCTAATCCATCTCTGTAAACAACACTTTCGTCAAGCCTTGGCACACTACTTCTTCACCAAGTAGTGCCCTAGCTCCTCATCAACTCCCAGGGGCATTAGTGGCACCCACTGGGTCATTTTGCAAGTATGTCAGACCACACTTGTTTCACTCAATGCATAACCCCGACCCATTTTGCGTAGCCAACTACTATAGCATACATCTATCTACTCCCACCCACATAACCCTCATAGGAAGGTAGGGTCATGTTTGATGCAAGTTTCAACAGTAAGGTAACAGGGGTAGCAACCAAAGTGGTTTCCACCTCAACATGATTCCGATGCATTGAATAATAAAGGTGCTATGAGACATGCATAAAAAGGTTTCTTGAACATGGTCAAAGGGCTGCTTGCCTTATTCTTCAGAGTCTTCAAACCTTCTGGTCCATCTCCAAATACTCCGTTTATTACGTCAACTAACGATGGAAACAATCATAATAAGCAACACAGTCAAAGCAAAAATAAAAGTGCTCTAAAAATAGGGGTTGGACTTTTCTAGGATACCTCTGGTCATATGAAAAATAACCAAGGTGGTTTCATAGGTGTTGGATCAATAGGTAGTTGGGAACATTTCAATATGATGGAACCAAAGGGTTTATGGATTTGGAAGAAGTATACAGAAATAATTCCTTGCATGATGAGCAAAGGTACCCATCATCAAGTCATGATTTTAGAAGCATTTAGGAGTTGGTTTCAATGGATTTGGAATTGAAATGAATTTCCTAGGATTTTCCAAAGATGATAAATAGGAAGAAATGGCTAAATATTTGGTGGGGTACAGAAACTATTATTAAAAATGTTCCAAAACTAAGTTTGGACATGACAAGCATCTAGGAACTTGAATCACTGCATTTGGATCAAAAATGAGCTCTCTGTGATTTTCTAAAGTTAGTGACAGAAAGTGGAAAATGGGCATTTGATAAATATTTGTGTAGGAAAAGTTTCTGGAATAATGTGCATGTAGCACCAACAGATAGAGCATGATTTATGGAGTCATAGGAAATTTGAATCATGCCATTTGGAGTTCATATGAATATTTGGGAGATTATTGAAGATTACTGGAAACAGAAAAATAAAAAGAAAAGGGGTTATACCCTGGCGCACAGGGCGAGGAGTAGCTGCACCGTGACTGGGCCGGCCCATCAGCTCGGCCGCACGTGTGCAGAGGGGCCACGTCGAAGACGCCCGCCTGGAAGGGCGCCACCGCGCGGGGGAGGCGGGCTGGCCGAAGCCGCCTCCACTTAAACGGGTGGGCCTGGCCCTTGGGGTCGCTGACGAGCGGGCCCCCGGTGGCAGGCCGTCTTCTTCCTCCCGCGCAGCGCGGCGGGGAGGAACAGAGGCGAGGCCCGCCGGCGGCTCACCGGCGCTGCAGGGCTTCTCCAGCGACGCTCCGGCCACCGGAGTGACCAGCGCGGAGTGGCGCTTCCATCCGTGGGTAGCACGCCTGCTGGGGAGGACCAAGGCGAGCCGGCGTCCAACCGCGGCGGAGGAGGGCTCCGACCACTTTGGGCTTCGAACGCACGGCCACCTCGGGGAGGAAAGACGGAGGTGGGGAAGCTCCCTGAGGTCGTGTGACGGCACCAGGGTGCTCAAGGGGGAGAGAGGGGCTCGGGGTCGCCTGGATTGAGCGGCGGCCGGCGGCTCTGCTCCGGCCAAGGAGGAGGCTGGAGGGCACGGGAGAGAGAGGGAGCGGGTCTAGGAGGATCAGGAGAGGGAGTGGAGGCCATCGGAGCCGCGAGGGGGCTCGGGGGCGGCCTATAAATAGGTGAGCGCCGGTCCACCGAACATGCGTGCGCCGGCGAGGTCGTTGCCGTCCCTGTAGGCCACGGGGGTAGGTTCCGGGGTGTCTGCGGTGTGCGTGGGCGTGGTCCAGGTCGAGAGGAAGGAAGAGGAGGGGCAGGGAGGTGCCAGAGCATCGCGCGTGCGAGCTCGCTCACTGGAGCGCTCGGGCGGCCACGGCGCGCGTGCGAGCAGAGGTGAGAGAGGGGGAGAGAGGAGGGGGCCGACCGCCCGGCAGGTTGCGGACGTCGAGGCCTCCTCGGGGGACACGAGGGGGAGGCCCTAGGTGGTCGGCGCTGGCGATTGGAGGGCGGCTACAGTGCTCCAGAGCACTGTAGCACGCTCCAGAGCGGGATTTTGGCTGCCAGTGGCGTGGCCTGGCGCCCAGGGCGTGTCCAACGGTGTCAAAGGGGTAGAGGAAGTAGTAAAGAAAGGGGGAGGCAGTCTTGGATGCTCTGGGAGCCACTGGAGTGAGGAGAGAGGTGAAGGAGGAGAAGAAGGTGGCTGTCCACAAGAGTAAAAATGGGGTTTTTACCCTCCAATAATTGAGCCGAGGCCATGGGAATGTTACTAGGGGTAGATGATGATCAAAATAGGCTGTGGTAAGAATTTGAGGTAAGGAGAAAAAATAAAAGTGGTTCAACCACTTGTTTTGGTAAATGAACAGAAGGTGTTTGATCAGTGTTTGGTCAAGCAAATGACATCCACTTGGCATGGGAGTTAACAGGATCAAATGTCACATATAATTAGGCCCCTACACCAAATTTGAACTCATTTGGGCAAAGTGGCCAATGTAACTTTGGTGAACCCTAGAAATGAACAGAAATGGGTTCACCTTGTTTGAGTCAAGCAATTCATCTCCCCTTGATGTACCACTTGGTGTAGAATCATCATTTGGGGTTATGAACATGCCCACAAAGTTTGAGGCTCCAGATAAAAAGTTGACAATGTAAAGTTGTTCAAATTTGAATTTGAACAGAAGGGGTTTTGGGGTGATCGGATCAAGTTGCTCTATTCCAAATCTTGTGCCATTTGTTCTAGATGCCTTATTAGGCCATTCTAGCATGTGCACCAAATTTGAGAGCATTTGGACAAGTTTGGCAATGTAGAGTTGCTCAAACTTCAAATATGGACAGAAAGGTTTTGAAGGGGTTTGAGGATGTTTCCTTGATATTCAAGGCATGAGGCTTTGCAAGATCATCAAATATGTCATATGTGACATGATAGAATTTCCCTGGAATTTTTGGAGAATATTTCCTTTGTAAATATTTCAAAAGCTTGAAATATCCAGAAAGGGTTTTGGAAGGATTTGTCCAATATTTTGAACATGACCATGTGTTGAAACTCTTATATATGGACAATATATGTCCTATGAGTCTCCCTGAATTTTGGTAAATATTTTTGAAATGATTAAATAATTTTTCCCTATTAAAGACCATTTCTGGACTTAAGAAAAAGCTTTTAAATAAAATATAAAAATAACTTTTAAAATTATACTTTTGTGGTTCCTGGGAGTCTTATACCTAATAGGATTCAAATACACTTTTTGAAAGATTTTTCTCACCCTAAATAAGGTACTTGCAGTGCAAACCTCAATTCAGGGGTTTTTGGAAAACTAATTTTAGAAAATTCCATTTGGCCAAAATATTTTTATAAGAAAATTCTATACTGGTCTATACACATGGCATGATCATTGGAAAAAGGTTTTGGGTCAAGGAGATGAAGTATAAGAGTTGGAGGATTTATTTGATTTTTAGAGCACTAGCAAACAGCAGACAGAGTCAAATCAAGCAAAGTCAACAACACTCAAAAGTTTTTGCAAATCCACATTTTTAACATGAAAATTAGCTTAAGCAAAGTGACATGGAAATCAGGGTGTGACAGACCTACCCCCCTTACAAGAATCTCGTCCCCGAGATTCCCAGACTAGGCGTGGAAAGAAAAGCGGAGTCTTGGATACGGGGTAGTCTTCACTTCTTCTTGTTGGTTCTGCTTCCGAGCGGTGCTCGTTGGAATCCTGATGTGCTTGATGGTATGGCTTCTTGCTTAATGTCGTCCTTGATGGAGGTTGCTGAGGGGTCTCTTGCATAGGTTAGGTTGGGTTAGCTGCCAAAGGCTTGGTGATCGATGTCCTTGAGGGCATCGGGCTAGCTAGGAGGTAAGAAGTACTTCCAGAGTGGGGGCTCGTGGAAGATTTGGTGCACGGAGAGCATCTCAGGTGGTAGATCTAGCTGGGGAGCCGTCTACCACATGACTTGCTGTGATCTCAAAGGGTCTGATGAACCTTGATGCGAGCTCCCCCCTTGACGTGGAAACGCTTGGTTCCCTTCAGAGGGGTTACCCGCAGGTACACATGGTCCCTGATATGGAAACTCATGTTCCGACGGTGAGTGTCAGCATAGCTCTTTTGCCTTGACTTGGCTGCCTTCAAACGTTCTCTGACTAGTTGGACTTGCTCTTCCGCTGCACGGAGAATATCCGGTCCAAGGACTAGCCCTTCTCAGTCTCTGACCAGTTGAGGGGTGTGCGACATCTGTGTCCGTACAACACCTCAAATGGTGCCATCTGATGGCTCGACTGGTAACTGTTGTTATAGGAGAACTCGGCAAAAAGGGAGACAACCCTCCCACTTGGCTCCATATGCCAAGACACAGGCTCGGAGTCATGACTTCGAGAATCTGATTGACTCCCTCAGTCTGACCTCCGGGCGGTGGGTGGAAAGCCGTGCTGAAAGATACTTGGTTCCCAAGGCTTCTCGGAACTTCTTTCAGAACCTAGAGGTGAACTGGGTTCCTTGATCGGACACAATCTCCTTGGGAATGCCGTGAAGACTTACGATTCGGTTGATGTAGAGAGCTGCCAGCCGGTTGCCATCATAAGTGGTCTTGACAGGAATGAAATGGACCACCTTGGTCAAATGATCGACTATGACCCAAACAGAGTCATGTCCTCTATCCGACCTTGGTAAACCCGTGACGAAGTTCATTCCGTCTTTATCCCACTTCCAATCAGAAGCCTTGAGTGGTTGAAGCAATCTAGCGGGTCGCTGAGTTTTCAGCTTGACCCTTTGGCACACATCACACTTTGCAACATAGGTTGCAAATCTCTCTTTTCATCTCGTGCCACTAGAATCGTGCCTTCAAGTCTTGATATAACTTGGTGTGAGCGTTCCTTCGACACGGAAAAGCTCGGCTCCTTTGAGAGGAGTGGTTGCAGATACGCCCGGTCTTCGACGCGGAAGTTACTTCTTGATGACGGTGGTCGGTGTAGATCTTCCTTCTTGACAGGGCGGTCTTCAAATGTCTTCTATCCAGCTGTCCGTCTCTTCTTGTCTTCGGGCAGATAAGTAGGCCATCAAATGATGATGTTGCCTAACTTGTCCAATTGCTCCATGAGGTCTAAGGGGTACGCAAGGTAAGCTGGGGTATTGGTGGTGGTCTCGGTTGAGTATCTGAAGAGGCCTTCCTCACTCTGAGTCAAGGACCGTGGTCAGAATCTGACCAGGTGGTGGCTCGGTGGGGCTTAAGGGTTTCAAGGATTCTAGTGAGTGAGTGAACTTATATCATCTTATCCTTGAGCACAGTTTCTGAGATGCCAATAGCTCTATCTAGTACTCCGAACGGAAAAGCGTCTCTGGCAGAGACCAACCTTAATCACCACTCATTGCCATACATATCCTCATGATCCTCAAGAGACGGTCTAACAAAATCGCACTAGTCTACGATCCCCAAATCTATATGTATGCCTACCTCTAAAATCCAAAGGTAGATCATACATGCTGCTGATCTTAAATTAAACTCCATAATCCAAGCACTCAACCTAGTCTTGCAAGGCTCAAGATAATGCATCTCTAATCTAAGGAAACACGTCATATGCCACTCCAAGATTTGTTTCCTTCCTATAGATCAACTCTGATAGCCCGGTAATTCCATCAATCACCACATAATCCAACAATCCTACAAATCCGATGTCTACGGTGATCCACAAGATCTCAAATCTCTATAATACCCAAATACTTGGATGGACTATGCATCACGATAGTATGTCCACCAAATTCCCATCATCCGGGTCAAGTAAACTCCAAGATCACGACTATATTGATCTCTAAATCATCTCCGACAAATAATCCAATCTCCTAGGTTATTGTCCATCGAGAAGCATGATATCATAATCAGGATCATCGGTCTAAATCCAATCTTACTCCGAATCATGCAGACATATCCAGCATCTATACCAACCAGAATCACCTACATAAATCCAAATCTCATGCCCAACGGGCACTCCTACATGCTTCCCCAAAGTCATGATCCTACCAACATGAAAACCTCACAATCCATCAAGGTCTCAGATAATTCCTCGAAGTCTCTGATATAAACCACCAAGTCATCTGTCCAATATCCTCGAACTGGTCTATCTATGGCATCATCAGACCTTGTGCTATATCAGGATGAAAAATGTGCTCACTCATCGTGTCCACTAGTTCCTTTACGAACCCAGTGTTGTGCATGGTTACAAAGGCTTAACAGGTTCTTTCGCCTTACCATGGGTTAGGCACATGGTTAAGGATTCGTGCTGGAGTGTCTCGGGAAGTCTCAAAGGGTCTAGGAATGGGGTTACTGGTCTGGAGGGTTAATCATAACTCTACGGGGTTGCACTTGGTCACGGGGGTTGTAGCAGAAGTCTTCAGTGCCAGTTGGCTGTCGAGGTAGGATCCTTGGTGCATCTTGTCTTGCGGGTCTTCAGTTGGGGAGAGGGAGAATAGAGAGGAGAAGCAGCATAGAGGAGGGAAATGCCTAAAGGGGGTTCTATAGTGCAGGTGCAACAAACAGGTGCAAAAAGGCCGAAATAAAAGAAACAAGGCAAGGAAGGTGATATAGCCATGCACTTGTTGCCTGGGGCAAAGTGCGACTTATATCAAAACACAAACGAATAAAAGCAAACAACACACAATCATGGTTCTATTCGAACCATCATATGGACTCGACTGCGCATAGGGGGTACACGACTCATCCTACCCTAGGGGTTCTCGGACTCAGTGTCGTGACTTGTGCCTCGTGCAGTCTTCTGAGCTTCCTCAGGTGTTTCCATGTCCCTTGTAGTTGCTTGATGAACGATCCAGGTTGATCCTGAAGAATCTTCAACATCTTCTCGCCTGATGAGGTGATGGGGTGAAGGTGCCTCCTTGTAGCTGGCGTTGACTTGGTCTTCTCTTGTCTCTTTAATCATGACGGTCCCTTGTGCCTTCTGGGGCGTCGAGGGTACCAGGTAGGCAATCCATATGCAATGACAATAACAAGGCATAATAGAGGTCCAACATGTCGATTTCGTTGATGAAAACATCGACACCAAGAGCGGGGGATGAAGAGAACCGTCTTCCTGCTCACTATAGTGAGGCAGACCAAATGGCGAGGTTCTCATCCACCGGTGGTTGCCGATACAACAACGGTAGTGACAGGATTACTCTATTAGCGATGCATATCATGATTTTACATAACCTATACCCTGGTCATTTGTAGGCCAAGGTTGCACCATCTTGGGGGCTCTTGTCAAGGGTGTCCCCCATCTTCTGGGTCTTCATGTCCTTATCCATCGAGGATGTAACTTCCGTTGGTATCGTCTTGTCGTGGTGTCACCAATCTTGTGTGCAAAAGTGGTGGGTGAGTGTTTGGCAAGGTGCACTCCATGAGGATTACAGAAAATCAAGTGGCCAGGGCATAAGGGTTCTAGCGACCAAGGTTTTGAAGGGGAAGAGATCAAGTATAGCCTAGTTTTCGAAAAACTGAGATGGGAAGAGAAGTATAGATAGTTTTGAAAACTAGTAGTAGTTTTGGAAATAGTTTTACCCTAACTAACGACCATGCTAACTAAGGCTTCCTACAGTCAGGATGGCTTTGATACCAGCTCTGTGGGGACCCCGACTCATAAGTCGTGATCACCGAATGCACGTGTACAGTGATCCCAGAGATCAATGCTCATTGAACACACAGAAGCTGAATAACAAGAGTCTTACATCCATACATACCGTATTACACAAATAGGACCATAATGGTCAAGTCTTGAGTATATCATCGCAGCGGAAAATCTTCAAAGACAACTGGGACCCATGCCATCTGCCTTAACCCTACAGGCATTCTGACTGGGAAGCGTCCTAGCTCGCATGCTCATCACCAATAAATCTTCATCACAACCTGTTCTCTCCTGCCTGGCCAATAAAATAACCAGTGGCAAGCCAATGAGTACATTGAATGTACTCGCAAGCAACCCAAGTGTGATAACAGAATAAATATGCAAGGCTCTACTGCTAGGTTGGCAGTTTTGCGGAAAGCTAGTTTTCCATATGCAAGTATGATCAACATATAACAAGGATATGCGTGTGTCTGTAACAAGTATCAGTAGGTCACAGACATCATTATCGAGAAAGAGTTGTAATCAACATATGCACAAGCTCATTGTGACTTCCTCACAATCACATCAACAATATCTCTGAATCGTGTTGTTTCCCAGAAACTTATGGACATAGTCTAAGTAGCACCACCCAACTGTCCTTGACCGCGGACACGGCTATTCGAATAGTTTGACAATCTGAGAGGTTGCACACTTTACCCACAAGATCCGGGGAACTTCCGTGTCATCCACGACCCGCGGTACCTCAAGTACCCGGGGTAAGCACCCGATCACTACCTTTCCCTAGACGACACTAACATAGAGTCCACTCGATTGGTAGCAGCCCCGTGCCAACATTTCACATCTCAAGGTTTGTGGAGACTCGCTCCGTATTCATCACACATCACAAGCACGGGGTACCAACGGTGTGTCCGGTGCCCTATGAAAACAGTCATGGCCGCCCATCCAAGCACGACCCCGTCCCGAGAGTGACCTCATGTCACCCCCGTCACTAGTAATGCGGGCACCATGCTAGTATTGACCTAGGTAATCAATAATGCCCTTTCCCATGTAAGGGTAGAGTGGTTGCGCATGTTTTGGTTGGGACGATAGTCACACATAAATCTAATCCATCTCTGTAAAAAACACTTTCGTCAAGCCTTGGCACACTACTTCTTCACCAAGTAGTGCCCTAGCTCCTCATCAACTCCCAGGGGCATTAGTGGCACCCACTGGGTCATTTTGCAAGTATGTCAGACCACACTTGTTTCACTCAATGCATAACCCCGACCCATTTTGCGTAGCCAACTACTATAGCATACATCTATCTACTCCCACCCACATAACCCTCATAGGAAGGTAGGTTCATGTTTGATGCAAGTTTCAACAGTAAGGTAACAGGGGTAGCAACCAAAGTGGTTTCCACCTCAACATGATTCTGATGCATTGAATAATAAAGGTGCTATGAGACATGCATAAAAAGGTTTCTTGAACATGGTCAAAGGGCTGCTTGCCTTATTCTTCAGAGTCTTCAAACCTTCTGGTCCATCTCCGAATACTCCGTTTATTACCTCAACTAACGATGGAAACAATCATAATAAGCAACACAGTCAAAGCAAAAATAAAAGTGCTCTAAAAATAGGGGTTGGACTTTTCTAGGATACCTCTGGTCATATGAAAAATAACCAAGGTGGTTTCATAGGTGTTGGATCAATAGGTAGTTGGGAACATTTCAATATGATGGAACCAAAGGGTTTATGGATTTGGAAGAAGTATACAGAAATAATTCCTTGAATGATGAGCAAAGGTACCCATCATCAAGTCATGATTTTAGAAGCATTAAGGAGTTGGTTTCAATGGATTTGGAATTGAAATGAATTTCCTAGGATTTTCCAAAGCTGATAAATAGGAAGAAATGGCTAAATATTTGGTGGGGTACAGAAACTATTATTAAAAATGTTCCAAAACTAAGTTTGGACATGACAAGCATCTAGGAACTTGAATCACTGCATTTGGATCAAAAATGAGCTCTCTGTGATTTTCTAAAGTTAATCACATAAAGTGGAAAATGGGCATTTGATAAATATTTGTGTAGGAAAAGTTTCTGGAATAATGTGCATGTAGCACCAACAGATAGAGCATGATTTATGGAGTCATAGGAAATTTGAATCATGCCATTTGGAGTTCATATGAATATTTGGGAGATTATTGAAGTTTATTGGAAACAGAAAAATAAAAAGAAAAGGGGTTATACCCTGGCGCACAGGGCGAGGAGTAGCTGCACCGTGACTGGGCCAGCCCATCAGCTCGGCCGCACGTGTGCAGAGGGGCCACGTCGAAGACGCCCGCCTGGAAGGGCGCCACCGCGCGGGGGAGGCGGGCTGGCCGAAGCCGCCTCCACTTAAACGGGTGGGCCTGGCCCTTGGGGTCGCTGACGAGCGGGCCCCCGGTGGCAGGCCGTCTTCTTCCTCCCGCGCAGCTCGGCGGGGAGGAACAGAGGCGATGCCCGCCGGCGGCTCACCGGCGCTGCAGGGCTTCTCCGGCGATGCTCCGGCCACCGGAGTGACCAGCGCGGAGTGGCGCTTCCATCCGTGGGTAGCACGCCTGCTGGGGAGGACCAAGGCGAGCCGGCGTCCAACCGCGGCGGAGGAGGGCTCCGGCCACTTTGGGCTTCGAACGCACGGCCACCTCGGGGAGGAAAGACGGAGGTGGGGAAGCTCCCTAAGGTCGTGTGACGGCACCAGGGTGCTCAAGGGGGAGAGAGGGGCTCGGGGTCGCCTGGATTTGAGCGGCGGCCGGCGGCTCTGCTCCGGCCAAGGAGGAGGCTGGAGGGCACGGGAGAGAGAGAGAGCGGGTCCAGGAGGATCAGGAGAGGGAGTGGAGGCCATCGGAGCCGCGAGGGGGCTCGAGGGCGGCCTATAAATAGGTGAGCGCCGGTCCACCGAACATGCGTGCGCCGGCGAGGTCGTTGCCGTCCCTGTAGGCCACGGGGGTAGGTTCCGGGGTGTCTGCGGTGTGCGTGGGCGTGGTCCAGGTCGAGAGGAAGGAAGAGGAGGGGCAGGGAGGTGCCAGAGCATCGCGCGTGCGAGCTCGCTCACTGGAGCGCTCGGGCGGCCACGGCGCACGTGCGAGCAGAGGTGAGAGAGGGGGAGAGAGGAGGGGTCCGACCGCCCGGCAGGTTGCGGACGTCGAGGCCTCCTCGGGGGACACGAGGGGGAGGCCCTAGGTGGTCGGCGCTGGCGATTGGAGGGCGGCTACAGTGCTCCAGAGCACTGTAGCGCGCTCCAGAGCGGGATTTTGGCTGCCAGTGGCGTGGCCTGGCGCCCAGGGCGTGTCCAACGGTGTCAAAGGGTTAGAGGAAGTAGTAAAGAAAGGGGGAGGCAGTCTTGGATGCTCTGGGAGCCACTGGAGTGAGGAGAGAGGTGAAGGAGGAGAAGAAGGTGGCTGTCCACAAGAGTAAAAATGGGGTTTTTACCCTCCAATAATTGAGCTGAGGCCATGGGAATGTTACTAGGGGTACATGATGATCAAAATAGGCTGTGGTAAGAATTTGAGGTAAGGAGAAAAAATAAAAGTGGTTCAACCACTTGTTTTGGTAAATGAACAGAAGGTGTTTGATCAGTGTTTGGTCAAGCAAATGACATCCACTTGGCATGGGACTTAACAGGATCAAATGTCACATATAATTAGGCCCCTACACCAAATTTGAACTCATTTGGGCAAAGTGGCCAATGTAACTTTGGTGAACCCTAGAAATGAACAGAAATGGGTTCACCTTGTTTGAGTCAAGCAATTCATCTCCCCTTGATGTACCACTTGGTGTAGCATCATCATTTGGGGTTATGAACATGCCCACAAATTTTGAGGCTCCAGATAAAAAGTTGACAATGTAAAGTTGTTCAAATTTGAATTTGAACAGAAGGGGTTTTGGGCTGATCTGATCAAGTTGCTCTATTCCAAATCTTGTGCCATTTGGTCTAGATGCCTTATTAGGCCATTCTAGCATGTGCACCAAATTTGAGAGCATTTGGACAAGTTTGGCAATGTAGAGTTGCTCAAACTTCAAATATGGACAGAAAGGTTTTGAAGGGGTTTGAGGATGTTTCCTTGATCTTCAAGGCATGAGGCTTTGCAATATCATCAAATATGTCATATGTGACATGATAGAATTTCCCTGGAATTTTTGGAGAATATTTCCTTTGTAAATATTTCAAAAGCTTGAAATATCCAGAAAGGGTTTTGGAAGGATTTGTCCAATATTTTGAACATGACCATGTGTTGAAACTCTTATATATGGACAATATATGTCCTATGAGTCTCCCTGAATTTTGGCAAATATTTTTGAAATGATTAAATAATTTTTCCCTATTAAAGACCATTTCTGGCCTTAAGAAAAAGCTTTTAAATAAAGTATAAAAATAACTTTTAAAATTATACTTTTGTGGTTTCTGGGAGTCCTATACCTAATAGGATTCAAATACACTTTTTGAAAGATTTTTCTCACCCTAAATAAGGTACTTGCAGTGCAAACCTCAATTCAGGGGTTTTTGGAAAACTAATTTTAGAAAATTCCATTTGGCCAAAATATTTTTATAAGAAAATTCTATACTGGTCTATACACATGGCATGATTATTGGAAAAAGGTTTTGGGTCAAGGAGATGAAGTATAAGAGTTGGAGGATTTATTTGATTTTTAGAGCACTAGCAAACAGCAGACAGAGTCAAATCAAGCAAAGTCAACAACACTCAAAAGTTTTTGCAAATCCACATTTTTAACATGAAAATTAGCTTAAGCAAAGTGACATGGAAATCAGGGTGTGACACCCATGGTAGTAGGCGGTTGCTGCTGGATGAACAGGACCCTGAGAGGAGGCCGCCACAGCGGAGCAGGTTGGTGGTGGATGAACACGACCCCATGGAGGCACTACAAAGAAACCACTTCCGTGATAATACGTGTTTGTCAGAGTAGGTCACGTTTTCTATCATGCATGTACATCCATGACGATTTTATGACAGAATCAAGATAGTCATACATGTTCTATCGTAGAAGTGTTCCATCACAATACCAAAATTATCATCATGGAAGTGTTCCCTTCCATGATGATAAATAGCGCGTCATGGAAATGCTTTCGTCAAGGGTAACCGACACGTAGCATCCACCGTAACGGCACGCCGTTAACCCTATCGGGTCCGGTTTGGATCCGATAACCCGTTAACAGCCAGGACCAACGGGGATTTTCCACGTGTAAAATTCTCTTTGGACGAAGGGACCACGTGCCAGCTCCATGTGCGGACATATGTCAACCAACCAATGGACAGGAGGCGCCAATGATACGTCGACACGTGGCATGGCCCAACAGGGGCCATTCTGGTCAAAAGGCCGGCCCGTTTGACTTGGTCAAAGGATAACGGGCTGGCCCATCAAAAGCCTGCTAATGACCTGCTCGCATATAACCCATTCAGGCCCAATAACTCACGACCCATTATGTCCTTTCCTAATTCGACCCACTAGCTTCATATGGGCCATCCAATACGATTCTAGTCCGTTGTAACTTCCGGCCCATGACGTCTTTCGACCCATATGATGCCCTTTGTAACTCTTGGCTCATTAACGGCCCATTGTGAAACTGGCCCATAATGAACAATATGTCGCTTCATACCCATTAACGGCCCATCATTCCATTGGGCCATTCCCAGCCTATGTTATCTTTCGGCCTTTTAAGGGCCCATTTATTCTTGGTCTTATTTGCAGCATTCGGTAGCTTACGACCAATTACTGGACTTTTCCGCTTATGGGCCAAATTCAGCCCATGGTTAAAGTCGGCCCGTTTGTGGCCTGTTAATCAGTTGGGCCGTTTTCATAGCATCATCAAATACGGCCCATTAATCACCCGTTATGCATGTCGATAGAATTAAGCTCATTATACTCGCCGGCATCTTAAAGGCCCGTCATGCTCGGCCCATGAACGGACAACTGCCACTTTGGCCCGTATACGGCCCATAATGCGGTCCGTTATTGGCCAATGTTTGGCCAATCGGTCATACGACCCGTAGAAGGCCCATTGATTCTACGGCCCGTAGAAGGCCCGTACTTGGCCCATGGTCACTGCAACAGATAGCAAGACCATGGTGAAAATAGTATGTATGTTTCCCATAGATATTGTGGCCCAGTTGTAAATAATAGGTTATGGCGGCCACTAGCACACCACGGAAAAAGAACTTCACTGACTACAAGCAAACAAATAAACAAGACGACAAGGAAATAAATAAGCAAGCAACATACGCTAGGCTATTACGGCTATTACACATATTACAACCACTAGGCATCAAAGTTCGCTGCCTGTGCAAATATGGGGAACAAAGTAGCATATTACATACACTGGTTGTCAAAGTTGGCGATCAGTGCAAATAAACGCCGCAGCAAAACAAGTCCAGAACTGAAACCACTTCACAAGAGCTCAAGAAACAATATCCTCGGTATCCACCATGCTGGCAAGACAATTAGCAAGCTTATTAGATTTCTCTTGTTTGGCGCTTAAATCTTCCAGCACTTGATGTTGCGCCAGAAAGTATGCATCTGAATTCTCCAGGGACTTCCGTAGTCCTTTGGCTTCTTGTCGCAACACAACTGCTCGATGTCTTTCAACTTGTAGTTGAGACTTAAGAAACCGAACCAATTCACACAGTGAGCTCGAGGAGCTTGTGACATTGGTAGTGGCGACTAACTCGAACTTTACACCAAGACAAAAGTTTGGGGTTGTCTCACTGTCTTCAAGATAGTTTTCCTTAGATGTTTTATCAGCTTTCTTGGAGACTAACAGGGATGTCTCCCTATCTTGAACCTTATCTGCATTACTTCCTTTACCATTGCATAACGGGGTATTCTTCTCAAATATTTTGTCCATGTTCTACAAGAGAAACAAGCAGACACATCACAGGTTTAACATGTATATGAAACTCATTTTGGTAAACCAGTTCAGTATTAAGGTGGACAAGATAACATCATGAAACAACCATATATCCATGTACTATATTCACTGTATGGTCTATATCATTCTAGTTTATGCTGCAAAATCAAGATAGAGATAGTTCAAATCATATCTGTTTAAGACAAAGCAGCATAGAAAGAATATAGGTGTGGAAAACTACACGGCACTAACAACACTTGTAATGTGCATTGCATGAGAACGTACCTGTTTATTCAATTGAAACTGAAACCAACATAGAGCAAGTTACAAACAGCAAACTAGTTAAAGAAATCGTTTTAAAACATACATGTCGCGCCTTTGGAGTTTTAATTGCATCCTTCAAATTTGAAATTAGTTGGTATGAGTAAATATAACGATGCAAGAGCAAAGGAGTATGAACCATAGCTACAGAACCTGACCCGAGAACAATTCTTATTCTACTTTAAGCGTTGACTTGGGGATCGGAGTGGTGGTCCTCATGCTTTGGGCACTGCACTTGCCTTACCAACTGCTTGTGTTTGGGTGCTCTGTGGTGGAGACGGTGATGTGTCAACTGGAACTAGGTTACTATGTGCCGCGGTGGGGTTAGAAGGTGTGTAGCTGGTTCTCTGTCCAACTGGTTATGGGTACCATATGTGTGAGTCTGGGTTATGTGCGGTGGGGCTGGATCATGAGCAAGTACAACCGTGGTTCTATCTGCATCAACGGGTAGCACTATCTTTTATGAAGACCGTGTTTTTACTCCCATAGATACCGCCATCACCCCCTCCAATTCAAATGGCTGATAAACAAGAAAAGTAATTGAATGTATAGACATTGTATGACCGACAGGTGTGATACGTCTCCAACGTATCTATAATTTTTTATTGTTCCATGCAATTATTTATGAAGTCTTGGATGTTTAATGGGCTTTATCATTCACTTTTATATCATTTTTGGGACTAACCTACTAACTCAAAGGCCCATTCCAGCTTGCTGTTTTTTGCCTATTTCAAGGTTTCGCAGAAAAGGAATATCAAACGGAGTCCAAACAGAATGAAACCTTCGCGAGAGATATTTTTGGAGAAAATCACGCACGGGAAACTTCAGGACCAAGTCAGGGGACAAAAGGGCTCCCCTCGAGGGTGGTGGGCGCGCCCCCCTTCCCAGTGCGCGCCCCCCTGCCTCGAGGTTGGCCCGTGTGGCCCCGGGTGCCCTCCTTCTTCCTATATATACCTACGTACCCCAGAAACTCCATACGCAGAGAGAAAACCCTAATTCCACCGCCGTAGCATCGATTCCCGTGGAGATCCCATCTTGGAGCCTGTTCCGGGAGGGGGATCCATCACGGAGGCCTTCATCATCATCATCATCGCCCTCACCATGAGTTGTGAGTAGTTTACCTCAGACCTTCGGTTCCATAGCTAGTATCTAGATGGCTTCTTCTCTCTCTCTCTCTCTGGATCTCAATACAAAGTTCTCCTCGGTCTTCGAGGAGATCTATTTGATGTAATCTCTTTTTGCGGTGTGTTTGTCGAGATCCGATGAATTGTGAGTTTATGATCAAGGTTATCTATGAAAGATATTTGGTTCTTCTCTGAACTTTTTATGTGTGCTCGTAATATCCTTGCAAGTCACTTTGAATTATTGGTTTGGTTTGGCCTACTAGATCTATAGTTCTTGAAATGGGAGAAGTGCTTGGCTTTGGGTTCAATCTTGCGGTGTCCTTTCCCAGTGATATTAGGGGCAGCAAGGCACGTATTGTATTGTTGCCATCGAGGATAAAAAGATGGGGTTTACATCATATTGCTTGAGTTTATCCCTCTACATCATGTCATCTTGCTTAAGGCGTTACTCTGTTCGTATGAACTCAATACACTAGATGCATGCTGGATAGAGGTCGATGTGTGGAGTAATAGTAGTAGATGCAAGCAGGAGTCGGTCTACTTTTCTCGGACGTGATGCCTATATACAATGATCATGCCTAGATAGTCTCATAATTTTTCTATTTTCTATCAATTGCTCGACAGTAATTTGTTTACCCGCCGTAGAATATCGCTATCAAGAGAGAAGCCACTAGAGAAAACTATGGTCCTCGGGTCTATTCTCAACACATCAATCTACATCTACTTTAATTTTACCGCTTTTATTTGCTGTTTTATTAAACCAAAAATACCAAAAATATAATTATCATCTCTATCAGATCTCACTCTCGTAACTGACCGTAAAGGGATTTACCACCCCTTATCGCGTTGGCTGCAAAGTTCTTATTTGTTTGTGCATGTGCGAGGGACTGGCGCGTGGTCTCCTACTGGATTGATATACCTTGGTTCTCAAAAACCGAGGGAACTACTTATGCTACTGTGCTGCATCTCCCTTTCCTCTTCGAGGGAATACAACGCAAGCTCAAGAGGTAGCAAGAAGAATTTCTGGCGCCGTTGCCGGGGAGGCTTACGCAAAAGTCATATACCAAGTACCTATCACAAACCCTTATCCTTCGCATTACAGTTTTTGCCTCTCATTTTCCTCTCCCTCACTTCACCCTTGTCGTTTTATTTGCCCTTCTTCCACCGTGTGTTTACCGTTCGCTTGACTCTCGTTTGCTTGTGTGCTATGTGCCCTCAATTAGCTTGCATCTTCGCTTGCTAAAGTATGGATCCTCATCCAATTGCTAATCTCTTTAAGAGACCCAATTATGTTGAACCTATTGCTAGTGAGTTGACTACACTAGATTATCTTTATGGGGTTTTGCTTGAAATTTGTGAATCTGAAAATTGTGACGAAGTATTGAAAGAAAAACATAAATTTATTCACGATAGCTCCTTGAGTAAAAAGCATGATTGCAATGATGTTATTATAAATTTTATTAATGTCAATTGTGTTAATGATATGCAAAACCCTAAGCTTGGGGATGCTTATTTTGTTATGCCCACTACTTGTTGCAATGATCATGATTGGGGTGATGCTTCTTACGATCTTGAAAATTTATTTAATCCCCATGATGAATATGAGATTGATAATAATGTTTCCCATGATATTGAAAGTGGTTCTGAAATAATGTCAACTTTTGATCCCACTACTTTGGATATTGATCAATCTTATGAAATTTTTGATGAAAGTGGGCTTCGAGAAGTAATGTCTTTATTCCATGTTAATCCCACTATTTTAAATGAGTGTCAACTTTGCATGCATGTGGATCGTGTTGAGAATATGTTATGTGATAGCTATTTTGTTGAATTTGATCATGATCCTACTTGCAATTATTATGAGAGAGGGAAATATGGTTGTAGAAATTTTCATGTTACTAAATTACCTCTCGTTATGTTGAGATTGCTATTGTTTCCTTCTCCTTCCTTGCATATGCTAGATCTTGCTTGTCTTGGTAATTTGTTTTCCTATAAGATGCCTTTGCATAGGAAGTATGTTAGACTTAGATATGTTTGTCACATGTCTTATGATGCTCTCTTTGTGCCTCAATTCTTTTCTTTCATGTGAGCATCATCCAACTGTCGTGCCTGGCTAGGGGCGTAAAACGATAGCGCTTGTTGAGAGGCAACCTGTCGGTGTACTAAGGTAGGGGTACCTCAGTACCCCAACTTGTGCACGGGCAGTTGCAGCTTCCCGTGGCAGGGTTTACCGCGTGCTCGCCGGAGACCTTCCTGCCCCCTATCAAACCATTCAAAAACAAAGTATACAAGAAAGAAGACCGAGACCCCGGCAAGAGGAGCTTGCCGGGAAGGCCGTGCCAGGCTCAAGATTACATCGTTCACACAAGGCCCTGGCAAGAGGAGCTTGCCAGGGAGACTAGAAGATTTCATCATAGAAGACCCGGCGAGGGCCCGGGGAGCGACAAGCTTCAGAGCCCGGCAAGCTCCCGGGCCCGGCAAGATCAAGGCCCCGGCAAGGTACTTGCCGGGAAGGCTGCGCTGTGTGCCCGCGCTCCAGCTCATCGGCCCATGCATCGCACTGGGGCCTACCCAGGGACGCGTGGCGGATGGCTGTGCAGCCTGGGGGACACGGTGGCACTCCACGGTGGTGGGTCCATCGCCGTGGCGAGCGGAGACGCAAGGGCGGGAGCTTTTGGGGTCGACGGCGACGGGCATTAAATGCCCTTGTCCCCCACTCTCAAAGTAGGTATAGACCACTGTTCTGCACTGTAGCTGCACTGTTCCCGCACTGTTACAACTACCACCTCTTTTACATTTTTACCCCTTTCTCCTACGTTGACACCTGTCGGTGACCCCTTGCACTATAAAAGGAGGCCCATGCACGACGTGGAGGGGGTTCGGAACCTAGATCACTCGTACGCTCGGTGTAGCTGCTTCTTCAAGCTCCCGAGCCCTCCAACTCAATACACAACTAAGCAGGAGTAGGGTTTTACGCGTCTACCGCGGCCCGAACCTGGGTAAAACTGCCCGCGTGCTCGCTACGATCTGCTCTTCGTGCTCCCTCCGCCCTCGTACCGCACAGACAAGGGGCTCCGGTCCCATAGGTGTTCGTGGCGGACAGTTTCCCCCGACATCTTTGGCGCGCCAGGTAGGGGGCGTCGAGGTTGTGCGAACCTGATCCGGCGTTCGCGCGGGCGCATTCTTCATCAACCTCTCCGAATTCGTCAACTTCATCAGCAACAGCTCCATGGCCCCGAAGAAGAAGGCTTCGGAGGTCGGAGGCCCGTCTGCGTCTCACCCGCCACCACCAGAGCCAACGGTGGGCGGGGGAGACGCCGTCGGAAGGGTGGTCGCCGGCGAGGACACTCACGGCGCCACCAGATCCAAGAATAGGACGGACGACCGAACCTCGGTCTCCGTGGACGCACCACGTCCCTCTCAGCCAACAACGACCCAGCAGCGCCATGTCACGGGAGGTGGCATCCGTTTGCTGGGCCAAGGCCAAACCGGAGGCTCGCGGGACGCCCCGGACCTCCGTCCGGGCACAAGCAAAGCGAAGGCGCCGGCGCGGGACCCCGCTCCTTCTAACGTCGTTAGAAGTTCGAGCGTATCCCGCTCCTCGCACCGCTCGCCCGCGTTCCCCTCCACTCCAGCAGAAGCGCTCGCGAGAGCGCAACTGCTCCTCGACTTCCCTCCAGCGGCAGACAAGGCCGAAGACTGGAGGGCCACCATCCAGAGCCTGATAGCCTTCGCCAACAACGATTCTCCACAGCAGCCGTCGGCCTCGCGGCCGCGGCAAGCTGAGAAGACGAAGGCCGACGGCGACAAGACCGCCGGGGGTGCGACAAGCGCGCACTCCCCGCAGCGAAAGCAGAAGACGCCGCCCCGCCGGAACAACGCCGACGACGGCTCCACAGCCTCGTCGGACCCGCGGGCCTGTCGGGACCAGCGCCAGGTCCTCGACGACCGGCAACAAGAAGACGCTCGGACAAGAATCGAGCGCCGCCGAGAAGCTCGGCGACAATCAGACCAAAGAGCTGGGAACGCTGTCGACGCGTACGCGCCGGGTGAACCAGGCGACTTGCCGTACGCGGCAGGCTGCCCTGCGTTCACCCGCGAGCTGCGGCGCGTCCAGTGGCCCAGCATGAAGAATTTTAAGCCCGACGTACCGGAGAAGTACGACGGCAAGACGCACCCCTCGGAATTCCTCAGCGTCTACACCATCGCAGTGCAAGCTGCCGGGGGGCGCGACGAGAAGATCTTGGCAAACTACTTCCCGCTCGTGCTTAAGCCGAACGTCCATTCGTGGCTTATGCACTTGCCGGAAGGTTCCATCTCTTCTTGGGCCGACCTTTGCCACCAGTTTGTTGGCGCCTTCACCGGCGGCCACAAACCTCACGGCCAGGAAAGCGATCTCCACATTCTGGCCCAGAAGGAAGGCGAAACCCTGCGCAAATACATCCAACGCTTCAGCCGAGTGCAGCACAACATCCCTGATGTCCACCCTGCCGCGGTTATCAGCGCGTTCCACCAGAACGTGCGTAACCGCCGCATGCGTGAAGAAATGGCGATGACGAAGATTCGGGATGTCAGCGAGCTCTATGCTCTGGCTGACAAGTGCGCACGCGCAGAAGAGGGGAGGAGACTCCCCGGGGAGGATGCTGGCGCAGGAGGAAGCGACAGCGACGACGCCGCCCCGGCAAAGAAGAGCCGGCGGCGGAATAACAGAAGGAAGTGCAAGAAAGAGGTGCTTGCCGTCGAGAAGTCCGGCAAGGAGGCTCCCGCCAAGCAAACGCAGGCTGGCGGCTCCGGCAAGGAGCCTGCCCCTGTAGCGGCAGCCGACAAGCCGGGCAGCTCCGACAAGCAATACTGTAAGATCCACCGCACCAAGGGTCACGATCTCTCCAACTACAAGCGCGTCGAATACCTCATCGAACAGCAGAAAGCTGAGTACGAGAGGTGCGACAAGGAGAAGGCCCAAGGTGGCAGGGAAGAGACGAGCAAGAAGCGGCCGTTCAACGGCCGGGGAGGACGCCGCGGCAAGGCCAAGCAGCGGCAAGGAGATCGACCTCCCCGGGGCCGCGACAAGGACGAAGAAGACGACGACGAAGACATGGAAGACGAGGATAACAGCGAGCAGGAGTTCCAGAAGGCCACGGAGGTCCTGTGCGTCGACGGTGGCGCCTCTCTGCACACCTCCCACCGCCAACTAAAGCAGTGGGTGCGTGAGGTGAATGCAGCGGAGCCGCCCGTGGAGTCACGCAGGCTCCTCAAATGGTCCAGCACGCCCATCGTTTTTGATCTTGAGGATCACCCTGACCGCACCACTGCGGTCGGGTGCTTGCCGATGCTAGTCTCTCCCACCATCCGCAACCTCAAGGTCACCAAAATGTTGGTTGACGGCGGGGCCGGGCTGAACTTGATCTCCTCTGCTGTGATGAAGAAACTCCAGATTCCAGATGGCGAGCTCGAAGAGACCGGTTCTTTCCAAGGAATCAACCCGGGAAGGAGCAAGCCCAAGGGAAAGATCACTCTGCCGGTGACCTTTGGCGGGGAGCTCAACTTCAGAACTGAGCGCATCACTTTCGACGTCGCCGATATTCCGTTGCCCTACAATGGAATACTCGGCCGTCCTGCCCTCGCCAAGTTCATGGCAGCTTCCCATTATGCCTACAACGTACTCAAGATGCCGGGGCTGATAAGCGTCATCACTGTCCACGGCGACAAGAAGGATGCGCTTGTCTGCACCGACAAGATCTACCGGGATGCGGCAGCTGCGGCCGAGAAGGATACTCTTGCCGCTGAAGCTCCCGGGGGGAAGAAGACGAAGACCAAGTCCGGAAAGTGCCCTGGGACCCACTCCGGCAACCGCACCTCTTCGGAGTGCTGCGCTGCCGTCGAGGACGTTCCATCGAGCTCCACCGGCAAGAGTAAGAAAGGAATGGCCGCTCCTCCGGCAACCAAGAAAGTGTCCGCCAAGGTGGACGGCACTGGTGGTACCTTCACCATCAGTGCCACCCTCGACAGCAAATAGGAAAGCGCGCTCGTTGCCTTCCTGCGGGCGAATGTCGATGTGTTTGCCTGGCAACCATCTGACATCCCCGGTGTTCCCAGGAAGGTAATTGAGCACAAGCTTGCTGTTTGTCCTCATGCGCGGCCCATCAAGCAGAAAGTGAGGAAGCAAGCCGTGGAGCGCCAAGAATTCATCAACGAAGAAATCAAGAAGCTAGAGGCAGCAGGCCTAGTTAGAGGTGTGATCCATCCGACGTGGTTGGCAAATCCAGTCGTCGTGCGCAAGGCCAATGGGAAATGGAGACTGTGTATAGACTTCACCGATGTGAATAAAGCATGTCCCAAGGATCCATTCCCTTTGCCGCGCATTGACCAGATCGTTGACTCCATTGCCGGATGTGAGCTACTCTGCTTTCTTGATGCATACTCAGGCTATCATCAGATTTTCATGGCCAAAGAGGATGAAGAGAAGACTGCATTTATCACCCCGTGTGGCACTTACTGCTTCATACGCATGCCATTTGGGTTGAAGAATGCAGGCTCAACCTTTGCAAGGGTAGTATACACTGCTTTTGAGCCACAGATCCACAGAAATGTAGAAGCTTACATGGATGACATCGTGGTGAAGAGCAAGAGCAAGGATACCCTGATCCAAGATTTGGAGGAGACGTTTCAGAACCTGCGCAGAATACAGCTCAAGTTGAACCCCGAGAAGTGCGTCTTTGGAGTCCCTTCCGGCAAGCTTCTCGGGTTCTTTGTGTCACAGAGGGGGATTGAAGCCAACCCCGACAAGATTAAAGCCATTGAGCAGATAGAGGCCCCAAAGCGCGTCAAGGATGTCAGGAGGCTTGCAGGTTGTGTGGCTGCCCTCAGTAGGTTCATTTCAAAGTCTGCAGAAAGCGCCCTACCTTTCTTCAAAATCTTGAAGAAGGCAGGTCCCATGAAGTGGACTCCGGAAGCGGAGGCGGCGCTGCAAGATTTGAAACGGTACCTGTCCTCCACTCCAATACTTGTCGCACCTAGACCACAGGAAAAGTTGTTGCTATACCTAGCGGCAACCAACCAGGTGGTTAGTGCTGCGTTAGTAGCGGAGAGGGAGTCCGACGAGGAGTCAGCACCACCGGCAAGCGAATCCAGCGACAAGCAGGGGGCTGCTCCGGCAAGCTCTGGCCCCGACAAGAATAACTCTGCGCAGGAACAGGATGAGGTGCGGAAGAAGATGGTGCAGCGCCCAGTGTATTTTGTAAGTTCCCTTCTCCAGGGGGCTAGATCAAGGTACTCTGGTGTGCAAAAATTGCTTTTCGGCCTCCTCATGGCCTCGAGAAAGCTGCGCCATTACTTCCAAGCCCATGAGATAACAGTGGTCACTCGCTTTCCGCTGAAGAGGATATTGCACAACCCAGAAGCAACAGGCAGGATCGTTGAGTGGGCACTGGAACTGTCGAGCTTTGGGCTCAAATTTGAAAGTACTTCAACCATACAGAGCCGATCTTTGGCAGAGTTCATAGCTGAGTGGACCCCAACGCCCGACGAAGAAGTCCAAGAAACAAGTACACCCGTACAAGAAGCGACAAGTGAATGGGTAATGTATTTTGACGGTGCCTTCTCGCTGCAAGGCGCCGGTGCTGGCGTGGTACTCATCGCGCCCACCGGAGAGCACCTCAAATACGTTATCCAGATGCACTTTCCCAGGGAGCAAGCGACAAACAACACTGCTGAATATGAAGGCTTGCTTGCCAGCCTCAGGATTGCGGCCGAACTTGGGATCAGAAAGCTGATTGTGCGAGGAGATTCTCAGTTGGTGGTCCGACAAGTTAACAAGAGCTATCAGAGCCCTTTGATGGAAGCTTATGTCGATGAAGTGAGGAAGCTTGAAGAACACTTTGAATGTTTGCAGATGGAGCACGTCCCGAGGGCTCAGAATGAAATTGCAGATGGCCTTTCAAAGTGTGCTGCGATGAAGTTACCTGTGGAACCAGGGACCTTCTTGCTCAAGCTGACTCAACCATCCGTTACGCCGTCAATTGGGCAGTCCAAGAAAAGAAAGTTGGTCTCCGGCGACTACTTGCCGGCGGATCTTCCTGAAACCGCCGCCAAGGTCCCCAAGATCAACAACCACAATGCTGAGGAACAGTTTGCTCCTGCAGATCCTCGGGTTTGTACAGTTGAAGCAAGCGTTCCCGACAAGCCTCGCCCCGGCGAGCTTGCCGGGGGACCTTCAGCTCCGGCAGAACCAGAGGTCCTTGCCGTAGAAGCTGAGGTTCCCGCAGCGGCCCTCGAGCCTTTAGTCCTTACCGCCGAGCCCCGGGCTCCGGCATGGGCACAGCAAATTGTCCGTTTCCTTCAAACTGGAGAACTTCCCGACGACCCAGAAGAAATAGAGAAGATAACCAGGCAGTCAAGTATGTACCAGTTCGTGGATAACGAGCTGTACAGAAGAAGGCTCAATGGTGTCAGACTGAAGTGTATCTCCAGGGAAGATGGACAGAAGCTGTTGGCGGAAATACACGGAGGCATATGCGGCCACCACATTGGCGCAAGGGCGCTTGCCGGGAAAGCTTTCCGGCAAGGGTTCTTTTGGCAAGAAGCCCTCCAAGATGCAACTGCACTAGTAACCAAGTGTGAAGCGTGCCAGTTCCATGCAAAGCAGATTCATCAGCCAGCTCAAGCTCTCCAAACAATCCCTTTATCCTGGCCCTTCTCGGTCTGGGGGCTCGACATCCTCGGCCCCTTCCCCCGAGCCGTCGGGGGCTTTGAGTACTTGTACGTTGCAATCGACAAGTTCACAAAGTGGCCAGAAGTGGAGCCGGTGAGAAAAGTGACAGCACAGTCAGCAGTCAGGTTCTTCAGGTCGATTGTTTGCCGTTTCGGGATCCCTAACAGGATCATCACCGACAACGGTACGCAATTCACTAGCCGCACCTTCATGCAGTACGTCCAAGACCTTGGCGCCAAGGTCTTTTTCGCTTCTGTTGCTCACCCGAGGAGCAACGGTCAAGCGGAGAGGGCCAATGTTGAAGTGCTGCGCGGACTCAAGACAAGAACCTTTGACAGGCTGCGCAGGTGCGGAAGAAATTGGATAGAGTAGCTACCGGCGGCTCTTTGGTCAATCAGAGCGACACCGAGTCGAGCCACCAGACAGACACCCTTTGCTCTAGTCTATGGAGCAGAGGCAGTTCTCCCCACGGAACTCGTATACGGATCTCCTCGAGTGCTCGCTTATGATGAGCTCGAGCAAGAGCAACCGCGGCAAGATGACGCATTGCTCCTCGAGGAGGGACGTCTCCAGGCTGCTGTACGAGCTGCTCAATACCAGCAAGCCTTGCGCCGCTACCATAGCCGCAAGGTCAAGGCCAGGAGTCTTGAGGAAGGCGACCTTGTTCTTCGGCGTGTTCAGTCCGCCAAGAATTCCAACAAGTTGACGCCGAAGTGGGAAGGCCCTTATCGGGTGAGACAAGTTACGAGGCCCGGCGCTGTCCGCCTCGAGACCGAAGAGGGCTTACCGGTGAGCAACTCCTGGAACATAGAGCATCTTCGCAAGTTTCACCCCTAAGGCGCGGTTGCCGTGGTCCGCTCCGGCAACCACCTTTTGTACAAGCTTTGCCGCTGTTGCATGTAACCCTTTGTACAAAGCCGGGCGCAGACCCCGTGCATCAGTAAAGTTTTTGTGTTTTTCGCACCAATTGCCTTTTTGCATGCTTTTCTTTGCTATTTGCATGTTTTGTTTGGCATTTGGTGCAACACTCAAGTATCCGGTAAGCATTAGCACGTCGAAAGACCATATACTTGTTCCCCTCTCCCTTTTCTTTCCTCTTAAGCAGAAGGAATGTTCCTCGCGCACAAGTTTGCCGGGGGGGAAGGAGGTGGAGGAGGAACCAAGTGCTGTTCAAGAAAGAGAAGCCTTACCGGAAAGCAAGCAATACATGAAAGCTAAGTTGTTAGAATTTGACCAGTTCAAATTTTAAATTTTAGTTGTCTTCCTTGAACGATCACACTTTGTATGGAAAACCTGTGCGCGGAGGAACCTACCCGTAGCTTGCCGCACCCTTATCTTGTTTCCGAGTTCGCTCAACGATTTAAGTGAGCTGCGACAAGTGTCGCGCCCTTGCTTCGTTTCCGAGTACGCTCAGCAAGCTAAGTGCGTTGCGACTAGCCGCGGCGAGGTTGCTTGCCGGTAAGACCTTGGCCAGCAGGCTGCTCAGAGTCCAGCACTCAGCGCTCGCGGCAAAGGTCCCTTGCCGGCAAGCTCCCCGGGAGCGTAGGGTGAAAAACATACAAAGTCAAAGATTAAGACAAGGAAGATAACATTGCACTGATTGATCAAAATAAGGTAAATATCTTACAAAGGATAACTTGTCACAATGGACTAATGAGTTCATGGCATCATGTGCAGCAAAAAAAAAGATAAAGATAATGGAGGCCTAATCTACGCGGTCGCCCTCCTTCCTGGAGATCTTGGCCACCTTGGCAATGATGTGGGCGACCTGCTCCTTCAGGGCCTCCGTGTTCGCATCGGCCGGCAAGCTGCGAAGAACGTTGGTGAGGTTGATGCCCGGATTGCGGTACACGATCTTCGTCAGCACGCGCTCCAGAGTTCCCGCGCAGAGCAGGCGCGACTCCTCGGCCAGCTGCGCGGGGATTTGATTCCGGAGACCTGCAAGGGCCGGCGCGATCCCTCTGAAGAAGAGGCTGAGCTTGGCGCTGTGCGGGAGATCCGGATCCGGGGAGTAGATGAGATGTTCAACTTTCAGCGCCAGCAGCTCCTGGTCGATGTTGGACGCAGAAGATACCAAGTCTTCGGTCCATACCTCAATGGTATGGCGGAAGAGCTCGGACGCTTTGTTGACGCTGTCCACCAAGGTCCGCTCCTTGCGGTGCTCCTCCTTCAGCTTGGTCTCCCGAGCCCGGGCAGCGTCGAGTGAATCCTTCAGTGTAGAGACCTTCAACTCCAAGTCCTTGATGGAGTCATTGGCGGCCTTCAACTCGTCGCCCCTCTTAGAAAGACGCACCTGGAGTTCTGAATTGGTGTGGGCGTCCTTCTCGCGCTCTGTGATGAGCGCGGCAACCTTCTCCGCGCTCACCTTCAGCGACTTCTCCAGCTGTGCGACCTTGGCGGCGAGCTCCTTCTTGGCGTCTTCCGCGGCAACCGCGGCGGCTTTCGCCTCCTTCAGTTCCCCGCCAAGGGCCTCCTCCCGAGCGGCAAGGTCCTCCTCATGGGAGTCGAGTTGGACCTTCCGCTGGGCGAGTTCTCCTTCTCGCCGGGACAGCTCCACCCCGGCGAGCCGCTGCTGCTCTTCAGCCTTAGCCTTCTCCAGCACCCACTCCTGGTACTCGCCGGCGAGACGCTCGCGCTCCTCCGCCACCTCGCGGAGGGCCGCCTGGTTGGCGGCGCTGAGCTCCGCCGCGCGCTTCTCCATCTCCGCGGCGGCCTTGGCGGCAAGGGCTTCCCGGGAAGCGAGCTTCGCCTGCCTGGCCCGGTAAAGGGCCAGGAGCTGGTGGAGCAGCTTCTCCTCCTCGGGCCCTTCACTCCCGCCGGGCGCCTCGACGATCTTCAGGCCCGCGGAGGCGAGGACTTCTCCGTCAAACGCCTCGCCCTCCGCGGGGGCTCACGACGAAGACCCCCAAGGCATCTGGATGAAGACGCCGTTGGGGGCCTCAAGGTAGTAGCCCTGCTCCTTGTCGGCGGAGGGGTCGGCGGCCGGCGCAGCACTTGATGCTCCCGCCGCCTCCGGGTCGGCGGTGCGGTCGCCGTCCCCCTCCCCGGCCGCTGCGTCCGCAGCCGGAGCGGTCTCCTGCGCGGCCGGCTCGGCGGCTCTCGCCGCGTCCTCGACAACAGGGACGTCGCCGCCGCCGCCCTGCGCGCCCTCCTCGTCCTCGATGTTGATGACTTCCGTCTCCATCGGCTCGGGAGGAGGAGGATCTGAAAAGAAAAAGAAGAAAAAGAGGTTCAAGCAAACATCCAAAAAGAGACGAAGCCAAGAAGACAAACTACAAGACATACCTTGGCGGACGTCCTCAGCGGCTGGCTCCCTCGCCGGGGAGCTCTGCCTTGGCGGAGTGGCCGCCCTCGCCGGGCTGCTCGCCCTTGGCGGGGTACTCTGCCTTGGCGGAGTACCCGCCCTTGGCGGAGCACTCTCCCTTGCCGGAGAGTTCGGCCTTGGCGGGGACGGCGGGGCCTGCGGCTCCTCAAGGACGGTCTCCGGGCGCTCCTGCCGCTGTGGCTCCACCTCTGCACAAGAAGAGACAAGAAACATCAAGATGATGAAAGAAGACAAAATCCCTAAGCGCATCCCGGCAAGCGGAAGGATGGACCCCAGACTTACGCTGGGGGCTGCGCTGGGGGCTGCTCCTCGGAGCAGCGCTTGGGTCCGGCAGGGTTGGCTCCGGCACATCCCCTGTTGCCGCGGTGGCCGAACCTTCTGCGACCTCGGCCACAGGCGCCTTGGCTTTCTTCGCCACGCGCTGAACCAAGGTCCTGAAATCAAAGCAACAAACAAAGTCAGCATCGACAATAATCAAGACAAAACTCGAGAAGGTGTAGGATCTTGGATCCTTACTCCTGGTCCTCCTCGTCGTCCTCGCTCAAGGCGGAGAAGTCGTACTCCACCGTGGGCGCGTCGGCGCGAGGAGCGGAAGATGAAGATTCCCTCGGGCGCTTGGCGATCCCGGGGGCTGGGGGCTGCGAAGACCCAGCCCCTGTGGTAGCCGGAGCCCGGGGAGCGGGCGGAGCCGCTGCTCCGCTCCGAGAAGACCCCTGTCGGCTCGACGCCTGCTTGCGGGACGCCTCCGTCGTGGCCCGCGCGCGGGCCGTCTCCGCCGTGACTGGTGCGCCGGTTGCCCCCGGCGCAGCTTGGCTCCCCCGGGGAGCTGCCCGGCGAGCTGGTTGTTGCCGGGGCGCTTGCGCCCTCTCTCCCGTCGCCGTCTTGCGGAGACGCTTCGGTGGAGACTGCCTTGGGCTTGCCGGGGGCGGGGAGCTCTCCGACGAGGAGAGGTCGTCGGCGTAGAGCTCCGTGGATCCGCCGGAGTCCTCGGCCTCCTCCTCCTCCTCTTCCCCGGCCGGCTCACTGGGCCCAGCGCCCTGCGTTGCGGCCTCTTTCCCCTTGGCGCCTCCGCTCCCTCCGGCGCCTCCACTCCTCGCGGCGCCTCTGTTCCCTCCGGCGGCACCCTCCATCGCCGCGGCCTCGGCCACGATTCCGTGGATCCCGGAGTGCCTCAGAGAGGGGACCCTGGCGAGCGCGTCGGGAGGGAGCTGCAGCAGTCTGCGGATCTCCGCCTCTTCCGCCTGGCTGGACGCATCCGCAGCCTCCGCCTCAGCAGGCGTGTACCCAAAATCTCCTGCCGCTGCAGCCGCAGCGGCCTCTTCAGCCCGAGAAGCTATGTAACCAAGCTCCTGTTCGGTGGTGTCCCGCGTGTGCTCCTTGATGTCGTCCTTGTTCTTCGCCACCTCCACGAGGTTGTCGAAGAAGGTGAGGACGTCGATGGGCTTGGGCGCGATCCACGTGCGATCCACGCCATGCGAATCGCATGCGGGCATCATGGCGAGGAGACGGTCCCGGACTGTGCTGTTGCAGAGCGGCACCACTCCCCGGGGAGCTCGGAACCACTCAGGGTGTGCCGGGTCATACTTGAAGAGTTCCCGGACCATCCCCTTCAGCTCCAGCGTCGTGAAGTTGAAGTTGAGCCCGGGGCGCAGCCTCATTATATCCGCCGGGCCGCCGTACTCCCAGGCCGGCCTCTTCCTCTCTTGGAGAGGGGCGATGCGGCGGCGAAGGAAGTCTACGCCCACCTCTGCAACGGACAGCTTGGCGGTCCGAAGACGAAGAATCCGGACGAGGGCGACGTCGAGCTTGATGTCGTCCGAGTCCAGCTCGCTCCAATCCCTGCCGCGCACGATGGGTGTTGTGCGCGGCGCGGTGAAGGGCTGCGGCGCGTCCTCAACAATCCAGCACCACTCCGCACGCCACTCCTCCCACTTGCCGCGGAGCTCCCCCGGCAAGTAGGACCCCTTCTTGTTCAGACGGAAAACCCAAGAAATTCCTCCGGAGAGGGGGGCGTCGGCCTCTGCTCTAGGAGTGAAAAAGTGCCTAAACAACGCTACGTTGGGCTGTATCCCTATGAAGTTTTCGCACATGTGTGCGAAAACCGCCATGGTAAGGATGGCGTTGGGGTGAAGTCAAGGAGGTGGAGGCCGTAGGTGTGCATGACATCGCAGAAGAAATTCGAGAAAGGAGGGCAAAGACCGCAGTGAAAGAAAGCTGCGAAAAAGTAGTACCCGCCGGGGTAGTTGTCCTTGGCGACGGCCGGATATGCTCGCGTGCGGGGGTGCGCCTTGGTTTCCTTGGCCCAGAACAAGTAGTACTTGTTCCAGAGCTCCCGCGCGCCGAGCCTCGGCGGGAAGACGAGATGCTGCTTCCGATACGCGGCGAGCTTCGCCGCTTGCTCCGACTTCTCCCTCTTGGCCTTCTCCGCCTTCGCCTTGTCGGTCTTCGGGGCCATGGCGGACGCGGCGGAAGAAGAGGGACGAAGAACTCAGCGACGCCGGAGATGCAGACGGCGGCGGCGGAGGTGTGGAAGCGGAGCGCAAGAGGGATCTCTGGAGGAAGGAGAAGAAGCAATGAAAGCGCAAGGAGGGGAACCGCTCCTGCTTCCTCTGCTTTTATGGGGGAGTGGGGGGCGTTTCGCCCTTTCCATTAAGAGATCGTGGGCACGTCCCATCCCACGATGCCGCAATCGACGCGTGCCGTTACGGGGGGATGCGGCGGATACGGAAGTGGATTCGGCGCGCCGCAGGCCGCGGGTGCCCGTGCACTGTTTTGGGCCTGGCCCAACAGCGCTCGGCACCGTGTGTGGCCCAGGCCCGGGGGCTCCTGTCGGTGTACTAAGGTAGGGGTACCTCAGTACCCCAACTTGTGCACGGGCAGTTGCAGCTTCCCGTGGCAGGGTTTACCGCGTGCTCGCCGGAGACCTTCCTGCCCCCTATCAAACCATTCAAAAACAAAGTATACAAGAAAGAAGACCGAGACCCCGGCAAGAGGAGCTTGCCGAGAAGGCCGTGCCAGGCTCAAGATTACATCGTTCACACAAGGCCCTGGCAAGAGGAGCTTGCCAGGGAGACTAGAAGATTTCATCATAGAAGACCCGGCGAGGGCCCGTGGAGCGACAAGCTTCAGAGCCCGGCAAGCTCCCGGGCCCGGCAAGATCAAGGCCCCGGCAAGGTACTTGCCGGGAAGGCTGTGCTGTGTGCCCGCGCTCCAGCTCATCGGCCCACGCGTCGCCCTGGGGCCTATCCAGGGACTCGTGGCGGATGGCTGTGCAGCCTGGGGGACACGGTGGCACTCCACGGTGGTGGGTCCATCGCCGTGGTGAGCGGAGACGCAAGGGCGGGAGCTTTTGGGATCGACGGCGACGGGCATTAAATGCCCTTGTCCCCCACTGTCAAAGTAGGTATAGACCACTGTTCTGCACTGTAGCTGCACTGTTCCCGCACTGTTACAACTACCACCTCTTTTACATTTTTACCCCTTTCTCCTACGTTGACACCTGTCGGTGACCCCTTGCACTATAAAAGGAGGCCCATGCACGACGTGGAGGGGGTTCGGAACCTAGATCACTCGTACGCTCGGTGTAGCTGCTTCTTCAAACTCCCGAGCCCTCCAACTCAATACACAACTAAGCAGGAGTAGGGTTTTACGCGTCTACCGCGGCCCGAACCTGGGTAAAACTGCCCGCGTGCTCGCTACGATCTGCTCTTCGTGCTCCCTCCGCCCTCGTACCACACAGACAAGGGGCTCCGGTCCCATAGGTGTTCGTGGCGGACAGTTTCCCCCGACACAACCCAACTTTATATTTTTTTTGTTTTTGTTGCTGTCAGGGAATAAATATTGCATCTAGCCTCTGATTAGATGTGGTTTCATGTTTTGTTTAGTGCTTGTGCCAAGTAGAACCTTTGGGAAGTCTTGTGTGAAGTTTATTTGATCTTTCTGTGAAAAACAGAATCGTTAGCGCTCGCTAAAGTAGTCGTGGGATTTTACTGGAGCGTGATTTTTAGTTGATTCTTTTTGCTGCTGATTGGTAGACAAATTGCGCAAATTTAAAAATTTAGTTTGAATTTTTTGGAGTTCCAGAAGTAGGCGAACCATGCAGATTAGTACAAACTGTTCTGTCTTTGACAGATTCTGTTTTTCGTGTGTTGTTTGCTTATTCCGATGCATCTATGAGTAATATTGGAGGATATGAACCATAGAGAACTTGGAGTACAGTAGGTTTAACACCAATAGAAACAAAGAATGAATTCATTGATGTACCTTTGAGTAGTGGTTTGCTTTCTCATACTAACGGAGCTCACGAGAATTTTTGTCTAAGTTTTGTGTTGTGAAGTTTTCAAGTTTTGAGTATTGACTTGATGGACAATGGAACAATGAGTAGCAAAGGCCTAAGCTTGGGGATGCCCATGACACCCCATGTAAATTCAAGATAATCAAAAGCCTAATCTTGGGGATGCCCCGGATGGCATCCCCTCTTTCGTCTTCATCCATCGGTAACTATACTTGGAGCTATATTTTTATTCGTAACATGATATGTGTTTTGCTTGGAGCGTCTTGTATAATTTGAGTCTTTTCTTGTAAGTTTTCCACAATCATACTTTCTGGACACACCTATTTGAGAGAGTTAAATATGCCCTAGAAATCATTAGAACACTCTATGTGCTTCACTTATATCTTTTGAGTTGAATATTTTTTGCTCTAGTGCTTCACTCATATCTTTTAGAGCATGGTGGTGGTAATATTTTGTAGAAATTTTTGAACTCTCATGCTTCACTTATATCTATTTGAGAGTCTATTAGAACAGCATGGTAATGTGTTTAGGCTAAAGAAGCTAGTCTTCACATGATAAACTTCCGATGTCAATGTAGTAAAAAAAAATCACATCAAGTGCATTGAATAGAATGAGATGTTGGATACTTGAAAATTGTTTTGAGACATGAGGATAGTGATATTAGAGTCATGCTAGTGGAGTTATTATGAAATTGAGAAATATTTGTGTTAAGGTTAGTGATTCCCGTATCATGCACGTATGGTGAACCGCTATGTGACGAAGTTAGAGCATGAGGTATTTGTAAAGTGCCAACCTTTGTGTGGAGGTCGGGGCGCGCGATGGTTAACTCCTACCAACGTCCCCCCTATGAGCATGTGTTGATTGCTCTGTTTTGATGACTCGTATATTTTTGCAATAAGTATATGGGTTCTTATGACTAATGTTGAGTCCATGGATTATACGAACTCTCACCCTTCCACCGTTGCTAGCCTCTCTTGTACCGTGCAACTTTCGCCGGTACCATAAACCCACTATATATCCTTCCTAAAAACAGCCACCATATTGTTCCTCAAAACAGCCACCATACCTACCTATCATGGCATTTCCATAGCCATTCCGAGATATATAGCCATGCAACTTTCCACCATTCCGCTTATATGACATGCATCATATTCTCATAGTGCCATGCATGATCATGTAGTTGACATCGTAGTTGTGGCAAAGCCACCATGCATAATTTTTCATATATGTCGCTCTTAATTCATTGATCATGCCGGTACACCACCGGAGGCATTCATGTAGAGTCATACTTTTTTTAGTATCGAGTTGTAACAAAAAGTGTGATGATCATCATTACTAGAGAATTGTCCCATGTGAGGAAAGGCCAATAAAAAAATGAGACATGGCCCAAAAAAATAGAGAGGGGCTAATAAAAAAAGAGAGAGCCCCTCCAAAAAAACAGAAAAGAGAGAAGGGGCAATTGCTATTATCTTTTTCCACACTTGTGCTTAAAAGTAGCACCATGTTCTTCATTGTAGAGAGTCTCATGCTTAGTCACATTCATATACTAGTGGGAATTTTCATTATAGAACTTGGCTTGTATGTTCCAACGACGGGCTTCCTCAAATGCCCTAGGTCTTCGTGAGCAAGCAAGTTGGATGCACCCCCACTAGTTTCTTTTGTTGAGCTTTCATTCATATTTAGCTCTAGTGCATCCGTTGCATGGCAATCCCCACTCACTCACATTGATATCTATTGATGGGCATCTCCATAGCCCGTTGGTATGCCTAGTCGATGTGAGACTATCTCCCTCCTCTTTTTCTTCTCCACAACCAGTTCTATTCCACCCATAGTGCTATATCCATGGCTCACGCTCATGTATTGCGTGAAAGTTGAAAGGTTTGAAAAGATAGAGTATGAAAACAAATGCTTGGCTGAAATCGGGGTTGTGCATGATATGAATATTTTATGTGATGAAGAGGGAGCATAGCCAGACTATATGATTTTGTAGGGATAACTTTCTTTAGCCATGGTATTTTGAGAAGACATGATTGCTTTGTTAGTATTGCTTGAAGTATTGTTATTTCTTATGTCAATATAGATTTTTATCTTGAATCTTTCAGATCTAAACATTCATGCCACAATTAAGAGAATTACATTGAAACTCTATATTGGTTAGCATTCAACATCAAAAATTCTTTGTTTATCATTTACCTACTCGAGGACGAGCATGAATTAAGCTTGGGGATGCTTGATACGTCTCCAACGTATCTATAATTTTTTATTGTTCCACGCTATTATTTATGAAGTCTTGGATGTTTAATGGGCTTTATCATTCACTTTTATATCATTTTTGGGACAAACCTACTAACCCAAAGGCAGAGTCTAGATTGCTGTTTTTTTGCCTATTTCAGGGTTTTGCAGAAAAGGAATATCAAAGGGAGTCCAAACGGAATGAAACCTTCATGAGAGATATTTTTGGAGAAAATCACGCACGGGAAACTTCAGGACCTAGTCAGGGGACAGAAGGGCTGCCCTCGAGGGTGGGGGCGCGCCAACCTTCCCAGGGCGCGCCCCCCAGCCTCGGGCTGGCCCGTGTGGCCCCCGGTGCCCTCCTTCTTCCTATATATACCTACGTACACCAGAAACTTCATACGCAGAGAGAAAACCCTAATTCCACCGCCGTAGCTTTTGTTCCCGTGGATATCCCATCTTGGTGCCTGTTCTGGGAGGGGGATCCATCGCGAAGGCCTTCATCATCATCATCATCGCCCTCACCATGAGTTGTGAGTAGTTTACCTCAGACCTTCGGGTCCATAGCTAGTATCTAGATGGCTTATTCTCTCTCTCTGGATCTCAATACAAAGTTCTCCTCGATCTTCGAGGAGATCTATTCGATGTAATTTCTTTTTGTAGTGTGTTTGTCGAGATCCGATGAATTGTGAGTTTATGATCAAGGTTATCTATGAAAGATACTTGTTTCTTCTCTGAACTTTTTATGTGTGCTCATAATATCCTTGCAAGTCTCTTTGAATTATTGGTTTGGTTTGGCCTACGAGATCTATAGTTCTTGCAATGGGAGAAGTGCTTGGCTTTGGGTTCAATCTTGAAGTGTCCTTTCCCAGTGACAGTAGGGGCAGCAAGGCACGTATTGTATTATTGCCATCGAGGATAAAAAGATGGGGTTTACATCATACTGCTTGAGTTTATCCCTCTACATCATGTCATCTTGCTTAAGGCATTACTCTGTTCGTATGAACTCAATACACTAGATGCATGCTGGATAGCGGTCCATGTGTGGAGTAATAGTAGTAGATGCAGGCAAGAGTCGGTCTACTCGTCTCGGATGTGATGCCTATATACAATGATCATGCCTAGATAGTCTCATAATTATTCGCTTTTCTATCAATTGCTCGACAGTAATGTGTTTACCCGCCGTAGAATATCGCTATCGTGAGAGAAGCCACTAGAGAAAACTATGGCCCCCGGGTCTATTCTCAACATATCAATCTGCATCTACTTTACTTTTACGGCTTTTATTTGCTGTTTTATTAAACCAAAAATATAATTATCATCTCTATCAGATCTCACTCTCGTAAGTGACCATAAAGGGATTGACAACCCATTATCGTGTTGGCTGCGAAGTTCTTATTTGTTTGTGCAGGTGCGAGGGACTGGCGCGTGGTCTCCTACTGGATTGATACCTTGGTTCTCAAAAACCGAGGGAAATACTTACGCTACTGTGCTGCATCTCCCTTTCCTCTTCGAGGGAATACAATGCAAGATCAGGAGGTAACAAGGTGCAATGGATAGTAGGCAAGAAAACAGGCCACGAAATAATTCACATTTATGTTGTCTAACCAAACAGGATAGCATGACACAATTTCACATATATGATGGCTAAGTAAACAGGACAGCATGACACAATTTCACATATATGATGGCTAACTAAAAAGGATAGAATGACATCCTTCAAAATATGATGACTATGTAAACAGGGTGACATGATATAACTATAGAAAGTGTCTATTAAAGTGGTTGGCATGCCATAATTCACATACATGCCGTCAATGGAAACATGTTGGCATGTTATAATTCACGGATAGAATGACATAATTCAAAATATGATGACTATGTAAACAGGATGAGACGATATAACTATATTATGTCTTTAGAAAATGGGTTGGCATGCCATAATTCAGATACATGCTGTCTATGTAAACATCATGGCATGATATAATTCAAATATATGATTTATATACTAAGCAAGTGAGCAGAGGGCAATTGCATATATGATGTGTAAACTAAGCAGATGACATTCAATATTGTGCATATGATGTAAAAACTAAGCATGCAAGACAACATATGCATGATATGAGTAATATAACCCTGCCAAGTTTGAGCGTACACCTCAATGGGGAAATAGGACTAGTCATCTGTCTCTGAATCCTCCTCTGAGAATCTATCTGTAACTAGCAAGATATGTGCTTTAGCAGGTAGCATTGTTTGCTCTGAAGAACTTGTTTTCACTCCAAAATTTTCTATCACCAATTCAAATGGCTGATGCGCAGGAAGATTAGTTGAACATACAAACATTGTCGACAAATGGAATATGTAATACAAAAAAAGGATGGCATGGTATAATTCACATATATGATGCTTGGGTAAACATCATGGCATTGCATAATTCACATATATAATGCCTTGCATCAAAATAGCATTGCATAATTCACATATATAATGTCCTGCAACAAGAGGGCATTGCATAATTCACATATATGGTAACTACACACTAAACCGGTGGCATTCACACAAAGCATGTATAAACTAAGGAAATGACATAGCAATGCAAGATACCATATGCACGATATGAGCAATATAACCTCGGGGGAGAAATAGGACTGGGCATCTGTCTCTGAATCCTCCTCTGAGGAGCTATCTATAACCAGCAAGACATGCACTTCATTAGATAGCATTGTCTGCTCTGAATACCTTGTTTTCACTCCAGATTTTTCCCTTACCTTGTGGATTGGCTGATGGACAGGATGAGTAATTCAATGTACTACCATTGTTGACAAATTTAATACGTAATAAAAAAGGATGGCATGATATAATTCATATATTAGATGACTAGCTAACCAGGATGGCATTGCAAAATTCACATATATGATCCATGGCTAAACAAGATGGCATTGCATGATTCACATATATGATATAGAAACTAAACAGATGGTACTCACACAAAGCATGTCTAAACTAAGCAGATGACATATTTGATGTGTAAAGTAAGCAATGCAAGGCGCAATATGCATGATATGACCAACATCAGCAGGCCAAGTTAGAGAAGGATCCCAGGGGTAAACAGGAGTGGTCTACTCCCTCTGAATCCCCGTCTGAACAATTATCTTCCTCTTGATTACAATATGGAACGGTGGGAGGGGGGTTGTCTTTGCGCCCACCATGAGCGATGTCTGCATGACAATTTATTGCCACACAAGCCTTGTCTCTTTTGGTCTACATGTTAAGTACCATCGTGTACAATAACTGACATGCATAGGAATAAAACATAGTGAGATTATGTAAGTAGTGCATGCAGAAATCCAGAGTGATGGTACCTACTTATGGATAGACCCAAAACCAATGATAGCAGGCAGAAAATAGCTTCAGTAAAAATATACAGATAATGGCTCCTTTAATGTTTGTTTCCATCCAACATAAAACTCATAGTGGACACCTGAGTTTATTAAGATAGTAGACATATAGTATTGATTGCTGCCCCAATATGTACCCCGAAAACATTAGAAAACTCAAGTTTGAGCATTAGTTTGGACCTGACTCGGAGTCTAATCGGTGAACAGGATGATAAAGTAGCATGTCATCATGTTAAGCGATGCATAACGTAAGCAGACACGAAAGAGTGCGACCTCTCTTGCGGACCTGTGTAGTCCTCAAGGTCGTCTGCTCAGTTGATGATGCTAATGCGGTTGTCGTGGTTGCCGACGGCGGGGCAAAAGATCTGAGGTAGCGAAAGACAGTCTGGAGGGCAGATCCCTGCTGTGGTGACCCCTTCGGTCATTGGAGCGGTTCAGCTGGGGTGGACCATAGCGCAGTAGGAGGAGGACAAACCACACAAGGTTTTCTTTGATAAATATTTATAACAGAAGTAATTCTGTAAGGGCTTGTTTGAATTGGAGGATTCTAACAATGCAGGGATAGGAAATATACATGAATAGGATAGGAATGCACGTGCAAAATAGAGAATTTAAAAACACATGATTTCTTTCAATCTGGGTGTTTGGTTCACGAGAATTGGAAGATCACAGGAATGCAAAGAAGCATGGTGAAATTAAGTTAAACCACAAGAAAATGTACAGTTATAATGCTATTATGCTACTATCTCAAAGGCTTGTGCTTCATGAATAGGAATTTGAAAAGGAGGCCAAGTGGATATTAAAATTCCTACGGTTTTTCTATCAATAAGACACTAAAGGAACAAATCCTACAGTTTTCCTTTACTCCATTCTTTTGAACCAAATGCATGAATAGTAGTACCATAGAAACTTTCTAATTCCTATGTTTTCCCTTCATTTTTCCTTTCAAGCACTGGCGATTCTAGTAGGCAGGTTTGAACAGGGAAAAGCCTACACTCGAACAATGTTTTTGTGCTAATTCTACTACTTTGGACCCAGGCCACTGCCCTACTAGCTCAACTCCCAGGCCCATCTAGAAATGCACAGCTCAAACGTGCAGAAATAATGATGGCTTTCAAGAGAGTCCACCATGGATAGCTAGGTTTCCTGGTACCTCACTGCCTGTTATATAGGAAAAACTAACTATATTTCACGTTACTACGTGTGCTCAGTGGACAATATATGTAACATGTAGAGTAAAAAAGCTATGTAACAAGTGTACAACCTCTTTGGCGAAGCCATGTCGATCTCAGCATCATTGGGTTGGTCGCTGAGGGTGCTGCAGCTGATGTGGCAGTCAGAGGAGGGGAAGAAGATCTTAGGTGCCTGGAGATGGAGCCAAGGGTACTTCTCGGCTGTGGTGGAGGGTTGCGTCGTCGTAGCAGCTCCGGTGAGTTGTACGATGGTGAGGTTGAAGCAGGACAAAAGAGACAACGTTAACCTGAGTGGAATTCTAATAGCATCTCCAATAGATGATGTAAAATACATAACCACAGAGTGCTAGATGTAAAATACATCACCGGCTCATCTCTCAACTTAACTGTCAAAACTGAATTTAACTTTCAAACTGAATTTTACTGTCGAGACTGAATTTTACTATCAAAACTCAATGCACTAGTAGCAGAAAAGCAGTAGCAGCAGCAGTGCCCGGAGCAGCAGAGCGTGCGAGAGCCGGGGCAGCTGGTTGTGTAGCAGCATCTCGGGTAGCAGTTATAGGGGCTCGAGTGAGAGCAGGATCGGTTGCTCGTGCAGCAGCAGGGTGAGGAAGACTACAGCAGCAGTGCAAGCAGGAGCAAGAACAAGAGCAACAACGCAAGTGTTACACCCCCGTGTAATGATGCTACAGTAATACATGGGTTAAGTTAATATTTTTTATAAACAAGTGTTTGTTCATCATTGACTCCTATCCTTACTTATTCTAGTTGAATTCAATGTGTAATTCTGAGTGAATTTCAATTTGCTCAAACATGAAAACTAAAATGTTCATCATGTGACAAATAATCATTTGTTAGTATTGGTGGTGAACGAACAATTTTTGCAAAGTTTTTAAATGTCCTAACTATTTGAAACAGATGCTTTAAAACTAAAAAAATATATGAGAGAGAGCCCCTGCCGCATGGGCCTCGGCCCACCTACAAGGCCCAGCCCTAGCTATAACCCACCCAGGGGGCACCTAACCCTAGCTCAACCCCACACACTCTCTCCCCCTCCCACGCTCTTCCCCTCGCTCATCTCCCCCCTGATCCAATCTGGATCGGGCCTGCCGCCGCCGCCCGTCCCCTGCGCCACCTCGCCGACGCAGCCCGGCGCTGCACCGCCGACACCGGACCGCCCCATCGTCGAACCTCCTCCTCACCATCGCCGGACCGCGTTGCCTCCCCGGCTCCTCCCCAACGGCATCGTCGAGCCTTGCCGACCCCCCTGCACAGCAACGGGGGTGAGCACCTCCCTTATTCCTCCCTCTCTCTCTCTCTGCACTCGCTCACTGCGCCGCCCCACGACCTCCCTCGCGCTGCACCCCGCCTCTGACGCGCTCTGGCTGCGCCGCTGCAGACCGCCACTGCCGCCCATCCGTGTCGTTTGCTCGCTAGCCACGCGCCGCTTCTGCAGCCACCGCCGTGTCCGCCGCTGCCGCGGTCGCCCACTGCCCGCCGTACGTGCCCGCCACCCCGCGCACCGCCTCTGACCCTGTCCGCCCCTCCACTCGCCGGTGCACCTCTGGCCACCCGGCCTCCGCTCGACGCCTGCACCTGCCTCCCGCGCCGCCTACCACCGCCCCGCTGCCCCCTCCCACAGCCGCCGCCTAGTCCCCTCCTCCCCGTAGCGCTTGCTCCGGCCGACCGGGGCCGCTGGCCACATGTTCTGGCACCCATCGCCTGCGCCTGCACCACCGGGGCTCCGCCCCATTAGCCCGTCGCCCGTTAGGCCCCTGGGCCAAGACACTTGCTACTATCTTTTTCCACACTTGTGCTTCAAAGTAGCACCATGTTCTTCATTGTAGAGAGTCTCATGCTTAGTCACTTTCATACACTAGTGGGAATTTTCGTTATAGAACTTTGCTTGTATATTCCAACAATGGGCTTCCTCAAATGCCCTAGGTCTTCGTGAGCAAGCAAGTTGGATGCACACCCACTAGTTTCTTTTGTTGAGCTTTCATTCATATTTATCTCTAGTGCATCCGTTGCATGGCAATCCCTACTCACTCACATTGATATCTATTGATGGGAATCTCCATAGCCCGTTGATACGCCTAGTGGATGTGAGACTATCTCCCTCTTTTTGTCTTCTCCACAACCACCTCTATTCCACCCATAGTGCTATATCCATGGCTCACGCTCATGTATTGCGTGAAAGTTGAAAGGTTTGAAAAGATAGAGCATGAAAACAAATGCTTGGCCGAAATCGGGGTTGTGCATGATATGAATATTTTGTGTGATAGCAAGGGAGCATAGCCAACACTATATGATTTTGTAGGGATAACTTTCTTTAGCCATAGTATTTTGAGAAGACGTGATTAGTTTGTTAGTATTGCTTGAAGTATTGTTATTTCTTATGTCAGATCTGAACATTCATGCCACAATTAAGAGAATTACATTGAAAAACTCTATTGGTTAGCATTCCACATCAAAAATTCTTTCTTTATCATTTACCTACTCGAGGACGAGCATGAATTAAGCTTGGGGATGCTTGATACGTCTCCAACGTATCTATAATTTTTTATTGTTCCATGCTATTATTTATGAAGTCTTGGATGTTTAATGGGCTTTATCATTCACTTTTATATCATTTTTTGGACTAACCTACTATCCCAAAGGCCCAGTCCAGATTGCTGTTTTTTTTGCCTGTTTTAGGGTTTTGCAGAAAAGGAATATCAAACGGAGTCCAAACGGAATGAAACCTTCGTAGGAGATATTTTTGGAGGAAATCACGCACGATAGACTTTGGGGCCAAGCCAGGAGACAGAAGGGCCACCCTCGAGGGTGGAGGGCACGCCCACCTTCCCAGGGCGCGCCCCCTGCCTCGAGGGCAGCCCATGTGGCCCCCGGTGCCCCTCTTCTTTCTATATATACCAACGTACCCCAGAAACTCCGAGCGCAGAGAGAAAACCCTAATTCCACCGCCGTAGCTGCTGTTCCCGTGGAGATCCCGTCTTGGAGCCTGTTCTGGGAGGGGGATCCATCACGGAGGCCTTCATCATCATCATCATCGCCCTCACCATGAGTTGTGAGTAGTTTACCACAGACCTTCGGGTCCATAGCTAGTATCTAGATGGCTTCTTCTCTCTCTCTGCATCTCAATACAAAGTTCTCCTCGGTCTTCGAGGAGATCTACTCGATGTAATCTCTTTTTGCGGTGTGTTTGTCGAGATCCGATGAATTGTGAGTTTATGATCAAGGTTATCTATGAAAGATATTTGGTTCTTCTCTGAACTTTTTATGTGTGCTCATAATATCCTTGCAAGTCTCTTCGAATTATTGGTTTGGTTTGGCCTACTAGATCTATAGTTCTTGCAATGGGAGAAGTGCTTGGCTTTGGGTTCAATCTTGCGGTGTCCTTTCCCAGTGACAGTAGGGGCAGCAAGGCACGTATTGTATTGTTGCCATCAAGGATAAAAAGATGGGGTTTTCATCATATTGCTTGATTTTATCCCTCTACATTATGTCATCTTGCTTAAGGCATTACTCTGTTCATATGAACTCAATACACTAGATGCATGCTGGATAGCGGTCGATGTGTGGAGTAATAGTAGTAGATGCAGGCAGGAGTCGGTCTACTAGTTTCGGACGTGATGCCTATATACAATGATCATGCCTAGATAGTCTTATATTTATTCGCTTTTCTATCAATTGCTCGACAGTAATTTGTTTACCCGCCGTAGAATATCGCTATCATGAGAGAAGCCACTAGAGAAAACTATGGCCCCCGGGTCTATCTTTATCATAATACTTTTCCGTCAACTAGCCAATTTCTGTCGCCGTTGTTTATTTTCTTTCTTTACTTTCTGTTTCTATATAAAAAATACCAAAAATATAATTATCATCTCTTTGAGATCTTATCGTAAGTGACCGTAAAGGGATTGACAACCCCATATCGCGTTGGCTGCGAAGTTCTTATTTGTTTGTGCAGGTGCGAGGGACTGGCGCGTGGTCTCCTAATGGATTGATACCTTGGTTCTCAAAAACTGAGGGAAATACTTACGCTACTGCGCTGCATCTCCCTTTCCTCTTCGAGGGAATACGACGCAAGCTCAAGAGGTAGCAGCATCCACCGTAACGGAACACCGTTAAGCTATCGGGTCCGATTTTGGATCTGATAACCCGCTAACAGCCCTGACCAATGGGGATTTTCCACGTGTAAAATCATCATTGGCTGGAAGAAACACGTGTGGGCTCACCGTTGGGACAGATGTCATCCACTCATTGGACCGAAGGCGCCTATGCTACGTCGACACGTGGCACGGCCGAACAGAGGCCCATTCCTGTGAAAAGGCCGGCCCGTTTGACTTGGTCAAAAGGTGGCGGCCGGCCCATGGAAAGCCTATTAACGGCCTGTTCGCATATAGCCTTTTTACAGCCCGCTAACCCAGGGCCCGTTATGACCAATCCGAATTAGGCCCAGTAGCGTCATCTCGGCCGTCCAATATGATTCCAGCCCATTTTAAGTTCCGGCCCATGTATGGCTCATGACGTTTTTCGGCCCATATGAGGCCCTTTGTAACTCTTGGCCCATTAACGGCCCGTGGTGAAACTAACCCGTAATGAACAGTGTATCACTTTATACCCATTAACGGCCCATTAATCCATTGGGCCGTTTGCAGCCCATGTTATCTTTCGGCCTTCTCAGGGCCCATTTATTCTTGGGCCATTAACGGCCCATGGTGAAACTGGCCCATAATGAACTGTGTATCACTTTATACCCATTAACGGCCCATTAATCCATTGGGCCGTTTGCAGCCCATGTTATCTTTCAGCCTTCTCAGGGCCCATTTATTCTTGGGCTCATTTCCAGTGTTCGATTACTTACGGCCTGTTACTGCCATTTTCTTCTTGTGGGCCAAATTCAACCCGTGGTTATAGTCGGCCCGTTTGTGGCTAGTTAATACGTTGGGCCGTTTTCATAGCGTCATCAAATACGGCCTATTAACGACGGCCCGTTATGGTCGGCCCATGAACGGACAACTCCAACTCTAGCCCGTTTATGACCATAATGTGATTTGTTTTTGGCCTATGTTTGGCCAATCGATCATATGGCCTGTCTAAGGCCCATTGAAGATACGGCCCGTAGAAGGCCCATTGTTTCTACGGACCGTAGAAGGCCCATTGTTTCTACGACCCTTAGGAAGCCCAGTGTCACTACAGTAAATATGTATCCCATAGCCTATTAAAGGCGGGAAACTACTATAGGTTTAGCCCTGCTAATGTCCCAAGATGATAATAGACCCACGTTTTGGCCCATATGAGTAACGGGCCGGCCTAAAGACCGACAACACTGAGATCCATTGAACCTTCCGGCCTAAATTACAGCATACCGACCAAAGAATAAACCTAGACTATACAACAGAGAAATTATGGTATATTACATCCAGTGGGAATCAAAGTTCGCTACCGGTGATAATAAAGCGCAACATGACCGCGGATTACATACACTGGGCATCAAAGGTCGCCACTAGTGCATATAAACGCGTCAAAAAAAGAATGTACAAAACTGAGAGCACTTCAGAAGGCACAAGACCTGTCAAGCTCGGGCCCCGCAAGCAGCCGAACAAGCTGATGAGATCTCAGTTGTGTCAACGATAGATGCTTCATCCCTAGCTGTATGGCACCATAGTGCGCAAGGCAGTCCCTTGACATCTTCATTACATCTTTGACTTCAAGTCGAAGCTGAGCTGAAGCAAGCCTTTCTGCTTTAAGTTGAGACTGAAGAAGTCAAATTGATTGAGGCAGCGACTACACAGAGGTTGTCTCACACCTACTGGTGAGTAGCTTCAACTCACTGTCTTCATCAAGACAGGACCTTGGGGTCATCTCGCTGTCCTCAAGATGGTTTGGCTCACTATCTTTCCTAAAGTTCTGCCTAGCATAAGAGATACGACTCTGAAAGAGAAACAATGAGACACGTAACAGGTTTCACAATTATATAAGCAAATAAATGGATCTGTTCTACATAAGAAACATGTTTTTACAACTACAATTTAAAACTGGTAGTTGTTGCAAACATCCAATCAGATGTAAACAGCAGTGGAGGAAATGATGCCTATCCAAATCTATACTAGAACAAAGTTTGAAGGCTTGAGAAGGATGAACTTACATTACATGTTAACACGGGCTGGACAAAGCCCTTCTCCATGTTGATGGAAAGACAATTCAATAAATTCCCCAAAGAATATTCTTTATAAGCGTTGCCATTATTCTACATGTTGCAAAGAGTAAATATAGATCAAATAATATTGGAAGAAATAGAGGATAATGAAGCTCAGGTGCAGACCGACGATACATAATCAAATAGCAATTAATTAAGTACATCATTACAAGGCAAAAGGTACTGACAAGAGGAATGTGTACATCAACGTGTGAAGTGGCATTGGCTTTATTCAACATTTTGGTAAGAGTAAATGTAGATATGATAATTTGGAGAAAGTGGAGGGCAGGGCAGATAAGATGCAGAGTAATGCTAGACAATCAACTATCTCGCGATGCAGTACAGTAATACCACCACCATCCGTTATTAGTTGGCGCTCAAATGGATGTATCTAGCACTATTAAGTTCTAAATACATCCAATTGATCAACAATTAATTCGATACAGAGGGAGTACATGACAACAGGTACTTACATGAGCAATCCAAAACTTCAGAACCATTGTGCTAATTCTACATTTATCTAAGAGTAAATATAGATCTTATAATTTCAAGCAAAGGAAGGATAAAGAAGCGAACATTTACAGTGATGCTACATAATCAAACAGCAATGAGTGTAAGTTTGCTGACAAAGAGCAAGAGTTATTGACAAGAGCAATGCAGAGCCAGTATTGTCGTGAGATCCTATGATCCTTTGAGCAAGGAGATTCATCTGAAATTAGTTTTCATACAAGAGAGAAGGTAAGGCACATGCAGAAATTTAGGAGTTCAAATTTTGAATTGATATCATACACAGTACCTGACGCTGGGCTGTCAGCAGTTCTAATAGGGGTTTGGCCAATGGAGTAGGGGTAAAGTCTATTACAGTTGGGCCTATGTTTTCTGTGGCTGCTGTTCTATCTGATTTAACATGTATCACTACCTTTTCCAAATACGTAGTTTGTACTCCTTGAGGATCTGCAATCACCCTCTTCCTTTTGGACATCTATTACGAAAGAACAACATTTGACTAGAAAAACATAGTATGACGACACATGGAATAGGTACAGAAAATGCATAGGTATGTCATATACTCATATATGATGCTTAAACTAAGCAGATGGTGTAACAAAATAGAAGTAATGCAAGAGGTCAGATGCAAAATATGTGCGACCAGTACAACCTTGCCAAGTTTGTTAGCCAATGGATTGCTCCGCAATATTCCTCTCGTGCGCCCATTCTCATATTCATTTTGATAATGTTCAGTACCTGAAATGCATGAAAACCTAAAAACAAGTGAGATTATCTTTGTAATGCAGAAGTGATTCTAATCCAATACTTCCTCCATGTAAACCCATTTGTGCTATCTCTGCAATTCTTCTAAGAGGTGCCATGCATGCTGTAATTTGGTGTGTGCATTAATATAATGTAGCCCACTACTCAAAATATGAGAGCTCCAGAAGTGATGATACTTCGCAGATGACAGCTTCAACATATAGTAAAGAAGAAGAAGTCGACCTGACCTGACAGATTCAAAATATACTAAGGGAGAATAACTAGACCTGACCAATCGACCGCAAGAGAAGATGATCATCTTAAAGAAGAGCAGAAGAGCAAGCGGATTGAAGATATTACAAGTATTTATATAATATGCCGGTTGGCCACCCATGATGAACCAGAGCACACAGAGAAATAATATTCCTTCCGGTCTCTCCATATGTGGCTCACATGCATTTCGAAACTAAAGTAGGAACATTAAGCTGACCAATTAAACATCTCTCAGTTTTACTAATATAAGCATAATATCATATTTGAATTTGTAAAACTAAGCTTGTTTAGCTCGATAGGTGGAGCAGTGATATTACGACACGAACCACGTAGGTTGATCGTGGTCATCATAAAATGGGGAAACCGTAAGCATGATGAGTATAGTGTTAACGGTGGCAGTGGGATGGCAGATCTGAAGATGCAAACCACACAAAGGGTAGTTAGCAACCGATATTTGCTTTAAAATAACAACTAAGATTTGGTATGGACAAGAAAGTACAGCCAACAAGTGACAAAGAAATGCAATTATGTTCTCTCTCTATATGTCGCGACATGCATTTGGAAACTCAAGTGGGACCTTTAGCTAACAAATTAAATGTGTCTGTTAACTAATATCAGTATCATATCACAATCATATTTGAACAAATAAGCTTTGGAATTTTCAGTGTTGTGTTGTTTAGCTTGAAGGGTGGAGTAATGCTAGTATGATAGAAAGCACCTATGCGGATCATAGTAGAGTAGATAAAAGGGGAAAACCTTAAGCATCAAGAGTAAAATCGGGAAAGTGGAACTAGCTGGACCAGTGGGTGGCACACATGCTTTTCGAAACGAATATAGGAATATTAGGTGACCAATTAAACGTTCTCTGTTTTAGTAATATGAGCATCATATCATATTCATATTTCAACATGTAAGCTTTGGAATTATGAGTGGCATGTTGTTTCCCTTGATGGGTTGAGGTCTTGAGGAGCAGTGCTAGCACGACACGAAGCAGTGGAGCACCTATGATGATGTTAGTAAATATAAAGGGGGGAAGCATAAGCTTTACGAATATAGTGACCGTGACATGGCGGATCTTAAGGTGCAAACCAGACAAAGCTACTTCGCAACCAATGTTTGCATTCAACTAGCCACTACGATTTGGTACAGACAAGAAAAGTACATTAAACAATTTAAGATCTATTTTCTGGGTGAGATCAATAACTTAAGCACATATGGAAGAGTACCACCACTCTTGCAATGCCATGTAGGCCCCTGCTGATACGCTGAGGGTGATGCGGGTGCGATGGCTGTCGGCGGCGGGGAAGAAGACTTTAGATGGAAGACGGACGGGTTGGTGGATAAATCCTGTTGTCGTGGACGAGGCAGTCGTAGGAGCGGCAACGACAAAGTGGACGATGGCACCAATGAAGCGAGACGACGCGATGAAAGGATCCTGGTCCGGCGCCATGGATGAGAGACGTCCATCTCTTGCAGTGGACGACGGGGTTGGGGTAGCGGCTCCGGCAAGGTGGAGGATGGGGTGGCGGATGGAGGAGGCTGGCCGCAGTGGGGAGGTTGTCCTGGCGCCGACGGTGTATGAATGGGGAAATGGAGGGGGAGGGGATCTCAAACTTTGGGACGAGTTTTTCTGAAATGTGGCAAAGTTACGAACTTATCCCCCGTTTAAAATTTCGGACATCACGTCGGTTGGGGATAGGACGGTAATCTCGCATCTCCCAAATATTTGCCGGTAACGATTTCGGGCGAGGAGAGGGTGTTTTGCCGCCCACGGTTGGCGCCCACGGTGTATGAACGGGATGACAGGTAGGGCAGTTGTGTCACGTCTGAGGGAAGTTACACATCTTCCCCTATTTAAAATATTAGCCTACATCGATTTCGGATGAGGAGAGTTTGTTTTGCCACCCACCGTGGATGAATGGGGAAATGGAGGGAGAGACACATGTCTTTCGGACGAGTTTGAATCAAATGTGTTTTGCCGCCCACGTTTGGCGCCCACCATGTCTGAATGGGCCCAGAGGCCGTCGTGTCACGTCTGATTGAAGTTACTAGTCTACCCTTATCGACAGTAGCGTAAATCTGGTCGATAAGGATGTCAAGTGTGAGGGGTAGACAGTAATTTCCATCTCGCAAATACTTGCTTTGGGTAGCCCACAAATGATAGTGGGTGTTTAGCCCCTTCATTCAAAACTTGGGAGAATTAGCATTCACGTTTGCCCTGGGCCCTGGCAACTAAATCCAAATCCAATTTTTATTTGATTACAAATATACATAGATAATTCTACATTTTGTTATTTATTTCTTCAAAACCACAACAAAGATTTATTCCACCTTTATATATGATTATGATTTATAAATGTCGTGATCTTCGAATTCAGTAGGTTCGATACACTTTGAGTGAAACAGTTATTTCATCCAATACAATATGCTCACACGAAAAACATTTCACCTTATGTCAATCATACAAGTACCGAGGATTACCTCGCCTAAGAAATTCGGATCATTACAACACATGGACAACATAGGGGGTCTTACAACATAATCCATTCAGAGACATGACACAACATGCAAGTACAATAATCTAATGACAATTTCAACTGCTATCTAAAGAAGAACTGGGATTACCCTGGGCTTCAGATAGCAGAAGCAGTAGGACCTCCTCCATCTTCAAATGCAACATTCTTACTTCCTCCAATTCTTGGGTTGCTTGCATAATGCGTGCAACTAATTGCATAATTTCCAGCTTCAAGATCGAGATTACCTCATTCATGGCAGCCACGCCATCTCTTTGTGCCTCTAGTAGAGCCTCAAGAACTATAATATCTGTGCTCTGACTGCTCTCCAGCCGTGTTGCCTCTAAACTACTACCATCTGGTAACATGGATGGCGCACTGCTTCCACAAATAGATTATGCGGTTTTACATTGTGTCCTAGTGTGAACGGCATCCTAAAAGGTTTCCACTGGACATAAGTAAGAGATAGTTATCGCATGATCCAGGCAGTAAGCTTACATGGTAAACGACATAGGAATTATTGCCGAGCATGGCAAGCTATATTTAAATGGTTCAAAGAAGCATCAGCCGAAAAGAAATTAAAATGGTAAGATGAAACTAGGGATGTAAGTGGCAAATAAACGACATCCGCCAGTCCCATCTAATTAGTTTTTGCTAGCTCCCTGGTTCATTTTCCTCAAAAAACAAAAACTCTTTTGAACTATCATACCACTAGTGGACTTTAATCGGGATTAAACGGGACCTAGTTGACATCCCTAGTTGAAAGGGAGTGTATCACCGCTATATTTAAGTTGCCAAGGCATCTAAGAAGTTGAAATAATCTGAGAAAACACTTAACAGTGTGGCCTCATATAAACTACGAAGACGGTCTTGTGATGAAGTTCAGAGGAAAAGTTAAGGACTCAAATGAACTAGGCATGCATTTCTTTACGATAGTACAACAGGCACTGCTGGCATATTGGCCAACTCAGGTATAGCGTAACAAGTAACAAACAAGCATTCGAATCAAGCAATACAGCAAAGCAGACAACTGAACTATTTGTTATTTTGTAGGATTATAGGTTGAGGGCACAAGCCAAGAAATTAGCCCACACGCATTACATTTCACATGTACTAAAACACACTGGCTTACTATATGTTGTTGTGAAGCCTCGCTGCTGTTGCAATGTTCTTTGAAGATATCGTCAGCATCCCGTGGATGCAAATCTACTTGTTGTAGTTTATTCTGCACCCTCTATTTAGGTAAAATTAATTTTAATCGCATGCACTGGTTCGAATTGATCATCAATGGTTCATCTAAACTAACGAAAGAAGGGTGTGTGCATACACGACAATATATCTGCTTCCCGCTATTTTTATGCTTGTTCGAGGTGCCAGCCCCAAAAGAACAAATATTTTGCTTGTTGGGGTTGGCAACTCCATAATTAATAGAAGCATCAAATTAGTCATGCAACTTGGGAAGATCAAGAACACACAAAAAAGTAATGGACATAGGCTCGTAGCAGTGATGTAAGAGCTAGCATCAGAAAATGTAGGGTAAAACGAACAAAAACCAGCGGAGCCACATGCTAGTTTGCTGACGTGTAATTAAGCATAGAGAGCATGAAGCAGTCTGATGGAACCAACAGGTGGCATCAGAACAACACCATTATCATAAATATAGCATGCAAGAAGTAAAATAGTAGGCAGTGATATGTAGGAAGTACAGTAATACTTAGGACAAAACTAAAGCATATTAACTATATGTGCAAAGGTATGTAATTTAGCACATGTAACATGTTCACTGCCAGAAGTATGGCCCTACAGGTGCAAGTATAATAACGCGTCTCATGAAAAACTGAATGATGCCCTGAAGAAATTCAAAGGTGCGGTGCTTATGCTAAGAAAGTGAACGTAGGTGCCGACCGTTGGATAATAGTACCTGATTCTCGGCGGCGTATGGGCATCGTTGGCATACTTGATAGCTAAGGATCATCGATGGTGCTCGTGTTACGGTTGAGTTTGGGCCGGCTGTCGCCGTCGCTGAAGCGGCTCCGGTGCTACGGTTGCGGCGCCTGTCGACATACAAGAAAGCTCAGCTGTGGTAAGTGAACAGTTGCACGATAAAGAGAAAAATCAAAGGAGTACAGATCGAAATAACCTGATGAGGCTGTGGTGTCGCTAAAGCAGGGCTGGTGGAGTTGAATATGGCGTTCGTGGAGCTGGTACGGTGCAGTGGACAAAGGCTTCGACGGGCGCTTTGTACAGTGTTTTCGGTGAGGCGGATCTGTTGTGGAGGACGAGGGCTTGTATGAAGGGCCAGTGAAGGGATGGACGAGGGATCCAGTGGAGGGCCTACACTGTGGTGGACGAGGGCGCGGGTTAAGCAGATCTGGTGCGATGGACCATGATGGCGGACAAGGAGATCTGGAGCGGTGGACCATGATGGCGGTCAAGGAGATCTGGAGCGGTGTACAAGCCAGTCGCTGAAGCGGCTCCGGTGAAGTGGTGAGTTGGCAGTTCGGGGTTCCAAGGTGCGGAAGGTAGATCCATAGGGGTGTGAGGTCCACCGCTGCGGCGGAGGACTAGATTTGGCGGCTTGCCGTGGTTGGGGAGTCGGGGAGGGGAAGGGGAGAGGCTCTGTGGAAGAATGTTGGGGGCAAAGAGGGGAAAACAATGGAGTTACCAAAGCATCCCTTTTCCGTTCATGTGGCAGGGGTAAACCAGGAATATCGCAGGGCTAATCTTTCAGGCGCGAGATATTTTGATGTGAGCTGGAAGTTTGAAAGCTTTTGGCGCCTGAAATTATATTCTGCTCTTGTACGGCCGACTATGATATCATGGCCGAGAATTTGTTTGTTTTGCACGCAAAAAAAAGTGCAAGTTTTGAAAATCAATGTCTCCAACTCGAAACTTAGATTGTCCATTCAATTCAAATATGGATCATTGAGCTACTACAAGCAAATACCATCATATGATCCAATTCAAATGAAATTCCAAATGTGTTTATCCTAAATATGATGACCAAAGCAAAAAATGTGTATGTGTATGAATAAAGTGGATGATTATAAAGTTTGAACATGCCCGTATGTGTATATCTCTAGGTTTGATATATGAATTTGAAATCACGAAATCCTGGCTTAAAAATGTACCTCCATTTAAATGAATTACAAAAGCTAATGATGGAGTCGAATTTCAAAATTCCAATCTTAGGTTTATAATTCTGGTACATCAAAGTACATCACGCATGTTCAGAAGTATCGTTATCTCATAGTCCAAACTGTGAAACAAATTGATCAACCTTGAGTGCACACACTATTGACAATGTATATCTCAATTACGCTAAAGTCCCTCAAATATAGACACCTCACTCTTTATCTGAAGCCAACCCCCCCTCCCTCGTCGCCCCCCCTCCCCCACACACAGAGAAGTCGTTCTCTCCCCCAAACACCACACACGAGCACATTAACACCACTCTCTCTTCTAAAGTCCGGACCCCAATATAGGTCTCTATCACTTTGTCTCTTGGGCATGCACACATCTCTTCCCCCACTCTCTAGCTAGGTCACCCGACATCTCTCTTTCCCAAGCACACGCACTATGTAGAGTGTATCTTTCCCATACACACAAAACGTCGCCCCAAACGTCTATCTCCCTAGTTATGTGGTTCTCGCACACTCACCTCACACACAACCCGCACAACAAAACAAGCACACTTTGTCTCCTTGTGCACTACTCTCATATTTCTATCTCTCGCACATGCGGACCTGCCCCAGCTCCTCCTTGTATACATATATGTCGTGAGTCTTTCCATAGATCCCTAATGTATTATCATTCTCGATCTTGCACATTGTTCTCTACACCATCTATACTAGATCTCTCATGAAGTCCCTATCACACACACGATGACTCACTTCCCTTGCGTCTCCGTACATAGGCCAATTTCAAACAACATCAACATTGTCTCCCTATCTATACGCCATTTATGGACACAAACACCCCCTCTCTCGCCCCCTCTTTCTCTCTCTCTCTCTCTCTC
>LR738711.1:260282826-260315786 GCA_902687465.1 Secale cereale | reverse complement strand
CTCTCTCTCCGTCGCTAGCTCTCTCACTCTCACTCACTCTCACACCCCTCTCCCACACACAATCGACGTCTCTTCCAAATAGTCTGCTACCCCCGCCTGCACCCATGCTATCCCGCTACTACACATGTCACACCATTCCCCCTTCCCTTATACTAGGTTTACATCATTAGTGGTCTCTCTACTCCACATACACACACTCCCTCTCACACACAAACGCGTGCACAAACATACACAGACACGCACAAACACCCATTAATCTGGATCCTCATCTCTCCCCATGTCCGCATGTGTATCTCGCACACTCACTCTCTAATTATGTATATGTGTCTCCACGTTACACAACACAAAGCCCCATGTACATGTCTCTCTCTCTATCCTCCACACACATAGACACAAAGAATATGTTATCATTGCCTCAGTCTCTAGACATATCACACACGCACACTGTCGCGGAATTAACACGGCAGATGTCCGGATTAACAGACTTAGGTGTGAAGCCGTGCATCTATGTAGTAGCTTGAGAGGGGTTGAGCGGAATCGAGAGACGCAACACAAGACAAGGGTTTAGACAGCTTCGGGCCCCGGGAAACATCATTCGGTAATAGCCCTACATGTTGTTTGAGGCTAGATCTCATTATGATCCTCATGTAGTTGCCGGTAAACCGGCTCTTTATGTCTAGCCCTAGAAACTTGTGAGAACTTCTCCGAACTTGTCCCTCTTTGGGGAGCCCTGCCCCTCCTTATATATGTTGAAGGGGCGGATTTACATGACTAGTCCTAGTAGGATTAGGATTGCTTTATTACAAGGAGTCCTAGTCTTGCTTCCTTTGTAAGAGAATTTTCTTTGTGCTTTCTTATTAAACCGGCCCACCATGAACCGGCCTTCTAGGCCTTGGGCCTTGTCATCTGTGATCCGCCTGCCTGGTTACCAGTAAATTGCCAAGTGTAAACCGTCTCAAGTAAACCGCCAAGTCGGGCCGGGTTATAATTTCGGCCAGTTTACACCACGGGGTATATCCTCGACATTAGCCCCCAGTTTAGCTTGGATTTAGCCATGGTAAACTTGACAGGTTGTGCTCCGGGTTAAAAATTCTTGTAAACCGGCACTTTGATCATCTTTAAGTCCTTGTCATTTCCTCCTTGATATGTATCCATGATCTCATAGCAAATCTTCTTAGCAGATATGTTCAAATATTACCAACGCAAAAAATCCAGGCACTTCCTCTAAAAACTCCGGGTCAATAGACCAGCTTCATAATCCATTTGCTGACGTTGGTGTCTCATAGAGAAATATTGTCAGAGATAATCCACTTGAATCGGCCTTCAATGCTCCGATTTGAGAAAAATATTGGTCTTCAGATATTCAATTGATATCCAGCCGGCTTAAAGATGCCGGTTTATGATTACCACCATTGCCGGGTTATAAAAAACTGATAATTCCAAGTCATGACTTTTTATAGATGTCGGGTTATGATTGTTGCCAACGCCAGGTCACACAATTAATCTTCCTGATTTTGCTCAAAACTGAGAATTTTAAGATGTTCCTCCTTTATATCCATATTACCTTGAAGAAATCCAGATTGTTCATCCAAGTCACTAGCAAAAACTGAATACTCCATCTTATGTAGCCCCCAAATGCCGGGTTGTCAAGCTTGCAGCAACCTGGGACTTGTAATTGCCTGCTACTCAAAACTTCAACCAGTGTAGCCCCAAGGGCCGGGTCATTATGTAATAATGAGCAGGAACTTTGTAGATATAATCATTGAAAATAACATTATATAATGTAACTCCCATCATGAGGCTTGAACCCACGTCCACAAGGTTAAGAGATTTGTGCTTTACCAACTTAGGAGTGGACCCTTCAATAAAATGGATTAATACTTGTGTACCTTGAATTGTTGACAGGAGCGATTGGTAGCCCCCAAGGGCCGGCTCATTATGATATGACGAGTCGGATCTTCCATAATGGTGAGCAAAAAATGACTTTGCATTAGCCCCCAAGGTTCATGGTGCATGCTTGCAGCGACATGAGACTTGTGTATTTGATGTAATCTCAATTTGAATAATGTAGCCCCCAAGTGTCGGGTCGTAAGCCTGCAGCGAGTCGGGACTATTCCTTTGTAGAATAAATCACTTCCATCGATGTAATAATATCCATTGCGCTTAAAGCGACTTTGAAAACCTCAATCATAATATTGATAAGCATAATAAAAATCCAGCCATGTTGGCTATTGAAGATTTGAATAATATAATCCGGTTTGGAAAACCAGTTCCTGTGATATTGAAACGTACTGCTGGTTTAGGATACCTGTGCAGTAAGGGTGATAACCCAATCTTTAGAAGCAAAAACTTCCAAATGTTTATGATTGTCATATATGGCGACTTATCATCCAAAGTCAAGCCGGGTTAATCGAAACCACATATGTGCTTCAGATATGAACAAAAAAGGTCTCAAGACAAAACCAAAGATTGTTTGCAAAAAACTTAAACAAAATAGAAAAATTTGAGGCTTCTGATTCGAATACGATCAGTAAACCGGACCAAAGGGGTTAAGCTAGGATTCGAATACGATCATGTAGCCCCCAGTGGCTTTGGCATTGCACCGATCAAGAGGGTACCAACAGCTATGTTCTCTTTGGTTTGAATACGACCTATGTTTGAACAGCAAGCCCGCTAATGACCTTGAGAGGTTTTTAACGACCCTGATTCCAATACGATCCAAGTCGGACCCAAAAGGGGTTAAGCTATGATTCGAATACGATCAAGAAGTCCCCTAGTGAGTTTGGCATTGTGTCGATCAAGAGGGTACCGACAGCTATGTTCTCTTTGGTTCGAATACGACCTATGTTTGAATAGGAAGCCCCCAAGTGACCATAGAGGCAGGGTACCTATATGGGTGTTGTGCCTTGCAACAGACTCTCTTTAGTCCCTTTAATTTTATCTAAGAACTCGAATTTGCGAGAGATTATTCTTCTTGAACCGGAAATTCTTAAACCGGATATTGAGAGCTTAAAAGCTTGCGGGAGACATCTTTCCCTTGAACCGAAATGTGAACCGGATATTTGAGTTATGTCATCGTAGCCCCCGAGTCTTGAGACTTTTGTAGCAGATAATTTGTCCTGCCCATGAAAATATATAGACCAAAGTAATTGTTCTTTGACAAAGATAAAATTTGCCAAATTTATATTTAGAAGAATATCACCTGATTCGCATGGACAATAGGTGAGTCGGCCGCGTATTGATGTAAATGCGGCAATGAGGGCGGCGACGGCATCGTAAACCGGCTCGGTCGCGAGAGACGGCCACGACGTCGTAAGTCGGTTTGGGGTCCATTGAATAACAACCGCCTGTGCTGAATGTCATTGGCATGCCTCCATCTCCGCGGTATAATATCACTTTGTAATGAATGATTTTCCTGCGTATAGAATACAGCAGGGCGAGGTATTTTTGCTCGGATGAATTAATATATATTAAAAATAAATAGGATATATACCACCTGATTTGCCCGGACAGCAGATGAATCGGCCGCGGCATCATAAACCGGCCCAGCGGATACGCGTGCGAGTCGCGACCCCCGTTGCTGCATCAATACGTGGCTTATGAGGACGGGTGCGGCACCGATGTGTATAATGTAGACCAGACCGCGGAAGTGGTGACGTGCGCACGTCCATTGACGAGGGAGTCGGCCGTGGTGTTGAAAACCGGTGCGGACGAGCAAGTTGTCTCTCGCGTTGTAAGCCGGCGCGGAATCACGAACCGGTCACGAGGGCGGACAGGCGAATCGTCCGTGGCGTTATAAAGTAGCGCGGACGAGCGAGTCATGCCATGTTGATGTAAATTGGGTCGTAAAGCGACGATTTGTATACATATTCATCATGGCATGGTCATCGCTCACACGGTGAACAATCGTCCTGCGCAAACAACATTGCAGATCAAGGCAAAGATAAATTGTTCTTCGACAAAAATAATATATGCTAATAAAAGAAACTCCGATGAATATCACCTGATGTACTTTGACGATAGATAGTCTGCATAGAGACTATCAGTACCGGCCAATTGATTCATCTAGTGTATAATCTTCCTCTTCCTCCATACTTTTGTCTGGATGTGGACTAATAGTGGCCCTTTTGCTCAATGTAACATGTATGTAGCACCAAAACATGGCAGCACCTTTCTCTGAGATGTCAGGCTCTGACCTTGCATCTATGGATCTCAGGCATTGTCTTGGAAAATAATTCGACGATAAAAACGGCGGCCACAATGCTTTAATGACGAGGCACGACCGAGTGATTAGCGGTTTGGAGGTTGGCCGCGGTGAAGGCGGCTCACCCATGGCAGTTTACAGCTGCGGCAGCTCACATCTACATGGCTATGTGAAAGGAACCACCACAGGCGAGGGGAGACCACGGTTGAGCGGAGGCAGCTCGTTGCGACAGCTGCAGATGAGGAAGCCCCAAGCGGCTCAAGGTGCAGCGGCAGAGGAGATGGCAGCAGGGGCCGACCACGGAGGTAACGACAGTGGCAGGCGGCCCCAAAGCGACGGCGTTGAATTGTGGACGGAGGCAGGAGTCTCGAAGGAGCACCGGCGCAGGCGAAACCCAGCAGCGGAGGCGAGACGGCAAATCAGTAGAATCGGAGGCGCGCTGAATCGGAGCGGCTCACCCACGGCGGGACAGCGGCTCTCTGGTGGAGGCTGAGTGAGGCGGCCGACAGCTGCGGCGTGAGGCTGAGCGGTGGCGGCTCAGAGGTGCGCAGCCATTGTGGTGACTCGGTGGGGCCCCAAGTGCTCAGGGGCGACTTGGAGATGTCGTCAGGTGGCCAATCGGAGGAAGCGCGGCGGCTCGCCACACCTCACGCAGGCGGATTCAGAGTCAAGATGGTAGCTGGCTTCTTTTGTACACCCACGATCGTATCCCCTCCGAGTCGTATAAGCACCTGATTTATTTCCTTATTGCTGTGGTGGAAACCCCAACGCCCAGCAATGGCCCTATTTTTTTTGGCAAGAACCACTAGCAGCAATTTCGTGCTTCATCCGTACTTGACGCGCCCGAGAAACATGCAGCAGCGGAAATCGACGTTCTGGGCGACTTGTGGTTTAACACGCTGAAAAAAATTCCCATAGGTTCTCGTGATGTGATTCTTGCACTGATTGGTCTTCAACCTGCAGCGGTGGCGACGCACCTGATGTCATCTTAATTTGTTCAACTCAAATCTTCATGTGTCTATTCGCGAGCTCCTCGGTCCCTGAAGACATCCCTCCAAGAACTCAACACCACCGTGCGCAGCCCCATGGTGGGCGCCAACTGTCGTGGAATTAACACGGCAGATGTCCGGATTAACGGACTTAGGTGTGAAGCCGCACATCTATGTAGTAGCTTGAGAGGGGTTGAGCGGAATCGAGAGACGCAACGCAAGACAAGGGTTTAGACAGCTTCGGGCCCCGGGAAACATCATCCGGTAATAGCCCTACATGCTGTTTGAGGCTAGATCTCATTATGATCTTCATGAAGTCGCCGGTAAACCGACTCTTGTTGTCTAGCCCTAGAAACTTGTGAGAACTTCTCCCTCTTTGGGGAGCCCTGCCCCTCCTTATATATGTTGAAGGGGAGGGTTACATGACTAGTCCTAGTAGGATTAGGATTACTCTATTACAAGGAGTCCTAGTCTTGCTTCCTTTGTAGGATAATATTCCTTATGCTTTCTTATTAAACCGGCCCACCATGAACCGGCCTTCTAGGCCTTGGGCCTTGTCATCCGTGATCCGCCTGCCTGGTTACCAGTAAATTGCCAAGTGTAAACCGTCTCAAGTAAACCTCCAAGTCCGGTTGGGTTATAATTCCGGCCGGTTTACACCGCGGGGTATATCCCCGACACACAGTGTCTCTCTCTATTGCAAACACGCTCAACAATGGTTTCCCCGTGAATAACTTACCGTCTATTCATCAACAGTCGTGGCAGTACGGCGAACACGAGACGTGAAAAAGAATAAATCTACATGTGCTTAGACCACCTAGTATGACTACTTGGACTAGAGCAAGCCAAAAAGCGCGCCACCGTCACCCCCTCCTTATCGGCGACAGGAAAACCTTTGTTTTACACAGTCGAGAAGTCATTGTGCTAAGGCCTCACATGCTGAGGCATTGAATCGAATGTAGATGCTAGTTTACAAAAACAAGTATCGATATACGTTTGTATCTCCATACTTATATTTCTTCTCTTATAAAAACCGAGTTGGTGATGATGGTACACGTGCCATCTTGCAATATAGACCGTCCGATCTATATCTGACTGAAAGAAATTAAACTAAAAGATACCCGCACCCCTCTTCGCATTTCAGACAAGGCCTTCCGTCATTCATCCTTATATCCAACAACCTCATTGTTGAGCAATTAAGAAAGGAAGCCTCTGGAACAAACTGGCCACTGCCGGCGTCGTCAATCCCCATGCCTCCGCTCAGTCCGACCACCAATCACCACCACGCCCCACTCCTCTTCACCTTATCTCCTATTTCTCGAGATATCATTAGTTTTTACACATGTGATTACTCCCGCATGGGTCAATCTCAATGAGTGTTTTTATAAAAAAATGCATCTTGATGTTCCGTGCAATGCACGGATCTTGCTAGTACTCCTACAGAAGACTAAGTTGGTGATGATGGTGTGTCTGCCATCCGTCGTTCGTGACCATTAGATCTACATCTAACGACTATGAGGTAAGTTGTTGCCTTTTCTCACAAACATCCCACTTGTCTACCAATTTGCATAAAAAACGCATAATTAGTATCTTAAAACCAACCACATCCCTCCCTGACCTCACCAAAACAGCCCAAGGAATATATTCTAATTGAAACATAATATATCTCTAGTGATATATGTATATCAAAATTAGACTGTTTTGTATCAAGTTTGTGAATAAGTATTATTCTAATTATGATTCGTTGCAACACACATGAACATTGCTAGTATTTCCAACCATGCAAAAATTTTCCCTAGTATTCCATAGTTTCGAGTTTTCCATCAAGATATCAGTCACTCATGGTTGATATTTACTTTCAATCATGTATACATATGCACTATGTAACTAGCCTTGCTTATTGGGTTCCAAAGCTTAACTTTCACTCCTACTTACAATATGTAGAGTATTTAACAAAAAACTACCACTTTCAACCAGTCCTAGGAAGAATCTATTGTACAAAAAATAGCAAAAACATACCCAAAATTTCTTAATCCACGCCAAAAACTACTACCTACCGATTAGGTTAGTTTAAACCCATTTATGATAGGGTTGGCCCACACGTCCGTGCTGACGAGGTAGCTGCTACTTATCGAGCTTGCGTTGTATTCCGTCGAAGAGGAAAGGGAGATGCAGCACAGTAGCGTAAGTATTTCCCTTAGTTTTTGATAACCAAGGTATCAATCCAGTAGTAGACCACGCGCGAGTCCCTCACACCTGCACAAACAAATAAGAACTTCGCAGCCAACGCGATAAGGGGTTGTCAATCCCTTTACGGTCACTTACGAAAGTGCGATCTGATAGAGATGATAGTTTGTATTTCTGGTTTATAAGAACAGCAAATAAAATCAATAAACGTAAAGTAGATGTATATTGATATGTTGAGAATAGACCCGGGGGCCATAGTGTTCTGTAGTGGCTTCTCTCATGATAGCGATATTCTACGGCGGGTAAACAAATTACTGTCGAGCAATTGATAGAAGAGCGAATAATTATGAGACTATCTAGGCATGATCATTGTATATAGGCATCACGTCTGAGACAAGTAGACCGAAACGATTCTGCATCTACTACAATTACTCCACACATTGACCGCTATCCAGCATGCATCTAGTGTATTGAGTTCATAAGAATAGAGTAACGCCTTAAGCAAGATGACATGATGTAGAGGGATAAACTCAAGCAATATGATATAAACCCCATATTTTTATCCTCGATGGCAACAATACAATATGTGCCTTGCTGCCCCTACTGTCACTAGGAAAGGACACCGCAAGATTGAACCCAAAGCCAAGCACTTCTCCCATTGCAAGAACTATAGATCTAGTAGGCCAAACCAAACCAATAATTCGAACAGACATGCAAGGATATTATGAGCACACATAAAAAGTCCAGAGAAGAACCAAATATCTTTCATAGATAACCTTGATCATAAACTAAAAATTCATCGAATCTCGATAAACACACCGCAAAAAGAGATTACATCGAATAGATCTCCTCGAAGACCGAGGAGAACTTTGTATTGAGATCCGGAGAGAGAAGAAGGCATATAGATACTAGCTATGGACCTGAAGGTCTGTGGTAAACTACTCACAACTCATGGTGAGGGCGACGATGATGATGATGAAGACCTCTGTGATGGATCCCCCTCCGGTGGAGCTTCGGAAAAGGCTCCAAGATGGGATCTCACGGGAACAGAGGGTACGGTGGTTGAATTAGGGTTTTCTCTCTATTCACGGAAGTTCTGGGGTACGTAGACTTATATAGGAAGAAGGAGGGCACCGGGGGACGCTCGAGGGGGCCACGAGGCAGGCGGCGCGCCCTAGGAAGGGGGCGCACCCCCCACCCTCATGGGCCACCTCTTGATCCCCTGACGTGGTTCTCAAGCTCCGTGTGCGTGATTTTCTCCAAAAATATCTCTCGCGAAGGTTCCATTCCGTTTAGACTCAGTTTGATATTCTTTTTCTGGAAAACCCTGAAATAGGCAAAAAACAGCAATCTGGACTGGGCCTTTGGGTTAGTAGGTTAGTCCCAAAAATGATATAAAAGTGAATGATAAAGCCCATCAAACATCCAAAACTTCATAAATAATAGCATGGAACAATCAAAAATTATAGATACGTTGGAGACGTATCAAGCATCCCCAAGCTTAATTCATGCTCGTCCTCGAGTAGGTAAATGATAAAGAAAGAATTTTTGATGTGGAGTGCTAACCAATAGAGTTTTTCAATGTAATTCTCTTAATTCAGGCATGAATGTTCAGATCTGAAAGATTCAAGATAAAAGTCTATATTGACATAAGAAGTAATAATACTTCAAGCATACTAACAAAGCAATCATGTCTTCTCAAAATACTATGGCTAAAGAAAGTTATCCCTACAAAATCATATAGTTTTAGCTATGCTCCCTCGTTATCACACTAAATATTCATATCATGCACAACCGCGATTTCAGCCAAGCACTTGTTTTCATACTCTATTTTTTCAAACCTTTCAACTTTCACGCAATACATGAGCGTGAGCCATGGACATAGCACTATGGGTGGAAAAGAGGTGGTTGTGGAGAAGACAAAAAGGAGGGAGATAGTCTCACATTAACTAGGCGTATCAACGGGCTATGAAGATGCCCATCAATAGATATCAATGTGAGTGAGTAGGGATTGCCATGCAACAGATGCACTAGAGCTAAATATGAATGAAAGCTCAACAAAAGAAACTAGTGGGTGTGCATCCAACCTACTTGCTCACGAAGACCTAGGGCATTTGAGGAAGCACATCGTTGGAATATACAAGCCAAGTTCTATAATGAAAATTCCCACTAGTATATGAAAGTGACTAAACATGAGACTCTATAATGAATAACATGGTGCTACTTTGAAGCACAAGTGTGGAAAAAGATAGTAGCAATTGCCCTTTTTTTTGGCCTTTCTTTTTTTCTTCGGCCTTTCTTTTTTTTTCGCGCGGAGGGGCTTTATACATTTAGCCTTTCCTCCCATGGGACAATGCTCTAATAATGATGATCATCACACTTCCATTACAACTCGATATTACAACTCGATACTACAACAACAAAGTATGACTCTATATGAATGCCTCCGGCGGTGTACTGGTATGTGCAATGAAACAAGAGTGACATGTATAAAAATTATGCATGGTGGCCTTGCCACATGTACGATGTCAACTACATGATCATGCAATGGCAATATGACAATATGATGCATGTCATATGAACGGAACGGTGGAAAGTTGCATGGCAATATATCTCGGAATGGCTATGGAAATGCCATGATAGGTAGGTATGGTGGCTGTTTTGAAGAATAATATGGTGGCTGTTTTGAGGAAGGATATATAGTGGGTTTATGGCACCGGCGAAAGTTGCGCGGTACAAGAGAGGCTAGCCATGGTGGAAGGGCGAGAGTGCGTATAATCCCTGGACTCAACATTACTCATAAGAACTCATATACTTGCAAAAATCTACGAGTCATCAAAACAAAGTAATCAACGCATGCTCCTAGGGGGGAGGTTGGTAGGAGTTAACCATCGCGCGCCCCCGACCTCCACAAAAAGGTTGGCACTCTACAAATACCTCATGCTCTAACTTTGTCACATAGCAGTTCAGCATACGTGCATGCTATGGGAATCACTAACCTTAACACAAGTATTTCTCAATTTCATAATAACTCCACTAGCATGACTATAATATCACTATCCTCATATCTCAAAACAATTATCAAGCATCCAACATATCATCATATTCAATGCACTTAGTGTGATTTTTTACTACATTGACATTGGATGTCTATCATGTGAAGACTAGTTTTTTAGCTCAGACACATTACCATGTTGTTTTAATAGACTCTCAAATAAATATAAGTGAAGCATGAGAGTTCAACAATTTCTACAAAATATTACCACCACTGTGCTCTAAAATATATAAGTGAAGCACTAGAGCAAAAAATATTCAACTCAAAAGATATAAGTGAAGCACATAGAGTGTTCTAACAATTTCTAGGCCATATTTAACTCCCTCAAATAGGTGTGTACAGCAAGGATGATTGTGACAAACTAACAAGCAAAGACTCAAATTATACAATACGCTCCAAGCAAAACACATATCATGTTGCAAATAAAAATATAGCTCCAAGTATAGTTACCGATGGATGAGGACGAAAGAGGGGATACCTTCCAGGGGCATCCCAAAGCTTAGGCTTTTGATTATATTGAATTTACTTGGGGTGCCATGGGCATCCCCAAGCTTAGGCCTTTGCTACTCCTTGTTCCATAGTCCATCAAAGCAATACTCAAAACTTGAAAACTTCACAACACAAAACTTAGACAAAAATTCTCGTGAGCTCCGTTAGTATAAGAAAGCAAACCACTACTCAAAGGTGCAGCAATGAATTCATTATTTGTTTAAATTGGTGTTAAACCTACTGTATTCCAACTTCTCTATGGTTCATATCCTCCAATACTACTCATAGATGCATTGAAATAAGCAAACAACACACGAAAAACAGAATCTGTCAAAAACAAAACAATCTGTAGTAATCTGTAGGTTTCGCCTACTTCTGGAACTCCAAAAAATTCAAACTAAACTGGTAAATTTGCGGAATTTGTCTACCAATCATCTTCAACAAGAATCAACTAAAAATCACGCTCCAGTAAAATCTGAAGACCACTTTAGCTAGCGTTAACGATTCAGTTTTTCACAAAAAGATCACATAAACTTCACACAAGTCTTCCCAAAGGTTCTACTCGGCACAAACACTAAACAAAACATGAAACCACATCTAATCAGAGGCTAGATGCAATATTTATTCCCTAACAGAAACAAAAACAAAAAATATAAAATTGGGTTGCCTCCCAACAAGCGCTATTGTTTTACGCCCCTAGCTAGGCACGATGCAAGATAGATCTAGGTATTGCCATCTTTGGAAGGCAATCCATAAGTGGCTCTTATAATAGATTCATATGGTAATTTGATTTTCTTTCTAGGAAAGTGTTCCATGCCTTTCCTTAACGGAAATTGGAATCTAATATTTCCTTCCTTTATATCAATAATTGCACCAATCGTTCTAAGGAAAGGTCTACCAAGAATAATAGGACATGAAGGATTGCAATCTATATCAAGAACAATGAAATCCACGGGCACATAATTCCTATTGGAAACAATAAGAACATCATTAATTCTTCACATAGGTTTCTTAATAGTGGAATCCGCAAGAAGCAAATTTAAAGAACAATCATCAAGCTCATGGAACCCTAGCAAATCACACAAAGTTTTTGGGATAGTGGAGACACTTGCACCCAAATCACACAAAGCATAGCATTCATGATCTTTTATTTTTATTTTGATAGGTTCCCATTCATCATAAAGCTTTCTAGGGATAAAAACTTCCAACTCAAGTTTTTCTTCATAAGATTTCATTAAAGCATCAACTATGTGTTAGGTGAAAGCTTTATTTTGACTATAAGCATGCGGAGAATTTAGTACGGATTGCAACAAGGAAATACAATCAATGAAAGAGAAATTTTCGTAATTGAATCCCTTTAAATCCAAAGTAGTGGGTTCATCACTATGCAAAGTTTTAATCTCTTCACTCCCACTTTTAGCAATTTTAGCATCAAGATCTAAAAACTCCGAATCATTGGGACATCTTAAAGCAGAATCATCTCCAATCCTATTTTCATCGAGATTTATACTAGAAAACAAGGATCTAATAGGAGACACATCGATAAATTTCAGATCTTCATATTAATTTTCATGATAACTAGAAGAACACGCTTTAATATAATCTTCTCTTTTAGCACGCATCCTAGCGGTTCTTTCTTTGCATTCATCAATGGAAATTCTCATGGCTTTGAGAGACTCATTGATATCATGCTTAGGTGGGATAGATCTAAGTTTCAAAGAATCAACATCAAGAGTAATTATATCCACACTTCTAGCCAATTCATCAACCTTAAACAATTTCTCTTCAAGCAAAGCATTGAAATTCTTTTGCGAGATCATAAACTCCTTAACACTAGTTTCAAATTCAGAAGGCATCTTTCGATAAGAGTTGTTGTAGGAATTACCATAATTATCAGAGGAATTACTAGGAAAAGGCCTAGGATTAAAATTACCTCTATAAGCATTGTTACCAAAATTATACCTACCAACAAAATTCACATCCAAAGATTCATTGTTATTCTCAATCAAAGTGGACAAAGGCATATCATTAGGATCAGAAGAAGCACTCTTAGCAGCAAATAATTTCATAAGTTCATCCATCTTTCCACTTAAAACACTAATTTCTTCAATACTGTCGGGGATATACCCCCGCTATATAAACCGGTCGGAATTATAACCCGGCCGGACTTGGTGGTTTACTTGACGGTTTACACTTGATGATTCACTCGCGATCCGTCTTAAACCAGACGGTTTACAAGCAACCTGCCTAAATAATACCATTCACTGGTAACCCGGCTGGTGGATCACGGATGACAAGGCCAAGGCCCAGAAGGCCGGTTCATATTAATAGTGGGCCGGTTTATGAAGAAAGCATAAGGAATATTCGCATACAAAGGAAGTAAGACTAGGACTCCATTTGTAATCCTAATCCTACTAGGACTAGTCATGTAACCCGCCCCTTCAACAAGTTAGAGGAGAAGTTTAGACAAGTTTCTAGGGTTAGACACAAAGAGCCGGTTTATCGGCGACATCACGAGGATCATAATGAGACCTAGCCTCAAACAGCACGTAGGGTTATTACCGGATGATGTTTCCCAGGGCCCAAAGCTGTCTAAATCCGTGTCTTGCATCGCGTCTCTCGATTCCACTCAACCCCTCTCAAGCTACTACATAGATGCGCGGCCTCACGACTAAGTCCGCTAAACCGGACTTCTGACGTGTTAATTCCACGACAGTTGGCGCCCACCGTGGGGCCAGTGCACGGTGGTGTTGAGTTCTTGGAGGGATCTTCTTCAGGGATGGAGAAGCTCGCAGAAGAAGAAACGGCGCGACAATATCTATATCAACTGCAAAGTTCATCGGTCCAGATCGAAAAAAGTTTCAACGACGGCGTGCGCGACGAACAAGGGTAGATTTGTCCTATACTACAGCTGTTACATAGATCCATCTGCGCAAAGGATTGAGATCATAAAATATTAAAAGCTGTGTCGCGAGCGCCGCTGCAAGGGAGCTGGCGGACCATCGAATCCAAAGTCAAGTCAATTTCTGCTACTGCGCTATGCAACGTCGAACCCGCCGAGACCGACTAGAGTTTCGAGGGGAAGCAATCCGATCTGCTGAAGGCCACCCTGGCGCACCTAGAAAGTATCACGGGCACGCCAATATCTCTGCCCGCTCCTCTACTCCCATCAAAACCGCAGCCGGCAGGTTAAATACCGAAGTGTTCAAGTCAAACCCGAAAGCGATTGCAAAAGGAATCCAATGGCACGTGATGAAGGTGGTCTACTTGAGTACTACTCCGGCAAAAATACCAAAAACGGTGGCAAACTGTACAAATTTGTGTGGCCTCGCTGGATCACACCCTTGCCTCGACCACGGTCGAAGTACTGTCCCATCCCACCGGCGCGCTGTTCTAGATGCTGCAGTTACTTCTTCCTTGGGCCGTCTCACCCGTGTGCTTCTGCCCCTGTTACATCCGCAGTTGCGCACTGAGACAAAACAAAGATTATTTTGAAAGGGACACTGCGTGTGAATTGACGAGGCAGTTAAATCACATCAGCAGGCTGCTTTGGTTGTATTCAGAAGCAAAAGTTAGACGACACGCGTTTGATCCGCTGAGCCGCGTATTACTGCTGTTCTACGCACGGGCTTCAAACCACGAGACAGAATCAACCAATCAATTCTTCTGTCAAAAATAAAAGCGACACTAGGCTTTATCCACCGTCAGCATCCGTGTTCATCCGACAAAAATATTAGGCGACTATTAAAAGCGGCAGCCGGATCATCGTCAGGATATATCGCGGCTTCATGAGCATGCGTGTTGCGATCCGGTTTACATCAATGTGCCGGCCGGCTCGTCTGACCGCGCCCACGCGCGCTGGTCCCCAACACCGTGGCCGACTCCCTCGCCAAAGGACATGCGCACGCCATCGCTTCTGCGGTCCGGTCTACATTGACATGCTGGTGTTGCACCCGTTCTCATAACCCGCCCGATGGATACGCGTGCAGATTGCCGCCCCGCGTTTACATCAAAACGCGGCCAACTCGTTTGTTGTCCAAGAAAATCAGGTGATATCTATCCTATTTATTTCTTAATGCATATTAATTCATCCGAGCAAAAATTCCTCGCCCTACTGTATTTTATATGCAGAAAAATTATTCATTATAAAATGGTATTATACCACGGAGGTGGAGGCACGCCAAACATTGTGCGACACAAGTGATCGTCGTTATTCCACGGATTCAAGCGCCGGTTTACAACGCCTTGGCCATCTTTCACGACCACACCGGTTTATAATGCCGCGGCCATCTCTCACGACTGCGGCGGCTCACAACGAGGAAGACAACTAGCCCGTCGGCGCCGACCGACCCATCTGCTATTCGAGCAAATCAGGTGTTATCCTTCTTATATATTTTATCATTTTATTTCCCCTGAGCACCATTACACTACCCTATTGGTGTTTTCTATATACAGGTAAAATCGTTGTTATACTGCGGATATAAAACACGCGCTGGCAACGTTCTACAATGGTGTTTTCATCTGTGTCGCATTACTTGATGAAACGGACGGCCGGTTCACGCATCCGCACTGGTTTACAACACGGAGGACAACTTGCTCGTCTCCGCCGGTTTACAACCCCACAGCCGGTTTAACTGTTTGAGCCGCCTCTCATGCTGCGGTCGTCTTACTGTCCGCCCTGCGATCCGGTCTATTCTACATACCGGTTAGGCTAAACAGACACCGATGAGGATCATAAGGTCCAAATTCATTCAGGTGATATCCATCCAAAGTTTATTTCTCTTGATGTATATCATTTTCATCAAGAAAACAAGATGCTTTGAACAAACTATTTTATGCAGAAGGGACCAAACTAGGGGGCTACGGATCACATATGAATCCTCGACGAAATCTTTTCTGGTCCGGTCTACATAATGTTCTCGCCCTTAGGGATCCACCTTTGATGGCAGATGTAATATTCCTGTCCCTTGGTGGGGCCAAATCCCTTTGATGGCAAAAGAAAAGTTATTGTCCTTAGGGATCCACCTTTGATGGCAGATGTAATATTCATGTCCCTTGGTGGGCCAAATCCCTTTGATGGCAAAAGAAATAAACCTGTTCTTGTCCCTAGGGAACCTTCCTTTGATGGCAGATGTAATATTCCTGTCCCTTGGTTGATCATTCCCTTTGATGGCAAAAGAAAATTTGTTCTTGTCCCTAGGGTACTTTCTTTGATGGCAGATGTAATATTCCTGTCCCTTGGAAGCCATATACCCTTTGATGGCAAAAGAAAATCTGTTCTTGTCCCTAGGGTACTTCCTTTGATGGCAGATGTAATATTCCTGTCCCTTGGAAGCCGTATACCCTTTGATGGCAAAAGAAAATTTCTTGTCCCTAGGAGTACATCCTTTGATGGCATATGCAATATTTCCTGTCCCTTGGAGCACATCCTTTGATGGCAAAAGAGTACATCCTTTTATGGCAAAGTTCTTGTCCCTAGGAGTACTGTTAGTCATAGCCCTTTGGGTCGTACCCTTTGATTGGCACATAGGGAGCATGGCAGCTCGCAAAAAGCCTCGACTACATGGTCTTATTTGCAATGATGTTTTGCGTTTTGTGATTTTTTCAAAGTTTTTCGTGGGTAGCCAAGTTTTTTTTTCCGGGATTGGGCAACTACAAGGTTGACCATATATCTACAAAGTTAAAGTATGGGTCATGAACACCAGCGAGAGTTAAACCGGCGTTCATCGTAACCCGGATCGGCCTTCATGATGAGCCGACAAAGAGCCAAAAAGACAGATTGGCAGTACATGATCAGTTTTAATGACCGGTGTTCATTAAACCGGCCTGGCTTTCGTCTATAAGTCGCAAGTATGAGATAAAATAATGACCGGTGTTTATTAACCCGGCCTGGTTGTGATCAAATATCACTGGAACCGGTTTTCAAATCGGATTATATTATTCAAATCTTTAATAGCCAACATGGCTGGATTTTTATATTATGATTGAGGTTATCAAAGTCGCTTTAAGCGCAATGGATATTATTTCATCGATGGAAGTGATTTATTCTACAAAGGAATAGTCCCGAGTTGCTGCAGGCTTACAACCCGGCACTTGGGGGCTACATTATTCAAATTGAGTTTACATCAAATACACAAGTCTCATGTCGCTGCAAGCATGCACCATGACACTTGGGGGCTAATGCAAAGTCATTTTTTTGCTCATTTTATTGAAGATCCGACTCATCACATTATAATGAGCCGGCCCTTGGGGGCTACCAATCGCTCCTGTCAACAATTCAAGGTACACAAGTGTTAATCTATTATATTGAAGGGTCCACTGCTCAGTTGGTAAAGCACAAAGCTCTTAACCTTGTGTACGTGGGTTCAAACCCCATGATGGAAGTTACATTATATAATGTTATTTTCAATGATTATATCTACAAAGTCCCTCCTCATTATTGCATAATGACCCGACACTTGGGGGCTACATAATATGGAATATTCAGTTTCATAGTGATTGGGATGAACAATCCAGATTTCTTCAAGATTATACAATGCTATTTTCAATTAAGTATATACAAAGTCCCTGCTCATTATTACATAATGACCCGGCACTTGGGGGCTACAGGTAATATGCATATAAAGGAGGAACATCTTCAAATAATCAGTTTTGGGTAAATCCGGAAGATCAATCATAACCCGACGTTGGCAACAATCATAACCCGGCATCTATAAACAGTCATGACCCGGAATTATCAGTTTTTATAACCCGGCAATGACGGTAATTATAAACCGGCAAGTTATACATCTTCAAGCTGGCTGGATACCAATTGAATATTTAAAAATCAACATTTTTCTCAAGTCAGAGCATTGAAAGGCTGATTCGAATGGATTCTGGACTTACAATATTTCTATGCAAGCAAGTTAATTATGGAGCTGGTCTGTTGACCCGGATTTTCTAGAAGAAGGAAAGGACAAAGGACTTAAGGATGGTCAGGTGCCGGTTTACACGAAATTCTTAACCCGGAGCACAACCTGTCAGATTTGTTCTTGTGTTTATTTTGCAGCATAAGTTTACCATGGATAAATCCAAGCTAAACTTGGGGGCTAATGTCGAGGATATACCCCCGCGATATAAACCGGCCGGAATTATAACCCGGCCGGACTTGGTGGTTTACTTGACTGTTTACACTTGATGATTCACTGGCGATCCGTCTTAAACCAGACGGTTTACAAGCAACCTGCATAAATAATACCATTCACTGGTAACCCGGCTGGTGGATCACGGATGACAAGGCCCAAGGCCCAGAAGGCCGGTTCATATTAATAGTGGGCCGGTTTATGAAGAAAGCATAAGGAATATTCTCATACAAAGGAAGTAAGACTAGGACTCTACTTGTAATCCTAATCCTACTAGGACTAGTCATGTAACCCGCCCCTTCAACATATATAAGGAGGGGCAGGGCTCCCCAAAGAGGACAAGTTACAAGTTAGAGGAGAAGTTTAGACAAGTTTCTAGGGTTAGACACAAAGAGCTGGTTTACCGGCGACACCACAAGGATCATAATGAGACCTAGCCTCAAACAGCACGTAGGGTTATTACCGGATGATGTTTCACGGGGCCCGAAGCTGTCTAAATCCGTGTCTTGCATCGCGTCTCTCGATTCCACTCAACGCCTCTCAAGCTACTACATAGATGCGCGGCCTCACGACTAAGTCCGCTAAACCGGACATCTGACGTGTTAATTCCACGACAAATACCATGCACTTTTTTACTAGTAGATCTTTTGGTGTGCCATTGAGAATAATTATCCATAATATTATCTAGGAGTTTGGTAGCTTCTCCTAAGGTAGTTTCCATGAAAGTGCCTCCGACGGCTGAATCTAAAAGATTTCTAGAAGCAAAATTCAAGCCAACATAAAAGTTCTGAATAATCATCCATAGATTCAAACCATGTGTAGGGCAATTACGTATCATCAATTTCATTCTCTCCCAAGCTTGTGCAACATGCTCATGATCTAGTTGTTTAAAATTCATAATATCGTTTCTAACAGAGATGATCTTAGCAGGAGGGAAATACTTAGAGATAAAAGCATCTTTGCACTTATTCCACGAATCAATACTATTTCTAGGCAAAGAGGAAAACCAAGTTTTAGCACGATCTCTAAGTGAAAACGGAAATAACTTCAATTTAACAATATCGTTATCCATATCCCTTTTCTTTTGCATATCACACAAATTAACAAAGTTGTTTAGATGGGTAGCAGCGTCTTCACTGGGAAGGCCGGAGAATTGATTTTTCATAACAAGATTCGAAAAAGCAGCATTGATCTCACAAGATTCAGCATCGGTAATAGGAGCAATCGGAGTGCAAATAAAATAATTGTTGTTGGTATTGGAGAAGTCACACAATTTGGTATTGTTCTGAGCCATAGTGACAAGCAAGCAATCCAACACACACAAGCAAACAAGAAGCAAGCGAACGATAAACACACGGCGGAAGAAGGGCAAATAAAACGACAAGGGTGAAGTGGGGGAGAGGCAAACGAGAGGCAAAAAATGTTATGCGAAGGATAAGGGTTTGTGATAGGTACTTGGTATATGACTTTTGCGTAAGCCTTCCGGCAACGGCGCCAGAAATTCTTCTTGCTACTTCTCGAGCTTGCGTTGTATTCCCTCGAAGAGGAAAGGGAGATGCAGCACAATAGCGTAAGTATTTCCCTCAGTTTTTGAGAACCAAGGTATCAATCCAGTAGGAGACCACGCGTGAGTCCCTCGCACCTGCACAAACAAATAAGAACTTCGAAGCCAAAGCGATAAGGGGTTGTCAATCCCTTTACGGTCACTTACGAAAGTGAGATCTCATAGAGATTATAGTTTGTATTTTTTGTATTTTTGGTTTATAAGAACAACAAATAAAAGCGATAAAAGTAAAGTAGATGTAGATTGATATGTTGAGAATAGACCCGGGGGCCATAGTATTCTGTAGTGGCTTCTCTCATGATAGCGATATTCTACGGCGAGTAAACAAATTACTATCGAGCAATTGATTGAAAAGCGAATAATTATGAGACTATCTAGGCATGATCATTGTATATAGGCATTACGTCCGAGGCAAGTAGACCGAAACGGTTCTGCATCTACTACTATTACTCCACACATCGACCGCTATCCAGCATGCATCTAGTGTATTGATTTCATAAGAACAGAGTAATGCCTTAAGCAAGATGACATGATGTAGAGGGATAAACTCAAGCAATATGATATAAACCCCATCTTTTTATCCTCGATGGAAACAATACAATACGTGCCTTACTGCCCCTACTGTCACTGGGAAAGGACACCGCAAGATTGAACCCAAAGCCAAGCAATTCTCCCATTGCAAGAACTATAGATCTAGTAGGCCAAACCAAACCAATAATTCGAAGAGACTTGCAAGGATATTATGAGCACACATAAAAAGTTCAGAGAAGAACCAAATATCTTTCAGAGATAACCTTGATCATAAACTCACAATTCATCGGATCTCGACAAACACACCGCAAAAAGAGATTACATCGAATAGATCTCCTCGAAGACCGAGGAGAACTTTGTATTGAGATCCAGAGAGAGAGAAGGAGCCATCTAGATACTAGCTATGGGCCCGATGGTCTGTGGTAAACTACTCACAACTCATGGTGAGGGCGATGATGATGATGATGAAGACCTCCGTGATGGATCCCCCTCCGGTGGAGCTCCCGAACAGGCTCCAAGATGGGATCTCACGGGAATAGAAGGTACGGCGGTGGAATTAGGATTTTCTATCTGTTCATGCAGGTTCTGGGGTTCGAAGACTTATATAGGAAGAAGGAGGGCACCGGGGGACGCTCGAGGGGGCCACGAGGCAGGGGGCGCGCCCCCACCCTCGTTGGCCACCTCTTGATCATCTGACGTGGTTCTTAAGCTCCGTGTGCGTGATTTTCTCCAAAAATATCTCTCCCGAAGGATTCATTCCGTTTGGACTTCGTTTGATATTCTTTTTCTCCAAAACCCTGAAACAGGCAAAAAACTGCAATTTGGACTGGGCCTTTGGGTTAGTAGGTTAGTCCCAAAAATGATATAAAAGTGAATGATAAAGCCCATTAAACATCCAAGACTTCATAAATAATAGCATGGAACAATCAAAAATTATAGATACGTTGGAGACGTATCAGCAGCTTAGACCAACACATTTTGCTTGACCATTGACACGAGGGACCCACATTTGACCTTGTATCTTGTTATTCCCCCTCAAATCATTATTTTTCCTGAAAATTACTTCAAATAGTACTGATGCGTGTTCGTCGGTGGCGCAGGTGATGAGCGAGTTGGTGATGGGCCTCGAACCCCTCGTTGGTTACCCCAAGTGGAAGGTGTAAGATGCAGTAAGTAGAAGTGTTTTCCCCTAGCAAAGATGCCAAGGATCGAATCCCCAGAGACTCCTAGGTTCAACAAGTAGGTGTCAATTGCTAACGGCCCAATTAGCAATCAACGTGGACCTGCACACAGATACAAATAACTTTGCTCCCAACGAGTACAGAGAGGTTGTCAATCTCTCCGGCCTTGTAGTTCACAAAGGGTTAAAAGCAATATGATAGTAGTGATAGATAGTGTTTTGCAATAGTAAGTAAAATAGCGAAAAGTAAATAGTGTATGTGATTAATGATGGTAATATGGACCGGAGTCTCATGATGTTCACTAGTGATATCTCTGTCCCAAAAGACGATAAAACAGCTATGTGAGGTAAACAAATTACAGTTGGGCAATTGACAGGACCACGAACGCAAACCAATGCTGACTACATTGCAAGAAAGGTTGAGGTTCAAAGCATGGGCGGTACGCCAAAGTAAGTAGACCGAAATCCATCAATATCTACTACTAATCATCCAGCTTGAGATATCTATCCAGAACATCTCGCTGGTATTAAGTTGCGAGTCCCACCCATAGTGTAAACTCAATGCAACAGACAACTATATTAAAAGAACTTTGCGTAAAGTAAACAATCCTTGCACCCGCGGGCACAAGCACCGTTGTTTTTCCCCTTGTGGCAACAGCACATCCCCTAGACTCATGTTTCTGTCACTCAAGCTAGTCATCGAGGGGCATGAACCCACAATCGGGCATAACGTTCACTCTTGGAGTCACTACTTACTACTCGGCCAAAGCAATAAATAACAACGGAGAACATGCAAGAATTACTTATGAACTAAAATATAAAAGAGGTGAATCAAATATATTACTCAAGATCAATCTGAACATAATCTCATAATCCATCGGATCCTAGCAAACTCAACATAGCAACAGCATAAGGATTACATAGGTGCCTCGATCATGTAGGGCAGCTCACGAGGACTAATTACTGAAGCACAAGAACAGGAGGAGAACATCACATAGCTACTGGGAATGGACTCATGGTCCAAGGGACACTACTCACGAGTCATCCGGGAGGCGTCCATGGTGGTGGAGAAGCTCCCGGTGGTGATCCTCCCCTCCGGCAGGGTGCAGGGAAGAGTTCTCCTGGTGCTCCCGATCTTGGAAGCGGCGGCGGCGGCGGAACAGAGATGGGATCGCGAAAAGAATTCCTGTTCTGAGGGTTACGGGGAACCGTTTAAATATATGACAAAGTAGGGCACCGGGGGAGCCTCGGGGGGCCTAGGCGCCCCCCCGGTGCGGCCCAGGGGGGGGGGCGCCCACAGGGCGCCTGGAGTCCCTGTGGCCCCCCCAGGCTGCCCTTCGGACGCAGTGTTGTTTCCGGTTCGCTGATTTTTTATATAATTTTTTTGGATTTTCTGGGCAATTCTCGAAACGTGAAAACCTGAAATACAAAAACAGCCGAAAACAGAAACTGGCACTGGGGTGCACTGGATTAGTAAGTTAGTCCAAATATGATCAAAAGTGTATGGAAGTGTATGAATATCATAGCAATATCACCCAAAAGTGGCATGGAGCAAGCAGAAATTATAGATACGTTTTGGACGTATCAACATCCCCAAGCTTAATTCCTGCTCGTCCTCGAGTAGGTAAATGATAACAAGAATAATTTATGTGGTGACATGCTATTAACCATATAGGACTTTCTCATAGTCATATGACAAAAGCTTACTGAGACAACGATTCTATAGTAATTAAGTTGTCTCAAGAGAAAATCACAAATGACTGAAAGTTTTACAATATGAAACTGAAACATCAAAAAGATTTGCAATGAACATAATGTGCAAATATGAAAAAGTGATATCTAGCTTGCCCCCTTTAGTGATGCAAAACATAAATGCAAGGGCACCTTCAAGGTTTAAGTGATGACTAGATACAATCATTTTAGAATAAACGGTATCACAATCATGCAAAAGACAATGCTACTTTGGGACAATGCACATTACACTCAGAATGACAATCATGCTCTCAGTAGTTGGTGCTTCAACATAAAGGTAAAAGAAAGGTTAAGTGCTAGAGCTTTTTTATTTTGAAAACATGGAAGCAATTGTGTCAACGGTAGTAGTACTTCATATGTGTCACGTATAAAACATCTTATAAGTCGCAAGCCTCATGCATCGAATACCAATAGTGCTCACTCCTTGTCCTAATTAGCTCGGATCCCCATGGGTTATCATTGCATTGCATATGTTTTAACCAAGTGTCACAAAGGGGTACCTCTATGCCACCTGTACAAAGGTCCAAGGAGATAGATCGCATTTGATTTCTCGATTTTGATAAATCTCAACTTGAGGACATCCATACCGGGACAACATAGAAAATAGATGATGGACTCCTCTTTAATGCATAAGCATATTCTCATAAGAGATTGAGGATTAAGGTCCAAGCTAAAACTTCCACCATGATGCATGGCTTTGGTTGGCGGCCCAGTGTTCTTCTCTAACAATATGCATATTAATTCAACCCACGGTAAATCACCCTTACTTCAGACAAGACGAACATGCATAGCAACTGACATGATATTCAACAAAAGTTTGACAGTTGATGGCGTCCCCAGAAACATGGTTACCGCTCAGCAAGCAACTTATAAGAAATAAGATACACAGGCAACATATTCTTTACCACAATAGTTTTTAGGCTACTTTACCATGAGCTATGTATTGCATGGTTAGTTTGCTTAGTGCAGGTGGAGGTTAGTAAAAGACTGGGAGCGACCAACTAAGAGAGCAATGACGGTCATAATCATGCAGAGCGACAAAGCAATATTGAATCAAGCATGGTAGTTATATCGCTACTTAGAAACAAAAGATCATCAAGGCTTGACAGACTTTCTTTACAGTCTTGAATATGCGTGAGCATACGCCAAGTCAATCAAAATAAAATCTCGAAGGAAGATATTACTAAACCATACCACATCATAGGCAAACAAACCAAGTTGGTATTCCAATAACACATTGGGAACCCCCCAGCTATTTGAGATTAACCATAAGAAAACCTGAACTACTAAGCACCATTATGAAAGTAGCATCTTTATCATAGACACATTAACCCATGCAACGGAAGCAAACTCTCTTAATAAGGTGAGCATGGTAATTAAAGAGAGTTCAAGCAACCAACTAAATAAAGCTCTTGAAAGGATAAGCATGAATACGAAGAGCAGAGCACGATAGTAGCTATTAAAAGATAAAGAACACACACAACATAGATAGACATGAAAATTCTATGTAATGTTCTAGGTAGAGGTGGAGCGTGTTGCTCTCCCACATAAAGGAATGCTGAGTTCCGACTCGTTATGAAAAACTAAAAAGAAAACTAAAAGCAAGACGCTCCAAGCATAGCACATAACATATGAAGTGATAAAAATATAGCGGAACGAAAGACGAACTGGTAATGTTGATGGAGAAGGGGATGCACGGGGGCATCCCCAAGCTTAGACGCTTGAGTCTCCTTGAATATTTCTTGGGGGTGCACGGTGGCATCCCCAAGCTTGAGCGCTTGACACTCCTGAATCTTTTTATCATCTTCCCTCGCACACTTGAAAACTCCCTTCATACACAACTCATCATAATCTGATTAGCGAGGTTAGTACCCTTAATAAAATAATTATACCTTGCTGGAAATAAGGGTATTCTTGAAGTTCTACTGTTTCTCAAGATTGCCAAAATGTTTTTGCAAAGAAAAAGCAAGGTCTTAATTTGCAAAGTGAAGGTAAGGCAAAACAGGACAGAATCTGTGAAAAACAGAACAGCAGGCAGTAATTGACCTGTTCGGGATACTTCTGCAACTCAAATCAAAAAACTCAGAACTGACGCACGAAATACAATTACATAGAGAACGCTGTAGAAAAAATTCAGACCAAAAAGATGGTCTGGTGATTTTATACGAATTTTTCTATCCAAGGACAGAATCTGTTTCCTGGACAGCACCTCACAACTTTTGAACTTTCTAGCAATCAGAGGCTATACTTGGCACAAATATGAAAAGCAAAGATACAATGATGATGCTACAGCAGTAAACAACATCAAGACAAAACAAAAACAAAAAATTTATTCATGTGGGCTGCCTCCCAAAAGCGCTTTCTCTTATGCCTTTAAGCTAGGCATAATGCATAGATCAAGTTGTATCAACTGAACCATCATCAAGATCATCAAAAAGCTCTTCAATAATACAACTAGTCTTAAGAGGACTCTCAAATAAGGGCCTCATAGAGATATTTCTAGGTAGATGACCAAAAGGATAAAAGTCAAGGGAAGATTCATTTATAAATTCATCAACGATAGGTGTTTCTTCCAAAGTCTTTACAGTTTCAACCCCTTTGGCAATAGGTGGATTGCTTTTAGAACGGGGAGCCTTTGGAACGTGAACGAACTTAGGCTCCCTCTTTGCTGGAGTTTCTACCTTTTCGGTTTTGATCGAGGAGAAAGTAGTTCCTAAGGTATCAAATATTTCCTCAATCTTGTCCATCCTACAAGAGTCAGAATCATGGAATTTGACGGTCTCCAAAATTTTGAAAATTTGATGCATGGAGCTATCAAGTCTATTCAAATTCCCTTGGATCTTACGATCCAACTCATTCATCTTATTAATGCTTGGCATCTCTAGCTCTATTTTTTAATGTTTTTTCATAATGTGAGCTAGGGTGATGTCCTCTCGAATGTTAACAACAGGGGGACTCCCAACCAGATTTTCAATAATACTAAGAGACTCCCAAACTGGGGCCTCTAGGAAATTCCCATTGATAGCAGTATCTAGAATAAACCTATTCCAAGAAGTAATTCCAACATAACAATTTCTAAGCAAGATAGTGGTAGGTTGCTTCTTGGTGGCTCTTTTTTGTGAATCATTAATTCTATACCGAGCATCTTTCAAACTTTCCCCACCTCTTTGTTTAAAGGTGAGAACTTCTGCCTCGTCAAAGACAAAAGGACCCGACATAATGATAACTAAAGAACAAGATAACTATTTTTGTGATTTTCGATAAAAGGAACTAAAGCAAAAATGAAAAGTAAACTAACAAGACTAAAAAGCAAAGGTAAAAGATAGCATGCAACTCCCCTATCCTGAAGAGTGGAGTCCCCGGCAACGGCGCCAGAAAATACTCCTTGATGGGCCTCGAACCCCTCGTTGGTTACCCCAAGTGGAAGATGTAAGATGCAGTAAGTAGAAGTGTTTTCCCCTAGCAAAGATGCCAAGGATCGAATCCCCAGAGACTCCTAGATTCAACAAGTAGGTGTCAATTGCTAACGGCGCAATTAGCAATCAACGTGGACCTGCACACATATACAAATAACTTTGCTCCCAACGAGTACAGAGAGGTTGTCAATCTCTCCGGCCTTGTAGTTCACAAAGGGTTAAAAGCAATATGATAGTAGTGATAGATAGTGTTTTGCAATAGTAAGTAAAATAGCGAAAAGTAAATAGTGTATGTGATCAATGATGGTAATATGGACCGGAGTCTCATGATGTTCACTAGTGATGTCTCTCTCCCAAAAGACGATAAAACAGCTATGTGAGGTAAACAAATTACAGCTGGGCAATTGACAGGACCACGAACACAAACCAATGCTGACTACATTGCAAGAAAGGTTGAGGTTCAAAGCATGTGCGGTACGCCAAAGTAAGTAGACCGAAATCCATCAATATCTACTACGAATCATCCACCTTGAGATAACTATCCAGAACATCTCGCTGGTATTAAGTTGCGAGTCCCACCCATAGTGTAAACTCAATGCAACAGACAACTGCATTAAAAGAACTTTGCGTAAAGTAAACAATCCTTGCACCCGCGGGCACAAGCACCGTTGTTTTCCCCCTTGTGGCAATAGCACATCCCCTAGACTCATGTTTCTGTCACGCAAGCTAGTCATCGAGGGGCATGAACCCACAATCGAGCATAATGTTCCCTCTTGGAGTCACTACTTACTACTCGGCCAAAGCAATAAATAACAACGGAGAACATGCAAGAATTACTTATGAACTAAAATATAAAAGAGGTTAATCAAATATATTACTCAAGATCAATCTGAACATAATCTCATAATCCATCGGATCCCAGCAAACTCAACATAGCAACAGCATAAGGATTACATAGGTGCCTCGATCATGTAGGGCAGCTCACGAGGACTAATTAGTGAAGCACAAGAACGGGAGGAGAACATCACATAGCTACTGGTCATGGACTCATGGTCCAAGGGAGACTACTCACGAGTCATCCGGGAGGCGTCCATGGTGGTGGAGAAGCTCCCGGTGGTGATCCTCCCCTCCGGCAGGGTGCCGGGAAGAGTTCTCCTGGTGCTCCCGATCTTGGAAGCGGCGGCGGCGGCGGAATAGAGATGGGATCGCGAAAAGAAGTCATGTTCTGAGGGTTACGGGGAACCCTTTAAATATATGCCAAAGTAGGGCACCGGGGGAGCCTCGGGGGGCCCAGGCGCCCCCCCCCCCCGGCGCGGCCCAGGGGGGGTGGCGTGCCCACAGGGCGCCTGGAGCCCCTGTGCCCCCCCAGGCTGCCCTTCGGACGCAGTGTTGTTTCCGGTTCGCTGATTTTTTATATAATTTTTCTGGATGTTTCTGGGCAGTTCTCGAAACGTGAAAACCTGAAATACAAAAACAGCCGAAAACAGAAACTGGCACTGGGGTGCACTGGATTAGTAAGTTAGTCCAAATATGATCAGAAGTGTATGGAAGTGTATGAATATCATAGCAATATCACCCAAAAGTGGCATGGAGCAAGCAGAAATTATAGATACGTTTTGGACGTATCAGTTGGCCGCCGCTCCGCCGAACGGGCCGGACGCCGCGCTGGCTCCGCACGGGTTGGCAGGCTGGCCCGAGCGTGACTCACGAGCGAGCAAGCCACCACGCTGGCCTTCACTCGAGCCAAATGGCTGGCCTTAGCACGGTGTGCGTGAGAAAGCCGCCGTGCCACCGTGCCAATCTAGCTAGCAAACCTTGAAGACAAGCAGCTGGACGAAGCTATCTTGGCTGGCTAGCGGCTGCGAGCGCCGGACGGAGCTAGCATCCGGGCTGCCGCAAGATGGGCTCCGCACCGCCGGCGGTTTTGACCTCGCCTTCTGCCGGCGGCGGTAGCTGCGTCCCATGGCCGAGGATGACTAGGTGGACGGGCCGAAGGTAGGAGGTCAGTCGGGGATTTTTGTGCAGACTGACATGTAGGTCCCACAAGTCATAACGCCCGGTCGAATAGAAGGTGTTGACTTAATGGGCGACATGGGCCCTGTTTGGATACTCTAAGTCAGAGGTTAGATTCTAACCCTGAACAAACTCTAACCAAAGTGGTGTTTGGATGGTGCCGGGGAAACTGATCCATGAGCACCTATGGGACCGGCGGACCGAGTCCCTTTCGGTTCGGCGGGGGCGGAGATCGCACGAAGAGCAGATCGAGGCGAAACACATGAGCAGTTTACCCAGGTTTGGGCCGCACGGATGCGTAAATCCCTACTCCTGCTTTGTGGTTGTATTGAGTTCTTGCTCGGGAGCGCTGAGTGCTACAGTCCACACCAACAGCTAACGAGACCGAGCGTGTGTGTTCCTCTTCTGTCCGTCCTCCCTCTACGTTGCGCATGGGCCTCCTTTTATATGCTTAAGGGGTCACCGACAGGTGGCAACGCAGATAAGGGTAAAAATGGAAAGGTGTTGCGGTTGGTACAACTACCTGTACAGTGTATCATACCTAACCCTGACGGCAGGGGACAAGGGCATTAAATGCCCGTCTGCGTCACCCAAATAGTGCAAAAGGGACCGTCAGGGACGCCACAGCTCGCCATGATGGCAATCTTGTCAGCGCCGCTTGCCACCGCGTACCGCTGGCTGCACAGCCTTCCGCCATGTACGCCTGGAAGGGTCCCAGAGCGACACGTTGGTGGATGTGCTGGAGCGCGGGTACAGAGTGGCAGCTTGCCGCGGCAAGCGCCTTGCCGCGGTCGTTGCCTTGTCGCGTCCGGGAGCTTGCCGCTCACCGGGCCTTGCCGGGACGCGTGGTGCGTCGCGGCAAGTTCCTTGAGATGCCTTGGTTGGCCTTCCCGGCAAGCTCCTCTTGCCGGGTCCTTGTCTCCTTGGCTTGAATACTTTGTTCTTGAATGGCTCCAAAGGAACCACGGAGGACCTTGGCGGTCACACGGCAAGCCTTGCCGCGGGGTGCTGCGACTGCCCGTGCACAAGTTCGGGATACTAGGGTACCCCTACTCTACTACACCGACTGGAGCCCCCGGGCCTGGGCCATACACGGTGCCGAGCGCTGTTGGGCCAGGCCCAAAACAGGGCACGGCCACGCACGGCCTGGGTTACACCGTATCTCACTCCGTATCCACCGCGCCCTCCCCGAACGGCACGCGTTGATTGCGGCGTCGTGGGAGAGACCGTGGGTGGTTTCTTTATTTGGAAAGGCGGAACGTCCGCCCCCTCCCTCCTTATAAGCAGGGGAAACAGGGGCAGTTCGCCCATCCGCCAGTTGCTACTCCAACCTCGAAAACCTCCGCCGCTCCCCTTCTTCCCAAAGCTGAAAGAGAGCAGCGCTCCGCCCCCCCATTGCCACCAGCAGCACCAACGCCGTCGCCCTCCCTCACCACTTCCGCCATGGCTCCGAAAGCCGAGAAAGGGAAGGTCGTGAAGTCGGCCGAGGCGCAGCGGATCACGACGCTGCGAAAGGAGCGGGCAATCTTCCCCCCCAAGCTCGCCGCGAGGGAGCTGAGGGAGTACTACTACCTCTTCTGGTCGACGAAGACGCGGGCGCACCCGCGCACGAAGGTACTTCCAGCCGTCGATTGGAAAATGGCTCCAACTGGATATCCCTTCTTCACCTTGTTCTTCTACTGCGGGCTCTGCCCGCCTTTCTCTGAGTTCTTCTGTGATATTATGAACACCTACGGGTTCCGCCTCCTTGACTTCACCCCCAATGATGTTCTGACCATGGCAGTTTTCGCACATCTCTGCGAAAACTTTGTCGGAGTCCATCCAAACGTAGCCCTTTTTTGCCACTTCTTCATGCCCCGAGTTGAGAGAGGAGAGCCTTTATCCGGCGGAATCACCTGGATCTCAAAAGCCGACAAGAAGGAAGCTTATCTGGAGGGAGAGCTCCGCAGCAAGTGGGAGGAATGGAGAGCAGACTAGTGCTGGATTGTCGAGGAGGACCCGCAGCCATTTACCGCCCGGCGCCAAACTCCAGTAGTGCGCGACAGCGATTGGAGCAGCGTGGCCCCGGAAGACAACAGGCTGAAGATTGCCGTCGCCCGGATCCAACGCCTTAGGCTTGCCGGGCTCACTGTAGGCGCTGTTGGCGCAGATTTCCTTCGCCGCCGCATCGCCCCCCTGTAGGAGAGGAGGAGACCCGCCTGGGAGTTCAAGAATGCGGCGGACATCATGAGGCTGCGTCCGGGCCTCAACTTCAACTTCACTATTCTGGAGCTTAACGCGATGCTCCAGGAGCTGTTCAAGTACGACCCTCAACATCCCGAAGTGTTCAGGCTGCCGAAGGACGTCGTTCCGCTGTGCAACCATTCCGCGCTCGACCGCATCCGTGCAATGATGCCACTGTGCGACTCACATGGGATTGTTCCAACTTGGCAAGAGCCTGAAGACGTCGTCGTGCAGGAGTTCTTCGACGGCTTGGTAGAAAAGCCGGTCCGCTCCGACGAAAAGAAAGGCCTCACCTGCGACACCACTAATGCGGAGATGAAACGCATTGCCACCAGGCTGGAAGAGGCGGCGGAAGCCGCAGCCGCGGGCGAGTTTGGATTCACCGTGGAGGAGGCAGAGGCAGCAGAGGCAGCAAGCCTTGCCGAGCGAGAGGGGCTTGCCGGCGAGGAGGAGCTGGCCGGGCATGACGTCGAGTCGAGCGAGCTCGCCGAGGATACGAGCGGCTCGTTGGAGATCGACTCCTCTTCCTCCTCATCTTCGGGCAGCTCGCCGCAAGCAGAGCCCCTAGCTCCACCAAGAAGGCGTCTCTGCAAGGCCGGAGACGAAGCGGAGCGGCAGACAAGTCGACAGCCGCCGCGCCGCAAGACACGCTCCACCACGGCAAGTACTGTTGCCGCGGGAGCACCTCACGCTGCTGCGGCAACCGGAGCGGGGTCTTCCCGGACCACCGCTTCTGCTCCTGCCGCTTCTCATGCCGCGGCGGCAGCCGGAGCGGGGTCGTCTCAGACCACCGCCACTGCTCCCGCCAAGCGGCCAAGGGAGCCTACTCCTCCGCCTCCTCGCGCCGGACGTGAGCCGGACTTCGACTTCTCCGCGCTCAGCTCCGACGAGGAAAAAGAAGAGTAAGATTCTTGTTGTACTTGTATTTCTTCATTTCTTGTTGTTTTGTCTTGTATCTCATTTGCCTTACTCCGAACTTATCCCTTTTCAGGACTCTGGCCCAGAGAGCGGCGAAGAGAGCCAAGGTCCCGGCAAGGAGAGAGGTGATTATCATCGAGGACGAACCCGCCGCGACAGCAGAGGGTGCGCCCGAGATCACCTTGCCAGACCCGGCATCTAATCTTCAGAGCAGCCCCCAGCGTAAGTATATGGTTCATTTTTCGCTGTTAGGCGCGCATGTATGCTCTTTCTTTGCTGATATCTTGATTGTTGGTTTGTGTAGGAGCAGAGCAGCCCCACCAGGAGCGCCCGGAGGCGACCCCCGATATGCCATCTGCTTCGACTATGCCGCCAAGGGAGAGTTCTCTGGCAAGGGAGAGTGCTCCGGCAAGGGAGAGTTCTCCGGCAAGGTGGAGTTCTACGGCAAGGGAGAGTCCTACGGCAAGGGAGAGTTCTCCGGCAAGGGACAGCACCAGCGGCCCCCCGGCGGCGGAGACTACGTCCGCAGAACCCGATACAGGTAATCCTCTTGCTTCAAACTTCCCTTGGGTTCTTCTTCTTTTGATCTTCTTTTTGGATATTTGCTTGACTTTTTTCCCTTTTCCGGCCGTCAGACCCATCTGCTGCGGAGCCGATGGAGATCGAGGTTGCTGCTGACGACGCCGCCGCCACCGAAGAAGCAGCCGGACGCTGATCTGGAGGCGCTCAAGACCCTTGTTGCACCCATTGTGGACAAGGTGAGCGGGATCAAGAGGGTCGAGGGCGATTGCGTAGACTAGGCTGCCCGTTTTCTTCCTTCCTTGTCGCTGCTGATCATGTTATGAGAACAATCTGTTAGAGCTGCGACAAGCTACCTTGTAATGTAACTCTATTTTGGGTAGTGATTGAAATGTTATTTCCTTTACTTGATTCCTTCCTTTGTATGTTTTTGCCCTACGCTTTTAGGGAACTTGCCGGCGCAGGCACCTTAGCCGCGAGCGCTGAGTGCGGAACGTCAGCAGCCTGCTGGCGGTGCCGCTACCGACAAGAAACCTTGTCGCAACTAGTCGCAGCTCGCTTAAGTTGTTGAGCGGACTCGAAACAAAGTAATGGCGCAACTAGCTACGAGTTGGTTCCTCCGCGCACAGGTTTTCATACAAAGTGCCGTCGTTCAAGGAAGATAACTTAAAAATTTAAAAAATCTGATTGCTCAAGCTTTGGCAACTTAGCTTTTCTGATGTTTGCTTCCCGGTAAGGCGAAACTTTCTTGAACGACGCCTGGTCCATACCAATATCTTCTCCTCCCCCCCCCCCCCCC
>LR738711.1:260248794-260282751 GCA_902687465.1 Secale cereale | reverse complement strand
CCCCCGGCAAACTTGTGGGCGAGGGAACCTTCCTTTTTTTGAGAAAAAGAAAGAATAGAAAATAAGGATATGGAGCCCTACGGCTCGTTATTGCTTACCGGGGGTAGGTGCTGCACAAAGTGCTGAGAAAAAGAAAGAATAGAAAATAAGGATATGGAGCCCTACATGAGCTTTACTTATGCACAGGGTCTGTGCCTGGCTGTGTACAAAGGATTACATGCAACAGCGGCAAGACTTGTACAAAAGGTGGTTGCCGGAACAGGTTCCGGCAACCGCGCCTTACGGGTAAAACTTACGAAGATGCTCAATGTTCCAGGAGTTGCTCACCGGAATGCCATCTTCGGTCTCAAGGCGGACAGCGCCAGGCCTAGTGACTCGTTTCACCCGGTAAGGGCCTTCCCACTTCGGCGTCAACTTGATGGAATTCTTGGCGGACTGAACAGGCCGAAGAACAAGGTCGCCTTCCTCGAGACTTCTGGCATTAACTTTGCGGCTATGGTATCGGCGCAAAGCTTGCTGGTAGTGAGCAGCTCGTACAGCAGCCTGAAGACGGTCTTCCTCAAGGAGCAGCGCGTCATCTTGTCGCAGCTGCTCTTGCTCAAGCTCATCATAAGCGAGCACTCGAGGTGACCCGTATACGAGTTCCGTGGGGAGAACTGCGTCTGCTCCATAGACTAGAGCGAAAGGTGTCTGGCCAGTGGCTCGATTTGGCGTCGTCCTGATCGACCAAAGAACCACCGGCAGCTCCTCAATCCAGTTTCTTCCGCACTTGCGCAGCCTGTCGAAAGACCTGGTCTTGAGCCCACGCAGCACTTCAGCATTTGCCCTCTCCACTTGACCGTTGCTTCTCGGGTGAGCAACAGAAGCGAAGCAGACCTTGGCGCCAAGATCTTGGACGTACTGCATGATGGTGCGGCTCTTGAATTGCCTACCGTTGTCGGTGATGATCCTGTTAGCGATCCCGAATCGGCAAACAATCGACCTGAAGAACTTGACTGCTAACTGTGCTGTCACCTTCCTCACTGCTTCCACTTCCGGCCACTTTGTGAACTTGTCGATTGCAACGTACAAGTACTCAAAGCCCCCGATTGCTCGGGGAAAGGGGCCGAGGATGTCGAGCCCCCAGACCGAAAATGGCCAGGATAAAGGGATCGTCTAGAGAGCTTGAGCTGGCTGGTGTATCTGCTTGGAATGGAACTGGCACGCTTCACACTTGGTTACTTGTGCAGTTGCATCCTGGAGGGCTGTCGGCCAAAAGAAACCTCGCCGGAATGCTTTGCCGGCAAGTGCTCTTGCGCCAATGTGGTGACCACATATGCCTCCATGTATCTCTGCCAACAGCTTTTGTCCGTCTTCCCGGTGAATACACTTCAATTTTACACCATTGAGTCTTCTTTTGTACAGTGTGTTGTCAACAAACTAGTACATACTTGACTGCCGGGCTACTCTTTCCACTTCTTCTTGCTCTTCGGGAAGTTTTCCTGTCTAAAGGAAACGAACAATCTGTTGTGCCCATGCTGGAGCTTGTGGCTCGACAACAAGGACTAAAGGCACATCTGCTGCTGCGGGAACATCCGCTTCTACGGCGAGAACCTGTGGCTCAGCCGGAGCTTGACGTTCCCCGGCAAGCTTGCCGGAGCAAAACTTGTCAGGAGCGTCTGCTTCAACGGAACAAACCCTAGGGCTTGCCGGAGTAGACTGCTCCTCAGCACTCTTGGTGTTGATCTTGGGGACCTTCTTGGCTGCGGCTTCGGGAAGCTCTTCCGGAAAATAGTCACCAGAAATCAACTTCCTCTTCTTGCTCTACCCAGTTGATGGCGTTACAGACGGTTGAGTCAGCTTGAGCACAAAGATCCCTGGTTCCACAGGTAACTTAAGTGCCGCGCACTTCAAAAGGCCATCTGCAATGTCGTTCTGAGCTCTTGGAACATGTTCCATCTGTAGGCCGTCAAAGTGCTCTTCTAGCTTTATCACTTCATCAACATAGGCTTCCATCAACTGACTCTGATAACTCTTGTTCACTTGGCGGACGACAAGCTGCGAGTCACCCCTGACAATGAGCTCCTTGATCCCAAGGTCTGGCGCGATCCTGAGACCGGCAAGCAAACCTTCATACTCTGCGATATTGTTTATTGTTTGTTCCTTGGGAAAGTGCATCTGGACTACGTACTTGAGGTGCTCTCCGGTGGGTGCGACAAGCAGCACGCCAGCACCGGCGTCTTGCAGCGAGAAGGCACCATCAAAGTACATTAGCGACTCTTTGCTTGCTTCTTTGACGGGGATGCTCGTTTCTGGAATTTCTTCATCTGGTGTTGGCGTCCACTCTGCTATGAATTCTGCCAATGCTCTGCTTTGGATAGTTGAGGTGCTCTCAAACTTGAGGCCAAAGCTTGACAGTTCCAGTGCCCACTCAACAATCCTGCCTGTTGCATCTGGATTCTGCAGTATCCTCTTCAGCGGAAAGCGAGTGACAACTGTGATCTCATGTGCTTGGAAGTAATGGCGCAGCTTTCTCGAGGCCATGAGAAGGCCGAAAAGCAACTTCTGCACACCAGAATACCTTGACCTAGCCCCCTGCAGAAGGGAACTAACAAAGTAAACTGGGCGCTGCAACATTCTCTTCTGTATCTCCTCGCACGCCTGCGCAGATCCATCTTTGTCGGGACCAGAGCTTGTCGGGGAAGTCCCCTGCTTGTCGCTGGACGCGCCTGCCGTGGCTGCTGGCTCATCATCTGCCTCCCTCTCCGCTACTAACGCAACACTAACCACTTGATTTGTTGCCGCTATATACAACAGCAACTTCTCTTGTGGCTTAGGTGCGACAAGTATTGGAGTGGAGGACAGGTATCTCTTCAAGTCTTGCAGCGCAGCCTCCACTTCCGGAGTCCATTTCATTGGACCTTCCTTTTTCAATATTTTGAAAAACGGCAGGGCGCGCTCAGCAGACTTAGAGATAAATCTGCTGAGAGCAGCCACGCAACCGGCAAGTCTTCCTACATCCTTGATGCGCTTTGGTGCTTCAATCTGCTCAATGGCCTAGATCTTGTTGGGATTGGCTTCAATTCCCCGCTGAGACACGAAGAACCCGAGAAACTTGCCGGAAGGGACTCCAAACACACACTTCTCGGGGTTAAGCTTGAGGCTTATCTTGCGCAGATTTGCGAAGGTCTCGTCTAAATCTTGAATTAGAGTTGCCTTGTCCTTGATCTTGACCACTATGTCATCCATGTAGGCTTCTACATTTCTGTGTATTTGTGGCTCAAAAGCGACATGGACTACCCTTGCAAATGTTGAACCAGCATTCTTTAAACCGAAAGGCATCCGTATGAAACAGTACGTGCCACATGGAGTGATGAATGCGGTCTTCTCCTCATCCTCTACTGCCATGAAGATCTGATGGTATCCTGAGTACACGTCAAGAAATGAAAGCAAGTCACATCCGGCCGTGGAGTCAACAATCTGGTCAATGCGCGGCAAGGGAAATGGGTCTTTGGGACAAGCTTTGTTAACATCGGTAAAGTCGATACAAAGCCTCCATTTCCCGTTTGCCTTGCACACGACTACAGGATTGGCCAACCACGTAGGATGGAGCACTCCTCTGACAAGGCCTGCTGCTTCCAACTTCTTGATCTCTTCTACGATGAATTCTTGGCGCTCCATTGCTTGCTTCCTGACCTTCTGCTTGACGGGCCGCGCGTGAGGACAGACGGCAAGATGGTGCTCAATTACTTTCCTGGGAACACCGGCGATGTCAGACGGTTGCCACGCAAACACGTCGACGTTCGCCCGCAGGATAGCAATGAACGCGCTTTCCTATTTAGGGTCAAGAGTGGCACTGACGGTGAAGGTACCACCAGTGCCGTCCTCCTTGGCGGACACCTTCTTGGTCTCTGGCGGAGCTGCCATTGTCTTCTTACACTTTCCGGTGGAGCTCGATGGTGCGTCCTCGACGGTAGCGCAACACTCCAAAGAGGTGCGCTTGCCAGAGTGGGCATCAGAACTCTTGCCGGATTTCGTATTCTTTTTCCCCCCGGGAGCTTCAATGGCAGGTGACTTGTGATCTGTTGTGGCTGCCGCTTCCCGGTAGATCTTGTCGGCGCAGATAAGAGCATCCTTCTTGTCACGAGGGACAGAGATGACACTTATCGGGCCTGGCATCTTCAGCATGTTGTATGCATAGTGAGAGGCTGCCATGAACTTGGCGAGTGCTAGACGGCCGAGTATCCCATTGTAAGGCAATGGAAAATCGGCAACGTCAAAAGTGACCCTCTCAGTCCTGAAGTTCAACTCGCTGCCAAACGTCACTGGCAACGTGACCTTCCCCTTCGGCTTGCTCCTTCCCGAGTTGATTCCTTGGAATGTGCCGGTCTCTTTGAGCTCGCTGTCAGGGATCTGGAGTTTCTGGAGTACAGCGGAGGAGATCAGGTTCAAGCCGGCCCCGCCGTCAACTAGCATCTTAGTGACCTTGAGGTTGCGGATAGTTGGTGAAACCAACATCGGCAAGCACCCTACCGCAGTTGTGCGATCAGGGTGGTCCTCAATATCAAAGATGATAGGCGTGCTGGACCATTTCAGAAGCTTGTGTGACTCGACAGGTGGTTCTGCCGCATTGACTTCCCGCACCCACTGCTTGAGTTGGCGGTGGGAAGTATGCAGAGAAGCACCGCCGTCAACGCACAAGACCTCTGTGGCTTTCTGGAACTCCTGCTCACTGTTCTCGACATCATCCATGTCTTCATCGTCGTCGTCATCTTCATCCTTGTCGCGGCCGCGGGGAAGTCTGTCTCCTTGCCGCTGCTTGGCATTGCCGCGGCGTCCTACCCGGCCGGGGCGTTTCGTGCCGGATCCTCCAGCACCTCCTTGGGCCTTCTCCTTGTCACGTCGCTCGTATTCAGCCTTTTGCTGCTCGACAAGCTGCTCGACTCTCTTGCAGTTCTGGAGGTCATGGCCCTTGGTGCGGTGGATCTTGCAGTACTGCTTGTCGGTGCCGTCCTGCTTGTCGGCGACCGCCACAGCCTGGCAGTTGGTGCATGCGGCAATCTCCTTGCCGGAGCTACCAGCTTTGGCTTTCTTGGCGTCACCTCCGTTGCCGGACTGCTCAACAACTAGCACATCTTTGCCTTTCTTTTTCCTGTTGTTCCGCCGCCGGTTTTTCTTTGCCGGGGCAGCATCCTCGTTGTCAGATCCTCCTGCTCCTGTATTCTCTCCGGGGAGTTTCCTCCCCTCCTCAGCACGTGCACACTTGTCGGCCAGGGCATACAGCTCACTGACGTCTCTGATCTTGCACATCGCCATCTCCTCCCGCATCCTGTGGTTACGCACGTTCTGATGGAACGCGCTGATGACCGCGGCAGGGTGGACATCGGTGATGTTGTGCTGTACACGGCTGAATCTCTGAATATACTTGCGGAGGGGCTCTCCTTCCTTCTGGGCGAGCATATGAAGGTCACTCTCTTGGCCATGAGGTTTGTGGCCACCTGTAAAGGCGCCGACAAACTGATGGCATAGGTCTGCCCAAGAAGATATGGAGTTGTCCGGCAAGTGCATGAGCCAGGACCTGACGTTGGGCTTGAGCACCAGCGGGAACTAGTTGGCAAGGATCTTGTCGTCCTGCCCCCCGGCAGCTTGCACCGCGATGGTGTAGATGCTGAGGAACTCCGATGAATGCGACTTGCCGTCGTACTTCTCTGGTACGTCTGGCTTGAAATTCTTCGTGCTGGGCCACTGGACTTGTCGCAGCTCACGAGTAAACGCAGGGCAACTTACCGCGTACGGCAAGTCGACTGGTTCCCCTGGCGCACGCATGTCGACAGAGGGCCCAGCGCGCTGGTCGGATTGACGTCGCGCTTCTCTTTGGCGCTCGATACGAGTACGAGCGTCTTCTTGCTGTCGTTCGTGAAGAACTTGGCGCTGATCGCGACGAGCTCGTGGATCTGATGACGCGGTGGAGTCGCTATCGAGGTGGATCCGGCGAGTCGGCTATCTTGGCCTTCGGGGCGGAGAGTGCACGGTGGTTGCACCCCCACAAGTCTTGTCGCCATCGGCTCGTGCCTGGCTGACTTGCCGCGGCTGCGATGTACTCGGCTGCCGCGCCAAAGATGCCGGGGAAACTGATCCACGAGCACCTATGGGACCGGCGGACCGAGTCCCTTTCGGTTCGGCGGGGGCGGAGATCGCACGAAGAGCAGATCGAGGCGAAACACACGAGCAGTTTACCCAGGTTCGGGCTGCACGGATGCGTAAAACCCTACTCCTGCTTTGTGGTTTGTATCGAGTTCTTGCTCGGGAGCGCTGAGTGCTACAGTACACACCAACAGCTAACGAGACCGAGCGTGTGTGTTCCTCTTTCGTCCGTCCTCCCTCTACGTTGCGCATGGGCCTCCTTTTATATGCTCAAGGGGTCACCGACAGGTGGCAACGCAAATAAGGGTAAAAATGGAAAGGTGTTGCGGTTGGTACAACTACCTGTACAGTGTATCATACCTAACCCTGACGGCAGGGGACAAGGGCATTAAATGCCCGTCCGCATCGCCCAAATAGTGCAAAAGGGACCGTCAGGGACGCCACCGCTCGCCACGATGGCAATCTTGTCAGCGCCGCTTGCCACCGCGTACCGCTGGCTGCACAGCCTTCCGCCACGTACGCCTGGAAGGGTCCCAGAGCGACACGTTGGTGGATGTGCTGGAGCGCGGGTACAGAGTGGCAGCTTGCCGCGGTCATTGTCTTGTCGCGTCCGGGAGCTTGCCGCTCACCGGGCCTTGCCGGGACGCGTGGCGCGTCGCGGCAAGTTCCTTGAGATGCCTTGGTTGGCCTTCCCGGCAAGCTCCTCTTGCCGGGGCCTTGTCTCCTTGGCTTGAATACTTTGTTCTCGAATGGCTCCAAAGGAACCACGGAGGACCTTGGCGGTCACCCGGCAAGCCTTGCCACGGGGTGCTACGACTGCCCGTGCACAAGTTCGGGATACTAGGGTACCCCTACTCTAGTACACCGACAGATGGCAGGGTTAGATTGACAACAAATGTATCCAAACAAGGCCATGGGTTGAAACGTGCCTATAACGACACTTTGTACAATGGTTGATAAGGTAGTCTTATCTTAAGTCTGCCACATATGCAAGTGGTAGTAGTTTCTTGGCATTATTAGTGCTTTCTTGCATTATTAGGGGTTTCTTGTAAGGAACAATGTATTACTAGCGACAAAAGGCGATTCTAGGTTGTGTTGTACTCCAACGAGTACTACTAGTGGTCGCGGGAGTGTATACCTCATTTTGTGGGTTCGATCCCGGCCGAACGCATTAAATAGTAACTTCGCTACGAGCCAATATTTTACATTGGTAGTTTGAGTTTTGAAGTCAAAAGGACGCGCGGCACCACAATCTGGGTGCACTGGATAGCCTAGCCACGTGAACGGGTTTTCCTTTCCAACATCTCATGGTCTGCGTGCTCGCCCTAGCCGCACCTCGCTTGCAGCTTCCTCATCAGCTAGTAGCATATTTAAACTAGCACCTCCCAATTAAGCCCGAGGAGCCTGAAAACCCTGGTGGGGCATTGGGAACCGTGCAATATGGCTCTGTACGTAAAGTGCTCTACTACTACTCTGTAGCTTGTGGCATTGCATGCATGGACTTCACTCCATTATCGGCTCTACCATAAAAGAAATTCCTCTTGACGTGTTTTTTTGAAATGGAGGCAAAAGCTTTGCTTCATCTCATTCATAAAGAAGGAACTACTAACAAAGTTCGACGAGATCCATTACACCTCCACAAATGGAAGCGAAAAGCCTAGTCTCACTGTATCAAATAACTCAAATGGTCTACCCCCCGCAGTAAGCGTCGCTGATAAACAGGCTGCTAGTGTGTGCGTGAGAGGAGCGGCTGAGTAGGCCAGCTACGTGAGAGGAGCGGCTGAATAGAGCACCGAGAGTACCCACTAGGCCACTACGCAGGTGTACTTTCCCTGCATTCATAGTACAGCGATGGTTCTAGAGAACAGTAGTACCCTCCACTTCCAACTATAGCTCCTTGGCCCTGAGATTCAAGAGTTCAAAACTAGTGGTACCCTCGCACTACTAGTTGAGAAAGTAGTACTAGTACTGCTACAGTACGAGTACGTACTCCTCCGTCACATAATGTAAGTTGTTTTTTCACACTAGTTGGCGTGTACAAAAAATAGCAAAAACATACCCAAAATTTCTTAATCCACGCCAAAAACTACTAGCTAGTGCCAAAAATTTCTTACTACTACTATTATTTATAGTATAATGCAATCCCATAACGTCCCATAATGCTAGTACTAGTAGTAAATAATAGCCTCACCCCTTCGCTACAGTTGGAAGGAACGATCTACAGTTGGAAGGGACGAGGCCTTGCGGTTACTACGCTCTTATCTCCGCCTCGCCAGTTCCCCTCCCCTCGAAGAGAAGGCAGTTCGTCGTTGCTCCCATGGTTTCGCCAGGCGGTTCTCCTCCTCGTCGGGGCTGGGAGACCTTGGACTACGATCCTCTGGGAGAAATCGCACGCCGCTCCGACGTCCTCACCGTCGCAAGACCCGGTGCTTCATGCACCAACCTTTTCAAGACGGTGCTAAAAATGGCTTGGGAAAAGGTCATGCTTGTTGGTCTTCCATGCGTCCTCGAGGAGAAGGTTCTTCTATGGGACAATCCTTCGAACAGTCCACCGCTCCTTGGCCATGGTTGCACGTTGACTCCGCTAGAGTTGCCGACATTGAGAGGTAGTCGGATTTTGTCCGATGAGCAGGTCAGTATGGGAGTTTGATCATGTAGTACTTAGTTATTCCATTTCCATCCCGTAATTTCTCCGCTGCCCAATGTCTTATATATAGGTCTGGGTCGGTGCCAACGAAGATTGGCTTGCATACCTCCGGCCGGATACCACCAACATTTTCCACAACATCCACAGCAGTGCGGTCGTTCCGGTAGACCCCTTCTCCACCATTGGGATCAGCCTTCCGGACTGGCTGGGCTTGAATACGTATGATGATGCCTACATGATATTGAAGAAGATAGCAATTGCGAACCCGCCGACAAAGCGACGCGGCCACAATGATTACTATGTCATCGCGATGTTCGACATATGGATTGCCATCAATGCAAGAGGCACTAACGGCAGAGGCTGGCGCATGTTGGCGGCGGCAGATTTGTACCCCTACACGTTCGAAGCTGTCGTGCGCCATCTAGGCCGCATCTTCGCGGTGACAAGCCAGGGGACTTATTTCATCTGGTTGCCATCCTACGGTAAGAGAGATTACAAAAGGAATGCAGAAACCATCATTTGCATCCCTAACGGTACTCCATTATTTTGCAGGGACCAGTCATCCCACGATCAAAATAAGATCGCCGATCCTGGATGTGCATTTGCATCCGCGATTCGGTCTGACCTGGAACCTTGTAGTTGGCTATGGTATATTGGGATCAAGTATCTTAGCAGTCATTACCCATGGTACCACTGATGTGCAACATGGTCACACAATCTACCACGATCGGACCGTCACCATCTACCCATGTATTCCATTTTTGAACCATCTTGCCTTCTCATTCATTGTTGGACTAGTACTCTACTTGCGTACTAGTAGGAGTACTTTTTACCTTGGAGCACATGTATAGCTAGCTAGGCCCTTAAAGACTTGAACCCACTAGCGGCCACCATTTTTGTTTTTCCATGTCTTACTATCTCATCCATGTAGCCAAGAGTGGCTATATATAATAAGCCAGTTATTTTACTTCCTCTATACCGGAGTAGTACTATTTGCTGCACAGTATTACTGACCGCCATATTTGAGCACAACATTATTATGCATGGACCTTAACTATGTACGTCACCATGTGTCCAATCTGAGATGCCGCGTGTACCAGATGAACGGCGCCGAGTTCGACCCCCGTGATGCTACGTGGGTACAGGGGAATACTCTTGGAGAGTACTCGCTTTTCATTGGGGATAGCTACCCCATTGTGAAGCGGATGCCACCTTCCGTGCACGACATAGAATGCCTGCCGTTCATGAAGCATGGTTGTGTCTTCAGTGCGCACCGCCGGACGAACGACATGCCGGGACACGCTATCCCTGATTTATGCCGCTTTAGCTTGGATGAGTCTCCATCGTGTGGAACCGGACTAGAAAGCTACGACAATGATTCCCGTTGCCCACCGCTATGGTTCGAGCCATCCATGAAGAACACCTGGGACTGGAACCTGGAGGAGGACATGTAGCTCATCTATAACGTGTAAGTGGAGTACGGTAAATTGTGAACGGTAGTGCTATGAATATATGTAGACTAGTCGTGCACAAATTTATCAAATGAATTGGAGATGAACTTGTGTGGCATACTGGCATTTGTCCTTTATAATTTATTACTAGTAAATGTGTTATGTGTACGTGCAACTTGTGTGGTTGTTGCATGGGCTCCAACATGCTCTTTGAGAAAAAAGGTGGCACAGCTTTGGATATACGTGACGTGGCAGCATCATACAGTAGCATCGTTCGCCATAGTTGCAGTACGCTCCTACTAGGACGACAACTCCTATAAAACCATGCGCTTGGCTCTTTGCCTCTTCGGGAGGTTCAACAGTCTGTACTCGTGTGAACCTTGCACTTGGCTCTTCGCCTCTTCGGAAGGTCCAACAATGATGATACTACAATACACATTATGCTTCTGGCAATCTGACACCGATTGAACTGCTGCACGTCCACCGCGAGGGTGAGGGCTAGGGAGAGGGAGAGGGAGAGGGCGCTGTAGTCAAAACCCTCTCCTCGTCCTGCGAACCACCGTGCGCGTGGGCGAGGGAGAGGCATAGTAAGCAAGCTTCTCCTCGTTCGGCGAGTTGACGGGACACATCACAGCAGTACTAGTACTAGTCCATATTGCGTCCTTTCCGGTTAATATGGCTTAATTTGAAACGAGAAAAATACACTCGCGGTCAACGTATCTAACAATACGCTCTTTACGATCACTATATATAGTTTTGCGGTGATTATATGGTCACTAGCTCATCGTAGAGCACTGTATTGCACCCTACTGACCAGCCACATAGTCGACGTGTCACTTTGTTGACTGGTTAAATTTTCACCTGGTTTCTGGGTCCCACCTGTCAGTTGGCAGAGCAAAGAAATCAGCTAAAAAACAAAGAGTGTAGTACATCTACACTTCCAATGCATTTAGCCTTTAATCTAAATCGATATTGATAGACTAATGCACCAACTTGTGCTCTAGGTATAGGCTACATGTCTATCCTTAATTACAGCATGCAACGACCTTCATTTAATCTTCTTCTCTCAATGGTCGCATGCACACATAAGTCTGCTACTTTTGGGCGTTAATTATGCCCTGGTCAATGTGTAAATCTCTAAATGTACAGTCTTTCACGGACGTAGGGAGTAGGTTGTGAAGGAAATATGCCCTAGAGGCAATACTAAAGATGTTATTTGTATTTCCTTATATCATGATAAATGTCTTTTATTCATGCTAGAATTTTATTAACCGGAAACTTGATACATGTGTGAATACATAGACAAAATAGTATGTCCCTAGTATTCCTCTACTAGACTAGCTCATTGATCAAAGATGGCTATGTTTCCTAGCCATAGACATGAGTTGTCATTTGATCAACGGGATCACATGATTAGAAGAATGATGTGATTGACTAGACCCATCCGTTAGCATAGCACTATGATCGTTTAGTTTTACTGCTATTGCTTTCTTCATGACTTATACATGTTCCTATGACGATGAGATTATGCAACTTCCGAATACTGTAGGAACACCTTGTGTGCTATGAAATGTCACAACGTAACTGGGTGATCATAAAGATGCTCCACAGGTGTCTCCGAAAGTATTCGTGATGTTGGCATAGATCAAGACTAGGATTTGTCACTCCGAGTGTCGGAGAGGTATCTCTGGGCCCTCTCGGTAATACACATCATAATAAGCCTTGCAAGCAAAAGAATAATGAGTTAGTGACGAGATGATGTATTATGGAACGAGTAAAGAGACTTGCCAGTAACGAGATTGAACTAGGTATAGAGATACCGACGATCGAATCTCGGGCAAGTAACATACCGATGACAAAAGGAACAACGTATGTTGTTATGTGGTTTGACCGATAAAGATCTTCGTAGAATATATGGGAGCCAATATGAGCATCCAGGTTCCGCTATTGGTTATTGACCGGAGATGAGTCTCGGTCATGTCTACATAGTTCTCGAACCCGTAGGGTCCGCACGCTTAACGTTTGACGACGATCAGTATTATGAGTTTATGAGTTTTGATGTACCGAAGGTAGTTCGGAGTCCCGGATGAGATCACGGACATGACGAGGAGTCTCGGAATGTGCGAGACATAAAGATTGATATATTGGATGACTATATTCGGACACCGGAAGTGTTATGGAAAGTTTCGGAATTTACCGGAGTGCCGGGGGGTTACCGGAACCCCCCGGGGGAATGGTGGGCCCTAGTGGGCCATAGGGGAGAAAGAAGGCAGCAGCCAGGAGGTGGCGCACCCCCTCCCTAGGGGCAGTCCGAATAGGACTAGGGGAGGGGGCGTGGCCCATCTTTCCCTCTCCCTCTCCCTCTCCTTCCTTCCTCCTCTCCTTCTTGGTGGACTCCTACTAGGAATAGGATTGCAATCCTATTCCTAGTAGGATTGCCTCTCTAGGCGCACCATAGAGGGCCGGCCGGCCTCCCCCCCTTGCTCCTTTATATACGAGGGCAGGGGGCACCCAAAGACACACAAGTTGAATTGTTTTAGCCGTGTGCGGTGCCCCCCTCCACAGAAACACACCTCGGTCATACCGTTGCACTGCTTAGGCGAAGCCCTGTGCCGGTAGATACATCATATCTGTCACCACGCCGTCGTGCTGACGAAACTCTCCCGTGAAGCTCAACTGGATCAAGAGCTCGTGGGACGTCATCAAGCTGAACGTGTGCTGAACGCGGAGGTGTCGTACGTTCGGTTCTTGATCGGTTGGATCGCGAAGAAGTTCGACTACATCAACCGCGTCACTTGACGCTTCCGCTCCCGGTCTACGAGGGTAAGTAGACACACTCTCCCCTCTCGTTGCTACGCATCTAGTAGATAGATCTTGCGTGATCGTAGGAAAATTTTAAAATACTACATTCCCCAACAGTGGCATCATGAGCCAGGTCTATGCGTCGATGATATGCACGAGTAGAACACAATGAGTTGTGGGCGATACTAGTCATACTGCTTACCAGCATGTCATACTTTGCTTCGGCGGTATTGTGAGATGAAGCGGCCCGGACCGACATTACACGTATGCTTACACGAGACTGGTTTCACCATTATGAGCACTCGTTGCTTAAAGGTGACTGGCGGGTGTCTGTCTCTCTCACTTTAGCTGAATCAAGTGTGGCTACGCCCGATCCTTGTGAAGGTTAAAATAGCACATACTTGACGAAACGTCGTTGTGGTTTTGTATGCGTAGGTAAGAACGGTTCTTGCTAAGCCCATAGCAGCCATGTAAAACTTGCAACAACAAAGTAGAGGACGTCTAACTTGTTTTGCAGGGCTTGTTGTGATGTGATATGGTCAAGACATGATGAGTTATACGGTTTTGTATGAGATGATCATGTTTTGTAAAGTTATCGGCAACTGGCAGGAGCCATATGGTTGTCGCTTTATTGTATGAAATGCAATCGCCATGTAATTGCTTTACTTTATCACTAAGCGGTAGCGATAGTCGTAGAAGCAATAGTTGGCGAGACGACAACGATGCTACGATGGAGATCAAGGTGTCGCGCCGGTGACGAAGGTGATCATGACGGTGCTTTGGAGATGGAGATCAAAAGCACAAGATGATGATGGCCATATCATGTCACATATTCTGATTGCATGTGATGTTTATCTTATTATGCTTCCTATTTTGTTTAGAACGACGGTAGCATTATAAGATGATCCCTTACTAAATTTCAAGGTATAAGTGTTCTCCCTGAGTATGCACCATTGCGAAAGTTCATCATGCCGAGACACCACGTGATGATCGGGTGTGATAAGCTCTACGTTCAAATACAACGGGTGTAAGCCAGTTTTGCACACGCAGAATACTCGGGTTAAACTTGACGAGCCTAGCATATGGAGATATGGCCTCGGAACACTGGAGACCGAAAGGTCGAGCGTGAATCATATAGTAGATATGATCAACATAAGATGTTCACCATTGAAACTACTCCATCTCACGTGATGATCGGACATGGTTTAGTTGATTTGGATCACGTGATCATTTAGATGACCGGAGGGATGTCTATCTAAGTGGGAGTTCTTTAAGTAATATGATTAAATTGAACTTTAATTTATCATGAACTTAGTCCTGATAGTTTTTGCATATCTATGTTGTTGTAGATCAATGGCCCGTGCTACCGTTCCTTTGAATTTTATTGCATTCCTAGAGAAAGCTAAGTTGAAAGATGATGGTAGCAATTACACGGACTGGGTCCGTAACTTGAGGATTATCCTCATTGCTGCACAGAAGAATTATGTCCTTGAAGCACCGCTAGGTGACAAGCCCCCTCCTGCTAATGTAGACGCTTTGAACGTCTGGTAGACGCGGTCTGATTATTACACGATAGTTCAGTGTGCCATGCTTTACGGCTTAGAACCGGGACTTCAACGACGTTTTGAACGTCATGGACCATATGAGATGTTCCAAGAGTTGAAGTTAATATTTCAAGCAAATGCCCGGATTGAGAAATATGAGATTTCCAACAAGTTCTATAGCTGCAAGATGGAGGAGAATAGTTCTATCAGTGAACACTTGCTCAGAATGTCTGGGTACTACAATCATATGACTCAACTTGGTTGCAAAGTTGACGAGGATATTGTTATTGATAGAGTTCTTCAATCACTGCCACCAAGCTATAAAGGCTTCGTGATGAACTATAATATGCAAGGGATGCAGAAGACAATTCCCGAGCTCTTCGCTATGCTCAAAGCTGCGGAGGTAGAAATCAAAAAGGAGAATCAAGTGTTGATGGTTAACAAGACCACTAGTTTCAAGAAAAAGGGCAAGGGAAATAAGGGAAACTTCAAGTAGAATAGCAAGACAGTTGCTACTCCCGCGAAGAAACCCAAGTCTGGAGCCAAGCCTGAAACTGAGTGCTTCTACTGCAAATGGACTGGACACTGGAAGCGGAACCGCCCCAAGTATTTGGCAGATAAGAAGGATGGAAGGTGAACAAAGGTATATGTGGTATACATGTTATTGATGTGTACCTTACTAATCCTCGTAGTAGTACCTGGGTATTTGATACCGGTTCGGTTGCTAATATTTGTAACTCGAAACAGGGACTACGGATTAAACGAAGATTAGCTAAGGACGAGGTGACGATGCGCGTGGGAAATGGTTCAAAAGTCTATGTGATTGCCGTCGGCACGCTACCTCTACATCTACCTTCGGGATTAGTTTTAGACCTAAATAATTGTTATTTGGTGCCAACGTTGAGCATGAACATTATATCTGGATCTTGTTTTTTGCGAGATGGTTATTCATTTAAATTAGAGAATAATGGTTGTTCTATTTATATGAGTAATATCATTTATGGTCATTCACCCTTGAAGAGTGGTCTATTTTTTATGAATCTCGACCGTAGTGATACACATATTCATAATATTGAAGCCAAAAGATGCAAAGTGAATAATGATAGTGCAACTTATTTGTGGCACTGCCGTTTAGGTCATATTGGTGTAAAGCGCATGAAGAAACTCCATAGTGATGGACTTTTGGAATCACTTGATTATGAATCACTTGGTGCTTGTGAACCATGCCTCATTGGCAAGATGACTAAAACTCCGTTCTCCGGAACTATGGAGCGAGCAACATATTTGTTGGAAACCATACATACTGATGTATGTAGGCCAATGATTGTTGAAGCTCACGGCGGGTATCGTTATTTTCTGACCTTCACTGATGATTTAAGCAGATATGAGTATATCTACTTAATGAAGCACAAGTCTGAAACATTTGAAAAGTTCAAAGAATTTCAGAGTGAAGTAGAGAATCATCTTAACAAGAAAATAAAGTTTCTACGATCTGATCATGGAGGAGAATATTTGAGTTACGAGTTTGGTCTTCATTTGAAACAATGTGGAATAGCTTCACAACTCACGCCACCCGGAACACCACAGCGTAATGGTGTGTCCGAACATCGTAACCGTACTTTATTGGATATGGTGCGATCTATGATGTCTCTTACCGATTTACCACTATCATTTTGGGGTTATGCTTTAGAGACAGCTGCATTCACGTTAAATAGGGCACCATCTAAATCCGTTGAGACGACACCTTATGAACTATGGTTTGGCAAGAAACCAAAGTTGTCGTTTCTTAAAGTTTGGGGCTGTGATGCTTATGTGAAAAAGCTTCATCCTGATAAGCTCGAACCCAAGTTGGAGAAATGTGTTTTCATAGGATACCCAAAAGAGACTGTTGGGTACACCTTCTATCACAGATCCGAAGGCAAGATATTCGTTGCTAAGAATGGATCCTTTCTAGAGAAGGAGTTTCTCTCGAAAGAAGTGAGTGGGAGGAAAGTAGAACTTGATGAGGTAATTGTACCTTCTCCTGAATTGGAAAGTAGTACATCAAAGAAAATTGTTCAAGTGATTCCTACACCAATTAGTGAGGAACCTAATGATGATGATCATGAAACTTCAGATCAAGTTTCTGCTGAACATCGTAGATCAACCAGAGTACGTTCCGCACCAGAGTGGTACGGCAACCCAGTACTGGAAGTCATGTTACTAGACCATGATGAACCTACGAACTATGAGGAAGCGATGATGAGCCCAGATTCCGCAAAATGGCTTGAGGCCATAAAATCTGAGATGGGATCCATGTATGAGAACAAAGTGTGGACTTTGGTTGACTTGCCCGATGATCGGCAAGCCATCGAAAATAAATGGATCTTCAAGAGGAAGACCGACGCAGACGGTAATGTTACTGTTTACAAAGCTCGACTTGTTGCGAAAGGGTTTCGAAGAGTTCAAGGAGTTGACTACGATGAGACGTTCTCACCTGTAGCGATGCTTAAGTCTGTCCGAATCATGTTAACAATTGTCGCATTTTATGATTATGAAATCTGGCAAATGGATGTCAAAACTGCATTCCAAAATGGATCTCAAAGAAGAGTTGTATATGATGCAACCAGAAGGTTTTGTTGATCCAAAATGTGCTAACAAAGTATGCAAGCTCCAGCGATCCATCTATGGACTGGTGCAAGCATCTTGGAGTTGGAATATACGCTTTGATGAGGTAATCAAAGCATATGGTTTTATACAGACTTTTGGAGAAGCCTGTATTTACAAGAAAGTGAGTGGGAGCTCTGTAGCATTTCTAATATTATATGTGGATGACATATGGTTGATTGTAAATGATATAGAATTTCTGGATAGCATAAAAGGATACTTGAATAAGAGTTTTTCAATGAAAGACCTCGGTGAAGCTGCTTATATATTAGGCATCAAGATCTATAGAGATAGATCAAGACGCTTAATTGGACTTTCACAAAGCACATACCTTGATAAAGTTTTGAAGAAGTTCAAAATGGATCAGTCAAAGAAAGGGTTCTTGCCTGTGTTACAAGGTATGAAGTTGAGTAAGACTCAATGCCCGACCACTACAGAAGATAGAGAGAAAATGAAATTCATTCCCTATGCCTCAGCCATAGGATCTATCATGTAGGCAATGCTGTGTACTAGACCTGATGTGTGCCTTGCTATAAGTCTAGCAGGGAGGTACCAAAGTAATCCAGGAGTGGATCACTGGACAGCGGTCAAGAACATCCTGAAATACCTGAAAAGGACAAAGGATATGTTTCTCGTATATGGAGGTGACAAAGAGCTCGTCGTAAACGGTTACGTCGATTCTAGCTTTGACACTGATCCGGATGACTCTAAGTCACAAACCGGATATGTATTTTTATTGAACGATGGGAGCTGTCAGTTGGTCCAGTTCCAAGAAGAGCGTCGTGGCGGGATCTACGTGTGAAGCGGAATACATAGCTGCTTCGGAAGCAGCAAATGAAGGAGTCTGGATGAATGAGTTCATATCCGATCTAGGTGTAATACCTAGTGCATGGGGTCCAATGAAAATCTTTTGTGACAACACTGGAGCAATAGCCTTGGCGAAGGAATCCAGGTTTCACAAGAGAACAAAGCACATCAAAAGACGCTTCAATTCCATCTGTGATCTAGTCAAGGAGGGCGACATAGAGATTTGCAAGATACATACGGATCTGAATGTTGCAGACCCGTTGACTAAGCCTCTTCCACGGGCAAAACATGATCAGCACCAGGACTCCATGGGTGTGAGGAGATTATTGACTCTAGTTCAAGTGGGAGACTGAAGGAAATATGCGCTAGAGGCAATAATAAAGATGTTATTTGTATTTGCTTATATCATGATAAATGTCTTTTATTCATGCTAGAATTGTATTAACCGGAAACTTGATACATGTGTGAATACATAGACAAAATAGTATGTCCCTAGTATGCCTCTACTAGACTAGCTCATTGATCAAAGATGGCTATGTTTCCTAGCCATAGACATGAGTTGTCATTTGATCAATGGGATCACATCATCAGAAGAATGATGTGATGGACTAGACCCATCCGTTATCATAGCACTATGATCATTTAGTTTTACTGCTATTGCTTTCTTCATTACTTATACATGTTCCTATGACTATGAGATTATGCAACTTCCGAATACTGTAGGAACACCTTGTGTGCTATCAAACGTCACAACGTAACTGGGTGATTATAAAGATGCTCTAACAGTGTCTCCGAAGGTGTTTGTGGTGTTGGCATAGATCAAGAATAGGATTTGTCACTCCGAGTGTCGGAGAGGTATCTCTAGGCCCTCTCAGTAATACACATCATAATAAGCCTTGCAAGCAAATGACTAATGAGTTAGTCATGACATGATGTATTACGGAACGAGTAAAGAGACTTTCTGGTAACGAGATTGAACTAGGTACGATGATACCGACGATCGAATCTCGGGCAAGTAACATACCGATGACAAAGGGAACAATGTATGTTGTTATGCGGTTTGACCGATAAAGATCTTCGTAGAATATGTGGGAGCCAATATGAGCATCCAGGTTCCGCTATTGGTTATTGACCGGAGATGAGTCTCGGTCATGTCTACATAGTTCTCGAACCCGTAGGGTCCGCACGCTTAACGTTTGATGACGATCGGTATTATGAGTTTATGAGTTTTGATGTACCGAAGGTAGTTCGGAGTCCCGGATGAGATCACGGACATGACGAGGAGTCTCAGAATGTGCGAGACATAACGATTGATATATTGGATGACTATATTCGGACACCGGAAGTGTTCTCGAAAGTTTCGGAATTTACCGGAGTGCCGGGGGGTTACCGGAACCCCCCGGGGGGAATGGTGGGCCCTAGTGGGCCATAGGGGAGAAAGAAGGTAGCAGCCAGGAGGTGGCGCACCCCTCCCTAGGGGCAGTCCGAATAGGACTAGGGGAGGGGGCGCGGCCCCTCTTTCCCTCTCCCTCTCTCTCTCCTTCCTTCCTCCTCTCCTTCTTGGTGGACTCCTACTAGGAATAGGATTGCAATCCTATTCCTAGTAGGATTGCCTCTCTAGGCGCACCATAGAGGGCCGGCCGGCCTCCCCCCTTGCTCCTTTATATACGAGGGCAGGGGGGCACCCAAGGACACACAAGTTGAATTGTTTTAGCCGTGTGAGGTGCCCCCTCCACAGAAACACACCTCGCTCATACCGTTGCATTGCTTAGGCGAAGCCCTGTGCCGGTAGGTACATCATATCTGTCACCACGCCGTCGTGCTGACGAAACTCTCCCGTGAAGCTCAACTGGATCAAGAGCTCGTGGGACGTCATCAAGCTGAACGTGTGCTGAACGCGGAGGTGCCGTACGTTCGGTGCTTGATCGGTTGGATCGCGAAGAAGTTCGACTACATCAACCGCGTCACTTGACGCTTCCGCTCCCGGTCTACGAGGGTAAGTAAACACACTCTCCCCTCTCGTTGCTATGCATCTAGTAGATAGATCTTGCGTGATCGTAGGAAAATTTTAAAATACTACGTTCCCCAACAGGTTGAGCACTTGAGCGTGAGCGTGTGTGTTGCGTCGTGTGCTTTGTGCCGCCTGGGTGCGTGAGTGTTGCGTGCGTCCATGTGTACGTGTGAGTGTTGCATGTTGCATGCATGCATGCATGGGGCTTACTCCCTCGCATTGACATGTTCATATTTAAAGCTTCCTCTGTTCCCTCCACATGGTGATACTCCCTCTGTTCCCAAATACGGAGTAAAATCCTCCCTCTGTTCCCAAATACGGAGTAAAATCCTCCCTCTGTTCCCAAATACGGAGTATTTGTCTTTCTAGATATTTCAACAAGTGACTACGTACGGATCAAAATGTAGAAAGGAATTCTTCGCGATCCATTATTCCCCATCTCGGTCAGAGAGAACTATTCAACTAGTCTTCGCAGTGAAGTGACAATACACGCTGCAACAGATGGGACACTTAATTAATAAGCTGAACCAGCGTGTTGGTGTTACTAAATCAGCCTTACCCACTATTGCCATCATGTTTGCCAGTAGAGCACGCTTCTGTCCTCCATTAACTGACATATGGGCCCTCTTGTGGTAGATACATATGTCAGCGGTGTAACTATTTACATTCCGAAGGACGGTATATCCTGGTAGTAGTAGTAGAATTGAGATTTAATGCACTTTCTCCCCCGTCTTCCACTCTTCTTCCTCCTCTCTTCTTCTTCCTCCTCTCTTCCCCATCGTCGGCCACACACCATTTCCCCCCGCTCTCTGCTCGCCCGCCCGCGCTATCTTCCTTGGTAGCTCGCGCGTACCATATCCCCCCGCTCACTGCTCGGCCACACGAGGAGAAGCTTCTTCGCTCGCCCGCTCGAATCCACTTCCCCGCTGGCTCGCAGGCACCGAAAACCCCAATGGCAGAACCAAGTGACATGCAGAGCCGCAATTGGAATTCCCTCCCCGATGTTCTCTTGCAGAAGATCTGTAATCGTATTGACCAACTCAGCACTATCAGCCTAGCCGCATGCTCGGTGTCTTTGTACCGTCTACTCGTCTGCAACCGGCCGCTCTTTTCAAGACACCCTACTTGCTGATGCCCGATCCTCGCAGGTGGTCCAGACACCGACTTGACGATCCTACGGAGGTTGTTGTGGTGCCCGTTGCCATGCTACCACTACCCGTCCACCTGTCATTCATGCGCGGCCACTACTGGGCGGGCATGAAGGCCAACTAGATCATCCTCATCCACCAATCCGGTAGTCCGTGGCGTCTCGTGGATATCTACACCCAGCTAGAGATCACCCTTCCATCTTTGCATACCGCCGACATCGAGCCTCGCGGCCCGGCGGACACTCCTGCCTACTACGCAAGAGACACGTCGAGCTTTTGGCTCGACCTCTGTTTGCTGAAGGTTGTAATCTGCGAAGTGCCCACACCATCAAAAGACTACATGGATTACAAGCTCATTGCCGTGTTCAACATGGGATTAGTCTATCTGGAATCCGGTCACCATACATGGTTATGGCTCATCGTTGATCCTCTTTACCTAACACTTCTATCTATTGCTATAGTGCATGGTGGCATCGTTTATGTGGTCGACGCACAGATTGGCTGCCTATACTGATGGAATCTATCATCATGTAATTGTTCTATCTCATTTCATCTTTACCTTAAGAATACGACTGCCTTTTCATTGTTACAAATTTAGAATATATAGTATGTCTTTAGCCACATCATTGCTATATGTTCCTCTCATTTCCTAGATTTTTATGACCACGCATGTTATTGTTAGAGTTGATATAAGAACAATTGGTATCTAATGATTGTTAGAATAGATATTATGAGTATAACCTCATGATTGCTATATGATACTCTCAATTCCAGGATTTTTATAACAACGCATGTTATTGCTTAGAGTGGATATGATAATTGTAGTAAGTGCTATGGTAGAATATGAGTAGGCTCTGTCATATCTATTTTCCTCTCATTGTTACATGATGTTTGAACCATGATATATTGCTAGAATATGAAAGCCATTGGCTTATTTTTTTAAAATGGGGTATGATTATGACCACGGCATTGCAATTCTCTGTCTATGATATGTGTCACTGTTATAATAATATTAATTCCACACATACTCTGAACATGATTGTTTATTTTTTTCCATTTGATCTCCAATTTGAATTGTTGCAGCAGATGCAAATGCGCTGGCCTTCATGATTCCAGGACCTAGAATCATACCAGCCGATGGGTGGTGGTCTATCGTTCGTTCAGCTGACTGTGGTCATTTGATGCTCATTTGCACGTACCAAATTGACCAACAATTTCGTGACATTGATGGGTATGGCTGCTTCGTGTTCGAGGAAGATACCTTTCTGTTGTTAGGCTTCAAGTGCGTACTTGTTAGTTAAACCAATGGTTAAAATGTGACACTAAATACGACTAGTAAGTAGTACAGTAGTAGTACTAGTATACGTCGGTCAAATTATTCATCATGTCCACACATTGAATCATCATGACAACACGCTACGCGTGAGGTGACACTAGAATCCCTGCGGCGTGTTCGGGTATTCTGGACTTCAGATTTGGAGTATCACTTATCTGTCGAAATCTTTCATCATTCACTTAAAATAGTCGATTGATCATACATTGAGTACCGTATAACTGGAAATAACCCATGCTAGTCGAAGAAGGATTGGCCGATGCTGCCGGCTGGCGTCAAGTTCGATCCCACGGATCAGGAGCTGAACGAGCACCTTGAGGCCAAACTGAGTGCTGACAACGCGAGATCTCACCCTCTCATCGATTTGTTCGTACCAACCATCGACAGCGAGCACGGCATATGCTACACCCATCCTGAGAAACTTCCAGGTAAGACACCGATCGGTCGTCTACTTGCACAAACACATTCCTTTGTTTATAGCTCTATTTTTCTTTTTAGACGCAGACTCGGTGAAGCAATTACAATTTGACAGTTAATAAAAAGTGAAACAAGTGACTGCAACATGCCAAAGATGTTATGAAAATGCCAACTACGTACGCTAAAACCTGTATTCGACAATACTGCAGGTATCACACTGAGTGGCCTAAGCAAGCATTTCTTCCAGCGCAATTCCAGGGTGATACGTCTCCAACGTATCTATAATTTTTGATTGTTCCATGCTATTATTTATGATGTTTTGGATGTTTAAAGGGCTTTGTTATACACTTTTATATTATTTTTGGGACTAACCTACTAACCCAAAGGCCCAGTCCAGATTGTTGTTTTTTGCCTATTTCAGGGTTTTACAGAAAAGGAATATCAAACAAAGTCCAAACGGAATAAAACTTCGGGAGAGATATTTTTGGAGCAAAATACGCACGGGAGACTTGAGAACCACGGAGTAGGACTCACGTGGCGTCCACGAGGGTGGGGGCGCCCCCCTATAGGGCTCGCCCCTGCCTCGTGGGCACCCCGTCTGGCCCCCGGTGCCCTCCTTCCTCCTATATATACCTACGTACCCCGAAACCATCAGACCAACAGAGAAAACCCTAGTTCAACTGCCGCAACCTTCTGTTCCCGTGTGATCCCATCTTGGGGCCTATTCCGGAGCTCCGCCGGAGGGGGGATCTACCAGGGAGTGCTTCTACATCATCATCACCGCCTCACCATGAGTTGTGAGTAGTTTACCACAGACCTTCGGGTCCATAGATAGTATCTAGATGGCTTCTTCTCTCTCTTTGGATCTCAATACCAAGTTCTCCTCGGTCTTCGAGGAGATCTATTCGATGTAATCTCTTTTTGTGGTGTGTTTGTCGAGATCCGATGAATTGTGGGTTTATGATCAAGATTATCTTTGAGAAATATTTGGTTATTCTCTGAACTCTTTATGTATGATTATAATATCCTTGCAAGTCTCTTTGAATTATTGGTTTGGTTTGGCCTACTAGATCTATAGTTCTCGCAATGGGAGAAGTGCTTGGCTTTGGGTTCAATCTTGTGGTGACCTTTCCCAGTGATAGTAGGGGCAGCAAGGCACGTATTGTATTGTTGCCATCGAGGATAAAAAGATGGGGTTTATATCACTATGTTTGAGTTTATCCCTCTACATCATGTCATCTTGCTTAAGGCGTTACTCTATTCTTATGAACTTAATACTCTAGATGCATGCTGGATAGCGGTCGATGTGTGGAGTAATAGTAGTAGATGCAGAATCGTTTCGGTCTACTTGTCTCGGACGTGATTCTTATATATAATGATCATGCCTACATTGTCTCATAATTATTCGTTTTTCTATCAATTGCTCGACAGTACTTTGTTTACCCGCCGTAGAATATCGCTATCATGACAGAAGCCACTAGAGAAAACAATGGCCCCCGGGTCTATTCTCAACATATCAATCTACAATTTACTTTACTTTTTCGCTTTTACTTTCTGTTCTTATATCCAAAAATACCAAAAATATCAAACTATCATCTCTGTCAGATCTCGCTGTCGTAAGTGACCGTAAAGGGATTGACAACCCCTTATCGCGTTGGCTGCGAAGTTCTTATTTGTTTGTGTAGGTGCGAGGGAGTCGCGCGTGGTCTCCTACTAGATTGATACCTTGGTTCTCAAAAACTGAGGGAAATACTTACGCTACTGTGCTGCATCACCCTTTCCTCTTCGAGGGAATACAACGCAAGCTCGAGAAGTAGCACAGGGCGTTCAAAAGGGGCACGTGGCGCATCGCCAGATACGGTCGGAGTGCGGCATGCACGCGATGTGGCACAACACCAACAATACCTTACCGGTGATGGTCAACTACCGGCATACGGGCAGCAAAAAGATTCTGGTGCTGCACACCAACAAGAATTTCGACCAGCAGAGGACCAACTGGGTGATGCACCAGTACCACCTCGGGGACCTGGAGCAAGAGAAGGAGCGGGAGCTGGTCCTCTGCAAGATTTTCTACCAGACGAACACTAGGGCCAGGAGAAAATAGATTATAAGTTAGTTTGGCATTGGTACTTGTACTACCTCGTCGTTCGCAAGTTGGTATTGTTGTTAACGATCTTTTGGTATGAACTTGGCATTTGCTTCCAACCATCATGCCGAGGTTCGACGTGGATATAAAGTTGAGTCATTTGTTTCGAAAGGAATCTTCAGGCACCTGATTTTTATTTGATGGGTAGCATAAGCACCCGCCGTTCGAATTGCCAGTTCTCCAATTTTTTTGAAACTAGTGCATGCTCTTATTATCACGATGAAAAAACAATATCCCTGCTGCATCCTAGTTATCAGTCTGTACTTGCAGAATTCTCTCGCTTATTGAGCACGTATATTGTTTTTTCAGGCCGAGCAAGTTTCAACTGGCTGTAGACTGCCCAGGCTTGGTTTTGTTTTTAACAGGCCCAGCCCATGACGACAACGGGGCACTAAGATCCATTAGGTATCTACTGGCCTCTGGCCCGCCAGCGTTAGTTATATTTTGTCTTACAACATCCGCAGGCACTTTTTTTACTGAATCAAACACACATCCCAGTTCTATTTTCCTCTTGAAACGCATGTCCTACATCCGTTTTCTAATCTCTACCTATAGTTTTACTAGTTCATATATGCGTAACATTATATTGAAAATACATAAAATTCGCTTTTCATATTTACATCCTTATTTTTGTTATTGTTTTCCCTCCCAGCGCTGATTTTTTTACCACTGGTTTTCCCTTAAACCAACTCAATTGTCCCACGTCTTATTTGCTTACAAAAACAAAACAATTATTTTGGTAAATCGATAAGTTCTTAAAAAAATCTTTATATTTTCGGGATTACAAAAGTTCAGACTCCACCGAAATATGCAAAATAAGGTTGAACTTTTTGACCGTGGTCGTGGGCAGAAAATGGGCTGTAATAAATTACTTAAGAATTAGCAAATGGGCTGCAAATTATTAAAAAAAATAGCAAATGGGCTCTATGTTGAGTGCCACAGATTTGGAGGCTGACTTGTGGGCCTACTAAGTTCATGCGTACACAAGGTTTATCAAAAAAGAAACTTCGTCAACAATCTACTCTACCAGCATCAGACCGTTAGATGTCAATCTAACGACAATCGTGCTTCTTCAGTCTCTGATCTTCCTGCCCCAGCCACCCAAACCAGCGCCGTCGGAACCGCCTGCTCCCGCCTCCTGTGGCCAGCTGTGCTGCCGGGGAGGCCTCACGGCCCCATCATATACTCGCATCCATGGCACGTCTATCCCTCTACTCACCCACACCTCCTGTTATTTTCCGACGACGGCAGCCGAACCAGTCAACCCTCATACTCTCCACCGCGTAGGGCAACCACTGTCGTGTCTTCCCCGGCTCTGTATCGTTCCCTTCGTAGGCCTCTCCGTCGTCCACCGCCCTGGTGCTCTCAGCGCGGCGTGGTCAACGTGCTCAACGAACGACATCCATCGGAAGTGGATTGTACGTGGAGAGGCTGACAGCTGGGTCCACGGCCGCACACAAGGAAATGCCGCCTTATTACGCGCAAAATAATGATTCCTTCACCTGACATCTGGGACCTGCCGGAAGGGCCTCTGTATTTCGCGAAAAAATGTTCCCTCCGCTGACAGGTCGGACCCACCAACTATATCTTCACACGCAAGGAAGTGCCTCTTTATTGCACACAAAAAAATGAATACCCCCCTGCCAGCTCGGACCCACCACAGTGGGAGGCTGACTTGTGAGCCTACTAAGTTGACGGGGACGGAGGGCTTTGTCAACTTAGTCAATATGAACGATTCTAGCTCCAGTGATCGTACGATGTCCATATAATGGCATTAGTGCTTCTTCAACCTCCAGTCTTCTTGCTCCAGCCGCCCAAAGCAGCGCCGGTCGTGCCGCCTGCTCCTGCCTCTCGTGGCCGGCTGTGCTGCCGCGGAGGCCTCACCGCCTCCATACTACTCCCACCGCTGGTCAGGCCATCCCTCCACTCATCCACACCCCCGGTTATTCTGCGGCGACGGTAGCCTCACATCGTAGCCAAACCACTGAACCCTCGTATTCCTCTCCGCGTGGGCATCCACAACCGCTTATTCCCCGACTCCGCGTCGTCCCCTTCCTAGGCCTTGTCGTCGTCCACTGCCTTGGTGCTCTCGGCGCGGCATGGTCAATGTGGTCAACGACCGACTTCCATCTACTGTACGTGGAGAGGCTGACAGCTGGGTGCACGGCCACAGCCCAGTTTTTTTTGTGATTTGCCAAGTAAGTCGCTTTGTCAGGCCTGTTGGGCTGCAAATCTTTCAAGACGAGCAGAGCTTCATTCGGCTGGTCGAGAAAATGGCCTATCAGTAATGAGAAATGGGTTGTACATTTTTAAAACACATCAAACCGGCAATTAGTTTCAAATTTCTTTTTTTCAGTTCGAGATGTTAAATTGCATTGATTTTTATGCGTGGACAATTTGTTGGATTTTATATTGATATACACTTATTTTTAAAATCAGTTTGAATTTGACTCGAAATTTCGGGATTAAAAACAGTTGGGCAAAATTTCGTATATTTTTTTAACCGTGGCCACAATATGGGCTGTAATGCTAACAAAGAGAATATGGGCTCCAAAAATACCTTAAGAATTAGCAAATGGGTTGTAAATTATTAGAAAGAATGGCATATGGGGTGTATGATGTTTTCCACAGATTTGAGGCTTTCCTAAAAAAAGGTTGAAGCACAACCAGTGACTGTTGGATGTCCATCCAACGGCCGTCGTGCTTCTTCAATCTCTGCTCTTTCTGCTCCAGCCGCTCAAACAAGCGCCGGCGGGACTGCCTACTCCCTCCTCCCCGTGGCCGGCTGTGCTGCCGCGCAGGCCTCACCACCCCACCGTACTCCCATCGCTGGCCTAGCCATCCCTCTACTCACCCACACCTGTTGTTATTCTCTGGCGACGGTAGACGAACCAGTAAACCCTTGTACAGTCTTACTCCCCTCTGTGTGGGAAACAACTGCCGAGTCTTCCCTGCCTCCATGTCATTCCCTTCCTAGGCCTTGCCGTTGTCCACCGCCCTGGTGCTCTCAGCGCGCCTGGTCAATGTGGTCAACGACCGACATGCATCTGAAGCGGACTATACGTGGAGAGGCTGACAGTTGGGTCCACGGCCGCACGCAAGGAAATGCCTCCTTATTACGCGCAAAATAATGATTTCTCCACTTGATATCTGGGACCCATCGAAAGGGCCTCTGTATTTCGTGAAAAAAACCTTACTGCTGCTGACAGCTTGGACCCACCAGCTATATCTTCGCACGCAAGGAAGTGCCTCCTTATTACGCACAAAAAATGAACTCCCCCTGCTAGCTGGGACCCAGTATATTGGTAGGCTGAGTTGTGGGCCTACTAAGTTGACGGGGACGGAGTGCTTTGTCAACTTAGTCAATATGCATGATTCTAGCTCAAGTGACCGTACGATGTCCATCCAATGGCCGTAGTGCTTCTTCAACCTCTGGTCTTCTTGCTCCAGCCGCCCAAACCAGCGCTGGTCGTGCCTCGTGCTCCTGCCTCCCGTGGCCGGCTGCGATGCGGCGAAGGCCTCACCGCCCCTATTACTCCCACCGCTGGCCAGGCCATCCCTCTACTCACCCACACCCCCTGTTATTCTGCGGCGACGACAGCCTCATACCGCAGCAAACCAGTGAACCCTCATACTCCTCTACGCGTGGGCATCCACTGCCGTGTCTTCCCCGGCTCCGCGTCGTCCCCTTCCTAGGCCTCGCCGTCGTCCACCAACCTGGTGCTCTCGGCGCGGCGTGGTCAACATGGTCAAGGAACGGCTTCCATCGAACGTGGACTGTACCTGGAGAGGCTGACAGCTGGGTCCACGGCCGCAGCAAGGATGTGCCTCCTTATTATGTGCAAAATAATTATTCCTCCTCCTGACAGCGGGGACCCACCGGACGGGCCACCGTATCTCGCGAAAAAAACATTTCCCACTGACTGCTGGGACCCACCAGCTACATCTTCGCACGCAAGGAAGTGTGTCCGGGCAAAAACAAAATGATTCGCCCCCCTGACTGCTGGGACCCACCAGCTACATCTTCGCAGGCAAGGAAGTGCCTGACATTCGGGACCCACCTAGTCGAAGTGTACACAGCGTTGTCATTCTGGTCGCAAACGTGTACGTACATACTGGTTGATGTAGAGGAGCGCACGTGTCGTAGTAGAGGCGTGCACGTAGCATGTACACGTACGTATAGCGGCAAGTGTGCAAGAAAGAAAATACGGCCACGTACGTACATACGGGCAGGGTCTCAAACGCATACTCGCGCAAACGTATGGCTAGGGCTCGTGTACATGGCTGGGTCGAAACGGAGAAACAGTGTCGTCGTCGTGTTCATGGGGAGCCAACCGGCTGGGTCGGAACGGAATGCGTCGTCGTGTTCATCGGGAGGGCTTGGACGGAACAGTCGATGGAAACGAGGCCTGGCGTACCGCAGAACGGAGGAAACGGCCTTGTGTTCGACCGGCCACGGTCGAAACGGGCTCCTGTTCATCAGGAGGGGTCCGACGTACCGCAAAACGGAGGAAATTGACCTCCTATGGTCAAAATGGGGGTCCTGTTGATCTGGAGGGGTGTGGCGTACCGCAAAACGGAGGAAACGGACTTGTGTTGGAGCGCTATGGTTGAAACGGTGGTCTTGTTCACTGGGAGGGGTATGGTGTACCGCAAAACGGGACTCCACGGGAAACTGTTCATCTCCACCATCGACCCCTGATGACCCACAACCGTAAGGGATCTATTGCAGCGTTTTCGATAAGTAAGAGTGCCGAACCCAACGAGGAGCAGAAGGTATTGATAAGTGATTCTGAGCAAGGAATAACTGCAAGCACTGAAAGATAACTTTTCAGGGGTTTTCTTGATATAAGCAACAGGAAAGTAAAAGCGAGCAAAGTAAAAGGCACTGGAGAGTAACAAGTGGCCCAATCCTTTCTGAGCAAAGGAGAGGCCTAGCAACTGAACTTATAAAGGCTAAAGTGTTCTTGAGGACACACGGGAGAGGTAGTCATGTGCTTTCGCCATATTCCGTATCGGTACTATGTGATGTGTTGATAAGTGTTGAGTGGGTGGATCTATGCTAGTACACCCTCTAGACTAAGATGAGTGCACTCTTATGATTAAACACCTTGCAAGCATCCGCAAATACAAGATAGTATTTAAGGCAAAAGCCTAACCATAGCAATATGATCGATGATCCATTGTTCCCTTGTGCAAAAGCGTGCGAACTGGGGTTCAGGTTTCTGTCACTCCGGCAACCCACCGTAAGAATTCTTTGTACACAATGTATTCCCCTAGGTCCTTAATAAGGCGAAGTGTTGAGTGTCCGACTCACACAACACCACTAGGAAAATAACAACACAACTTAAGTACCAAACAACACATATTACTTCAACATCATATGACTACTAACAACAAGACTTCTCCCATGTCCTCAAGAACTAAAGTAACTACTCACAAGACATAAAAGAGATCATGATCAGTGGAGATAGATGGATGATAAACAATCTGGACACAATGATATTTCTCCAACAAAACTCAATAGCATTCACCACAAAGTAGTAATCAACACCGATAGGGTAGAGAGGATAGATAGTACGGATTACAACACAAGTTGCAATTGTGAGATGAGATTGGATGAAGATGGAGATGGTGCTGATGTTGGGGATGATGTTGATGATGATCTCGATGATGCCCGTGACGATGGTGATGACGATGGCGATGATCTCCCCTTCCGGGAGGTGATCTCCCCGGCGGAATCTTCCCGCCGGAGATGGCTTTTCTTCTCTGTAGGTTTCCGCCACGGAGCGACGGCGGAACTCCGTAAACTCCCCCCTTTTAGGGTTTCTGGTTGACGAGGATTATATAGGCCAGAGGGGGGAGCCTGGAGTGGGCCAGGGGCTCCAGGCGCCCTCCCGGCGCGGCCAGGGTGGGGGCCGCGCCAGGTGGCTGCCTGGGCACCCTGTGGCCCCCCTCTGGTTGCTCTTTTGCGTATCTTCGTGATCCTTCTGGAAAATATCCTCCGTCGATTTTCAGGTAATTTGGAGGTATATTTCTTCAGCAACTCAGCGTCCACTTTTTACCGCTGAATCCTGCGTCTGCTGCTTCGGCACCGGAAAGTTGCAAACTGTGTAAAATAGGCCAAAACAACATAAGAACATCATCGTAATGTGAAATATATCAATGAATAAGGATCAATTACGATATAAAATAGTGATGCATTTTGGATGTATCAACCCCCTCCAGCATCCACGGGCTACTATTCATCCACCGTCGACCTCCTCCTGCCTCCACCTGTGAATGTTCATCCAGGGGCTCCTGTTCATCCAGCCTCCACCGGCTACTGTTCAACCATCCCTCTCCACGGGCTCCTGTTCAACCACCCATCCACGGGCTACTGTTCATCCAGCCCTCTACCGTCTACTATTCATCCTGCCTCCACGGGGTGGTCCTATTCATCCAGCCCTCCACGGGGTCCTGTTCATCCAGCCCCAACCGGCTTGATCGATCGGGGTCCTATTCATCCAGAGGAAACACCACGCGGTCCTATTCATCCACCCCCACTGGGAACTATTCATCCAAACCCCCCCGAAACACTCACTGTTCATCCAGAGGCAACATCGATCGACTTCAGTTAGCAGCAGTAGCGAAGGAATCGCTCGATCGGGTTTAGTTAACAGCCAACGATCGATTGCCCGGGTTCAGTAACGCGTAGCCTACAGTGCAATCGCTCGGTTTCAGTTAGAGCCCAACGCCTCGCACCCACGCGCGTGCGTGTACGATAGAAACGTGCATCGCTCGGCCCCGACCACCCACCGTAACCGGGAAAACCCCAATATTTTCCTCGCCCTCGCGTCTACCATGATTTTTTTCCGTCATGGACGGCCCAAAGAATGTCATGCAACTGCGTCTCCGGCCCGCCCAGGACAAAAAGGCCATTTTCTGTCATGATTTTTTGTCATAGAAGTAGGACCCCACCACATCTATGATGATACCGTGTTTTGTCACAATTATTGTCATAGAAGTGTCATAAGTATGACAGAATTTTTTTTCGTTCGGCCCAAAATGTCACGGATGTGTCTTTTTTTTGTAGTGGTATTCGAGCTTATGTATTTGAGCCCTCTGGCTTGTAATATAAAGCTTGTATTATTTCATTTGTGTCTAGAGTTGTGTTGTGATATCTTCTAGTGAGTCCCTGATCTTGGTTGTACACGTTTGTGTACATGATTAGTGTACGGTCAAATCGGGGGCGTCACAATATCTGAACTTAACTGTCAAAACTGAATTTAACCGTCGAAACTGAATTTTACTGTCAAGACTGAATTTTACTGTCGAGACTGAATTTTACTGTCGAAACTCAACACACTAGTAGCAGAAAAGTAGCAGTAGTGCCCGGAGTAGCAGCAGCGCCAAGAGCAGCAGCGCGTGCGAGAGCCGAGGCAGCTGGTCGTGTAACAGCATCTCAGGTAGCAGCTGCAGGGGCTCGAGCGAGAGCAGGATCTGCTGCTCGTGCAGCAGCAACGAGAGGAGGACTAGAGCAGCAGCGGAAGCAGCAGCCAGAGCAAGAGCAATAGTGCAAGCAAGAGCAAGAGCAGACCAGGCAGGGGACTGGAGATCAAGAGCAGAGCAGCAGCGTGAGCGACAGCCAAAGCAGTAGCAGCTCCGACTGATGTGGACGTCGCCGCCGAGGGAGCGACGCCGTAAAGGAAGTGGCCAGTGAAGCCGTCGTAGATGGAGTTGCACCATGGCGGCTCGGGACCGAGTGCCGGCAGCACCATGAGATCAACGTAAGAAGAAAATGCAGCGATTACTATAGAACCTCTTTGGTGGCGCGGATTAGGCCTCAGCTTCATTTGAGGAATCGGTGATGATGTTGCTCTGTCGGCAGTGTGGGAATGCAAATGGCGTGAAAGACGAGGGGAACATCGGGGCAGCTCCTTGGAGGTGGAGGACGGGGTGGCCGAACCGGCGGGACGACGAGATCGACGACGGATCCTCATCCGGTGCGGTGGATGAGGGAGGTCGAGGTGTTGCGGTGGACGACATCGTCGAGGAAGAGGCTCCGGCTGGGTGGCGGACGGAGGAGAGTGTGGGGCTTCGCGGGTTTTCCCGGCCTTGGTGTTCGAATGGGGGCGGCGGAGGGGTGATAACCCACAAGTATAGGGGATCGTTTGTAGCCTTTTTCAATAAGTAAGAGTGTCGAAACCAACGAGGAGCTAAAGGTAGAACAAATATTCCCTCAAGTGCTATCGACCACCGATACAACTCAACGCACGCATAATGTGCTTTACCGGAAACAAGTATGAAACTATTTTGTAGGTGTGATGCTAGAACTACTTTGCAAGAATAAAACTAGAAGTACTTTGTAAGATAATAAAAGTGGATAGCATTTGTCAGCAAGAAAATTATTTGTCCCTAGGTAATCGATAACAAGTATCGGTAATCATTCTTGCAATTTTATATGAGGGAGAGGCATGAGCAAACATACTTTCTCTACTAGGATCATATGCACTTATATTTGGACCCCTAGCAAGCATCTGCAACTACTAAATATCGGTAAGGTCGTGAAACGCAACCATAGCATTAAGTATCAAGTCCTCTTTACTCCCATATGTCATACCGCCCTTAGTCGGGTTTAAGTTTCTGTCACTCTCGCAACCCACCATAAGTGAACCATGAACATATTGCAACACCCTAAAATGGGGGGGCCTCACGTTTGCGCGAGAACGGAGGGCACCATAGGACAGCTCCATAAATAAAATATACAATCATACCAACCAAGATCACGATTAACCCATAGGACAAAGCGGATCTACTCAAACCTCATAGGACAACCATAGATCATTCGGAAATAATATATGGAGTTGAGCACCATGTTTAAGTAGAGATTACAGCGGGGG
>LR738711.1:260186748-260248730 GCA_902687465.1 Secale cereale | reverse complement strand
GGGGGAAGAGGTGTTACACCGCTACAATAAGGGGGAGATAGTTGGTGTTAACGGTAGCAAAATGGTTGATGTAGATCGTCGTCCTGATCGTTGCCCCGATGGAACTCCGGCTCCAGCGGAAGCGAGGGTTGAGAGCCCCCTCCTTCTCCATCTTCCTTGGCCTTCTCCTTAGGAGGGAGAAGGGTTCCCCCTCTGGTCCTTAGTCTCCATGGCATGGGAGGGGTGAGAGCCCCTCCGAGATTGGATCTGTCTCTCTCTGTTTTTCGTCCCCAGATCTGGCCGAAAACCGTTTCTTATATTCCCGTAGATCCATAACTCCGATTGCGCTGAGATTTTTACACGATTTTTTCCGGATATAAGCTTCCTTGCGCCCGAAGTATAGCTCCAACCGACGTTCGAGGAGGGCATAAGACACTAGGCTGCGCCTGGGCCTGGTGGCGTGCCCTGGTGGGTTGTGGGCACTACGGGCCCCCGTTTGCGTTGCTTCCACCTCCCAAAAATCACATATATTCCAAAATAATCCTCTGTGAAATTTTATTGCATTTTTACTTCGTTTGATATGGATACTCTGCGATACAAAAAACATGCAGAAAACAGGAACTGGCACTTGGCACTGGATCAATAGGTTAGTCCAATAAATCATATAAAAAGTTGCCAAAAGTATGTAAAAATTGTATAATATTCGCATGAAACAATAAAAAATTATAGATACGACGAAGATGTCTCAGCATCCCCAAGCTTAATTCCTGCTCGTCCTCGAGTAGGTAAATGATAAAAAAGATAATTTTTGATGTGGAATGCTACCTAGCATAAACTTGATCATATATCTAGTCATGGCTGAATATTAAGACATGAGTGATTCAAAGCAATAGTCTATAATTTGACATAAAGACATCAATACTCGGGCATCCCAACAAATAATCATGTCTTTCGGAATATAAAATGCTAAAGATTGTTATCCCTACAAAATCATATAGTCTTGTCATGCTCTGTCTTCCCAGCTCAAAGTATAAATCATGTACTACCCTGGTGTCAGCCAAGCAATTGGTTAATACTTTTTAACGTGCTTCAGCATTTTAAACTCTCACAAAATACATGAGTGCAAGCCATGGATGTAGCAATATAGGTGGAATAGAATGCGGTGGTAGTAGACAAAAGAAGGGAAGAATGTCTCACATCAACTAGGCAAACTAATGGACTATGGAGATGTCCATCAATCGATATCAATGTGAGGAGTAGGGATTGCCATCCAACGGATGCACTAAGAGCTATCAGTGTATGAAAGCTCAATATGAAACTAAGTGGGTATGCATCAAACTACTATGAAAAGTTCCCACTAGTATATGAAAGTGAAAGCATAGGAGACTCTCTACATGAAAAACATGGTGCTACTTTGAATCATAAGTGTGGTATTTGCATGCCCCTTTCTTTTCTTTATTTTTTCTTTCTATTTTTTCTTTTTTCGGAGTCTCATCCCGACTTGTGGGGGAATCATAGTCTCCATCATCCTATCATCATGGGGCATGCTCTAATAATGGATAATGATGATCATCACACTTCTATTTACTTATAACTCAAAAGAAATAAAAATTACAACTCGATACCTATGACATAGTATGACTCTGAATGAATGCCTCTGGTAGTGTACCAGGATGTGCAATGATCTAGCATAGCAAAGCTACCAAAAACGAACAAGGCATGAAAATATCGTGCTAGCTGTCTTACGATCATGCAAAGCAATATGAAAATGAATGCTCAAGCCAACAATATGATGGAAGTGCATGGCAATTTATCTCGGAATGGCTATGGAAATGCCATAATAGGTATGTATGGTGGATGTTTTGAGGAAGGTATAATAAAGTTTATGCACCGGCGAAAGTTGCGCGGCACGAGAGAGGCTAGCAATTATGAAAGGGTGAGAGTGTGTATAATCCATAGACTCACATTAGTCATAAAGAACTCATATACTTATTGCAAAAGTTTATTAGCCCTTGAAGCAAAGTAATACTAGGCATTCTCCTAGGGGGGAGGTTGGTAGGAGGTAACCATCACGCGCCCCCGACCTTCACACAAAGATAGGACAATCAAGGATAAATTGTGGTCCAACTTCCCGGCATAATGAGAGACTATACGTAAGGATGGCAATTTTATCCATGGACACGGATATCCGCGGATACCCGACCCAAATGGACAGGTTTTGGATACAATTGTATACCCATGGACAGCGCCCGAACCCGACCCGACTAATCATGGATAGGGCATGGGTGTAAGTTTATACCCGTGGATATATCCGAACCCGACCCGCAAGTGTATACCCTGTCACTTTTCCTTATTATAATATAAAAAATTGAAGGAAATTTCCCTAATCCCCACCGAGTAATTACTCCGTCGCTCCTTCCCATTCTCATCTCCTTGGTAAACGACTCGTCAATCGCCATTAAGGATCTTCTTGTCTCCTCGACTCTTACTCCTTGGGACCTAGATATAGCCCACGCAGTCGTCCACATGTGGCCGCACTGAAGTAGCCAACTCCACGCGCAGGTGGCTGGCCGACTCCATCTCCGTAGATCCCCCAACTCCATCTCAGCTTTTCCAAGAACGCAGCATACCACCAGTTCACACGTGCGACATCCAGGTGGAGAACAATGATGCAGCGAGCAGCGGCACGCACGGCCAGGATTATGGAGGCACAAACGTTGTCAGGCCCAAGATGCGATTCTATCCCGATCACGTGACACTTATGTGATTGGGGCACAACCGTATTTCGGGCGCTTAGCAAGATGGATATCATTACATCGTACCATTACATACATACATGGGGGATACAACAATTCATACAAGACACATGAATACAACAACATCAATACAAGGCATCCGACTACGGATGCAAACATGAAAAGCACAATGACATCCATCTGCTATCCCAGGCTGCCGACCAGGAACCTATCCCAAGACTTACGAAGAAGAAGAAGAAAGAACTCCAACACAAAGGAACATCGCTCTCACGTCAAGTCATCGGAAACCTGCACCTGCAATTGTTCTTGTAGTATCTGTGAGCCACGAGGACTCAGCAATCCCATAACCATGGGTAACAAGACTAGTAAAGCTTAATGGGTAGAAGAGGTAAAGTGGTGAGGTTGCAGCAGCGGCTAAGCAAAAATATATGGTGGCTAACTTACGAGTACAAGAATAATATGAGCATCTACACAAATGGCCGTAAACTAGTAATGATCGCTAAAGATCCTGAACTACCTACGAGTCAAACATAACCCCATCGTGTTCTCTTCTCAAAGTGAAAAGAGACAGTCACGGTTACTCACATAGTTGTGCGTTTTACTTCGGATCCTCTGTCAAGTTTTCTACAACCGGACATTAACAAATTCCAACTGCCACATAACCGCGGGCACGGCTTTCGAAAGATCATAACCCTGCAGGGGTGTCCCAACTTAGCCCATCACAAGCTCTCATGATCATCAGAAGTAATAATAATATTACCCCTTATCTTAGGGAAGGCCCGACCAGACTCGGAATTCCCGGTGCATAAGACATTTCGACAATGGTAAAACAAGTCCAGCAAGACCTCCCGGCATGCCGACACCCTGATGGTAGCCGCGCGCATCTCGTCTCAGGCCACGTCCGGATGAGCACTACGTACAGCAACCGAAGACCCCCAGATAATTGGGTGGCACCGCAAGTGGCTCTAGTTTGGGACCAACACCATCAGCACTGGCCCCCCCTGCTATGTAGAAAAGAATCCTTGAGGGCGCGACCCCCTAGGCAATTTTAATTAATTAATTAAGATGTTATTATGAGGCAAATTAAAACCAATTTTGGACCTTGCTGGACGAGTTTTATTCAAAGACGAACTGTCAATGGGTCCCCATATACCCAACCGTGTAAGGAACGCAAAATCAAGGAACATAATGCCGGTTTATAGGCTCCTAAGGCGGCATGAGTGGAACAAAACACCGACCAAAAGGCCAAGCCTTCCACCCATGCCCAGTATATAGGTGTGTTAATAATAATAATAGATATTGTGATATTCCAACAACAAGTTCCAACATGGAACGATCTTCATCTTCACCTGCAACTAACAACGCTATAAGAGGGGCTGAGCAAGCGGGTAACATAGCCAAACAATGATTTGCTAGGAAGGTGTCAAAGGTTAGAGGTTTCATGGCAACAAGGAGAGGGGCTGACAATAAGATGGGAAGCGCGACATATAATGATAGCATAGAGACAACTAAGCAAAGGCAATGATAGTAAAGGTATCCAAGGTGATGGTCATCTTGCCTGAGATCCCGCAAGGAAGAAGAATGAGTCCATGAAGACGACGAAGAAGAAGCCTCGAAGACGAACCACGAGCAGTCGAACGAATCCTCATGAACGCAACGGAAAAGAACTAGCGAGAAGAAGCACACAACAAAGTAAACACCCAACACAAGAACATGACAAGATGCTCAACCAAGTATGATGCAAGACAAGTCTATATGACGCAAATCATGGCAAGGGATGAAGCACACAAGAACAACACAAATCAACAAGTTTAAATGAGGCCGGAAGCAACATATAACTATTTCGGTAAGTACTCATATGCATATTTGAAATTGGTCCAGATCTGAACAAACCTTAAGTTAAAGGTGTTAGAAATTTAACATGCACCATGATGATCTACTCGAAATTCTAGTCAAGTTTCATATAAAGTTTGTTTAATTCGGAGCTACGGCCTAGAAGATATGAGCAAAACAAGACAAGCATGGCAATTATGCAAAATGCATCCAAACATCAAGCAAACACACTCCAAACATGTAAACAACATGATATTAAGATTCTACATGCAAAATCATACAAGTTTCATATAGGGCACACTCAAAACGGAGCAACGGTTCAACACATACACATGAAACAAGATATAACAACAAGCTGAAGTTAACAGCCACATAGCAACTTTGGAGCAAGGTATATATATGCTACAACACCCAAACATAATGACAAGAAGCATGGATAGGAAATAGACATGATACTTAACAAGCATGAACTTATAACACACCCAAAAGCTTGCTGGAACACAATTAACCAAGCATGGCACGTTGCAATAAAATTATCCAGACTTAGTCAAAATCTGGGAAGGCAAAAACATCATAACGATGCTGCCTTTGGAGGCACAAAACAACAAGCATATCAACTGCACTAAGTATATAAAGAGCATGGATATATAGTTGACATAGCATACATCAAACAACTCCATTGGAGAAACTCCATAGGAGGCATGGATCAATAACAACAAGCTTCACCAAATTGAACATGCTGATAAAAGTCTGACATGTAAATTTTATAGCAACTTGAGAGAAAGAAATAAATAAGCTACAATAGGCCATACGTTCCAGTAGGAACATGCATGGATAGACAATAACATGGACAACAAGACATGATCATTGGCCACTCCAAAACAAGCATGGATTTGAGTAGGGCATCAAGCAAACATAGCATCAGGTTTAACAGATTCCAGACTTAGCAGTTTTTTCACTAAGTATAAAAGAACAACATTGGCATGGCATGTTTACAAGATTGTTTAAGTCACCTCAAGGCATATCATGGAAAATTAATTGCACTACAGAAAAGGCCATATGATTGTGCTTCTAAAACATATAGACATGTGGCATGAAGATAAACACACCAAAGCAATGAGCAAGTGAAATCAGCATCTCATAACAAGTTTTAGCACTTAACAGCCACATGCACCTTTGCAACAGAGATTAACATGGCAATATGGCACCTAACATGAATGCTACAACAACCATCATGTAGAGCACTTCACAATGAACATTTTGACATATCATATGCTCCATTTGGATAAACATGCACAAAGTTGTCACTATGCAAACATGCTAACAAAATTACCGATAACAGCAGTTTTAAACATATAGCACTCTTGCAACAGGGATTAGGGCATCAAGATGAAGTCAAACAAGCATGCCACAATGGAGCAAAATGAAGAGCATATCACCACGATCATTTTGACATATCATACACTCAATTCGGACATACACACAAAAAGTTACAGGCAGTCAAACATGCACACTTATTTACACATGTCAGGGACTAATATGTAAATATGTAGTTTTTGGAATAAAAGCTAAATTCGCAGAACTAAAAAAACAGTCGCTAGGCCGAATCGGGGCGGCATGGGCCTTACTAGAGCAGGCTGAGGCCCACGAAGCGGAGGGGGCAGGCCGGCCTGACGGGCATGGGCCAGCCTCGGCTGGGCCTTGGGGCGCGCTAGGCCTCAGGGGCAAAGGCGGCCCAGTGGAGAGGTGCGGCTGCGGCGCCGTCATTCTCGAGCGAGACGAGGCCGGCGGCGGGAGGCCGGCGGGGCGGAGCGGCGAGGTCGGCGAAGGGCTGGACCGAGGCGGGGCGGCGCGGATCTGACATGGCACGCCCTCATTGGCTGGGGAGACGTGGTGGCTGGACATGTCTGGCACGGGACGGACGTGTCCGGCTGCGCGAGGAGAAAGATGGCTAGGGTTGCACCACGAATTTCGGGGGAGTGGATGTTTATATAGGCATAGGGAGCTAGGAGTGTCCAAATGAGGAGCCGTTCGCGGCCAGGCGATCGTGATCTGACAACCGAGAGCATGGAGGAGGGTAGGATGGGCTAGTGGCTGTTGGAGAGGGGTGCTGGGCCAAAAGAGAAAAGGCTTCCGGCGGTTAACACAGTTAACCGTTGGGCTGTCAAACGAACTCCGAACGCGACAAAACTTGACAGGCGGTCCACCTATGCTATAATAAGACCACACGCCAAGTTTCAACCCATTCCAAGAACGTTTTCCGGCCACTGATAAAATAAATAAACGGAGGTGCCGCGGGCACATGCAAGTGTGTCTGGGCTCAGAACGGACATCGGAGAGGACGGGCGGACTCGGACGGATGCAAGTTTTGAAAACATGATGATGCAATGCACACGATGACATGGCAAGATGCAACACGCAAGCAAATGATATGGCAACGACGACGAAAAACTGACTGACACCTGGCGCATCGGTCTCGGGGTGTCACAACACTCCCCTACTAACAAGAGATCTCGTCTCGAGATCTTAGGAATGAGACAAAAGAGGAAAAGGTAGAACAAAGTTCTTCGAGGGCAAAAGAGTGAAACCAAAGAATATTCAGAGGATGAGCCACTTGAAAGGACGAACACGACGGAGAAAACGAGGTTGCAAGACTTCGATAAACTAGAGGAACAAGGAATACAACGAGAAACAAAGAGGTTGAAAGGCACGAAACAAGAGCTAAAGGAATGATACTGAATTCGAAACCACTCCGGTTAGAAAGGAATTGAAAGAAGGAATTCGGGCAGCACTCTGGCTGAAAATTGAAGGAATATGACAGAACCTCGAGAAGATGGAATAATATTTGATGAGATGAACATGACAACGCTTCCGGAAGAATTTCAAGAGTGACATGAAAAGAACGGATAAGAGAAGAACAACTTCGAGCGCGAATGAATTGAAAGAGCATCTTGAAAAGAAAAGCTTGAATGGAGTTGTTGAGAAAATCAACAACAAAAGAATAAGCTTTGTTTGGACTTATTTAATCATCTCAAAAGTTAAGGTGAATTATGACGCAACCAAAAGATTGTATATATGAGCTGAAGGAAGAGTTGCAAACTCCTCTTCAAAAGAATAGGGGAATTATTTGCATCTCGAGACACAAAAAGGAGAATGCTTGAGCTGATCTAGAAGAATTAGATGAACGTATGAAGAATGAATTAAATCATGATGAGCCACCATGAATAAATCCGGTGACAAAAGAATGATAAAAGATGAAAAGAATAAGATTGAAGCCTTGCGATGATTTAGAAAGAGCCTCCGATGAGATAACCGAGAAAATTTGAACTCCGGAAAAGAAAAGAATAAAACCCTTGGAATTAGAATTTATTCATCAAGAATAAACTCCGAAGGAAAGGATTAATCCACTTCAGAAAGAAGAATAAGAATTATGTTATGCTTATCCTCCACCAATTAAATTGATGAGAAACAATGGATTCGCATACTACTTATTCGCGTTGAAAATGATTAAAGAGGGATATATCGCGAACTTGCGACATCTTGCTAAAACACCGGTAGGATTGGAATGAAGAAATGAATTGATATGATAGAACCGGGAAAGAACTCTTGAGAGAATCACCGTAAGAATTGAAGCCGAGTGAAGAAAGAACGAACCACCGGAAGAATAAAATCGAGTGAATACAAAAGACTGAATCGCCGGTGAGAATAAGCACTTGAGGAAATTAAGATACAAGAGAATAAAGAGATCGCGAACTGATTAAAGAATGCTTGAACGAAGCACCGGACGAATGTGAGGCGGACGAAGAGGCATCAATGAAGAATAGTTGGAGGACGAAGTTGAAAACTGAGAACGAAGAATTCTTCTGAAATGATGGCCTTCGGAGGAACACAAAGAAAAGAATTCACCAAAAGCTTCGGATGGGTAAGAAAAAGAATTTATGACGAACGAAACAAGGCGGATGTGACACTCCGGATGAATGAATGGAGGAAGGTTGAACCAACATTGAAAGGAATCTAAAGCGATCTTGGAGAAGGCATATGACTGATGGAATCCGTACTTACGTCACACTTGAAAGAATTTGGGAATACTCCAGGAAATTATAAGAGTCGGATAAGATCCTGGAAAAGACCCGTGGGTTATGAGGCCAGTGAAGAAAAATCACCGTTGGAAAGGATTGAAAAGGAGATGATGCACCAGAATGATTAAAAGACTCAAAGGAGGTGAGAACCTCGAATTAATTAGAATACAAACAAATCTCCTGAGATGTCTTCGGAACTCCGGAATAATTAATTAGCGAGAGGTGAACGAGCAAGGGGCAAAACATTTGAGCCAAGAAAAGAATATGATGAACACTGAATACTTGAATTGAATCCACTGGAAAAGGAGAAGAGGTAAAGAATAGCCAACGAGAGGAGAATTCATCGGAGAAGAAAAGAGAAGAATGATGACGAGCTAGACGAGAATTCACCGGTTGAAATAACTGAGGGAAGAATGAAAAGGATTCAAATGAGTAGGATGGATACTCGATTACGGACTCCGGCTCCGAGAAACAAAAAGGGTGGGCGGGTGCGAAAAAGAAAGACCACATCGGACGGGGAAACACCATCGGTTGGAAAGAACCGAGGCTAGAAGCAAAAGACGAGGAGGTCAAATTGACTCGACGAGAGATGCACTAGATGAAAAGAACTAACAACGCAACAAACGAAAACTAACCGCGTGATCCTAAAAAAATTGAAGGGGAAGAGAAGTAATTCAAAACACCTAAGTCCAGATTCCTCACCAGAGCGACGAAGGGACCGAGGAGTAAAAATAATTCCTACTCTCCGATATAACTAGACTCCGAAAAAGTTTTATTCTAGACTCCACAATGGCCAAGCTACGATCAATCAAGGGGCTCCTATGGTCGGTCGAGGCTCTGATACCAACTTGTCAGGCCCAAGATGCGATTCTATCCCGATCACGTGACACTTACGTGATTGGGGAACAACCGCATTTTCGGCGCTTAGCAAGATGGATATCATTACATTGTACCATTACATACATACATGGGGGATATAAAAATTCATACAAGACACATGAATACAACAACATCAATACAAGGCATCTGACTACGGATGCGAACATGAAAAGCACAACGACATCCATCTGCTATCCCAGGCTGCCGACCCGGAACCTAACCCAAGACTGACGAAGAAGAAGAAGAAAGAACTCCAACAGAAAGGAACATCGCTCTCACGTCAGGTCATCGGAAACCTGCACCTGCAACTGTTGTTGTAGTATCTGTGAGCCACGAGGACTCAGCAATCCCATAACCATGGGTAACAAGACTAGCAAAGCTTAATGGGTAGAAGAGGTAAAGTGGTGAGGTTGTAGCAGCGGCTAAGCAAAAGTATATGGTGGCTAACTTACGAGTACAAGAATAAGATGAGAATTCTACGCAAACAGCCGTAAACTAGTAAAGATCGCTAAAGATCATGAACTACCTACGAGTCAAACATAACCCCACCGTGTTCTCTTCTCAAAGTGAAAAGAGACAGTCACGGTTACTCACACAGTTGTGTGTTTTACTTCGGATCCTCTGTCAAGTTTTCTATAACCGGACATTAACAAATTCCAATCTGCCACATAACCGTGGGCACGGCTTTTGAAAGATCATAACCCTGAAGGGGTGTCCCAACTTAGCCCAATACAAGCTCTCATGTTCAGCAGAAGTAATAATAATATTACCCCTTATCTTAGGGAAAGCCTGATCAGACTCGGAATTCCCGGTGCACAAGACATTTCGACAATGGTAAAACAAGTCTAGCAAGACCTCCCGGTGTGCCGACACCCTGATGGTAGCCGCGGGCATCTCGTCTCAGGCCACGTCGGGATGAGCACTATGTACAGCAACCGAAGACCCCCAGATAATTGGGTGGCACCGCAAGTGGCTCTAGTTTGGGACCAACACCATCAGCACTGGCCCCCCCTGCTATGTAGAAAAGAATCCTTGAGGGTGCGACCCCCTAGGCAATTTTAATTAATTAATTAAGATGTTATTATGAGGCAAATTAAAACCAATGTTGGACCTTGCTGGACAAGTTTTATTCAAAGACGAACTGTCAATGGGTCCCCATATACCCAACCGTGTAAGGAACGCAAAATCAAGGAACATAATGCCGGTTTATCGGCTCCTAAGGCGGCATGAGTGGAACAAAACACCGACCAAAAGGCCAAGCCTTCCACCCATGCCCAGTATATAGGTGTGTTAATAATAATAATAATAGATATTGTGATATTCCAACAACAAGTTCCAACATGGAACGATCTTCATGTTCACCTACAACTAACAACGCTATAAGAGGGGCTGAGCAAGAGGGTAACATAGACAAACAATGGTTTGCCAGGAAGGTGTCAAAGGTTAGTGGTTTCATGGAAACAAGGAGAGGGGCTGACAATAATATGGGTAGCGCGACATATAACGATAGCATCGAGACAACTAAGCAAAGGCAATGATAGTAAAGGTATCCAAGGTGATGGTGATTTTGCCTGAGATCCCGCAAGGAAGAAGAGTGAGTCCATGAAGACAACGAAGAAGAAGCCTCGAAGACGAACCACGAGCTGTCGAACGAATCCTCACGAACGCAACGGAAAAGAACTAGCGAGAAGAAGCACACAACAAAGTAAACACCCAACACAAGAACATGACAAGATGCTCAACCAAGTATGATGCAAGACAAGTCTATATGATGCAAATCATGGCAAGGGATGAAGCACACAAGAACAACACAAACCAACAAGTTTAAATGAGGCCGGAATCAACATATAACTATTCCGGTAAGTCCTCATATGCATATTTGAAATTGGTCTAGATCTGAACAAACCTTAAGTTAAAGGTGTTAAACATCAAGTTAACATGAACCATGATGATCTACTCGAAATTCTAGTCAAGTTTCATATAAAGTTTGTTTAATTAGGAGCTACGGCCTAGAAGATATGAGCAAAACAAGACAAGCATGTCAATTATGCAAAATGCATCCAAACATCAAGCAAACACACTCCAAACATGTAAACAACATGATATTATTATTCTACATGCAAAATCACACAAGTTTCATATATGGCAAACTCAAAACGGAGCGACGGTTCAACACATACACATGAAACAAGATATAACAACAAGCTGAAGTTAACAGCCACATAGCAACTTTGGAGCAAGGTATATATATGATACATCACCCAAACATGATGACAAGAAGCATGGATAGGAAATATACATGATACTTAACAAGTATGAACTTAGAACACACCCAAAAGCTTGCTGGAACACAATTAACCAAGCATGGCAAGTTGCAATAAAATTATCAAGACTTAGTCAAAATCTGGGAAGGCAAAAACAGCATCACGATGCTGCCTTCGGAGGCACAAAACAACAAGCATATCAACTCCACTAATTATATAAAGAGCATGGATATGTAGTAGACATATCATACATCAAACAACTCCATTGGAGCAACTCCATAGGAGGCATGGATCAATAACAACAAGCTTCACCAAATTGAACATGCTCATAAAAGTAGGAGCATGGATGGATATATGTTAATTTTATAGCAACTTGAGAGCAAGAAATAAATAAGCTACAGCAGGCCATATGTGCAAGTACGAGCATGGATGGATAGACAATAACATGGATAACAAGACATGATCATTGGCCACTCCAAAACAAGCATTGATTTGAGTAGGGCATCAAGCAAACATAGCATCAGGTTTAACAGATTCCAGACTTAGCAGTTTTTTCACTAAGTATAAAACAGCAACATTGGCATGGCATGTTTACAAGCTTGTTTAAATCACCTCAAGACATATCATGGAAAATTAATTGCACCACAGAAAAGACCATATGATTGTGCTTCTAAAACATATAGACATGTGGCATGAAGATAAACACACCAAAAGCAATGAGCAAGTGAAATCAACATCTCATAACAAGATTTCTCGCTTAACAGCCACATGCACTTTTGCAACAGGGATTAACATGGCAATATGGCACCTAACATGAATGCTACAACAACCATCATGTAGAGAACTTCACAATGAACATTTTGACATATCGTATGCTCCATTTGGATAAACATGCACAAAGTTATCACTATGCAAACATGCTAACAAAATTACCGATACAACAGTTTTAAACATATAGCACTCTTGCAACAGGGATTAGGGCATCAAGATGAAGTCAAACAAGCATGCCACAATGGAACAAAATTAAGAGCATATCACCACGATCATTTTCACATATCATACACTCAATTCGGACATAAACACAAAAAGTTACAGGCGGTCAAAAATGCACACTTATTTACACATGCCAGGGACTAATTTGTAAATATGCAGTTTTTGGAATAAAAGCTAAATTCACAGAACTAAAAAAACAGTGGCTGGGCCGAATCGGGGCGGCCTGGGCCTTACCAGAGCAGGCCGAGGCCCACGAAGCGGAGGGGGTAGGCCGGCCTGACGGGGATGGGCCAGCCTCGGCTGGGCCTTGGGGCGCGCTGGGCCTTACAGGCGGAGGCGGCCCAGTGGAGAGGTGCGGCTGCGGCGCCGTCGTTCTCGAGCGAGACGAGGCCGACGGTGGGAGGCCGGCGAGGCGGAGCGGCGAGGTCGGCGAAGGGCAGTACCGAGGCGGGGCGCCGCGGATCTGACGTGGCACGTCCTCATTGGCTGCGGAGACGTGGCGGCTGGACATGTCCGACGCGGGACGGACGTGTCCGGCTGCGCGAGGAGGAAGATGGCTAGGGTTGCACCGCGAATTTCGCGGGAGTGGCTATTTATATAGGCATACGTAGCTAGGAGTGTCCAAATGAGGAGCCGTTCGCAGCCACGCGATCGTGATCCGGCGACCGAGAGCATGGAGGGGGGTAGGATGGGCTAGTGGGATGTTGGAGAGGGGTGCTGGGCCAAAAGAGAAAAGGCTTCCGGCGGTTAACACGGTTAACCGTTGGGCTATCAAACGAACTCCGAACGCGACGAAACTTGACAGGCGGTCTACCTATGCTATAATAAGACCACACGCCAAGTTTCAATCCATTCCGAGAACTTTTTCCGACCACTCATAAAATAAATAAACGGAGGTGCCGCGGGCACGTGCAAGTGTGTCTGGGCTCAGAACGGACAATGGAGAGGACGGGCGGACTCTGAAGGATTCAAGTTTTGAAAACATGATGATGCAATGCATACGATGACATGGCAAGATGCAACACGCAAGCAGATGACATGGCAACGACGATGAAAAACCGACTGACACTTGGCGCATCGGTCTTGGGGTGTCACAAACGTGCAGCAAGGCGGGCGAAGACCATGACAAGGAGCATGACCGCGCCGTGGAGGCGACGACCTCGCCAAACAACCAACCGTCAGGGTAAGTTTTTTGTTCCTGCTCATGTGCGTGGATGTGTCTGATGTGCTTGTTCGTGACTTTGTATTAGTGACTGGAGTAGAGAACAATACTGTAGATTTGTAGTGGTCAATTTCTGTTAGTTAGTTTGTGGCAAGAGAAAAGATGGACTTTACTGCATTACCAGATCTGTGGTAGTCAATTTCAATTAGATTAGACTACACATATGACTACAAATGAGAGAAAAGAGAATAGGATATTTGTAGTGATCAATTTCAGTCAGATTCATATATATATATATATATATATATATATATATATATATATATATATATATATATATATGCGTATTAATTAGTACCTCGTTTTTACAAAATTAGTCAGTTCATTTTTTAATTTTGATCGAGTGGGCTGTGAATGATTCCTATGAAGTTAGAATCTGACGGATTAAGATGCATTTGCTCAACTTGGTTCATGTCATGTGCTCAACTTTATCAGACATGTACTGAAGAAAATAGCTCTCAGTCTGTGGCTTTAGTTATTAGTTACTTTGGTTGTAAAAAATTGTAATTTAGGTACATAATCTGTACAGTTCAAACATTGTGTACCTAGTTTCACTTTAACTGAAATTGTAGAGTTTTTTCGATCATCCTATTTATATTACACAATAGTTAATTTGTTACTGAGTTTTCCTTCATCACTTAAATCTTCTATTAGGGGATAGCGACTCCACTCTCTTTGCGGCATTTCAAAGTGTTCTTCATGATGATGAATAAACTATGATAACATATTGAACTTGTTATTCTTGATTTTTACATGATACAATATTTGTTTTTTATTTCCATGATTTTAATTATTATTCTTATGATCCTTCACATGAAGGATGTGTCCCAGCCTATCATAACTCGGATTGTGATGCGGTGAAGAAAGAAGATGATGCCTAGAAGAATACCTTCATTCGTAATGAGATTGTGATGTCCTTATGTCTCCTGGCTGTAAGAAACTAAGGTTGAGAAATTATGTTGGGCTATTCCTATGTCATTTTGTAATAAACCATGAGTGAGAAATTATGTTGCTATTCCTATATATGTCATTCTGTGAGGAACTAAGGCGGGAATTTCGTACTTATGCTTATTTGATGTTCTTCTATGTCATTCTATAAGAATCTGAGAGATTATTTTATGTAGCGCACTTCTCCAGTGTCATTTTGTAAGCATTTGTAAAGTTATTTAATATTGTGCAGCTATGCATGCCATTTTGCGAGAATCTGAGTCTTTATGTGAATGTTGTGCTATGCTAGAGGATTTTTCAAGGTATTATGTATATGCAATTTGATGCGACCCGATGGATATCCATCGGGTTTGGACATGGATGATTTTTTTTTCCCATGGGTATTTTTATGGATGGGCATAGACCGTGCTTCTGGATTTGGATATGGATTTGATATTGTTCAACCCGGGACGAATCCGATCCATTGCCATCCTTAACTATACGTGCATGCTTCGGGAATCACAAACCTTAACACCAATATCTTACTAGACATAATTATCCACTAGTACCTCCCACATATTATCATCTCTATATCGCAAAACAATTGAAAGGAATCAAACCTATCATATTCAGTGATACATAAATTTTATGTAGGATTTTATGACTAACCATGCAATTGACCAATTCCGTTTGTCTCTCTAAATAGATATAATTGAAGCATGAGAGTTTAATTCTTTCTACAAAATATCATGCTCTAACAAATATAAGTGAAGTACGAGAGCGTTCTACGAACATCGGTGTTCTATGTGAAGAGAAACAGGCAATCCAAACTTCAAATGATATAAGTGAAACTCATGAAGCATTCTATAAAGCCATCTCAAAAGATATAGGTGAAGTGCAAAGAGCATTCTACAAATTGACGAAGGACTATCTCATACCAGCATGGTGCATTATCAAAATAAAATAAAAGGCACACGACGCTCCAAGAATTTACGGATATCATGTGGACGAAATGAATCCAAAAACATACTGATACTTGTTGAAGAAAGATGGGATGCCTTCCGGGGCATCCCCAAGCTTAGACGCTTGAGTCTCCTTGAATATTTACTTGGGGTGCCTTGGGCATCCCCAAGCTTGAGCTCTTCCCTTTCCTCCTTCTCCTCACATCGAGACCTCCTTGATCTTCGAACACTTCATCCACACAAAACTTAATCAAACTTTTAGTGGTAGGGTTAGTGCATACAATCAATGAAATCCCATCATGTACTCCTCTAACATTATTGTATAATTATAAACAAACAATACCAACTGTATGCTATCACAATTCTATGGCCCCAAGTCAAGGAGGCTTCAACAAGAATTCAAACATAAGCAAATAATGAAGCTATAACAGCAATATGTGAAAACAGGACAGTCTATAAAGATTTGAACTTTCACCATACTTTGTAACTCTAAAAATTCTAAAACATTAGGAAAAATAAACATTTTGTATAGCAAGACTGTGCAAAAAGTTTCAGGATCGTTTGACGTTCCAGTAAAAAATATAAAATCGCGCACTACAACCAAAGCTTCTGTTTTGCGCCGCACAAACCAACAGGCAATCTAATCATCCTAAAAGCAAACTATTGGCACATTATTTTTATAATACAATGGAATTGTACAAGGGGATAATTATTTTTGTTAAAAAGTCTCTATAGTTAAGATTCACAAAGTATCCATGGGCATGAACAAAGTTCAAGGACGTCCCCCACTTCAACGGTGCTCGTCCTTCTGACTTTCACTTTTATTTTTGAAAAAGTTTTAGGCCCCTCTCTATATTTTTTTTGTTTTTTAAACTTTATAAAAACACTCAACAGAAAATAAATGACTCTAAAACTTCCGGTGGTCTCCCTGGTGGCGCTTTCTTTAACGCCATTAAGCTAGGCATAAAGTCCTCAAGTAATGAATCCACCGGGATCCCAAGGTATATCGAAGCCAATTTTAATTAGCAATGATTTGGCATTCAGTAGTGAGAAAAAATCAACATATATCATGCAATGATGAAGTCTAACTCTCTTCCTATGCATCGGCATGTCATACAAGAATAATTCAGGCACATCAAGTAAAGGCCAATGCATAGTATAAGCAGTTTCTTGCAATTTTATCGTGTTGTAAACATGGAGAGGCGGAGATGTAGTTCCTCTCTCATAATAATTGCAAGTAGGAGCAGCAAGAACATGCATATTATATTCATCAAAAACATCATGTGCAACGGTAAAAGGCAACCCATCAATATAATCCTTAATAAGTGCGAACTTCTCCGATATAGCATAGTTTGGAGAATTCAAAAAGATAATAGGACTATCATGTGTGGGTGCAATATCAACTATCTCGTATTTAACATAAGGAACTATAGAAAGTTCATCTCCATTTGCATAATTCATATTGACATCTTGGCCACAAGCATAGCAAGCATCATCAAAAAGGGATATTTCAAAAGAATCAACGGGGTCATAGCAATCATCATAGCATTCATCCTTCGGTAAATTCGAAGGGAAATTAAACAATGTATGGGATAAAGAGTTACTCTCATTAGATGGTGGGAACGGGTGATCAATCCGCTCTTCCTCATTTTGTTTTTCGCTCTCCTCCACATCTTTTTCATCCAATGAACGCACAACGTCATTAACTTCTTCTTCCATAGACTCCTGCAAAATATTAGTCTCTTCTTGGACAGCAGAGGAGTCCTCAATATACGGTTTAATATAAGGATTAGAAGCATAATTATCATAGCAATATTTAGGTATGGCCAAATTTTCATATTCGTAGAGAGTAGTATCACATTCTTCAATCAAAGAAGCAATTTCACAAGTACACCAAAAAGCAACAAATTCTTCAATTTGTTGAACATCGTAGTAATTATAAACAACCTAGTATACGAAGATACGATTCCATTATCACTAAACTCACATTGGTAGGGAAGGTGTTTCTTAGGATCTTCAGAACAACAAGTAACATCATATATTTCACATAAATTCCAAGCATAGCATTGCAAACGATGAATTTGATCCAGTAAAAGTTTCCCTTTTCATAAATGTGGTGTCGCACATAACAAGCATGCTCATCTAAAGATTTTTCCCTCAACTAAGCTAGTTGGGGTTTTAGCCTGAGCACATAGGGATCGAAGATGATCCAAGTAAAAAGCTTTACTAGTGTGATAGATTTTGCGTGGTTCGTCAAACATTGGTTCAGTAGATACCACTGATTTTTTTGGTATTTTGCGTTTCCTACCCATAACTAAAGATAGAAAACAAGAGCACAAAATAAAAACTACTTAGTGATAAAGCAAACAAGCACAAACGAGAATATTCACCCCACGCTATAACTCCCTGGCAATGACGCCAGAAAAAGGTCTTGATAACCGACAAGTATAAGGTATTGTTTGTAGCCTTTTTTGATAAGTAAGAGTTTCGAACCCAACGAGGAGCTAAAGGTAGAACAAATATTCCCTCAAGTTCTATCGACCGCATTTACAACTCTATGCACGCTTAATGTTTGCTTTACCGGAAACAAGTATGAAACTATTTTGTAGGTGTGATGCTAGAACTACTTTGCAAGAATAAAACTAGAAGTACTTTGCAAGATAATAAAAGTGGATAGCTTTTGTCAACAAGAAAGTTATTTGTCCCTAGGTAATCGATAACAAGTACCGGTAATCATTCTTGCAATTTTATATGAGGGAGAGGCATGAGCTAACATACTTTCTCTACTTGGATCATATGCACTTATGATTGGACCCCTAGCAAGCACCCGCAACTACTAAAGATCATTAAGGTCGTGAAACCCAACCATAGCATTAAGTATCAAGTCCTCTTTACTCCCATATGTCAAAGGCCCTTACTCGGGTTTAAGTTTCTGTCACTCTCGCAACCCACCATAAGGGAACCATGAACATATTACAACACCCTACAGCTGGGGCCTGTCTCGTTTGCGCGAGAATGGAGGGCACCATAGGACAGCACCATAAATAAAATATACAATCATAACAACGAACATCATGATTAACCCACAGGACAAAGCGGATCTACTCAAACATCATAGGATAACCATAGATCATTGGGAAATAATATATGGAGTTGAGCACCATGTTTAAGTAGAGATTACAGCGGGGGGAAAAAGGGTGTTACACCGCTGCAATAAGTGGGGAGTGAGTTGTTGTTGACGGTAGTATCGGCGTCCTGGGAACGGGGGTACCCAGACTTGCCTACCCGCGGCCCATGGTGTGGCTCATCCAGCGGCCTGGCACGACCCAAACTCATCAGCAACCACTCAAGACCCTCGCGAGGGGCCAAGCCTCGTGAGGTGGACGATGCAAGACCTCCCCTGGGGCGGACTCACTAGGCTAGCTCCCAAGGAGTGGAGATATCAAGGTAAGGGGCACCTCGCGAGGTTCCCATGACATGAGCCATGACGACCAAGGCCAGGCGGGCGCCAGCGGGCGCAAGATGCTAGTTTCCTCTTTGGTGCTAAATGGGCAAGCGCAGGCGAGGAGTCTCGAGGCATCAGACAAAGGTTTCCATATCGGTGCAATGAGACCAACACCAGCAGGACGGCAGAGTGGAGGTCATTGCGGAGCCCACGGCGGCATCACCAACAGAGCCTTTGGCAGGCGAAGACCACCTTTTGTCAGGATATCTTGTACTAGTTGTCCCCCTTCAAACTTGGCCATTGTGGGAACCCTTCCCGCTCAATATTTGGGAAGATGACCTAGGCCTCTATAAATAGGACTAACCACCACCATAGAAAGGGGATCGAATCATAGAGACCACCCACGCACCCACAAGCTCGCCAAGCACAAGAACACCTCTCCTGAGGAGGCTATTCTTCCCATGTACTAGTTCATCTTCAGCCTACAAGGCAATCCACCACACCACACTGGATTAGGGTATTACACCACAACGGTGGTCCGAACCAGTATAAACCCTCGTGTCCCTTGTTCTTCGAGTTCGACGAGCTAGGCTAAGAATCGGTGTGAGGGCGAACTAGAACGAAAAGGAGAGATCTTCATGCACACCCCAGTGTTCGAACCTCAAGGGTTTTGCCAGAACCCACGATCTGACATTTGGCGCGCCAGGTAGGGGTGCGCCGGATCTTCTCTTTCGTCGTTCGGTTTGTTACCGCTTCGCAGTCCCGATGGCCGACGATCAGGGGTTCATGCTGACCGCTGGGAAGACCTGGCCCGCGCGGGCGGCGCCGTCCGCCCATGAAGGCCTCAACCCCGCGCTTCAGGCAGCCCCCGCAACGCCTAACGCCACCGGCCGCGGGCGCGCGGACCTGCCACCTCCGCCTTGGCATCACGACACGGGCACACAGCAGCGCAATCTTCGAACTACGCCGTGGCAACAACACCGCACACCCAACGGGAGCAGGCGAACATGAGGGTTGCACTCATCGTGGCGCGAGAGCTATTACGATGCAGGCTGGCCGAGGGCGGCCGCGACGTGCTGCTGAAACGCGTGGCTGAACTGCTGGACTGCGCCTGCAGGGGCGCGCCGCCGTTCTATTCCTCACCCACGCCCCAAGTCACGGCTGAGGCGCACGCGAGGTCCCGACAAGCTTGCGCGCCCCTAGGGCGATGGGGGGTGAGGGAGTCCTGTACTCAGGGGTCCTCAAGCATGCGGGTCGTTGAAGCTGGGGCGTATTAATGGGCTGTATAGAAAAGAAGCAGAAGACCCTCCCCCGTATTCGGTCAGGACTCTTATGTACATAGAAAAGCAAGTGTAGAGTTCGGATATATTAATTACTTCCTCCCCAAGTCACCCTTGTAACCCTAGGACCCCTCTGTCGTGTATATAAGCCGAGGGGTTTAGTCTGTAAAGGGGATCACTGTCATCACAATATCCTCATAGGCTAGACTTAGGGTTTAGCCATTACGATCACGAGGTAGATCAACTCTTTTATTCATATTCATCCATGTTAATATACAGGAAGTAGGGTATTACCTCGATCGAGAGGGCCTGAACCTGGGTAAACATCGTGTCCCCAGCCTCCTGTTACCATCAATCCTCTAAACACATAGCTTGGCCCCCTCCTACACGAGATCTGCCGGTTTTGACACCGACAATGGTGCTTTCATTGAGAGCTCTATTGTGCGCTCGCGATGAGCGATAGATGGCTCGTCTCGTCATCAACAACGGGATCACCCTCGGAAACAGCCTGGCTGTCGGCCAGGTTCTCTAGCTTGGCAGGTTCGTTGTATGCGCCCGCATGGCCTTTGGGCCGACCGCTCTCCCTGCGACCATCGAGCACCACCTTTATGCCGATTTCGGACACTCCAATGATGCGACCTTGGAAGAACTCTCGCCCATAAACGAGCTGCTTGATCGCATCGCCGCCCTGGGGCTTTCATCACCAGGAGATCAGATCGGGCTTAAATCCGGCCATGATGAGATCGATCCTTCTCCGATCACTCATCTGGTAGCAGTAGTTGAGGATGGATCCACAGAGGCTTCTCCTCTCCAAACGGAGACCGTAATGGTTCGGACCTCCGAACCCATCAAGTTGAACAAGCCCCTGTCGGGAGACGCTTTACATTCTTTGAGCTCTGGGACTCACACCGGACCCGAAAGGCGATTAGATCGCGTCGATCCCGGATTGTCACCATCGGAGGTTGTCAAAACCCCGAATATCACTTTGCGTCGGGATTCCAAATTTCCAACACCCACCCACCCTGGGAAAAACTCTCCAATTAAATCCGGACTCCCGGACATAGATGATCTTGCAAACATACAACAACAGCCCGAGGAAATGGTCCACCACTTCTGGGCCAGATTCCTACTTGTTAAAAACAAGATCAGGGAGTGCTGCGACGACAAAGTGGTCTCCCTATTTTACCGCAATTGCACGGACGAGGGAGTCTTAAACGCCCTCAACAGACGTCGTGTTCACAGAATTATCACAGTTAGTACGGAAGTACTGCGCAATGGAAAATACTTGGAAAGCCCAGAATACACCTCTAGAACAGTCCATATCTGGATAGTACATTATCAAGGCTAAACAGACATACCCTAGCGGGTCATCCGATAACATGCCTATTGGCAAGAAAAACATACCTTTTTTAAGGTACAGGTCCGTACTGGACGAACTACTCGACACACCTTGCCAAATACACGCAACCCCGGACAATGCCCCTAACCATTGCCTTAGAGCATGATGGGTACTCCGGCAGGTAGCAAAGAGTGGTACGACAATTCTTTCCACCACCGTATCAAGGGAGAGGGACGTCGATGTTTTCACCATCTTCGAGAGGTTCTCCTCAAATAACCGCGGCAAGAGAGCAAATCGCGAACTTGCCGAGGTTTACCAAACTAGCTCTACAAGCCCATGGAGCGACACGACAATCAGTTTTTCTGCCGATGACGCACCTCGAGTCTGGCCGATCCGAGCATCAGCAGCTCTTGTACTATATCCAATAGTGGACGGCTTTCGCCTCACTAAAGTACTTATGGAACGAGGAAGCAGACTAAACCTCATATATGAGGAGACGCTTGCAAAAATGCAGGCCAAGAAATCCCGCATTGAGCACACCAACACAATCTTTAGAGGAACTATACCAAGCCGTGAAGCTTGGTGTTCGGGAAGCATTAAGCTCAACGTAATATTCGGCACACCCGACAACTACAGATCGGAGGAACTACTCTTCCACATTGTTCCCTTCCATAGCGGATACCACGCCCTTCTAGGACGGAACGCTTTCTCACGCTTTCAAGCTATACCCCATTACGGGTACATGAAGCTTAAAATGCCAGGGGCCAATGGAGTGATCACATTAACAAGTGATCCGGATAGAGCACTCCGCGCCGAAAACAAGACGGCATCCTTAGCCTTAAAGGCATTATCCGAAGCCCTCGCGTCAAAAGAATTAACTACCCTACGATCAAAGGTAGATAAGGACGATGTGATCCTCGCCAAAAGATCAAAGTATACTTCCTTCAAGCCAGCAGATGAAATCATCAAATTTCAAGTGCACCCAACGGACCCTAATAAGAAAACATCCATCGGGGCACATCTGTATCCGGTGGTGGACAACACGTTACGCGCCTTCCTTCGGGAAAATTGGAATATATTCGCCTGGCACCCTTCAGATATGCCGAGAATCCCACGCAGGCTGGCCGAACACAGCCTCAATATTATCAAAGGGTTCAAACCGGTCAAGCAGTCACTGTGACGATTTTATGAACCCAAAAGACAAGCAATGCGAGAAGATCTAGCCAAGCTATTAGAAGTTGGATTCACCAGAGAAATTAAACATCCGGATTGGCTAGCCAACCTGGTCACGGTACCGAAGAAGGATAAATTATGGCGCCTCTGAGTCGACTTCACAGACCTGAATAAGGCCTGCCCAAACGATCCCTTTCCTTTGCCCCGCATTGATCAAATTATCGATGCAACGGCCGGACATGACTCGCTGTATTTCCTTGATGCTTATTCCGTATACCATTAGATAAAGATGAAGGAATCCAATCAGGCCGCAACAGCATTTATCACCCCGTACGGCCCTTTTTGTTTCAACACTATGCCCTTTGGACTTAAAAATGCTGGCGCCACATATCAACGCATGATTCAAACATGCTTAGAAAAGAAAATTGGCAAAACATTAGAGGCATATGTTTACGACGTAGTTGTAAAGACCAAACACGTCGAGACTTTGGTGGAGGATCTCCGCCTTACGTTCGCCAACCTCCGGGAATACGACATAAGTATCAATACATAAAAATGTGTATTCGGCGTTCCAGCCGGAAAGCTATTAAGGTTCATCGTATCCCATAGAGGAATCGAAGCTAACCCAGCCAAAATCCAGGCCTTGTCAGAACTCAAAATACCAACTGATCTCAAGCAAGTGCAAAAGCTAGCAGGCTGCGTAGCGGCCTTAAGCCGCTTCATCTCCAGATTAGGAGAAAAAACATTGCCACTTTACGGATTGCTACGACGCACTGACAATTTTGAATGGACAAATGCGGCCATAGCTGGATTGGAAAAAATAAAAGCTCTACTAGTGAGCAACCCAATCCTAGCCGCCCCTGGGGTTGGCGAACCAATGCTGCTGTATATATCAGCCACTCACCAGGTAGTGAGTGCCGTGCTAGTTGCCGAACGAGCCAAAGAGGGGCATAAATTTCCCGTTCAAAAACCAGTATACTATGTATCCGAGGTTCTAACACCGTGCAAATCATGGTACCCCACTATCAGAAAATTGCCTATCAACAATGGCATCCGAGGTACCACTCAACAATATTATCAACAATAAAGACGCCACGGGATGCATAGCCAAATGGGCCATCGAGCTCTTACCATTCGAAATATCCTATAAGCAACGCCGAATTATCAAATCCTAGGTGTTGGCCGACTTTGTCGTAGAATGGACCGAAGCAGAAATCCCTAAAGAGTACGGCTCATACTCCCACTTGAAAATGTACTTCGACGGTTCTAAAATGCTAGCTGGATTGGGGGCGGCGTAATATTGATATCTCCTACTGGGGTTAAAGTCCGGTACGTTTTTCAAATTATGTACACAGACTCGAACAATGCTGCCGAATATGAGGCCCTATTACACGGTCTCCGCCTCGCTATATCCATGGGCATACAACGCCTCGAGGTATGTGGAGACTCAAACCTTGCTATCTTCCAAATTAACGGAGACTTTGACGCAAAAGATTCAAAAATGGCAGCTTATCGCAACGCTATATTGAAAATGTTGGCTCAATTTGAGGGGTTGGAATTCCATCATGTAGCCCGGGATAATAACCAGGCCACCGACGTACAAGCCATCAGTAACATGGCAAGACACGAGCGGCGATACGAATTCGGATCCGAACACACACCCAACCGTACTCAATCACGACGTCATTGGGGACCCAAACATGGAGATAGCTCCTTCGGCTCACGAAATCATGGCTGTTATAGCCCCCTGAACAGAGCCCTTCCTAGCTTACCTTAAAAGGCAGGAACTCCCCGATGATCAAAATGAGGCCTGCCGCATAGTCCGGCGCTCTAAAGCCTACAAAGTTCACGAAGGTGAACTATATAAGAAAAGCACAACTTGTTTTCTACAAAGGTGCATCTCCGAAGAGGAGGGAAGGCAAACTCTCACTGACATACACACTGGAATGGGAGGCCACCACGCCGCAGCACGGGCTCGTAGGCAAAGCTTTTCATGCTGGATTTTACTGGCCCACTGCCCGAGCAGATGCCCAACCCTTAGTCCAACACTGTGTTGGCTGCCAGCTCTTTGCAAATCAAAGTCACATGCCTCCCACCGCTCTGAGAACAATCCCCATTACTTGGCCTTTTGCGGTCTGCGGGCTTGATATGGTCGGACCTCTTAAAGGGAGAAGTCATAAAATGAAATACTTGCTGGTGATGGTCGATAAATTCACTAAATGGATAGAATCCAAGCCAGTAAAAACAGCTGAAGTAGGGCCTATGATAGATTTTATATCCGGCGTAGTACACCATTATGGTGTCCCACATAGTATTATCACAGATAATGGCTCCAATTTAATAGCTGATGAGGTAAAAAATTGGTGCGCAAAGTTAGGTATTAAACTTGACTATGCTTCCGTATAGCATCCTCAAACAAATGGTCAAGTCGAAAGAGCCAATGGTCTGACAATGAGCGGCATTAAACCCCTACTAGTGCGCTCCCTATGAGAGTCTGATAAACACTGGGTCGAAGACCTTGACTCCGTACTCTGGGGGCTGCGGACCACACCCAATCATACGACCGGATATACACCTTTTTTCATGGTGTACGACGCAGAGGCTGTTCTGCCCTGCGACATTATTCATGACTCACCTCAAGTGCGCATGTACAAGGAGAGAGAAGCCGAGCTAGATCGGCAGGACGACCTAGATGGACTTGAAGAGGAGCACGATACAGCGCAAGCGCGTTTCGCATTTTATCAACAACAGGCCAGGCGATACCAGAGCAGAGAAGTGTGGGGCAAGACGTACAACGTCGATGAACTCGTTTTATGCCTCCCAGAGAAGAAAAAGGACAAGCTCAAACCAAAATGGGAGGGCTCCTTCATTATCGCTGAAGTACTCTCCGGTGGAGCCTATCGCCTTCTCAATGCATAGGATAACCGCCATGAGCAGAACCCCTGGAACGCTGCCAGGCTTCGACGATTTTATGGATAGTACGGTAGCATTTTTCTTTTCCTCCTTTCAAGTTAGGTCTTGTCTTCATCTTTTCTCTTTTCCTTTGTATATTTTCTCTCATTGGCAAGTATTCGGCTCGCCTGAACTGCCACAGGATAAGTACATCTTCGAATGTATCTACCCCAAATATACCTGGGCTTCTTTAACGAAGCCCATCTATTATATATAAAAAATGCTTGATGGGTTAACCAGAGAAAAAAGAAATATGCTAGAAAATTCCACATTAATTAGAAATTATTGACCGTCATTTTGATGGACCATCTATCTTTCTTAATTTGTAACCGTTTGATTTGCGTACCGCAATATTGTGGGTCCAAAACAACTTGACATGTACATGGTGTACATAAATAAAACCTCTCACATGCAGGTACGTCAAAAATAAGTCCCTCAAAAAATGGTACCAACGCACACAATTTAGATATCTCACATGCATTGACGAGAAAGAAAAAGATTACCTAAGAAAACGTAACCAACTTGGCCACGTTAGTGGAATTCCAAGTCAAAAAAGCTACTTGTCCACGTTTACCGCCTCTTCCATACATTTGTGCATGCATGCGGGATTTTTTTAATTTTTTCGAAAACAAGATAACTAACTTGACCACGTGTATCTCTTTTTTTTAGAATTTGTTTTATTCAAAACACGAAATAGTACAAAGTAGTTGACCATTACAAGCACACTGAAACGCAAACACAACGGACCATGAACATCCAGAGTACCCTAAAACGACCATAACACAAGAAGATCTCCGGAGCCCTGTGTCATCATCGCTGAATCTTGAGAGAAGACTCCTGCAGCAGAAGGATCTGCAACCAGGCGCAAGCAGGTCATCATCTTCAACCACGGTACCGCCATGCTGCTTCCTCCTTTCTTGACACCAGCGCTGAGAGGGCATGAATAACAATCCAACACACCGACAAGGAAGAAGAAGAGTCTTCGTCTCCCTGCATCCATCGCCCAGCTGAGGACCAAACGGCCAGTGCGAATGGATCTCCGGCGACCATAGCCCGCGACCTCGACGAGATCCGGGGATCCCCCACTCCGCTGGCTCCTAGATGAAGGCAAAAGCCTCGCCTGACCACGAACAGAGCTCGAAGAAACTTATTCCGATGCGACACCACCGCAACGGCCTCGACAGCGTCTCCCTTAACCCTAACCCTACCACACACCCACCTAGCGAATAGACCCGAGGTTCCCCCTCCCTCCGGCCGCCGGATCGGCTGACGGAGAGAGTGGGAACCGGCGGCGTCACCAGCGGCGCGCAAGGGACCCTCGTCGCCTCCTAGATCGCCCGAGCGATCCTATACTCCCCACGTGTATCTCTTCCATGTATTTCTGCATGCAGGATATTTGCTTTTAATAAGTTAATTATTTGGAGCCATTAGATGTGTTTATTGTGAAAAAGGTTGCCCACACATGTAGGCTTATTATTGAGAGATAAGCGTGATCTGCATGTTAAGAAAATAGAGTAACCTAACTTGCCAGCGTAGAAAATAGAGCTTACCTAAATAACATGAATGCCTTGGATCCGGCTTGCCCGCTTCCATCCCATGATCCCATCACATCACGCCTAAACTAATCCAATCAAATCACGACACGTATGCGGAAGCACGGATGAGCATGGGGAGGGAGCAGGCAAGTCTCATCCGACTGCCTTACTTGAGGGCTTAGAACATCCCTTAAAAAAGAACAACATGCATGATGTCAGCTTATTCCTTTCTATGTGCAGGAACGAGGACGTATGAAAGAAAATACATGCATTGCCGCTGACACAAGTTACGTGGCTCAAAGAAAAAATAAGAAAGTATATAAACTAAAAAGGCGAGGACTAAGGCCCTGTTTGGTTCATAAGTCCTAGGACTTATTTTAGTCCCAACTTATAAGTCAGAAGTCCCTAAAAAGTCCCTATCTGTTTGGTTCCTGGGACTTAACATGTACTAGTAGACCCTATTATAACTATAAGTCCCTATAAGTCCCTCCTTGAGAGTCTTATTTGATAAGTCCCAAATGCCCACTTTAAGTCCCAATAAGTCCCTCCTGTTTGGTTTAGATGGGACTTATAGGGACTTATTTAAGTCCCTAGACCAATAAGTCCCTGGAAACAAACACCCTCTAAGTGGCTTGATAGCTATTATCATTTATATATTAAAACTTAAAAGTACATTAAGGACTAACCAGAAAAAAATAGTCCAGAACAATCTAACCGTTGTTAAGGACATGCCTGCATCGATACTCCATACAAGATACACTCCAAATGAAACATGATCAAAAAAGATGAATATGAAAACAAAACAAAACGTAAGTAAGAAATAAAATTCTCAAAAATGCACTTTTTCTGACATTTCGAAAATAACAGGGCTGTAAGAAAGAACTACAAAAATTAGACAAACAAAAATAAGAAAGTGTATAAAAACTAAAAAGTGAGGACTTAGTAACAAGATAACTATGAAATTTGTTAGAATAAATCCGACGAATACCGTCGATCATCCGAGGACTAAGCAATCACACGAAGCACGACACCGAGATTTGTTAACGAGGTGCACCGATATGGCTACATCATCGGGGCATGACTACGGGCGCTCCTCCCCGTGACACCGTCAGAATACCGCATCCCGGCCGCCCTGGGCACCGGCACACGCCGGTGGCTCCCCCTGTGTGCCTGTGCTATTTTGTTGGCATGGGTTATATCGTGTGTCTACCCTCGCTATATAAGAGAGGCCTCGGATACAAGTGTCCGACTAGGACACGACTCCATATCCTATCTAAACACAATACTACTCAGAGTCCAACTGTAACATACCTTGTACAATAATATTCGACACAACTCTAACAAACTCCACCTTGGCGAATATTCTCCACCTCCTTGGATTCATCCATGCGTCGAACCTCCATGTACATTGGATTTGAGCTTATCCTGTGAGTACCGCTTCTACTCCAAAGACTCCATATGACTCCACCTGCAACTTGTGGTCCCTTCTTTTCTTGACCACAGTCAACACTCGAGCAAAATTAAGTTCCACGCTACTCTAGTTAGCGCTCCCAACTTCCAGAGTACCAGTCCAATGCCATCACACACTGATCACTGACCTGCGTGAAAGTGAACAACTCACATATTGGGTGTCACACATAAGAGTTATCTGAACTCAACATCACCGCTCCTTTCTTGACCGCCTGTCTGAAACTTGAAGGAATTTCATCATTTCTTGTAGTCATCCCGAGTCAAATTCGCAGTAGTCTCACCAGATGTATGACCACCAGAGCCCTGGCCCGTCTCCATGTTCCCGTGCGTACCGCATCCCTCGCCGCTATTACCGCGTCGAGCCTCCGCTGTCCCGGTCGAGTCTCAAGGGCCGCGCACCCACACCACTCAACCCCCACTGCAGAGTACCACCGATCATCACCGACCGATAACGAGTTTCATGCTTCCATCAGACCACTGGGCTCCAGTCCGAACTGCTTGTCACTTGTTTTTACCGCTGAATAGGCTTCGACTCTCTGAGCTCTTACGCCATAGCCCCTCAATCAGCACCGAGTCAAGTCTTCCAAACTACACTTCCACCTTCAACATGACTCCATGGTAGATGATCAGTCCACCCACGCGCCCCGTCAACTTCAAGCTCCGTGTATACACCATCTTGAATCAACCCTGCGCCATAGTCTTGTCGAAGCCGCACAAGCCTTGGACTTGTGCCACATGTTTCCACGCCCCAGTAGTCAGTCACCATCAGCATCACGCTCTTATATCGACGTCGCCGATTCCACCACAATCTTCTGTACCAACCGACATCCAAGTCGATCCGTCAGACTATCTAGTCCGATCTAGGCTCCCAAATCATCTTCGGCAAATTCTAATCCATCACGTGATACTTCCATCTTAGTTGACTTGACTAACCGCAACGCCTTCAAGCATCCCTGCCGTGCCAACAAATCCTTCACCCTGATCTGCCATAACCCAAAGCTTCCAGTTTCGTTGAACTTCTCCACCTCAAACCTAGTACCCGTTGGCGCCATGGTTCTTTGTACGGCTGACCTTGCGAAAAATTATATGACCTATCTCCGCAATGCCGAAGTACACTAGCAAAACCCACGTTGTATCGCCTCCATGCACTAGTAGCAATCCGTCAAAAACAATTGGCCTTCACGTGATCTACTCTTCTTTGGCTCAAACCAAGACGCTAGCTATTGCCTTGTCAATTTCCTACTAGTTCTATCAATTGATATTTTCCTTTGCTAATCTGACTTGCTTTTGCCTCTGTCTCGTGGTACGGTGACCTAGCCCAAGGCTGCTCCTTTCATTATGTCGCCAATGCCTGTCTCCGTCTCAAGCACGAGTTCCCCCAGGACTTGGTCCTGTTTCTTTTTTTGTCCAAAACAAATCCGGTTTTGCTGTTTCCGATTGCACCGAGACAACATCGCTAACCTGCACATGCAGCGTTCAGGTGTGCGTAGCCTTGCCCTGGCCCACCTCCAGCAGCCTGCTTGAGTTCGTGCTGGACCGCACCTTGGACCAATGCAAGCGCACACGCTGCTGCTTCCGATCTCGTCGACTCCGACTTCGGGTCCAACTCAACGCTGCTTCACGCGATTGTGCTGATGTGCCGATTCTTCCGATTGCATCATCGACTGTCCGTCCGTGATATCAATCTCCTCTTAGATCAACAATCCACAACCTCCGAACAACCTAGCTCATGATACCACTTGTTAAAATAAATCCGAGGCATACCGTCGATCATCCAACGACCAAGCAATCACACGAGGCACGACACCGAGATTTGGTAACGAGGTTCACCGATATGCCTACATCCTCGGGGCATGACTACGGGCGCTCCTCCACGTGACACCGTCACGGTACCGCACCCCGGCCGCCCTGGGGACCGGCACACGCCGGTGGCTCCCCCTGCGTGCCTGTGCTATTATGTTGGCATGGGTTACATCGTGTGTCTACCCTCACTATATAAGAGAGGCCTAGGATACAAGTGTCCTACTAGGACACGACTCCATATCCTATCTAAACACAATACTACTCAGAGTCCAACTGTAACCTACCTTGTACAATAATATTCGACCAAACTCTAACAAAATTGAAAGTACATTAAGGGCTAATCAGAAAAGGAAAAATACTCTAGAAAAATGTAACTATGGGTTTTAAAGATAATTTCCATTAATAATTTTTGACCAACCAATATCACTAATCTTATCCACCCGTGTACGCATACAACACCATACCCAGGCGATAAAAAATGCCCAAAACAAGACCTAGCACCTAGGGTAAAACATGACACCAACGTCTGTTCCATGTTCCTACTCCCTCCATTTCGATTTACTCATCGTGGTTTAGTTTAAATTTAAATTAAAACCACGACAAGTAAATCAGAACGGAGGGAGTACTTGACAAGCTATTCATCGCCTCCATGCTTTCGCGACATAGGCCGAGCGATGGAGTTACTAACGAGATCGATCAAATGTCTTCTCTAGAGAACTATGTGTCTTCAACCTCAGACCATCGTCCCTCCCCTACGACAACTATCCATCGCCTCTATGCTCTTGCGGAAGCTCAGCCCATCGATGGGGCCACAAACGAGATCGATCGAACCACTTTTATGGATGAGCATATGTCTTCAAGATCAGACCACCATACTCCCCCATGTGGAATCCCATGCGATGTTGTCGGCCTTTTTGTACTTATACACAGGAATCAGGGTTACAGGCTCGTAGCTTCGCCAGACCGGATGACTTGTCATGCAATAGCTTTAGGTAGGCATGTTCTACGAAAATTGGTCCTTCTTCAATATTACATTGACAAACTCATAAAGCAATGTATAATATCTATATTTTTTCATCCACTTACCAATGAGTTATACGACATCTTGATTAGTAGTATATTTCTTCAGTTTTGTGTTGTAGTATTTTTAAAGATAAAGCTAAAAAAAGATTTGAAGAGAAAAAAAAGGTCGGATGCATGATATAATTTTACATTACGCATCACTGCTGAGCCCATGAGAACATATTGGAAATAAGGTGTTAAAGTTAATTTGTGATGCTTTGAGATCATAAAATCCGATGTTCCATGGCACCTCAGTTATAAGCATTTGATACATGTAGGATTTTTAATAAAATAATCACATGCAATTTTTTAGATTTATTTTAATTTCAGCCTAATGCATAAACTATTTGATAAGCTAGAAGACATATGAGGTATATTTTCACATAGTTGTACTTTTCTCTCTGTCAAAATGTATTCATGCGCCTTTACTAGGGAAACGCAATGCATGGCTACTTATTTAAGCATTATGCGAGACTAAAAAAATGGATGCATTTTCCATGCCGCGACAATTGAATATGAATGACTCAATTTGCTAAAAGGTTATTCTGCTCATACTAATATATTTAGTAGGTAGATAATTTACAATGATTATATACTAGACCTATTATTTTTATTTAGATCGGAAATGTATTTATAATTATAAATAAATGCATGAGGTGTTCTGCATGCAAAACATCCGGTTCAGAACATGGGGACGACAATGCCCTAGGAACCTACGCTCCCACGTGATACTCCCATCGTCCGATGAAGAGTGTATATTTGGCTTTAAAATTTGTCCAAAAAACAGTGTACTTCTATTTTTCGATGCACTTTAAAGTAGGAAAAAATATTTCTCGCTCATCACACGGTAATCAAGACCAATAAAATTGTACACATGGTCTTCTTAATTTCTACATGCACTTAGCTAATTGAGGGTTGGATAATTAGAGATGAAAGAGATGGTGGCTTGCACCTTTCCAATGCATAGTTCACTTCACTCCATAATTTCTTCTAAAATTTCTAGATGTACACTCTTCACCGGACGGAGGGAGTATAAGATAGACCATCGCCCACATGGATGCCGACAGTAAAAGCACTAATTTCAATTTGAACAAGCTTATGTCCTCCCTTGCACAAATGCTACTTACGCGTTGATACCCCTCAATGATTACTGACCGGTCGAGGAGGTCAATGAGGTGCGCGAGGAGCCAATCAGGTCGCCATAGAAGGCCAGTCCATACCGGTACACCCGACCCAAGCCACGGAGTGTGGGAAAGTGAGGGCCATGAAGAAGGAAAATCGGAGAGACCTTCAATGTGATCCTTCCACACAGTGGATCCAAGATGGATCGGCTAATTCCATGGCTAGGAGCTACCGACAATACGAGAACACTCCAGAAATGGGGAAGTGAAGGATCAACCTAATGTTTTTTAAGGAAGTACGTAGTGTCGATGATGTTTCTTTCTAGAAAGTGTGGACAAAGTGGGCACAAACTTTTTCAAGGATGCGTCAAAGATTGACGCATCAGAAGCATAGATAGAAGGGCCCAAGAAGGGCGAAGGTATTGTTACAAGCCATGGCTTACACAACCAAAAGTGTCCACATGCGGATTTCTAATGCCCAGTATGAGATTATACCTCCTACGTGTTGAGACACTACTTAAAGGTATCAGCTCATACTAGAATGATCTCAAGTATGGTATCTTTGCACGACTCATGTAAAAGAGGGATGAAATTGCAAAAGAGTAGATGGCTTACACTCGCCACGTCACACAATTCATTACATAAGCAAACATCATCCAAATAACATCATAGTCCGACTACGGACGAAGATCCAAATGAAAGATACCAAATAAATATAGCCACAAGGTCCGAATCACCCCTAGTAGAAGCCACTACTGATCATTGGGATAGCGCACATAGTATCGCTCACGTTCTTCATCGAACTCCAAGTACAGCTCGGTGCCATCACCTGTGTAGTTCACCATAGTACCTACATCTGGTGTTGTGTAGAAATCTGTGAGCCACGGAGGACTCAGCAATCCCGTTCCCGGGTACCAAAACTATCTAAGCCTTGGGTGTGGAAAAAGGCTGAAGAATAAAGGTTGCAGCTGCACTAGCATTAGCTTACGTGTTTAGAGCGAGAAGAGAAGTGCCACGAGCGCCAAAGTGATCACGAAGTGATCCTATCTAAGCACGTCAAACATCACCCACCGTGTTCACTTCCCGAACCCATTTCGGAAAACGACCGTCACGGTTACTCACGCTGGTAGTGTGTTCTGAACATGGTGTCAAGTTTTATACAACCGGATATTAACAAATTCCCATCTGCCACATAACCGCGGTCACGGTTTTCGAAAGATCAAACCCTGCAGGGGTGTCCCAACTTAGCCCATCACAAGCTCACGATCCGCGGAGTCGCAACTCCAAGGTGGGAAGACCCGAGTATTCTCGAAATCCCGTGCTCAAGATATTTCGATTAAGGTAAAACTAATCCAGCAAGACCCCCCGGCGTGCCGACACCCTGACAGTAGCCGCACGTATCTAGTCTCAGGCCACGACCGGATAGGTCAGCCTACACGTATATACCAATCTTCGAGTTTCCTTGTGGTGGCCCCGCAGTCTGCCCACTTTGGACTAACACTCATGAGGAGCACTGGCCCGGTTTGTAAAATTAAGTACTCGGGGTCCGGAAAGTCCCTATGCAAGTTATTTAGTTATGGAAAATGGTAAAACCAAAGTCGGGCCTTGCTGGAAAAGCTTTAGCGCTAAGCAGGTTATCGAGGGGGGCCCATAAACCCCAACCGTGTTAGGGACGCATAATCAAGGAACATAACTCCGGTTTAAACAGTTCCTAGGGAGGCATGAGTGGAACAAAACACCAAGCAAGAGGCTTAGCCTTCCACCCATTGCCAAGTATATAGATGATTTGGTTAACATATAATATAGTGTGATATCCCAACAATAACGTCAACATGAAGCAAGAATCTTCAAATCTTCTCCTGCAACTAGCAATGCTATAAGAGAGGCTAAGCGAAGCTTACGTAGTCAATCAAAGGTTTGCTAGGTTGGATGGTTAGAGAGATTCATGGCTACAATAGGAGGCTGACAAACAAACATGGGCATCGAGGCAATAAGCTAAAGAGCGAGACATCTAGCAATAGGCAAAGATAGTAATGATATCTGGATCAGGTCATCTTGCCTGTCGAGTCATCAATGGTATTGTAAGACGGCTCCTCGTACTCAACCTCGGTAGGACCCTCGTTCTCGGTCTCGGCTCCCGACTCTACTCATCACAAGAACACAACATGACACGAAATCAAACAGGGTGCAATGCACAATCAACATGATGCAAGTATGATGCATTTCATTGCAAGGGAAGATGCACACAAGAGCAACACAAAACAACAAGTTTAAATGAGGTCGGAATCAACATATATCAAATCCGGTAAGTCCTCATATGCATATATTGAAATTGGTCCAGATATGAACAAACCTTAAGTTAAAGTTGTTAAAAAGCAAGTTAACATGCACCATGATGATCTACACAAAATTCTAGTCAAGTTTCATATAAAGTTTGTTCAATTCGGAGCTACGGTCTAGAAGATACGAGCAAAGCAAGACAAGCATGGCAACGATGCAAGATGCACCCAAACATCAAGCAAACACACTCCAAACATGTAAACAACATGATATTATGACTCTACATGCAAAATCACACAAGTTTCATATAGGGTACGCTCAAAACGGAGCAACGGTTCAACACATACACACTAAACAAGATACAATGCAAAGCTGAAGTTAACAGCCACATAGCAACTTTGGAGCAAGAAATATATGCTCTACAGCACCCAAACATGATGACAGTAAGCATGGACATGAAGTAGACATATCCTAAAGCAAACAACTCCATTGGGGCAACTCCATAGGAGGCATGGATCAATAGCAACAAGCTACACCATTTTGATCATGCTATTAAAATCCTGACAGATATAATTTATAGCAACTTGAGAGCAAGAAATAAATAGCTACAGCAAGCCATATGTGCAAGTGAGGGCATGGATGGATAGACAATAACATGTACAATAAGGAATGATCATTGGCCACTCCAAAACAAGCATGGATTTGACTAGGGCATCAAGCAAACATAGCATCAGGTTATGACAGATTCCAGACTTAGCAGAAATTTCACGAAGTATAAAACAGTTATGTTGGCATGGCATGTTTACAAGCATGTTTAAGTCACCTCAAGGCATATCATGGAAAGTGGTTTGCACCACAGCAAAGACCATATGATGGAGATTCTAAAACATATTGACATATGACATGAAGACAAACACATCAATAGCAACGAGCACTTCAAATCAACATCTCATAACAAGTTTCAGCTCTTAACAGCCACATGCACTTTTTCAACTTAGATTAACATGGCAATATGAAACCTAACATGAATGTTACAGCAGCCATCATGTAGAGCATTTCACAATGAACATTTTGACATATCATATGCTCCATTTGGATAAACATGCACCAAGTAATCACATCTCAAACATGGCATGAAAATAACAAGTTGCATCAGTTTATAGGAACTAGCACTCTTGTCACGAATATTAAGACATCTAGATGCTCTCTAACAAGCATGCCACAATGGAACAAAACATAGAGCACATCACCACGATCATTTTGATATATCATATGCACAAAACGGATCTACGAGCACAAATATATGGCCATGCAAAGGAGGCAACAAAATAACAGATCTCAGGGACTTAGTGGATTTTTATACCTCCGAAAGTCAAACGTGGACGGCGGGATACCGAGACGGAGGGGTGCAGATCGGGGATGGGGCGTTTGGATCGGGGGCTTGGTGGATCTGATCCACTCCCCGATCCGGATCGGATCCGGCCGCCGGAGACGACGACGACGGCGGTCGTGGCTCGCCGGAGCCGGGGCCGGCCGGCGAGGTGACCGGAGGAGGAGGCGGCGCGGGGCCGGCCGAGGCGGCGGGATACCGGCGGCGTGGCGGCAGCGAGCCGGGCGGAGCGGCGGGGCTCGCGTGGAGGCGGGGCAGAGGACGTGGCGGCGACCGGCGGCGAGGTGCCAGCGCGCGACGGAGGCGGCGCGGCCCGCGACCGGCGGCGGGGCGCGTCCGGGGCGGAGGGAGACGGCGGCGGGGCTCGCGTGACGCGCGGTGGCGGCGACCCGGGCCGGGAACGGGCCCGGCGGGCCCGCGCGGTGGGAGGCGCTGGCGGTTGGTGGAGGTGCCACGTGGCAGCCTGCGAGTGGCCGGGCGCGTCCGGCGGACGTGTCCGGTGCCGTTTGGACGTGTCCGGCGGTCGGAGGAGCTGTGGGGCACGGGGAAAATGGAAAAAAATAGGGAAGGTTAGGGTTTCGCTCGAAAATGGAGGGGATGTGGCCTTTTTATAGGCATAGGGAGCTAGGAATGTCCAAATGGGGTGCAGTTTTCGGCCACGCGATCAAGATGCGACGACCGAGATGATGGGAAGGGTTGTGGTGGGTTGTGGGCTGTTGTGGAGGGGGTCTTGGGCCTTAAAGAAGTGGTTCTTTTAGCCCATTAGGTTAACCGTTGGAGTACCAAACGAACTCCAAATGCGACGTAACTTGACAGGCGGCCTACACGTACCAAAACAACAACGCACGACAAGTCTCACGTCATTCCGAAAACTTTACACGGCCACACATGAAAGAAGGACTCGGGGATGCCACGGGCACGCGTGTGAGCGTCGGAATTCGAAACGGACAACGGGAAGAGACGAGTGGAACCGGGTGCAAGTGACAACACAGATGCAATGCAATGCACACGACAACATGACATGGATGAAATGCACACACGCACACGACAAAACGAAGAAACCCGAAATGAAAGAAGAGCCCAGAATGGAATTGATGAAGTCAAAGTTTCATATATATCCATAAATGGAAAGTGTTACATCTGGGGCATTACAAACGAGAGAATTCCTTATTTAACACTGTCTTAAAGTTTTATTCCCTATTTGACACTGAAAAAAAGTTTCTTCTCTATATAACACCATGTTAATTTTTTTACCTTATATGACACTTTCATCCATTTTTAGCTTTAACGGTGTTAAATGACACCTAAAAAGACCTTTTGCCCCTCATAGGACGTGTGACCAAAAATTTGTGCTAATTATAAAAAGAAAAAGAGTGGCTTGCCGGACGCTGCAGTCACGTTGCCGGCTACGTAGTTGACTAGCTTTATCCTATATGATGTGTGTATCCGGCTAGGTTTATTAGGTGCATGAGCCAACTTCCTAGGAAAATAGATCAAGTGCTTCTACAGGTTCTGCTAGTTCTTGTCATGTGTACGTGCGTGTACAAGCGCTCTGGCCGGGAGGAATCGATCCGGACTATGAAGTGCTGCTCGTTGGTGCGATGGCCGCCTTGCCGTGCCATTGCGTTGCTGCCCTGTTGGCCGCCGTATAGAGCAGCCAACCGCTGTAGCCGGCCCAAGTGCGCCGGATTCTCTGACCGTGCAACACAAGTCGGGACACAATGCCGGCGACCCAGCCGCTGCGTCCCTCCGCACACCCTGCTACCGAGTCAGCCATAACACATGCGCGCTGCAACTTTGCTCCTAGTCACGCTGCTCGTTGCATGCAAATTCATTTTGCATCAGGGGTAAAAGTGCCTTTTTACGTGCAATTTAACCGTGTTAACTGTGAAAATAGACGGAAGTGTCACGAACGGCATAAAATTTAGACTTGTTGTTAGATAGGGAAGAAAAAGTTATTCGGTGTTAAATAGGGAAACACAATTTAAAAGAGTGTTAAATAAGGAATTCTTTCCATTACAAACTCTCCTCTACTACGAAAAGATCTCGTCCCGAGATCTCGGACTGGAAGAAGGAAGGATACTCGGAACAAAGGTGATCTTCTCGTTCCCACGTAGCTTCTCGGTCGTTATGGTGTGACCACTTAACTTTCAAGAACTTGATTTACTTGTTGCGGGTCTTGCGCTCAGTTTCTTCAAGAATAACAACATGGTGCTCACGGTAAGACAAGTCTTGTTGAAGATCAAGCTCCTCGAACGGAATGGTGCGTTCAGGTGTCTTGAAGCACTTGTGGAGTTGAGACACGTGAAACACATCATGAACATTTGCAAAGTTGGAAGGGAGCTCAAGTTGATAGGCTAGATCACCTCTTTTGCCAAGAATCTTGAAAGGGCCCACATATCTAGGAGCAAGCTTTCCTTTGATACCGAATCTTTGGGTGCCTTTCATACGAGAAACACGGAGATAGACATGATCTCCAAAGTCGAAAGCCAAATCACGATGCTTGCCATCATAGTAACTCTTTTGACGCGATTGAGCGGCCTTGAGATTCTCACTTATGACTTTGCACATTTCTTCGGCTTCTGAGATCAAATCATTGCCAAGAAGGTGACTTTCACCAGTCTCGAACTAGTTGAGAGGGGTACGGCACTTTCTGCCATAGAGGATTTCAAAAGGAGCTTTGCCGGCACTTGCTTGGAAACTGTTATTGTAAGAGAACTCGGCAAACGGGAGACAATCTTCCCACTTCATGCCAAAAGAGATGACACAAGCTCTGAGCATGTCTTCAAGGATCTGGTTCACTCTTTCTACTTGACCACTAGTCTGAGGGTGACAGTGCTGAAACGGATCTTAGTGCCCATGGCTGACTGAAAAGAGTCTTAGAACATGGATGTGAACAAACTTCCATGGTCTGAGGAGATAACTTGAGGAATGCCATGTAACGACACAATTCTGGAAGTGTACAACTCTGCCAGCTGAGCTGCATTGATGGATTCTTTGACTAGAAGGAAGTGAGCTACTTTGGTTAGCTTGTCAATCACAACAAAGATAGCATAATTCCCCTTCTTGGACTTGGGAAACCCAGTGACGAAATCCATTTCAATGTGGTCAAATTTCCTCTCGGGAATAGGAAGAGGTTGGAGGAGATCGGCTGGACGTTGATGCTCTGCCTTCACTCTTCTACAGACATCACATTCATTCACGAATTGGGCAATCTCCCTTTCCATGCGAGTCCACCAGTAAGATTGCTTGAGGTCTTGGTACATCTTGGAACTTCCGGAATGAATGGAGAGGAGGGAGTCATGTGCTTCGTTCATTATGAGCTTCCGGAGATCACCCTTGGGAACCACAAGTCTTTCCACAAAGAACAAGGTGTCTTTCTCATCAACACGATATCACTTGTATTTGGGAGTACCCTCAGCAATACCATGTTTCACTTTCTGCACCATAGCATCACTGAGTTCGGCCTCACGGATCTGATCTTCCAAGGTAGGAGCCACTTGAAGGTTTGCAAGAAAGCCTTGCGGAACAACTTGGAGGTTTAGCTTCCTGAATGATTCACAAAGCTCAGGCTGGAACGGCTTGATAAGGAGACTGTTGCAATATGCCTTTCTGCTCAAGGCATCTGCAATGACATTGGCCTTGCCAGGTGTGTATTTGATTCTTGGATCATACTCTTGGATCATCTCAACCCAATGAGTCCGCCGAAGGTTCAGGTTCGGCTGTGTGAAGATGTACTTCAAGCTCTTGTGATCGGTGAAGATGTCCACTTTTCTGCCCAACAGAAGGTGTCTCCACATGATCAAGGCGTGTACCACTGCTGCTAGCTCGAGATCATGAGTGGGGTAGTTCTTCTCATTTGGCTTCAATTGACGAGAAGTGTATGCCACAATTTTCTTGTCTTGCATTAGAACACCACCATGTCCTTGAAGAGAAGCATCACAGAATACTTCGTAATGCTTGGACTCATCCGGAGGAGTAATAACCGGAGCACAGATGAGCTTTTCTTTGAGCGTTTTGAATGCCACATCACAATCAGAAGACAAGTTGTACTTGACATTCTTCTGCAGCAAGTTGGAGAGAGGCTTGGCAATCTTAGAGAAGTTCTCAACAAATCTTTTGCAATAGCTAGCGAGACCAAGGAAGCTTCGGAGTTGCTTGACGTTCTGCGGGGGTTCTCAGTTGACAATCGCTTCAACTTTCTCGGGGTTGACGGCAATACCCTCAGCAGAGATGATATGGCCAAGATATAAGACCTTATCGAGCCAAATTCACATTTGGTGAACTTCGCATAGAACTTGTGTTCACGGAGTCTGTCCAGAACCAAACGGAGGTGCATGGCATGGTCTTCTTCATTCTTGGAGAATACCAAGATGTCATCCAGATAGACGAGAACAAATTCGTTGGTGTAGGGGTTTAATATGTATTGCATCATTCTCGAGAAGGTGGGTGGAGCATTTGCGAGGCCAAAAGACATGACTGTGTATTCATAGGAGTCGTAGCTTGTTCTGAATGCAATCTTGTGAATATCTTCTTCACGGATATGAATTTGGTGGTAACCCATCCGGAGATCGAGCTTTGAGAACAATTTTGCTCCTTTGAGCTGCTCGAACAATTCATTGATGTTGGCGAGCGGATACTCGTTCTTTATTGTCTTCTTGTTCAATGGCCGGTAATCAACGCAAAGGCGCTCCGTGCCATCCTTCTTCTTGACAAATAGAACACCACAGCCCCAAGGAGAAGTGCTAGGCCCGATTAGACCCATACGCTCTTGCTCATCGAGTTGTCTCTTCAGCTCCTTCAACTCTTCAGGGGAATGCTTGTACGAACGCCGACATGCTGGCTTGGTACCGGGCTCGAGTTCAATGACGAATTTAACTTGACGATGCGGAGGCATGCCTGGAAGCTCTTCAGGGAAAACATCTTCATATTCATTGACCACCGGAATTTGAGAGATGGCATTAATCTCGCCCTTGTCAATGATAGAGAATAGCCTGATTGTGTTATCTCGAGAGGCGAAGATAATCACGTCTTCGTTAGGATGAGTAAGCTTGACTTCCTTATTTGCACAATCAATGTGAGCATCATGCTGGGAAAGCCAATCCATCCCAAGAATAAGATCAATGTCGGAGTTGCTGAGAACAACCGGAGAAGCCAGAGAGCGGTAATCACCCATACAAATAGATACATTCGGAGCCCTCAAATTGGAAGTCAAGTGCTTGCCCGGAGAGATAATTGATAACTTCTTATCCAGAAATACTGGAGTGAAATTATCCTTGGTAAAGAATGGTCTTGATATGAAACTGAGTGATGCGCCAGAGTCAAACAAAACTTTAGCAGGAATAGAGTTAACTGGAAGATTACCAATTATCACATCAGAAGAATTTTCTGCTTCAGCTGCACTCATCAGGTTCACTCTTGCATGCTTGGGATTGTGCTTGACAATAGCAGTGCTGACAGGTGGAGGAGGCGGAAGGCGCCTCTGGTTGGTGCACTTGTTGCAATAATGACCCTTCAAACCACATTTGTAGCAAGTGACCTCAGAAACTGGACGAGGAGGAGGAACACTTGGTCTTGGAGCTTGGTACTGCGACTTGGACTGATTGCCTTGGTTGTGTGGGTGGAAGAAACCACGGCCACCAGAATGCTTGTTGTTGTTGTTGGTAGGGCGGAGCACTGGAGAAGGTGGAAGCCAAAACTTCTGCTGCTTTGCAACCACTTGAGAAGAAGAGGAGGAGTTGACAGCATCTCTGATTCTCTTTTTGGAAGCTTCAACCTTGAGCTGGGCTGCCTCTTGCTTAAGTGCCATGTTATAGAATTGATGAAATTCATCAGGCTCGAACAAGGTGAGAGCTAGTTCGAGTTCATCCTTCAGACCGCCATGGAACTGATAAATCTTGCTCTTGGCATCTGGGATGTCTTTCTTGGCATAGTGGGCAAGGTTCTGGAACTTGACATTTTATTGATAAACGGACATGGAGCCTTGCTTCAGGTTGCGGAATTGCTCACGCATACCTTCGATGACACTTGTTGGAATGTGGTGAGAGCGAAAATCCTTGCAGAAGTTAGCCCACGAGATTTCACGACCCTCTCTCGAATCTTTGTACTGCTGCCACCAATCGGCGGCTTGGTCCTTGAGTTGGAAGGTGGCAAACTTGACATAATCCTCAAGTCTCACGTTACTGCACTCGAAATGCTTCTTGATATCTGTTATCGAGTCTTCAACATCTAGCGGGTCCACACAGTAACTGAATGCCTTTGGTTGGTTTGCCAGGAACTGGTTGAGTGTAGCAAAGTGAGGTTGGTTGAACAAATTGCCTTGGCCTTGGTTCACATGACCACCTTGATTTGCTTGATTTTCTTGAATGATCTGCATCATTTGCATAAGCATCTGGGTGTTCTGGTTTGTCGCTTGCATAATTGCTATCCAGGCCTCAGATGGAGGAGGAGGGGAAGGAGGACGATCAGGAACTTCTTCACCCTCTGGGTTAGTGTTGGGAACCCTTTTATGAGCCATCCTGAATGAGATGACAACTATTAGCCATTGATTGAAAATATATAAGCTGAATCAACGGCTAGAAATTGCAACATAAGTCTTCACAAGAACATTCGAACAAAATGAACGAATGTAATCCACAGTTTAATGGTAACAACAATCTTCATGAGAAGCCACCTGGAAGAACAAAAGATAAATAAAAACAACAAGGAGCAGATAGAACAAATACAAGATAGAAGCTTCATTCGACATATTCATGCTGAAAGCTTATCGAACGTGTCACAGAAGGGTTTTGCAATCCCCGGATCAGCATAGCCAAGGACCCTTTAAGATGCAACTCCCGATCGGAACAACGCCCATAAAACCACTTCACTCAATGTAGAACCCCGAACTCCATATCATGCATTCGTTGGAAGAATGCCTACGAGCTACTAGATGAACCCACTTATTAATTTCCGGAAGTTTCCAGTTATGCAATCAGGTGTTGGGGATACAGGGGAAGCATCGCGCACTCAACTCTAATCCTACATCCAGCTGTTATTTCCGGAAATCGTTTACCTCGGACCTTCGAAACCCATCTGCTATACAAGCTATGGCAATACTCCTGAACTACCTCCCAGTACTGGGTGATGTTGGGGTTATCTTGCCACTAACCGCATAGGAGAGTTTTCGATGTCGGCCGTCTTAAGTATTCCAGAACTGCTGCGATATATTTGTGATGACAACACCTCGGAGCTCAACTCCCCGGGACACTGCCACAACCCCTAAATGACAGGAGGCATCGAGAACAATGTTCTCGTCACAAAGACATCGGAACAATCCAAACAATACTCGCGTGATCCTAAAAAAATTTGGTGAATTTTTTAGAGTAGAAGAGACAAGCAATCGTCAGGAGTCCTCACCAGAGTGAAAAGGGATGAGGAGCAAAAGAAATCCTACTCTCCGATATATATATATATATATAGGACTCAAAACATTTTCATGTGTGTGCCTAGACTCAACCGTCAACGATTCGATCAATCAGTGGGGGCTTCTAGGTCGGAGAAGGCTCTGATTACCAACTTGTAATGCCTAGTATGCGATTATACCTCCTACGTGTGGAGGCACGACTTAAAGGTATAAGCTCATACTAGAATGATCTCAAGTATGGTATCTTTGCACGACTCATGTAAAAGAGGGACGAAATTGCAAAAGAGTAGTTGGCTTACACTCGCCATGTCACACAATTCATTACATAAGCAAACATCATCCAAATAACATCATAGTCCGACTACGGATGTAGATCCAAAAGAAAGATACCAAATAAATATAGCCACAAGGTCCGAATCGCCCCTAGTAGAAGCCACTACTAATCATTGCGATAGCGCACATAGTATCGCTCACGCTCTTCATCGAACTCCCAGTACAGCTCGGTACAGTCACCTGTGTAGTTCACCATAGTACCTGCATCTGGGTTGTGTAGAAATCTGTGAGCCATGGAGGACTCAGCAATCCCGTTCCCGGGTAACAAAACTATCTAAGCCTTGGGTGTGGAACAAGGCTGAAGAATAAAGGTTGCAGCTGCACTAGCAATAGCTTATGTGTTTAGAGCGATAAGAGAAGTGCCACGAGAGCCAATGTGATCAAGAAGTGATCCTACCTAAGCATGTCAAACATAACCCCACCATGTTCACTTCCCGAACCCATTTCGGAAAATGACCGTCACGGTTACTCACGCTGGTAGTGTGTTCTGAACATGGTGTCAAATTTTCTAGAACCGGATATTAACAAATTCCCATCTTCTACATAACCGCGGGCATGGCTTTCGAAAGATCAAACCCTGCAGGGGTGTCCCAACTTAGCCCATCACAAGCTCACGATCTGCGGAGTCGCAACTCCATGGTGGGAAGACCCGAGTATTCTCGCAATCCCGTGCTCAAGATATTCCGACTAAGGTAAAACTAATCCAGCAAGACCTCCCGGCGTGCCGACACCCTTACAGTAGCCGCACATATCTAGTCTCAGGCCACGACCGGTGGCCCCGTAGTCTGCCCAGTTTGGACCAACACTCATGAGGAGCACTGGCCTGGTTTGTAAAATTAAGTACTCGAGGTCCGGAAAGTCCCTATGCAAGTTATTTAGTTATGGCAAATGGTAAAAGCAAAGTCGGGCCTTGCTGGAAAAGCTTTAGAGCTAAGCGGGTTATCGAGGGTGGCCCATAAACCCCAACCGTGTTAGGGACGCATAATCAAGGAACATAACACCGGTTTAAACATTTCCTAGGGAGGCATGAGTGGAACAAAACACCAAGCAAGAGGCTTAGCCTTCCACCCATTGCCAAGTATATAGATGATTTGGTTAACATATAATATAGTGTGAAATCCCAACAATAACGTCAACATGAAGCAAGAATCTTCAAATATTCTCCTGCAACTAGCAATGCTATAAGAGAGGCTGAGCGAAGCTTACGTATCCAATCAAAGGTTTGCTAGGTTGGATGGTTAGAGAGATTCATGGCTACAATAGGAGGCTGACAAACAAACATGGGCATCGAGGCAATAAGCTAAAGAGCGAGACATCTAGCAATTGGCAAAGATAGTAATGATATCTAGATCAGGTCATCTTGCCTGTCGAGTCATCAATTGTATCGTAAGACGGCTCCTCGTACTCAACCTCGGTAGGACCCTCGTTCTCGATCTCGGCTCCCGGCTCTACTCATCACAAGAACACAACATGGCACGAAATCAAACAGGGTGCAATGCACAATCAACATGATGCAAGTATGATGCATTTCATTGCAAGGGAAGAAGCACACAAGAGCAACACAAAATAACAAGTTTAAATGAGGCCGGAATCAACATATATCAAATCTGGTAAGTCCTCATATGCATATATTGAAATTGGTCCAGATATGAACAAATCTTAAGTTAAATTTGTTAAACAGCAAGTTAACATGCACTATGATGATCTACACAAAATTCTAGTCAAGTTTCATATAAAGTTTGTTTAATTCGGAGCTACGGTCTAGAAGATATGAGCAAAGCAAGACAAGCATGGCAACGGTGCAAGATGCACCCAAACATCAAGCAAACACACTCCAAACATGTAAACAACATGATATTATGATTCTACATGCAAAATCACACAAGTTTCATATAGGGCACGCTCAAAACGGAGCAACGGTTCAACACATACACACTAAACAAGATACAATGCAAAGCTAAAGTTAACAGCCACATAGCAACTTTGGAGCAAGAAATATATACTCTACAGCACCCAAACATGATGACAATAAGCATGGACATGAAGTAGACATATCCTATAGCAAACAACTCCATTGGAGCAACTCCATAGGAGGCATGGATCAATAGCAACAAGCTACACCATTTTGATCATGCTGTTAAAATCCTGACAGATATAATTTATAGCAACTTGAGAGCAAGAAATAAATAAGCTACAACAAGCCATATGTGCAAGTGAGGGCATGGATGGATATACAATAACATGGAAAACAAGTAATGATCATTGACCACTCCAAAACAAGCATGGATTTGACTAGGGCACCAAGCAAACATAGCATCAGGTTATGACAGATTCCAGACTTAGCTGAAATTTCACTAAGTATAAAACAGTTATGTTGGCATGGCGTGTTTATAAGCATGTTTAAGTCACCTCAAGGAATATCATGGAAAGTGGTTTGCACCACAGCAAAGACCATATGATGGAGATTCTAAAACATATCGACATATGACATGGAGACAAACACATCAATAGCAACGAGCACTTCAAATCAGCATCTCATAACAAGTTTCAGCTCTTAACAGCCACATGCACTTTTGCAATAGAGATTAACATGGCAATATGAAACCTAACATGAATGCTACGGCAACCATCATGTAGAGCATTTCACAATGAACATGTTGACATATCATATGCTCCATTTGGATAAACATGCACCAAGTTATCACATCTCAAACATGGCATGAAAATAACAAGTTGCAGCAGTTTATAACAAGTAGCACTCTTGTCATGAAGATTAGGACATCTATTTGATCTCTAACAAGCATGCCACAATGGAACAAAACGTAGAGCACATCACCACGATCATTTTGGTATATCATATGCACAAAACGATCTACGAGCACAAAGATACGGCCATGCAAAGGAGGCAACAAAATAACATATCTCAGGGACTTAGTGGATTTTTATACCTCCAAAAGTCAAACGTGGACGGCAGGATACCGGGACGGAGGGGTGCAGATCGGGGACGGGGCGTTTGGATCGGGGGCTTGGTGGATCTGATCCACTCCCCGACACGGATCGGATCCGGCCGCCGGAGACGACTACGACGGCGGTGGTGGCTCAACGGAGCCGGGGCCGGCCGGCGAGGTGACCGGAGGAGGAGGCGGCGCGGGGCCGGCCGAGGCGGCGGGATACCGACGGCGGGGCGGCGGCGGGGCGGGCGGAGCGGCGGGGCTTGCGTGGAGGCTGGGCAGAGGACGTGGCGGCGACCGGCGGCGAGGTGCCGGCGCGCGGCGGCGGCGGCGCGGCCCGCAACCGGCGGCGGGGCGCGGCCGAGGCGGAGGGAGACAGCGGCGGGGCTCGCGTGACGCGCGGCGGCGGCGACCCGGGCCGCGGGGCGCCGGGAACGGGCCCGGCGGGCCCGCGCGGTGGGAGGCGCCGGCGGTTGGTGGAGGTGCCACGTGGCGGCCTGCGAGTGGTCGGGCGCGTCCGGCGGACGTGTCCGGCGCCGTCCGGACGTGTCCGGTGGCCGGAGGAGCTGCGGGGCGCGGGGAAAATGGAAAATAAAATAGGGAAGGCTAGGGTTTCGCCCGAAAATGGAGGGGATGGGGCCTTTTTATATGCATAGGGAGCTAGGAATGTCCAAATGGGGTGCGGTTTTCGGCCACGCGATCATGATCCGACGACCGAGATGATGGGAAGGGTTGTGCTGGGTTGTGGGCTGTTGTGGAGGGGGTTTTGGGCCTTAAAGAAGAGGTTCTTTTAGCCCACTAGGTTAACCGTTGGAGTACCAAATGAACTCCAAACGCGACGAAACTTGACAAGCGGCTTACACGTACCAAAACAACAACGCACGACAAGTCTCGCGTCATTCCGGAAACGTTACACAGCCACACATGAAAGAAGGACTCGGGAATTCCACGGGCACGCGTGTGAGCGTCGGAACTCGAAACGGACAACGGGAAGAGACGAGTGGAACCGGGTGAAAGTGACAACACAGATGCAATGCAATGCACACGACAACATGACATGGATGAAATGCACACACGCACACGACAAAACGAAGAATCCCGAAATGAAAGAAGAGCCCAGAATGGAATTGATGAAGTTTAAGTTTCATATATATCCCTAAATGCAAAGTGTTACATCTGGTGCATTACAGGATCACTCGCCACTATCCAACCCATCCACCGAACAAGAGAGAGAGCCCAGTTCCCTAAGCAAGCCGGCAGCCGTCCAGTCCTGCCCTTCAAGCCCGATCCTCCTAAGCACGGCGTCTTCCGAAGGTGGGGCACCATTGAATACGATATCGTTCATGTGCTTCCATATGCTAGGTGGCTTCTCACCCCTCGTTGGTTACCCCAAGTGGAAGGTTTGAGATGCAGTGTAGCAGAAGTTTTCCCTTGGTATTACCAAGGATCGATTTCCCAGAGACTCCCAGTTTCAACAAGAAGGTGTCAACTGCTAACGGCGCCGTATATTAGCAATCAACATGGACCTGCACACAGATACAAATAACTTTGCTCCCGACGAGTACAGAGAGGTTGTCAATCCCTCCGGCCTTGTAGTTTACAAAGGATCAAACGCAAGTGATAATAGTGATAGGTATAATTGCAATAGTAAGTAAATAGCAGAAAAGTAAATAGCGGATGTGATCAATGATGGTAATATGGACCGGAGTCTCATGATGTTCACTAGTGATGTCTCTCTCCCAAAAGACGATAAAACAGCTATGTGAGGTAAACGAATTACAGCTGGGCAATTGACAGGACCATGTGCGCAAACCAATGCTGACTACATTGCAAGAAAGGTTGAGGTTCAAAGCATGGGCGGTACGCCAAAGTAAGTAGACCGAAATCCGTCAATATCTACTACTAATCATCCACCTTGAGATATCTATCCAGAACATCTCGCTGGTATTAAGTTGCGAGTCCCACCCATAGTGTAAACTCAATGCAACAGACAACTGCATTAAAAGAACTTTGCGTAAAGTAAACAATCCTTGCACCCGCGGGCACAAGCACCATTGTTTTCCCTCTTGTGGCAACAGCACATCCCCTAGACTCATGTTTCTGTCACTCAAGCTAGTCATCGAGGGGCATGAACCCACAATCAAGCATAACGTTCCCTCTTGGAGTCACTACCTACTACTTGGCCAAAGCAATAAATAACAACGGAGAACATGCAAGAATTACTTACGAACATAGATATAAATGAGGTAGATCAAATATATTACTCAAACACAATTTGAACATAATCTCATAATCCATCGGATCCCAGCAAACTCATCATAGCAACAGCAGAAGGATTACATATGTCCCTCGATCATGTAGGGCAGCTCACGAGGACTAATTAGTGAAGCACCAGAATGGGAGGAGAACATCACATAGCTACTGGTCATGGACTCATGGTCCAAGGGAGACTACTCACAACTCATCCGGGAGGCGTCCATGGTGGTGGAGAAGCTCCCGGTGGTGATCCTCCCCTCCGGCAGGGTGCCAGGAAGAGTTCTCCTGGTGCTCCCGATCTTGGAAGCGGCGGCGGCGGCGGAACAGAGATGGGATCGCGAAAAGAGTTCCTGTTTTGAGGGTTTCGGGAGACGCTTTAAATATATGCCAAAGGGGGCATCGGAGGAGCCTCGGGGGGCCCAGGCGCCCCCCCGGCGCGGCCCAGGGGGGGGCGCCGCCAGAGCACCTGGAGCCCTGGTGCCCCCCCCCCCGGCTGTCCTTCGGGCGCACGGTAGGTTCTGGAATGCTGATTTTTTATATAATTTTTCTGAATTTTTCCTTGCAGTTCTCGTAACGTGAAAACCTGAAATACAAAAACAGCCGAAAACAGAAACTGGCACTGGGTTGCACTGAGTTAATAGGTTAGTCCAAATATGATCAAAAGTGTATGGAAGTGTATAAATATCATAGCAATATCACCCAAAAGAGGCATGGAGTAAGCAGAAATTATAGATACGTTTTGGACGTATCAACATCCCCAAGCTTAATTCCTGCTCGTCCTCGAGTAGGTAAATGATAACAAGAATAATTTCTGTGGTGACATGCTATTAACCATATAGGACTTTTTCATATTCATATGACAAAAGCTTACTGAGACAATGAATCTGTAGTAATTAAGTTGCCTCATGAGAAAATCACAAAGGACTGAAAGTTTTACAAGATGATACTGAAATATCAAATAGATTTGCAATGAACATGATGTGCAAATATGATAAAGTGATATCTAGCTTGCCCCCTTTAGTGAAGCAAAACATAAATGCAGGGGCACCTTCAAGGTTTAAGTGATGACTAGATACAATGATTTCAAAATAAACGATATCACAATCATGCAAAAGACAATGCTACTTTGGGACAATGCACATCACACTCAGAATGACAATCATGCTCTCAGTAGTTGGTGCTTTTAAAAGAAGGTGGAGACTCATAATAAAAGTAAAAGAATGGCCCTTCGCAGAGGGAAGCAGGGATTACTCATGTGCTAGAGCTTTTTATTTTGAAAACATAGAAACAATTTTGTCAACGGTAGTAGTACTTCATATGTGCTATGCATAAGACATCCTATAAGTTGCAAGCCTCATGCATCGAATACCAATAGTGCTCGCACCTTGTCCTAATTAGCTCGGATTTCCATTGATTGTCATTGCATTACATATGTTTCAACCAAGTGTCACAAAGGGGTACCTCTATGTCACCTGTACAAAGGTCCAAGGAGATAGATCACATTTGATTTCTCGTTTTTGATAGATCTCAACTTGAGGACATCCATACCGGGACAACATAGAAAATAGATAATGGACTCCTCTTAAATGCTTAAGCATATTCTCATAAGAGATTGAGGATTAATGTCCAAGCTAAAACTTCCACCATGATACATGGCTTTGGTTGGCGGCCCAATGTTCTTCTCTAACAATATGCATACTCAAACCATTCATCTCATGGCAAATCACCCTTACTTTAGACAAGACGAGCATGCATAGCAACTCACATGGTATTCAACAAAAGTGTAACAGTTGATGGCGTCCCCAGAAACATGGTTACCGCTCAGCAAGCAACTTATAAGAAAATAAGATACATAAGCAACATATTCTTTACCACAATAGTTTTTAAGCTACTTTCCCTTGAGCTATATATTGCAACTGAAGGTTTTAAAGGTAGCACATGTAAATTTACTTGGAGTGGCGGTGAAATACCACATATAGGTAGGTATGGTGGACTCATATGGCATAACTGGTTTAAAAGGATGTGGATGCACAAGCAGTCAGTCCGCTTAGTACAGATGGAGATTAGCAAAAGACTGGGAGCGACCAACTAAGAGAGCAATGACGGTCATAATCATGCAGAGCGACAAAGCAACATTGAATCAGGCATGGAAGTTATATCGCTACTCAGAAATAAAAGATCATCAAGGCTTGACAGACTTTCTTTACAGTCTTAAATATGCGTGAGCATACGCCAAGTCAATCAAAATAAATTCTTGAGGGAAGATATTACTAAACCATACCACATCATTGGCAAACAAATCATGTTGGTACTCCAATAACACATTGGGAATCCCCCAGCTATTTGAGACTAACCATAAGAAAACCTGAACTACTAAGCGCCATTATGCACGCATCATCTTTATCATAGACATATTAACCAATGCAACGGAAGCAAACTCTCTTAATAAGATAAGCATGATAATTAAAGAGAGTTCAAGCAACCAACTAAACAAAAGCTCTTTAAAAAGATAAGCATGAATACTAAGAGCAGAGCATGATAGTAGCTATTAAAAGACGAAGAACACGCACAGCAAAGATAGACATGAAAATTCTATGTTATGTTCTAGGTAGAAGTGGAGCGTGTTTCTCTCCCACATAAAGAACGCTGAGTTCCGACTCGTTATGAAAAACTAAAAAGGAAACTAAAAGCAAGACGCTCCAAGCATAGCACATAACACATGAAGTGATTAAAATATAGTGGAACGAAAGACGAACTGATAATGTTGATGGAGAAGGGGATGCACGGGGGCATCCCCAAGCTTAGACGCTTGAGTCTACTTGAATATTTCTTGGGGGTGCATGGGGGCATCCCCAAGCTTGAGCGCTTGACACTCCTGAATCTTTTTATCATCTTCCCTCGCACACTTGAAAACTCCCTTCATACATAACTCATCATAATCTGATTAGCCAGGTTAGTACCCATAATAAAATAATTGTACCTTGCTGGAAATAAAGATATTCTTGAAGTTCTACTATTTCTCAAGATTGCCAAAAGGTTTTTGCAAAGAAAAAGCAAGCTCTTGGTTTGCAAAATGAAGGAAAAGCAAAACAGGACAGAATCTGTCAAAAACAGAACAGCAGATAGTAATTGATTTGTTCGGGGCACTTCTGCAAATCAAATCAAAAAACTCAGAACAGAAGCACGAAAGAAAATTATATAGAGAACGCTGTCGAACAAATTCAGACCAAAAAGATGATCTGGTGATTTTATACGAATTTTTCTATCCAAGGACAGAATATGTTTCCTGGACAGCACCTCACAACTTTTGAACTTTCTAGCAATCAGAGGCTATACTTGGCACAAAATTGAAAAGTAAAGATACAATGATGATGCTACAGTAGTAACAACATCAAGACACAACAAAAGCAAAATAAATTAATTCATTGGGCTGCCTCCCAAAAGCGCTTTCTTTTATGCCTTTAAGCTAGGCATAATGCATAGAGATTAAGTTGTATCAATTGAACCATCACCAAGATCATCAAAAAGTTCTTCAATAATACAACTAGTCTTAAGAGGACTTTCAAATAAAGGCCTCATAGTGATACTTCTAGGAAGAAGACCAAAAGGATAAAAGTCAAGGGAAGATTCATTTATAAATTCATCAAAGAGAGGTGTTTCTTCCAAAGTCTTTACAGTTTCAACCCCTTTGGCAATAGATGGATTACTTTAAGAACGGGGAGCCTTTGGAACGTGAACGAATTTAGGCTCCCTCTTTGCCGGAGTTTCTACCTTTTTGGTTTTGATTGAGGATAAGGTGGTTCCTAGGGTATCAAATATTTCCTCAATCTTGTCTATCCTAGAAGAGTCCAAGTCATGGAATTTGATGATCTCCAAAATTTTGGAAATTTTATGCATGGAGCTATCAAGTCTATTCAAATTCCCTTGGATCTTACGATCCAACTCATTTATCTTATTAATGCTTGGCATCTCTAGCTCTATCTTTTCAAGTTTTTTCATAATGTGAGCTAGGGTGATGTCCTCTCGAATGCTAACAACATGGAGATTCCCAACAAGATTTTCAATAATACTAAAGGACTCCCAAACTGGGGCCTCTAGGAAATTCCCAGTGATAGCAGTATCTAGAGTAAACCTATTCCAAGAAGTAATTCCAACATAAAAATTTCTAAGCAGGATAGTAGTAGGTTGCTTCTTGGCGGCTCTTTTTTGTGAATCATTAATTCTATACCAAGCATCTTTCAAACTTTCCCCACCTCTTTGTTTAAAGGTGAGAACTTCTGCCTCGTCAAAGACAAAAGGGCCCGACATAACGACAACTAAAGAACGAGATAACTATTTTTGTGATTTTCGATAAAAGATAATAAAGCAAAACTGAAAGGTAAACTAACAAGACTAAAAGCAAAGGTAAAAGATAGCGTGCAACTCCCCGATCCTGAAGAGTGGAGTCCCCGGCAACGGCGCCAGAAATTGCTTTGCTAGCTGGCTTCTCACCCCTCGTTGGTTACCCCAAGTGGAAGGTTTGAGATGCAGTGTAGCAGAAGTTTTCCCTTGGTATTACCAAGGATCGATTTCCTAGAGACTCCCAGTTTCAACAAGAAGGTGTCAACTACTAACGGCGCCGGATATTAGCAATCAACGTGGACCTGCACACTGATACAAATAACTTTGCTCCCAATGAGTACAGAGAGGTTGTCAATCCCTCCGGCCTTGTAGTTTACAAAGGATCAAACGCAAGTGATAATAGTGATAGGTATAATTGCAGTAGTAAGTAAATAGCGGAAAAGTAAATAGCGGATGTGATCAATGATGGTAATATGGACCGGAGTCTCATGATGTTCACTAGTGATGTCTCTCTCCCAAAAGACGATAAAACAGCTATGTGAGGTAAACGAATTACAGCTGGGCAATTGACAGGACCATGTGCGCAAACCAATGCTGACTACATTGCAAGAAAGGTTGAGGTTCAAAGCATGGGCGGTACGCCAAAGTAAGTAGACCGAAATCCATCAATATCTACTACTAATCATCCACCTTGAGATATCTATCCAGAACATCTCGCTGGTATTAAGTTGCGAGTCCCACCCATAGTGTAAACTCAATGCAACAGACAACTGCATTAAAAGAACTTTGCATAAAGTAAACAATCCTTGCACCCGCGGGCACAAGCACCGTTGTTTTCCCCCTTGTCGCAATAGCACATCCTCTAGACTCATGTTTCTGTCACTCAAGCTAGTCATCGAGGGGCATGAACCCACAATCAAGCATAACGTTCCCTCTTGGAGTCACTACCTACTACTTGGCCAAAGCAATAAATAACAACGGAGAACATGCAAGAATTACTTACGAACATAAATATAAAAGAGGTAGATCAAATATATTACTCAAACACAATCTGAACATAATCTCATAATCCATCGGATCCCAGCAAACTCATCATAGCAACAGCATAAGGATTACATATGTGCCTCGATCATGTAGGGCAGCTCACGAGGACTAATTAGTGAAGCACAAGAACGGGAGGAGAACATCACATAGCTACTGGTCATGGACTCATGGTCCAAGGGAGACTACTCACAACTCATCCGGGAGGCGTCCATGGTGGTGGAGAAGCTCCCGGTGGTGATCCTCCCCTCCGGCGGGGTGCCGGGAAGAGTTCTCCTGGTGCTCGCGATCTTGGAAGCGGCGGCGGCGGCGGAACAGAGATGGGATTGCGAAAAGAGTTCCTGTTTTGAGGGTTTCGGGAGACGCTTTAAATATATGCCAAAGGGGGGCATCGGAGGAGCCTCGGGGGGCCTAGGCGCCCCCCCCGGCGCGGCCCAGGGGGGGGCGCCGCCAGGGCGCCTGGAGCCCTGGTGCCCCCCCGGGCTCTCCTTCGGGCGCACGATAGGTTCTGGAACGCTGATTTTTGGTATAATTTTTCTGGATTTTTCCTGGCAGTTCTCGTAACGTGAAAACCTGAAATACAAAAACAGCCGAAAATAGAAACTGGCACTGGGGTGCACTGAGTTAATAGGTTAGTCCAAATATGATCAAAAGTGTATGGAAGTGTATAAATATCATAGCAATATCACCCAAAAGAGGCATGGAGCAAGCAGAAATTATAGATACGTTTTGGACGTATCACCATAACATCCAAGCCACGAACATTACCACCATCCATGTCTCCTTCCTTAGGAGCTAACATTGGTACTGCTTACTACACGCCATGGAAAAGGTACTAATGTGATAGTTTTTCTTTGGACTAACACCGCAGTTTTAATGGATATGTATAATATTCAAATACATCCTAAATTTATGTACGAAACTAAAAATACTTATTTTCGTGGAATTAGCACAGCAGATGTCCGGTTTAGTGGTCTTAGGTGTGAGGCCATCGCGCGGGTTAGCTTGAAGAGGTTAAAGCGTACAAAGGACACATAGAGTTTATACTGGTTCGGCCCCTTCGATGAAGGTAAAAGCCTACGTCTAGTTTGGTGTGGTATTGCTTGTGCGTCGATGACCAGGGATCGAATCCGCTTGCCAGTGTCTCGAGCTATTGTTTCCTGTCCTTGAACCGTCGCCGGGTCGTCCCTTTATATAGGAGGCGGCGCCCGATCCGGCTTACAGAGTCCCGAGGCCGGCTCATAAACGTGTCCGCCTCGGTCTCTACTCTTTCTATCTTACATCCCAAGTTACATGGTACGATGGTTTACATACCGTGGGCTTTGTAGTTGGGCCCTAAACCTCTATGGGTTATGACCTCTTCGTTACATATTCTTCTGGGCTTGTAATGATAAAAACTTGTCAGTGTAATCCGGACCCTCCTGGCCGGTTTATATCTGCTAGTAATATCCCTGACATTAGGCCCCAGATTGATTTGAACTTGTTCATGTGAGTCTTCAAAATCTTGCACAAACTTCCTTTCTGCAACCTTTTTGCTTCATAAACCGGCCATGACGTCATCTCCTCGAATGGTGTTAGTCCGTCATGACATCATCTCCGCATGTAATGCCCGCATCTGTCTGTTATCTTTCTTTAATGCCGCACCAAAGATCGAGGCGACAGCTCAATCTTTATCCGATCTCTGGCCTCCTCGATGCCCGCGCTTACCGTTTTTCACCTCCTCAGCCTATAAATATTGCTGAAGCTCATCTCTTTTCCCCTTCTGCCTTCTTCTTCCTCTGTCTCCAACGCTAGAAGCTCCGCCGCCGCTCTTCGAACTCACCGTCATCCTCAAGCCAGGCCGCTGCATCGACCTGAACACCTCCAGAGAACTTCGCCGCCTTCCTCTATTTCCTCAGGTACTCCATCTTCTTCCCCGTAGATCTAACTCTAGGGTTTCTCTTGTAGCTCGCCATGAACCCTCGAGGCCTTGTAGTTCATCCCCGTAGGTCAGTCTTGCTGTAGATTTAAATTTGTTTAGGCTTAACCTTCCTTCATGCGCTTCTGCTCTGCCATTACATCTATTGTTCCTGTAGCTTTACTAGTTTAGATCAAATATGTAGAGAACCTATGCGGCCCTTATTGAATATACTTATATTATCCTGTCTTTTTCTCGCACCTTAGATCCATTTTTACCTCAGCGCCATGTGAAACCTGTTTCTCACACCTTTAGATCTGTGCTTCATCCCACCAGTTTAGCCATAACTTGCACTTCATATGCTTTCTTTTGACGGTTTAGATGTAAGCCTGCATCCCGTAATTGAAGGTTTAGCTTCTTCTTCTCCTATCAACATGAACTGGCAGCTGTCTCACTCATAACTGCTTCTGGATTAGTAATACCATTAGTCCCCTGTTTAAACCGACAATTAGGCCCATAACTTCGTAGAATGCACCGACTTGTACTTTAGCAATTGGTAAACCAGATTTTGCACTGTATTTTTCAGCACTCCCTCCTCCAAACCGATGGCCAAACAATTTGTCGCTTGCAATTGGGTTCCTTCCCGGATCACGGAGAATGACTTAGTTGAAGCGGCCTCAATTGGCGTTCTGGGCCCCAATGAAGTTCAACACTGGCGGGCCCCTGAAAAGGAATGCCCTCCCGAGCCTAAGGAGGGAGAAGTTATAGTTTTCTATGATCATCTAGCCTGGGGTTTCAGTCCTCCCGGTTCAAAATTCTTACGTGGTGTGCTAGCTGTCTTTCAACTCCACCCTCAAGACGTAGGCCCGAATTCTATGTCGAACATCTGCAATTTTTAAGTTTCTCAGAAGTATATATTCAAGAAGAACCATCAGTGGATCTATTCCGGGACTTCTTTCATCTAAACCGGCGGACGGAGTTTACTGACGGGCCGCATCAGGAGCTGGGTGGCGTCAGCATCCAAAAGAGAAAAGATGTGAGCTTTCCCCATGCCGCTCTTCACAGCCACCCCAAAGACTGGAACCAGACGTGGTTCTACTACCGGGACACTTTGCCTGAAGGAGATAATCCGCTACCGGGTTACCGCGCCTATCTCCTAGCAACAGACCATCCTCTTCCACAACGTCTCAGCACCCCAGACCGGGCTCGATTTGCCCCTCAACTTTCAAAGCTCAGGGCCTTCGTGGCAAATGGCTTAACCGGCGTTGACTTCATTCGCTGCTGGCTCTCTTGGAGCATTCTTCCACTAAGCCGGAGCTCAAGTCTAATGTGTAAATACACCGGAAAACCGGATGATCCTCAACGCCATACCGAAATAATACTTCCTGAAAATGAAGTCACTGAATCTGCGAAGAAAATGCTGAACATCCCTCTGGAGGAGTGTAGCCGGACCGGTTTAGCTCCGTTCTGCGCAACCAATGAACCGCCAGCAGTAAGTCTTTTCTGATCCTTTCCTGTTTGTCTTTAATTCGTTCATTTCAGTTGTCTTCTGCTCATTACTTATCCTTTCGCGCAGGCCAACGATCCTTTCTGGAAGAGGAAATCTCAAGATAAACCGGCCAAGCAATCACGCAAAAAGACTTACGCTGTTAAGAAGAAAAAGGTTGTTGCTGCTTCCGGTTCACACCCTGAGGAGGATGATCCGGACTCTGAGGTATCAACTAACCCTTATATCCTTTGACCTCCCTTTGTCTAAATTTATGATAACAATGCCTTTCCACAGGATCTGGCGGAAGCAAGCAAAGCGGGGGGAGTTGAGGTAATTTCTCTCTCATCTGATTCAGAACCTTTGCGACCAAAGATCCGCCGGGTATCCCGAAAATACCCCTTTTCTCATCCTTATGCTCAATTGGATCCCAACTTTCTTTTGAAGAAACAGCAGCATGAAGCTCGCCGGACCACGCGCCATAGCGGCCATGTGGTTGAATCGGCCGGAATACCCCTTACGCCGGCTCGCAGACACCACTCCGAGGTTTTACATTCTCCAACTCTCCTTCATCCAAAAGCCGGCATCATACGTAAACCGCTTAAACCGTCTGATCCTAACTATCAGGAGGCTCCCAGTGCTTAAGACCGTGCCTGGGTAAGTCCCTCTTTCAAACATCCGGTTTACCTTCATGTTTTTAACTTTATGATTCTCATTGTTCCTTTGACCTTTGTCAGAATGCCAAAGCCCAGCAAGAAGGCAAAAGCAAGTAAGCCGGCTGCTGAAACCACTACTGCTGAACCGGCCGAGGACCCTGAAACGGCCGTCAAAACCCTTTTCGCAATGTTTAAGTGGTGCTGGAAGGAATCAAGAGGGGAGGAGGAAAGTTGTACCAGGTGGAAGGAGAAGAGTATCCCGGATAAGGACTCCGCTTAAGTTAAATAAGGTCGCTATCAATATGTACATTCAACTTGATGATCCTATTCCCATGGATCGTGACGACACTGTTGCTCTGGGAGGTGACAATACAGAGAACACGGCTGAACCGGCAAGCCCTGTCCGGGTTGGCCATCCTCGGGCTAGCCCGGCTCCTGTCAGTCCGGTGCCTACTACTGTCCCCCTCCAGCCAACTGCTGCCTCATCCGCAAATGTTGAGATAACCGGGCTAGGCTTTACTGCTCCCACAGAGCCTGTCACCTTGGCTAGGCATACTTCCAAGGAAGAGAAATTTCAATAGGACAAAGGCAAGTGGAGTTCAGATTTATCCAGCTATGCTCAGTTGAGTGCCCAGTAAATTCATTCCGGGTACCTGAACCGGCTCTTTACTGGCCGCGACTACGAAGTCGGTTTAGTTAATATGATGAAGGACAAGTATGAGGTGACTTTCTTTCCTTTCATTTCTATCTCTGCTTGAAATTTTGCAATCCTATCTTTAGGCCATAGTAGCCCCCAAGTGCCGGTTTAGCTTCATTGTACGTGAATGGGGACTTCCATTATGCCTGAGAATGAGCTTACATTAGCCCCTAAGTGCCAAGGGTATAACTTGTTTATGTGCTTGGGACTTGTCTGAATTTTTTTATTTTTACTTCAATTGCACATTAGCCCCCAAGTGTCAAGTGTATAACTTGTTATGCACTTGAGACTTGATTGATCCGTCCTTCTAATCCGTTTGAATTCCTCGCAGGCTGACTTAACCCGATTGGCTTCGGAGGCAGCTGAACTCCGGAACGGCTTGGCCTTCCATGAAACCGCTTCAGCCAAAGCTAAGGAAGAACTTGTCCTTGCTTTGACTAATACAGAAAAACTAAAGAAAGATTTTGAAGCGGAGCGGTCTACATGGGAGGTGAAGAGGGATGCTCTTGAAAAAAGAGCAAAGGATGCCGAAGCCGCTCTCAATCCGGTTACACAGGAGCTATCCGGATTGAAACAACAAGTAGAGCTCATGACTTCTGCTATCTTTGGTGAGTACTTATCTTTGTGTAGTTATATCCTTTCAACCTGTGTTCTGCTCCGGTTTAATTCGCTAATTGCATACATGTAGGCGCATAACTCATCTTGGAGATGATGTCCGGAAGAAGCTCAAGGCAGCCTATACCCTGGTAGAGCAGCTATACTCCGGCGCTCAAAGGGCTATCAGTGCCATGTCCCATAACAAACCGACACCAACCACCATCCAAGCCACTTTGGAGAAACTATCTGTCCTGCCTGTGCGTCTGGTGGAGGTGAAGAAGTCTGCTGCACGGGCTGGTTCTCTTATGGCACTGACCCGGGCCAAGGCGTGGGTCCCAGATTTTGACCCGGCTGAAGCCATGAAAGGATATCCTAGCAATAAAGAGGATGGATCGGCCTTCTCTGCTGAAGATCTCCGTGCCTTAACTAAGGACATGCACCCGCTTGCCAGTAAGCTTGACGATGAAGCGGATTTGACAAGGTATCATCCGGCCTATGACTTAGAAAATTCGCGGGTGGAGCGGCCGGTTTACGACACTGAAAATCTAATCCCACCAGTTCGTGGCCATACTTTCGCTCCAGATATTGACCCTTCAGATCTTATTGATGACAAAATGTATTACCGTGAACTCTCCAAGATTGATTGGTGTGCTCCTGGTTTCCAGCCATTGCCTGAAGCTGATGAAGACCCGGAACAAATTGACCCTCGGCCTTCGCAGCGTGAGGAGGAGTCGTAAACCGTCCGGTTTAATCTGTAGTTGCTGAATATTTTGCAAAAAACTTTGATCTATTCGGGCCTGCAGGTGCCTTGTAATAGAATAGTTGAAACACTGTTTTTGTCCCAATATGAATGGCACTGCTCAACTTGGCATCTGTCAATTTAATCCTCTGTTTTGCCATGCGTGATCCGTTTACCTAATCTGTGCCTACATGAACAAAATTAAAAGGCGTCCTGGCGGTTTACCACCAGAGGGATTATACTGTTCTGATATATAAATCAAAGTAATAGCTGTTGATCACAAATATTTACCATACCTTTGATTAAGTGTGCCTGTCGACCTTAATCCGGTAGGAATAACTGAAAGCGCAGGTGCTGATGAGGCTCTTAGCTCTCTTGGTTTTGCTTTAACGTGATGACCGATCCGGGTTATGATGAACACCGGTTTAAATCTCGCTGTTGTTCATGACCCAGCCTTCTTTAACTTTGTAAATATATGGTCAACCTTATAGTTGTCTAGTCCCGCATCAAGGTGACTTGGTTAAAAAATAAATGATCATGACGACCAAGTTTGTGAAATCAGAGAAATAAAAGATTTTTCAGGCAAATAAGACCATGTAGTCGAGGCTTTTTACGAGCTGCCAGGCTCCAAATTCGAGGCTTTTTGTGAGCTGCCAGGCTCTAAATTCAAGGCTTTTTGCGAGCTGCCAGGTTCTAGACTTTTTGTGAGCTGCCAGGCTCTAGGCTTTTGTGAGCTGCAAGGCTCTAAATTCAAGGCTTTTTGCGAGCTGCCAGGCTCCAGGCTTTTTGTGAGCTGCCAGGCTCTAGGCTTTTTGTGAGCTGCCAGGCTCTAGGATTTT
>LR738711.1:260054720-260186592 GCA_902687465.1 Secale cereale | reverse complement strand
ATTTGAGGCTTTTTGTGAGCTGCCAGGCTCTAGGCTTTTTGCGAGCTGCCAGGATCCATATTTGAGGATTTTTGTGAGCTGCCAGGCTCTAGGCTTTTTGCGAGCTACCAGGCTCCATATTTGAGGCTTTTTGTGAGCTGCCAGGCTCTAGGCTTTTTGCGAGCTGCCAGGCTCCATATTTGACGTTTTCATCGATGACACACCACCCAATGTTTCAAAACCCCTGTGGGATCTTGTCTTTAGGTGATCAACTCGATGATTGTCAATGGTTGATTCCTTAATGTATCAAGGGCGCTAGTTTAGGAGGCCATGGTAAGTTTTCAGAGAAAACTCCCATGTGATACTCCTTTGAAGAAAAACACAACTGACTCCCTGATGTTACCAGGGGTGCCGGTTTAGGAGGTCATGGTGAGTTTTCAGCGAAACTCCCATGTCACACTCTTTTTGAAGAAGATGGCTGATTCCCTGGTTTACTGGGGGCGCCGGTTTATTTATTAATCATAATATATACATGGTACATAAAGCGGAGCCAATGGCTCAAGTGTAGTAAGGTTGTAGAAGAGCGATGTTCCATGGCCTCTTCGTCTCTTCCTCTGCTGTACGTGAGTCTTTATGCTCTCGAACGTCGACCAGGTAGTATGAACCGTTGTGTAGGTTCTTGCTGACCACAAAGGGTCCTTACCAAGGTGGGGATAACTTGTGCATATCTGTCTGGCCTTGGATGAGCCGGAGCACCAGATCCCCCTCCTGGAACGTCCTGGTCTTAACCCGGCGGCTGTGGTACCCGCGCAGGTCTTGTTGATAAATTGTTGATCGTGCTGCTGCCGTGTCCCGTTCCTCATCCAGCCGGTCCAAGCTGTCTTGTCATGCTTGCTCATTATCTGCTTCAACATAAGCTGCCACCCGTAGTGAGTCGTGCCGGATGTCACTAGGTTGAACCGCTTCAGCACCATATACCATGAAGAAGGGCGTATAATCTGTAGACCTGTTAGGTGTAGTGTTGATGCTCCAGCGGATAGAAGGTAACTCCTCTACCCAGCAACCTGGTGTTCTTTGTAAAGGAACCATAAGCCGGGGCTTGATGCCTTTCAAGATCTCTTGGTTGGCCCTATCAGCTTGGCCATTGGACTGAGGGTGAGCTACTGATGATACATCCAGGCGAATATGTTCTCGTTGACAAAACTCTTCCATCTCTCCTTTAGATAGGTTGGTGCCATTATCAGTAATGATGCTGTGTGGAAAGCCAAACCGGAAAATTACTTTTTTGATGAACTTAACTGATGTTGCCGCATCACACTTACTGACAGGCTCTGCCTCAATCCACTTTGTAAACTTGTCCACTGCTACTAACAGGTGGGTTTTCTGATCTTGGGATCTTTTAAAGGGTCCAACCATATCAAGCCCCCAAGTCGCAAACGGCCAAGTGATACGTCCAAAACGTATCTATAATTTATGCTTGCTCCATGCCTCTTTTGGGTGATATTGCTATGATATTTATACACTTCCATACACTTTTGATCATATTCGTACTAACCTATTAACTCAGTGCACCCCAGTGCCAGTTTCTGTTTTCTGCTGTTTTTGTATTTCAGGTTTTCCCATTACGAAAACTGCCAGAAAAATCCCGGAAAATTTATATAAAAATCAGTGTTCCAGAAGCTTCCCGGTAGCCGAAGTAGGGACGGAGGGGGGCCACCATGGCTCCAGGCGCCCTGGTGGCGCGGCCCCCCTCCTGGCCGCGCCGGGGGGGCGCCTGGGCCCCCCAGGCATCCGCTGATGCCCCCCTTTGGCATATATTTATATCGTGTCCCGAAACCCTCGAGACGGGAACCCTTTTTCGCGATCTCATCTCTGTTCCGCCGCCGCCGCGCTTCCAAGATCGGGAGCACCAGGAGAACTCTTCCCGGCACCCTGCCGGAGGGGAGGATGACCACCGGGAGCCTCTCCATCACCATGGACGCCTCCCGGATGAGTTGTGAGTAGTCTCCCTTGGACCATGGGTCCATGACCAGTAGCTATGTGATGTTCTCCTCCCCTTCTTGTGCTTCACTAATTAGTCCTCGTGAGCTGCCCTACATGATCGAAGCACATATGTAATCCTTATGCTGTTGCTGTGATGAGTTTGCTGGGATCCGATGGATTGTGAGATTATGTTCAGATTGTGTTTGAGTAATATATTTGATTCACCTCTTTTATATTTATGTTCGTAAGTAATTCTTGCATGTTCTCCGTTGCTATTTATTGCTTTGGCCAAGTAGTAGGTAGTGACTCCAAGAGGGAACGTTATGCTTGATTGTGGGTTCATGCCCCTCGATGACTAGCTTGAGTGATAGAAACATGAGTCTAGGGGATGTGCTGTTGCCACAAGGGGGAAAACAACGGTGCTTGTGCCCGTGGGTGCAAGGATTGTTTAATTTACGCAAAGTTCTTTTAATGCAGTTGTCTGTTGCTTTGAGTTTACACTATGGGTGGGACTGGCAACTTAATACCAGCGAAATGTTCTGGATAGATATCTCAAGGTGGATGATTAGTAGTAGATGCAGATGGATTTCGGTCTACTTGCCTTGGCGTACCGCCCATGCTTTGAACCTCTACCTTTCTTGCAACATAGTTAGCATTGGTTTGCGCACATTATTCTATCAACTGCCCAGCTGTAATTCGTTTACCTCACATAGCTGTTTTATCGTCTTTTGGGAGAGAGACATCACTAGTGAACATCATGTGACCCCGGTCCATATTACCTGTTGGGGAACGTAGCATAAATCAAAAAATTTCTACGTCTTCACCAAGATCCAACTATGGAGACATCTAGCAACGAGTAACTAAGAGTGCATCTACATACCGTTATGAAGAGTGCGTGCGGAAGCTTTCAACGAAGCAAGGATGAAGTAGTCGTACTCTTCACGTTCTTCGTCACCGATGATTTAGCGCCGAACGGACGGCACCTCCGCATTCAACACACGTACGGTGCAGCAACGTCACCTCCTTCTTGATCCAGCAAGGGGGGAGGAGAAGTCGTCAAAGATCCGGCAGCATGACGGCGTGATGACGGATGCAATGGAAATTGCAGCAGGGCTACGCCGGGCGCCCTGCGAAGGAGTTGGGAGGTGTGACGGGAGGGGGAGAGGCGCCAGGGCTGAGGTGCGGCTGCCCTCTCCCCCCCACATATATATAGGGGGCGAGGGGGGCGGCGGCCAGGGAGGAGTCCCCCTCCTCCAAGGCAAGTGGTGGCCCCCCTCCCCTTAGGGTTTTATCCCTATGCGCATGGGGAGGTGGGGCCCACTTGTGGTGCGCCAGCCCAGAGGGCTGCACACATCCCCTTGCGGCCTAGGGGCCCCACCGGGATGGGTGGCCCCACCAGGTGGACCCCCGGGGCCCCTCCGGTGGTCCCGGGACGCTCCCGGTGACCCCCGGAGATCACCCGTTGGCCGAAACTGGACTTCCCATATATCAATCTTTACCTCCGGACCATTCCGGAACTCCTCGTGACGTCCGGGATCTCATCCGGGACTCCGAACAACTTTCGGGTTTCCACGTGCATTAATCTCTACGACCCTAGCGTTACCGAACCTTAAGTGTGTAGACCCTACGGGTTCGGGAGACACGTAGACATGACCGAGACCACTCTCCGGTCAATAACCAACAGCGGGATCTGGATACCCATGTTGGTTCCCATGTGTTCCTCGATGATCTTCATCGGATGAACCACTGTGTCAAGGATTCACTCAATCCCGTATGTTATTCCCTTTGTCCATCGGTACGGTACTTGCCCGAGATTCGATCGTCGGTATTCCCAATATCTTGTTCAATCTCGTTATGGCAAGTCTCTTTACTCGATCCGTAATCCATCATCCCGTGACTAACTACTTAGTCACATTTAGCTCATTATGATGATGTCTTACCGAGTGGGCCCAGAGGTACCTCTCCGTCATATGGAGTGACAACATCCCAGTCTCGGTTCGTACCAACTCAACAGACACTTTCGGAGATACCCGATGTGTACCTTTATAGCCACCCAGTTACGTTGTGACGGTTGGCACACCCAAAGTACTCCTACGGTGTCCGGGAGTTGTACAACCTCATGGTCTAAGGAATAAATACTTGACACCGAAAAGCTTATGCATTACGAACTATACGATCTCGTGTTATGCTCAAGTTTGGGTCTTGTCCATCACATCATTCTCCTAATGATGTGATCCCGTTATCAATGACATCCTATGTCCATGGTCAGGAAACCGTGACCATCTGTTGATCAACGAGCTGGCTACTAGAGGCCTACCAGGGACTCATTTTTGGTCTATGTATTCACACATGTATCGCTGTTTCCTTACAATACAATTCAAGCATGAATAACAGACATTTATCATGAACAAGGAGATATAATAATAATGCTTTTATTATTGCCTCTAGGGCATATCTCCAACAGTCTCCCACTTGCACTAGAGTCAATAATCTAGTTACATTGTGATGAATCGAACACCCATAGAGTTCTGGTGTTGATCATGTTTTGCCCGTGAAAGAGGTTTAGTCAACGGGTCTGCTACATTCAGATTCGTATGCACTTTACAAATATCTATGTCTCCATCCTGAACATAATTCCGGATGGAGTTGAAACGGCGCTTGATGTGCTTGGTCTTCTTGTGAAACCTGGGCTCCTTGGTAATAGCAATAGCACCAGTGTTGTCACAGAAGAGAGTCATCGGGCTTGACGCGCTTGGAATGACTCCTAGGTCGGTGATGAACTCCTTCATCCAGAATCCTTCCTGCGCTGCTTCAGAAGCAGCTATGTACTCCGCTTCACATGTAGATGCTGCCACCATGCTTTGCTTGCAACTGCACCAGCTGACTGCCCCTCCATTCAAAATATACACGTATCCGGTTTGTGACTTAGAGTCATCCAGATCTATGTCGAAGCTAGCATCGACGTAACCCTTTACGACGAGCTCTTCGTCACCTCCATATACGAGAAACATATCCTTAGTCCTTTTCAGGTACTTCAGGATGTTCTTGACCGCTGTCCAGTGTTCCGTACCGGGATCACTTTGGTACCTCCCTACCAAACTTATGGCAAGGTTCACATCAGGTCTGGTACACAGCATGGCATACATGATAGAACCTATTGCCGAGGCATAGGGAATGACACTCATCTTTTCTCTATCTTCTGCCGTGGTCGGCGACTGAGTCTTACTCAATCTCATACCTTGCAAAACAGGCAAGAATCCTTTCTTTGACTGATCCATATTGAACTTCTTCAATATTTTGTCAAGGTATGTACTTTGTGAAAGACCAATGAGGCGTCTCGATCTATCTCTATAGATTTTGATGCCTAATATGTAAGCAGCTTCTCCAAGGTCCTTCATTGAAAAACTTTTATTCAAGTAGGCCTTTACATTTTCCAAGAATTCTATATCATTTCCCATCAGTAATATGTCATCCACATATAATATGAGAAATGCTACAGAGCTCCCACTCACTTTCTTGTAAATACAGGCTTCTCCATAAGTCTGTATAAAGCCAAACGCTTTGATCACCTCATCAAAGCGAATATTCCAACTCCGAGATGCTTGCACCAGCCCGTAAATCGAGCGCTGGAGCTTGCATACCTTGTTAGCGTTCTCTGGATCGACAAAACCTTCCGGTTGCATCATATACAACTCTTCCTTGAGGAAGCCGTTAAGGAATGTTGTTTTGACGTCCATTTGCCATATCTCATAATCATAGAATGCGGCAATAGCTAACATGATTCTGACTGACTTCAGCATCGCTACGGGAGAGAAAGTCTCATCGTAGTCAATCCCTTGAACTTGTCGATAACCCTTAGCGACAAGTCGAGCTTTATAGATGGTCACATTACCATCCGCGTCTGTCTTCTTCTTAAATATCCATTTGTTTTCTATGGCGTGCCTATCATCAGGCAAGTCCACCAAAGTCCATACTTTGTTTTCATACATGGATTCTATCTCGGATTTCATGGCTCCAAGCCATTTATTGGAATCTGGGCCCGCCATCGCTTCTTCATAGTTCGAAGGTTCACCGTTGTCTAACAACATGATTTCCAGCACAGGGTTGCCGTACAACTCTGGTGCGGAACGTGCCCTTGTGGACCTTCGAAGTTCAGTAGTAACTTGATCTGTTTCTTCATGATCATTATCATTATCTTCCTCCCTTGTCGGTGCAGGCACCTCAGGAACAGCTTCCTGTGCTGCGCTACTTTCCGGTCCAGGAGGGGTGACTGTCACCTCATCAAGTTCTACTTTCCTCCCACTCACTTCTTTCGAGAGAAACTCTTTCTCCAGAAAGCATCCATTCTTGGCAACAAAGACTTTGCCTTCAGATCTGTGGTAGAAGGTGTACCCAATAGTTTCCTTTGGGTATCCTATGAAGACGCATTTTTCTGATTTGGGTTCGAGCTTTTCAGGTTGAAGTTTCTTGACATAAGCATCGCAACCCCAAACTTTCAGAAACGACAGCTTCGGTTTCTTGCCAAACCAAAGTTCATATGGAGTCGTCTCAACGGATTTTGACGGAGCCCTATTTAAAGTGAATGCGGCAGTCTCTAAAGCATAACCCCAAAAAGATAGCGGTAAATCGGTAAGGGACATCATAGATCGCACCATGTCCAACAGAGTACGATTTCGACGTTCGGACACACCGTTACGTTGAGGTGTTCCGGGCGGTGTCAATTGTGAAACAATTCCACAGCTTCTAAGGTGTGTGCCAATTCATGACTTAAATATTCACCCCCACGATCCGATCGCAAGAACTTTATTTTTCTGTCACGTTGATTCTCAACCTCATTCTGAAATTCCTTGAACTTTTCAAAGGTCTCAGACTTGTGTTTCATCAAATAGATATACCCGTATCTACTCAAGTCATCTGTGAGGGTGAGAACATAACGGTAGCCTCCGCGAGCCTCAACACTCAATGGACCGCACACATCGGTATGTATGATTTCCAACAAGTTGGTTGCTCGCTCCATTGTATCGGAGAACGGAGTCTTGGTCATCTTGCCCAAGAGGCATGGTTCGCACGTGTCAAATGATTCATAATCAAGAGACTCTAGAAGTCCATCTGAATGGAGCTTCTTCATACGTTTGACACCAATATGACCAAGGCGGCAATGCCACAAGTATGTGGGACTATCGTTATCAACTTTACATCTTTTGGCATCTACACTATGAATATGTGTATCACTACGTTCGAGATTCATCAAAAATAAACCATTGACCAGCGGGGCATGACCATAAAACATATCTCTCAAATAAATAGAACAACCATTATTCTCCGATTTGAAAGAATATGCATCTCGCTTAAGACGAGATCCAGAAACAATGTTCATGCTCAAAGCTGGTACTAAATAACAATTATTCAGGTTTAAAACTAATCCCGAGGGTAGATGTAGAGGCAGCGTGCCGACGGCGATCACATCGACCTTGGAACCATTCCCGACGCGCATCGTCACCTCATCCTTCGCCAGTCTTCGTTTATTCCGCAGCTCCTGTTTTGAGTTACAAATGTGAGCAACTGCACCGGTATCGAATACCCAGGAGCTACTACGAGCGCTGGTAAGGTACACATCAATAACATGTATATCATATATACCTTTGACGTTGCCGGCCTTCTTGTTTGCTAAGTATTTGGGGCAGTTCCGCTTCCAGTGACCCGTTCCCTTGCAATAAAAGCACTCAGTCTCAGGCTTGGGTCCATACTTTGGCTTCTTCCCGGCAACAGGCTTGCCAGGCGCGGCAACTTGCTTGCCGTCCTTCTTGAAGTTCTTCTTACCCTTGCCTTTCTTGAACTTAGTGGTTTTATTGACCATCAACACTTGATGTTCTTTCTTGATGTCTACCTCCGCTGATTTCAGCATCGAATACACCTCGGGAATGGACTTCTCCATCCCCTGCATATTGAAATTCAGCACGAAGCTCTTGAAGCTTGGTGGGAGCGACTGGAGGATTCTGTCAACGACCGCTTCATCTGGGAGATTCATTCCCAGCTGAGACAAGCGGTTGTGCAATCCTGAAATCTTGAGGATGTGCTCACTGAAAGAATTGTTCTCCTCCATCTTACAGCTATAGAATGCGTCGGAGACATCATATCTCTCGACTCGGGCATGAGCTTGGAAAACCATTTTCAGCTCTTCGAACATCTCATATGCTCCATGGTGCTCAAAACGCTTTTGGAGCCCCGATTCTAAACTGTAAAGCATGCCGCACTGAACCAGGGAGTAATCATCACTACGCGACTGCCAGGCGTTCATAACGTCTTGGGTCGCCGGGAGAGCGGGTACATCACCTAGCGGTGCTTCTAGGACATAAGTTCTCTTGGCAGCTATGAGGATAATTCTCAGGTTACGGACCCAATCCGTATAGTTGCTACCATCGTCTTTCAGCTTGGTTTTCTCTAGGAACGCGTTGAAGTTGAGGGAAACTGGAGCGTGGGCCATTTGATCTACACGAGATATTGTAAAGAATTTAGACTAAGTTCATGATAATTAAGTTCATCTTAATCAAATTTTAATGAACTCCCACTCAGAATGACATCTCTCTAGTCATCTTAAGTGATACACGATCCGAATCGAGTAGTCCGTGTCCGATCATCACGTGAGACGGACTAGTCAAAAACGGTGAACATCTTCATGTTGATCGTATCTTCTATACGACTCGTGTTCGACCTTTCGGTCTTCCGTGTTCCAAGGCCATGTCTATACATGCTAGGCTCGTCAAGTGAATCCTAAGTGTATTGCGTGTGTAAATCTGTCTTACACCCGTTGTATGCGAACGTTAGAACCTATCACACCCGATCATCACGTGGTGCTTCGGAGCAACGAGCTTTAGCAACGGTGCACAGTTAGGGGAAACACATTACTTGAAATTTTAGTGAGAGATCATCTTATTTACTACCGTCGTTCGAAGTAAACAAGATGCAAAAACATGATAAACATCACATGCAATCAATTAAAGTGACATGATATGGCCAATATCATCTTGCTCCTTGGATCTCCATCTTCGGGGCACCATGATCATCTTGTCACCGGCTCGACACCATGATCTTCATCATCATGATCTCCATCATCGTGTCTTGAAGAAGTCGTCACGCCAACTATTACTTCTACTACTATAGCTAACGTTTAGCAATGAAGTAAAGTAATTACATGGCGTTATTCAGTGACACGCAGGTCATACAATAATTAAGACAACTCCTATGGCTCCTGCCGGTTGTCAAGTTCATCGACATGCAAGTCGTGATTCCCTATTACAAAAACATGATCAATCTCATACATCACATATATCATTCATCACATCTTCGTTCTTGGCCATACCACGTCACAAAACACATGCTGCAAAAACAAGTTAGACGTCCTCTAATTGTTGTTGCAAGTTTTACGTGGCTTCTATAGGATTTCTAGCAAGAACGTTTCTTACCTACGCCAAAACCACAACGTGATTTGTCAACTTCTATTTACCCTTCATAAGGACCCTTTTCATCCAATCCGATCCGACTAAAGTAGGAGAGACAGACACCCGCCAGCCACCTTATGCATCTAGTGCATGTCTGTCGGTGGAACCAGTCTCACGTAAGCGTACGTGTAAGGTCGGTCCGGGCCGCTTCATCCCACAATACCGCCGAATCAAGATTGACTAGTAACGGTAAGAAAGTTGAACAAGATCATACGCCCACAACTGCTTTGTGTTCTACTCGTGCCAAGATGCTACGCATAAAACCTAGGTGTAGGATCGAAAGTATGTCTAGAGGGGGGGTGATTAGACTACTTGACAATATAAAAATTTCTGCCTTTAGATCATGAACAGTTTTTGGCAGTTTCACAATTATGATCAATTCTAGTATCACCCTACAAATGCAATTCTAGAGTGTAAGCAGCGGAAAGTAAATTGCACATGTAGTAAAGAGAGGTGGAGAAGATCAAACGCAATTTGGATACACGGAGATTTTTGTCGTGGTTCCGATAGGTGGTGCTATCGTACATCCACGTTGATGGAGACTTCAACCCACGGAGGGTAACGGCTGCGCGAGTCCACGGAGGGCTCCACCCACGAAGGGTCCACGAAGAAGCAACCTTGTCTATTCCATCATGGCCTACGCCCACGGAGGACTAGCCTTACTCGGGGTAGATCTTCACGAAGTAGGCGATCTCCTTGCCCTTACAAACTTCTTGGTTCAACTCCACATCTCGAAGACGGAGGCTCCCAAGCGACACCTAACCAATCTAGGAGGCACCACCCTCCAAAAGGTAATAGATGTTGTTGATGATGATGAACTCCTTGCTCTTGTGCTTCAAATGATAATCTCCCCAACACTCAACTCTCCTCACTGATATGGCTGTGGTGGAAGAAAGGATTGAGTGGAAAGCAACTTGGGAAGGTTAGAAATCAAGTTTCATATGGTAGGAATGGAGCAACTTGATCTCAACACAAGGGTAGGTAGTTCTCTTCTCAGAAAGTGTAAGGTAGGAGTGGTAGTACTTTCTGATGGCTCTCTTCACAAATGAAGAGGGGGTGGAGGGGTATATATAGCCTCCACACAAAATCCAACCGTTACACACATAATTGAACAATCTCGGTGAGACCGAAGTGAAAACTCGGTCAGACCGAAAGTTCAAATATAGTGAACGTTGGGGTTTTCGGTGGGACCGAAAATACCATCTCGGTGTGTCCGATATGAGTCAAAGATAGGAGCTTGCCATTCTCGGTGGGACCGAAATTAACAACTCGGATATTCTGATATGATGTCAAATGGTTACAGAAGGTTGGCAGTCCAGTTTCGGTGAGACCGAACTCAAAATCGGATAGACCGAAATTTCTAGGGTTTGGAAAATAGCTGAGGTGGTTCATCTCGGTGGGACTGAGTTGGAAGAATCGGTTTGTCCGAGATTACTTATGAGTGTGTTTAGAAGTGAAAGTTGCTGATAGTTAAAGGAGCTAAATCACTAAGCACTTGAGCAACCAGATCATCAACACAACCTCATCCCCTTTTAATAGTATTGGCTTTTCCTATGGACTCAATGTGATCTTTGATCACTAAACCAAAAATGGAGTCTTGAACTTTTGCCAATGCTTGCCTTAGCATTTTGAGGTGTCCACTTCTTCAGACATTTCCATACCCATATCATCGAACTTCTCTGAAATGATTCTCAAGTAACTATTAGTTCAATGATATATATGTTGTTATTAATTACCAAAACCACCCGGGGATTAGTTGCACTTTCAATCTCCCCCTTTTTGGTAATTGATGACAACATATAGATCAAAGCTTCGACAAAAGATATAATCAATGAATAATATCGTCGCTTTGAGAAGTATGTGATAAACAAGAGCTCCCCCTAAATTTGTGCATTATTTAAAATTTGCGTTTGAATGCAAATGCACAATCGATTAGGATTATGGGTCACTCTTCCATGTCACATACATCTTGGTGGAGCGCACAAAATGATAAGAATGAATAACATGCACTCAAGCACCAAGACATGAGTAAATGATCATACAAGAAGGAATAGCATATGATAAGCATTAAGCACACATTAAAGCATAGTATGACCAAGCACTCATTAAGGTAGCATCAAACGTAGTAGCAAGCACACTGAAAGTTGCAAGAACCAAAAGAACCAAGTGTATCTCAAAGAAAACCGGCAAAAGAACGAAAGAGCACTCTCTCTCTCGAAGCCCTATGATCTATACAATTTCTCCCCCTTTGGCAACAAGTTACCAAATAGTCCGAAAAAGCATAGAGCTAAGCGTCACTGTGGGCTCTGCTGACGGCTCCCGTCTGGGTAGATGTCGGTGTAGAAATGACGGCATCGGCGAAGACTTCTGCTGATGTCTGCGCTGGAGGAGTGGATGCTGGAGCTGTGGCTGGAGTAACTGCTGGAGCTGTAGGAGGTGCTGAAGTGGTAGCCCTGGAGTCAGTCACTGGGATAGCTGCAGATCGGGATCCTCTGGGAACCTGAGCAGTCTGGCGATGAGAGTCCTGGACTAGATCATCCTGCATGAGCTCTGCTCTCTCCTGCCTTGCTTCCTCCATGTCTGCCTCAAGCTTGTTGACGGTCACCTGAATCTCAGTCAGCTTCACGTCCAGAGCGTGGATCTTGTCGTCAACAATTCTCTCTAGGCTCTCCTGAGATTGTTCAATGCTGGCCAGGCATTGTTCAATTCTCTGGGTAGCTTCAAGAATCTGCTCTCCGAAGCTCTTTTGCTTAGCTGCTGCTGCTGCTGCTTCTTTATCAGCTTTGGCTTTCTTTGCAGCTTCAATCTTGGCTTGACCTTCAACTGAGGTTGGATCCTCCTCATCCATCACAACAACGTTATCTTCATGCTCTGGCTGCAGTGGCAAGTGCTTCCTATCCAACATGAATTTTCCCGTGCCAAACTTGGCATTGATGAGCATCTGAATCTGCGGGGCAAATCCACACGACCTCTTCTGGTCAGCTGTAGTCCTCTTAATGGTCTCTACCATTAAGTCCATCACCTTGAAAGGTGCCTTCTCATCGAGAATTTGTAGCATGGTGATAGAATAGCCTCGAATCATGCGGTGGTCTCCAGACTTGGGCATCAATGTATGCCTCAGAATAGTGTTTGTAGTGGTCAGACCTGCCTGGAGATAGTACACTGAGCCAAGCTTCCATCCTTCCAAATCAGCGGCGGGGATCTCCTTGTACATGTTCTTCATGGAATCATGGTTCTTCTTAGGAATCCCATAGACATCAATGTCGTCCTCTCTCTGCACTGTAGTATTCAGAAGTTCTGCCCATTCTTCAACAGACGAAGAAAACCTTTGACCTTCAGTCATCCAGGTGATCTTCCCATCAGGATAAAAGTGGGCTGTGGCGTAGAACTGCATGATCATCTCGTCGTTCCAATCTGTAAGCTTCTGACCCACGAACTCATCAACTCCACATGCAGTGAAGCTCTCATGCACATGGGGAAAGAAGTCTCGGTGCTCTTCACTGTCAATGTACTTCCAGTCAACATACCTGGTGTCAGCAACAATAGGCTTCTTATCCATCAGCACGGTCTCATAGAAGTCCTGCTGCTCTCTGGTGTGGAATCTGGGGTCCACAGCAGTCCTTCTCCTCACGGCATATGGATCAGACTGTCTCCATAGCCTGAGACCTCTGTCCTTCCTTGCCTTCATATCCTCGGCTTGAGGATGAGCATCGTTGTGGAGTGGCAACTTTGGACGGAGCTTCAGCAACACATGTTCTTCATCAGACTCAGACGGTGGCAAATTACCTTTGTTCTTCTGTGAGGCTGGGATGTTCCTTGTTGTCCTCTTGGGCTTGGCTGGAGCTGCCTTGGCTTGAGCAGGCTTCTTGGGCTTAGAAGTGGCTTGAGCCCTAATAGCATCACCCATGAACTTAGCCTTTTGAGGAGGAGGCTGGGGTGCATCTTCTTCTTCTTCATTCACTGCTGCATCAACATGAGGTTCAGCATACACGACTCTCTTCCTCTTGGAAGTTTTCTTCACCTTACTTGGAGCTGGCTCTTCCAAGTTTAGCTTCTTGGCAACAGCTGATTGCTTGACCTTGCTGGTGCCTTTCTTCGACTGCTGCCCTTCGTGCTCTTTGGCAACAACTTTTCTCTTGGGCTTGGAGGTTACTTCCTCAGCAACGAAGTCAGAGTCCTCATCATCAGAATTTCTCTGCTTTCTGGTCCTGGTGGCTGCAGGAGGCAAACCACTAGGGGTGCTCCTCTCACCATCATCACTAGGACTACTAGCCTCAGGACTAGTATCTGCCTCTGGAATCTCTGCAAACGGTGACTCAGACCTGTTCTGGCTGTCACTGGCATCTGACATGGCTGACAACCTGTGAAAAGATAAGGTATAGGCAGAGTAGAAGAGTTATCACAACTGCAGAGGTTTTTGCAAAAAAAAATGAGTTCAAAACTTAGTTTTGAGTTTTCACAGAATGCATTTCGGTCAAACCGATATTCAGTTTCGGTGAATCCGAAGTGTATACAGAGGCTTATCACACCACTTTCGGTCAGACCGAAGTGGGTTTCCGTCCTACCGAAACACTAGGGTTTCACTGAGACTCTACATCGGTCACACCGATTTGCACGACTCGGTTAGACCGAAAGGTGCAGTGCAATGGCCAGAGGCCAAATCGGTCATTCCGAGTTTTCAAAATCGGTTTCACCGAGATGTATTCCGTGGAAACCTAAACCTAAGAATTTCGCTCGAAACTAAAACGATCTGATCTGATGTTAAGGAGGATTTCAAACGTGGCTAGATGCAGGGCAAACCAATCATGCAAGAATCAGATGGGGAGCACGAGAGGGATCGAGACTCACCCTAACTTGGTGAAGTCCCTCTACGGCGGCAACAGCGCGGAGAAGAATACCGTTGATGGCGGCGGAGACCTGCGGCGAGGGCGCACAGGCGACGACGGCGACGATCCGAAGACCAGGGCGACGGCAGCAGGGGACTTGGGGGCGAAACGGTTTGAAGAATTAATCGCGCGCTGCCCTCAGTATATATATCCCCATGCTGTCGGTGGGACCGAGTTGAAAAACTCGGTGACACCGAAATGTATAACTGCTGTGCAGTTACGCATATCGGTCACGCCGAGATTTTGAACTCGGTTTCACCGAGATGAAACCTAGATCAGTCTAAGCGTTTCGGTTGGACCGAGTGGGAAAAGTTGGTCAGACCGAAATGGACTTAGAAGGTTTTGGGAGTCAGCCTTAGACGGATCGGTGGCTCCGAGTGCTCCTCACTCGGAGGGTCCAAAAATGACTTGTTCAAAGTTGTGATATGAGCATGAATAGAATTTGAGACAAGAAAGCATAGATAGCTAGGGAAGGTGCTTAGGCATTCTTGTCCATCCATTTGGCCAGAAAAATCAAAACACCCAAAACAACAAATGGATGTCCTCGAATGGATAAAATCATGCATTCAACATGCTCACACAATAAGATAGCAAATGAAATATGTGTCAAACATGCACAACCAGAACTCTAGCTACTAGCACACAATTTGTCGATGACTAGGTCATCTATATATGAGTATATTGACTTAGGAGCCAAATGAGAACATTTGATCATAGGTCATACTCATCGTTTAAGCACAAGTGGGTTTACCACTTTTACATAAAGCATTGATGTGTTCACATCATTTGGAGATGCTTTAGCTCAATTTTTAGAGCAAAGCTCCCCCTAGATGTGAGAGCCCCTTTTAAAGGGTCAAACTAACCTTGGGTTGTCGTAGAAGACTTCATGTAGATGTTGAAGATGTGGATGCTCAATGTTGATGTAGATCATCAAGAGTTGGGAGCTATCCTTTGGATTAGGGCACTTTCAATACCTACATGGGTTAGTCCCACAAGGAACAAACAAGAGTATCCATAGACATAGATTGAAGTACACAAAAGATGATGTCCATGAAAGCAATGATTACCTTGTCCCTTGACTTACCAACAAGAGGGTTTGTGACTCCATGAACTAGTGCATGATGTGGAAGTTGATTGCACAAGTTCTTGCCCAAAATGAATATGAGTGAAGTATGTTGGCGGAGTCACCCTCAAGAACCTTCTAGTTCTTCTTCTTTGGGATCCACATCATCTTGATGGGAATCCTTGGAGTTGTAGTTGAGCTTGACGAAGTAGAACTTGACGTGTCCTTGGGAACCCACTTGACCATGGCTTGAGGTGCTTCAATGAATGCATCAATCTCCTCTTGAAGCTTGTCCTTGGCCTTTAGCTTGTGGTCTTGTGGTGGAAGGTCATCTTGAGCTTGTTCCACATTGGAAGAAGTAGGATCATACTTCTCCTTTTGAGAAACAAACTGTGGAGTAGGGTATTGACCTTCTTCCCACTCAACACCTTCGGCGTTGAACTTTCGCTCAAAACCAATCCCTTGATTCTTCCGGCGCCTTCCTTGTTTGCGAACAATTTCCTCAAAGTTCTTGCTTCCGGCAAGACTCTTGTAGACACCTTTCTCTATGATTTCCTTCAATAGGCTATTTTCTTGCTCAAGTGTAACTTGGCTTGAAACATTGTTAGTGGAATCAAGAGAACTACTAGAAGCAACAATATTAGATTTAACATGGTTATTGTTACTACTAGAGGAAGAATTTTTCTTATGCTTGTCATGCTCTGATACCACTGTTGGGGAACGTAGCATAAATCAAAAAATTTCTACGTCTTCACCAAGATCCAACTATGGAGACATCTAGCAACGAGTAACTAAGAGTGCATCTACATACCGTTATGAAGATTGCGTGCGGAATCTTTCAACGAAGCAAGGATGAAGTAGTCGTACTCTTCACGTTCTTCGTCACCGATGATCTAGCATCGAACGGACGGCACATCCGCGTTCAACACACGTACGGTGCAGCAATGCCACCTCCTTCTTGATCCAGCAAGGGGGGAGGAGAAGTCGTCAGAGATCCGGCAGCATGACGGCGTGATGAAGGATGCAATGGAAATTGCAGCAGGGCTACGCCGGGCGCCCTGCGAAGGAGTTGGGAGGTGTGACGGGAGGGGGAGAGGCGCCAGGGCTGAGGTGCGGCTGCCCTCTCCCCCCCCCACATATATATAGGGGGCCAGGGGGGGGCAGCCCCTTGCAGATCCAATCTGCAAGGGGGGGGGGGGCGGCGGCCAAGGAGGAGTCCCCCTCCTCCAAGGCAAGTGGTGGCCCCCCTCCCCTTAGGGTTTTATCCCTATGCGCATGGGGAGGTGGGGCCCACTTGTGGTGCGCCAGCCCAGAGGGCTGCACACATCCCCTTGCGGCCTAGGGGCCCCACCGGGATGGGTGGCCCCACCCGGTGGACCCCCGGGGCCCCTCCGGTGGTCCCGGGACGCTCCCGGTGACCCCCGGAGATCACCCGTTGGCCGAAACTGGACTTCCCATATATCAATCTTTACCTCCGGACCATTCCGGAACTCCTCGTGACGTCCGGGATCTCATCCGGGACTCCGAACAACTTTCGGGTTTCCACGTGCATTAATCTCTACGACCCTAGCGTTACCGAACCTTAAGTGTGTAGACCCTACGGGTTCGGGAGACACGTAGACATGACCGAGACCACTCTCCGGTCAATAACCAACAGCGGGATCTGGATACCCATGTTGGTTCCCACGTGTTCCTCGATGATCTTCATCGGATGAACCACTGTGTCAAGGATTCACTCAATCCCATATGTTATTCCCTTTGTCCATCGGTACGGTACTTGCCCGAGATTCGATCGTCGGTATTCCCAATACCTTGTTCAATCTCGTTATGGCAAGTCTCTTTACTCGATCCGTAATCCATCATCCCGTGACTAACTACTTAGTCTCATTGAGCTCATTATGATGATGTCTTACCGAGTGGGCCCAGAGGTACCTCTCCGTCATACGGAGTGACAACATCCCAGTCTCGGTTCGTACCAACTCAACAGACACTTTCGGAGATACCCGATGTGTACCTTTATAGCCACCCAGTTATGTTGTGACGGTTGGCACACCCAAAGTACTCCTACGGTGTCCGGGAGTTGTACAACCTCATGGTCTAAGGAATAAATACTTGACACCGAAAAGCTTATGCATTACGAACTATACGATCTCGTGTTATGCTCAAGTTTGGGTCTTGTCCATCACATCATTCTCCTAATGATGTGATCCCGTTATCAGTGACATCCTATGTCCATGGTCAGGAAACCGTGACCATCTGTTGATCAACGAGCTGGCTACTAGAGGCCTACCAGGGACTCATTTTTGGTCTATGTATTCACACATGTATCGCTGTTTCCTTACAATACAATTCAAGCATGAATAACAGACATTTATCATGAACAAGGAGATATAATAATTATGCTTTTATTATTGCCTCTAGGGCATATCTCCAACATTACCATCACTGATCACTTCCGCTATTTACTTTCCGCTTTTACTTACTATTTGCAGCAATACCTATCACTATTATCATTTGCGTTTGATCCTTTGTAAACGACAAGGCCGGAGGGATTGACAACCTCTCTGTACTCGTTGGGAGCAAAGTTATTTGTATCTATGTGCAGGTCCACGTTGATTGCTAATATCTGGCGCCGTTAGCAGTTGACACCTCCTTGTTGAAACTGGGAGTCTCAGGGGAAATCGATCCTTGGTATCTTTGCCAAGGGAAAACTTCCGCTACACTGCATCTCAAACCTTCCACTTGGGGTAACCAACGAGGGGCGAGAAGCCATCAAACAAAGTTTTCTGGCGCCGTTGCCAGGGACTCCACTCTTCAAGATAGGGGAGTTGCACGCTATCTTTTACCTTTGCTTTTTAGTCTTGTTAGTTTACCTTTCAGTTTTGCTTTAGTATCCTTTATCGAAAATCACAAAAAATATATATTAATTATTTGCTAGTAGTCATTTCTGTTTAGTCAAGGATGTTAGGATTTGGTGCTTTGAGGGAATCAGAAGTCCTAGATTTCCATCAAAGGGATGGAGAAAATATGAAGAAGGCATGGGACAGAATTTCTGATGCACATAGGAGAATTATGCCTTGGATACCTATAAAAATTGTGCTTAGAAATTTTTACCATGGTCTTTTTAAATGGTGTAAACACTCTCTTGATATTATAGCTGAAGGAGATTTCCTAGAGTGTGATGAAGCTAGAGCTCTTGAAATTATACATGGTCTATCTAGTTACTTTGTTTATGATCATAACTTTGATAATGTCATAGATAGACTTGCTACTATTGAAAAGAGAATGGATGCTCTAGACTTGATGAAGGTAGAGAAACCCAAACCCAATAAGAAAGACATTATGGAAATAGACAATGATTGGGAGCCTTTTGTTAGGATTAGCATCTCTAATCAAGACTTCCTTGCTTATTGTTATATTGGATCTATGGTTTCTACTATGCCAAAAATTGTTCATGATTCTTTAAAATTTAACATGGATAGATTACCATCTTATCATGAACACACTAACGGAGATATTTCTGAAATCCAGGGAAGAATAAAAGACGTGCCAGTTAAATTCCTTAAAGAGATTACAATGGTTGATTTCTTCATCATGGAACCAAACCAAGGAAATATAGTGCTTGGAAGGGACTTCCTCCGAGCGGTAAAAGGCTTCATCGATATAGGTAAGGGACAAATCCGCTTACGCGGGAAGGCAAAAGGTGTGTACCCCTTTCCTAGAAGGAACAAGAGTGAACTTGTTGAGGAACCATTTGAAGCAATTTATAGCTCCGATTATTATGAGGGTTATTGATTCCTCTTTGCATTATGCCTAGCTTAAAGGCATAAAAGAAAGCGCTTTTGGGAGGCAGCCCACATGAATAAAAATTTTATTTTGCTTTTGTTGTGTCTTGATGTTGTTACTACAGTAGCATCATCATTGTATCTTTACTTTTCAATTTTGTGCCAAGTGTAGCCTCTGATTGCAAGAAAGTTCAAAAGATGTGATGTGTTGTCCAGGAAACAGATTCTGTCCTTGGATAGAAAAATTCGTATAAAATCACCAGTTCATCTTTTTGGTCTGAATATTTTCGACAGTGTGCTCTATACAATTGTATTTCGTGCGTCTGTTCTGAGTTTTTTTATTAGAGTTGCAGAAGTGCCCCGAAAAAATCATTTACTACCTGCTGTTCTGTTTTTCATAGATTCTGTCCTGTTTTGCCTTTCCATCATTTTGCAAACCTTGAGCTTGCTTTTTCTTTGCAAAAACCTTTTGGCAATCTTGAGAAACAGTAGACCTTCAAGAATATCCTTATTTCCAACAAGGAGCAATTATTTTATTAAGGGTACTAACCTCGCTAATCAGATTATGATGAGTTATGTATGAAGGGAGTTTTCAAGTGTGCGAGGGAAGATGTTAAAAAGATTCAGGAGTGTCAAACGCTCAAGCTTGGGGATGCCCCCATGCACCCCCAAGAAATATTCAAGGAGACTCAAGCGTCTAAGCTTGGGGATGCCCCCGTGCATCCCCTTCTCCATCGACATTATCAGTTCGTCTTTCGTTCCACTATATTTTTATCACTTCATGTGTTATGTGCTATGCTTGGAGCGTCTTGCTTTTAGTTTTCCTTTTTAGTTTTCTTTAGCTTTTCATAACGAGTCGGAACTCAGCTTTCTTTATGTGGTAGAGAAACATGCTCCACTTCTACCTAGAACATAATATAGAATTTTCATGTCTATCTTTGCTGTGTGTGTTCTTTGTCTTTCAATAGCTACTATCATGTTTAGCTTTTAGTTTTCATGCTTATCTTTTTAAAGAGCTTTTGTTTAGTTGGTTTGCTTGAACTCTCTTTATTTATCATGATTATCTTATTAAGAGAGTTTGCTTCTGTTGCATGGTTGATATGTCTATGATAGAAATGCTACGTGCATAATGGTGCTTAGTAGTTCATGTTTTCTTATGGTTAGTCTCAAATAGATGGGGGGTTCCCAATGTGTTATTGGAGTACCAACATGATTTGTTTGCCTATGATGTGGTATGGTTTAGTAATATCTTCCTTCAAGAATTTATTTTGATTGACTTGGCGTATGCTCACGCATATTTAAGACTGTAAAGAAAGTCTGTCAAGCCTTGATGATCTTTTGTTTCTGAGTAGCGATATAACTTCCATGCCTGATTCAATGTTGCTTTGTCGCTCTGCATGATTATGACCGTCATTGCTCTCTTAGTTGGTCGCTCCCAGTCTTTTGCTAACCTTCGCCTGTACTAAGCGGACTGACTGCTTGTGCATCCAAATTCCTTTAAACCAGTTATGCCATATAAGTCCACCATACCTTCCTACATGGTATTTACCTGCCATTCCTAATGGAGACTTTCATGTACCATCTCGAAATTATTAAAAAAAATGCATTCCTATTTTGTGCCTCTGTTTTAAGTTCATGAGGAAGTAGTAGTTAATTCATGATCTTTTTAAGATGGACAAGCTTCACCCCGAGATTGCATGTCAAATGTGCAAACCCATAACACGAGAAGGAACTGGCATTGAGTGCGCCCGGCTCAAAATTAATATAACAAACAAACCCTCCTTCACGCTTTGTTCATGAGAAATCAGAAAACTTTGGCAGTGATAAACAAAGGAGATTAAGAGGATGTGATCGCCCTCATTCGGGAGCCGTTCCTCGAAACTTGTCCAGCTCAAGAAGTGATTGAGTTGTCTGCTAGCATTCGTTGACGAAACATGCATAATCAAAAAAATTTATTACCTTTGTTTTTAAAACCAAGAGCTCTGGTACATGTTTTGTCTTTGTTTCCGACTACGGGTTTTCAACCTTGCCAACAAAAGCCACGGTTCGAGAGTCTCCACCTTCTTTTAAAGCACCAACTACTGAGAGCATGATTGTCATTCTGAGTGTAATGTGCATTGTCCCAAAGTAGCATTGTCTTTTGCATGATTATGATATCGTTTATTTTGAAATCATTGTATCTAGTCATGACTTAAACCTTGGAGGTGCGACTGCATTTATGTTTTGCTTCACTAAAGGGGGCAAGCGAGATATCACTTTATCATATTTGCACACCATGCTCATTACAAATCTATTTGATGTTTCAGTATTATATTGTAAAACTTTTAGTTCTTTGTGATTTTCTCATGAGGCAACTTAATTACAACAGATTCATTGTCTCAGTAAGCTTTTGTCATATGACTATGAAAAAGTCCTATATGGTTAATAGCATGTCACCACAGAAATTATTCTTGTTATCATTTACCTACTCGAGGACGAGCAGGAATTAAGCTTGGGGATGTTGATACATCCAAAACGTATCTATAATTTCTGCTTGCTCCATGCCTCTTTTGGGTGATATTGCTATGATATTTATACACTTCCATACACTTTTGATCATATTCAGACTAACCTATTAACTCAGTGCGCCCCAGTGCCAGTTTCTGTTTTCTGCTGTTTTTGTATTTCAGGTTTTCCCATTACGAAAACTGCTAGAAAAATCCCGGAAAAATTATATAAAAAATCAGCGTTCCAGAAGCTTCCCGGTAGCCGCAGTAGGGCCGGAGGGGGGCCACCAGGGCTCCAGGCACCCTGGTGGCGCGGCCCCCCTCCTGGCCGCGCCGGGGGGCTCCTGGGGCCCCCAGGCCTCCGCTGATGCCCTCCTTTGGCATATATTTATATCGTGTCCCGAAACCCTCGAGACGGGAACCCTTTTTCGCGATCTCATCTCTGTTCCGCCGCCGCCGCGCTTCCAAGATCGGGAGCACCAAGAGAACTCTTCTCGGCACCCTGCCGGAGGGGAGGATCACCACCGGGAGCCTTTCCACCACCATGGACGCCTCCCGGATGAGTTGTGAGTAGTCTCCCTTGGACCATGGGTCCATGACCAGTAGCTATGTGATGTTCTCCTCCCCTTCTTGTGCTTCACTAATTAGTCCTCGTGAGCTGCCCTACATGATCGAGGCACATATGTAATCCTTATGCTGTTGCTATGATGAGTTTGCTGGGATCCGATGGATTGTGAGATTATGTTCAGATTGTGTTTGAGTAATATATTTGATTCACCTCTTTTATATTTATGTTCGTAAGTAATTCTTGCATGTTCTCCGTTGCTATTTATTGCTTTGGCCAAGTAGTAGGTAGTGACTCCAAGAGGGAACGTTATGCTTGATTGTGGGTTCATGCCCCTCGATGACTAGCTTGAGTGACAGAAACATGAGTCTAGGGGATGTGCTGTTGCCACAAGGGGGAAAACAACGGTGCTTGTGCCCGCGGGTGCAAGTATTGTTTACTTTACGCAAAGTTCTTTTAATGCAGTTGGCTGTTGCTTTGAGTTTACACTATGGGTGGGACTCGCAACTTAATACCAGCGAGATGTTCTGGATAGATATCTCAAGGTGGATGATTAGTAGTAGATGCAGATGGATTTCGGTCTACTTGCCTTGGCGTACCGCCCATGCTTTGAACCTCTACCTTTCTTGCAACATAGTTAGCATTGGTTTGCGCACATTATTCTGTCAATTGCCCAGCTGTAATTCGTTTACCTCACATAGCTGTTTTATCGTCTTTTGGGAGAGAGACATCACTAGTGAACATCATGGGACCCCGGTCCATATTACCATCACTGATCACATCCGCTATTTACTTTCCGCTTTTACTTACTATTTGCAGCAATAACTATCACTATTATCACTTGCGTTTGATCCTTTGTAAATGACAAGGCCGGAGGGATTGACAACCTCTCTGTACTCGTTGGGAGCAAAGTTATTTGTATCTGTGTGCAGGTCCACGTTGATTGCTAATATCTGGCGCCGTTAGCAGTTGACACCTTCTTGTTGAAACTAGGAGTCTCAGGGGGAATCGATCCTTGGTATCTTTGCCAAGGGAAAACTTCCACTACACTGCATCTCAAACCTTCCACTTGGGGTAACCAACGAGGGGCGAGAAGCCATCACCAAGTGATCGGAATCATCCGTAGCTCCTGCGCCGGAACATGAGCACGCCGTGAAAATTTCTGGCAAGCATCACATTTTCTGACTAGGTCCTATGCATCAGCATGAGCCGTTAACCAGTAGAACCCATGACGAAAAGCTTTAGCTACCAATGACTTTGAACCGGCGTGATGACCACAATCTCCTTCATGAATCTCTCGAAGAATATCAAAGCCTTCCTCCGATGATACGCACCGCTGAAAAGCCCCCGAGACGCTGCGGTGATGAAGTTCCCCATTGACGATAATCATAGACTTGGACCGCCAGATTATCTGCCGAGCCTGAACTTCGTCCTCTCGCAACTCACCTCGGCTCAGGTACGCCAAGTAAGGGAGTGTCCAATCCGGAATAACGTGAAGAGCGGCAACTAGCTATGCTTCCGGGTCAGGAACATCTAAATCCTCCTCTGAAGGTACCTGTACCGACGGACTATGCAGTTCATCCAAGAAGGTATTAGGTGGAACTGGTTTACGCTGAGAGCCCAGCCGGCTTAATGCATCGGCCACTTCATTTTTCCGCCAGTCTATGTGGTCCACCTGATATCCTTTGAAGCATCCTGTGACTGCTTTTACTTCCCGCCGATAAGCCGCCATGAGTGGATCTTTAGAGTCCCACTTTCCAGACACCTGTTGTGCCACTAGATCTGAGTCACCAAAGCACTTGACCCGGCTCAAGTTCATCTCCTTGGCCATCCGTAAACCGTGAAGGAGAGATTCATACTCAGCAGCATTGTTAGTGCAAGGGAACATTAATTGAAGGACATAACAAAACTTGTCACCTCGTGGGGAAGTTAACACGACTCCAGCCCCTGAGCCCTCTAGTTGCCTTGAACCGTCAAAGTGAATAGTCCAGTATGTATGATCCGGCTTCTCCTCGGGTGCCTGCAACTCTGTCCAATCATTGATGAAATCCACCAGTGCTTGAGATTTTATAGCAGTACGGGGTACATACTTCAATCCGTGTGGGCTAAGCTTAATGGCCCATTTCGCCACTCTACCAGTGGCTTCTCTGTTCTGGATTATATCCCCCAATGGAGCTGAGCTGACCACAGTGATTGGGTGGCCCCGGAAATAATGCTTCAACTTCCGGTTTGCCATGAACACGCCGTATACCAACTTCTGCCAGTGTGGATACCTTTGCTTTGACTCAATAAGAACCTCACTTATGTAATAAATCGGGCGCTGAACCGGATATTCCTTGCCTGCTTCCTTGCGTTCCACCACAATTGCCACGCTAACTGCACGGGCATTGGCGGCCACGTATAACAGCAGCGGCTTTTTGTCAACAAGGGTAGCAAGAACTGGCGGTTCTGCTAATTGCCGCTTCAAATCCTAGAATGCAGCGTTTGCAGCATCGCTCCATACAAACCGGTCCGTCTTTTTCAGCATCTGATAAAGCGGGATCGCCTTCTCTCCCAAACGGCCGATGAACCGGCTCAACGCTGCGATACGGCCTGCTACGCGCTGGACATCATTGATACAAGCCGGTTTAGCCAAGGATGTGATCGCCTTGATCTTCTCCGGATTAGCCTCAATCCCTCTGTTAGACACTAAGAATCCAAGGAGCTTGCCTGCTGGCACACCAAAAACACACTTCTCTGGATTAAGCATCATCTTGTAAACCCGGAGGTTGTCAAAGGTTTCTTTCAAGGCCCATATTAGCGTCTCCTCCTTCCTGGATTTTACCACAATGTCATCAACATAAGCATGGACATTTTTTCCAATCTGCCCCTTGAAGCAGTTCTGCACACAACGTTGATAAGTTGCTTGGGCACTCTTGAGCCCAAAGGGCATGGATACATAGCAGAAGGCTCCAAAAGGAGTTATGAAAGATGTCTTCTCCTGGTCCTTAACTGCCATCTTTATCTGATGATATCCTGAATATGCATCCAAAAAACTTAGCCGTTCACATCCTGCCGTAGCATCAATAATCTGATCAAAACGGGGGAGACCAAAAGGATCAGTTGGGCAAGCCTTCTTTAAGTCTGTGTAATCAACACACATCCTCCAGGTTCCATTTTTCTTTAGCACCAACACCGGATTAGCCAACCAATCTGGATGAAACACCTCAACTATGAATCCTGCGGCCAAAAGCCTGGCCACTTCTTCACCTATCGCCTTGCGCCTCTCCTCATTGAAACCGCGCAAATACTGCTTGACCGGTTTAAACTTCGGATCAGTATTAAGACTGTGCTCAGCGAGTTCCCTCGGTATACCTGGCATGTCAGAAGCCTTCCATGCAAAGATATCACGGTTCTCACGGATGAACTCGATGAGCGCGCCTTCCTATTTGGGGACTAGGTTAGCGCTAATAGTGAACTGCTTGGACGAATTGCTCGAAACAAAGTCAACCTGCTTGGTCTCCTCCGCCGATTTAAACTTTAACGCCGGATCATGCTCTGTAGTTGGCTTCTTTAAGGGGGACATATCCGCCGGATCAACATTGTCTTTGTAGAATTTCAGCTCCTCCGTAGCACAAACTGCCTCAGCGTATGCTGCGTCTCCTTCCTCGCATTCCAATGCAATCTTGCGGCTTCCGTGAACCGTTATGGTTCCCTTGTGACCCGGCATCTTGAGCTGCAGATAAACATAACACGGTCTAGCCATGAACTGGGTGTAAACCGGTCTCCCAAACAGAGCATGATATGGGCTCCTGATCTTTACAACCTCGAAGGTCACTGCCTCTGATCTAGAATGCTGCTCATCCCCAAAGGTGACTTCCACATCAATTTTTCCAACTGGGTAAGCCGATTTACCTAGGACCACTCCATGGAATACTGTGTTGGACTGCCGGAGCTTCTTATCTGTCAACCCCATACGTCGGAAAGTCTCATAGTATAAGATGTTGATGTTGGTGCCGCCGTCCATAAGTACCTTTGTGAACTTGTAGCCACCCACCTGTGGTGCCACCACCAATGCCAACTGGCCCGGATTATCAACCCGTGGCGGGTGATCCTCTATGCTCCACACAATGGGTTGCTCAGACCAACGTAAAAAACGTGGTGCCACCGGTTCAACTGCGTGTATTGCCCGCTTCAGCACCTTCTGATCTCGTTTGCACAAACGTGTGGTGAAAACTTGATACTGCCCAGTGCTTAGCTCCTTCGGATTATTCTGATATCCGGATTGTTGCTGCTGCTGACGCTGCTGATTGCCTTGGTTGTTATAACCACCCTGACCTTGCTGCTGGCTATGTTGATGCTGATTGTTGCCATTGTAGTTATTGTTGCCGCCATGATACCTTGATCCGGATCCATTACCTTAGTAACCTGGACCCTGAAAGCCGGGACTTGATCCGCCGCCGGGGGGGTCCGTGGTTATATCTGGCCTGTTTCATGACCTCCTGCATGATACGTCAGTCCTTCTAGAGATGCTTAGCCGGGTTTCCCTCTGTACTGTGTCTTGGGCAAGGCACACTTAGCTGTTGATCTAGATTGAAGGTTAGCCTCTCGTTGTGCGGGGGTGGTTTACCCTTGCGGCGCTGCCCGTTGCCCCGAACGTTGGTATTAGCCACAAAGTCTGAGCCGCCCTCTGCTTTTCGTTTGCCATTGTAACCTGTACCTGCCGGATTGGCTTGCGCCGGTTTACCAGCTTTGTTCGCCTTCCCAGATATGTCTCCGTCTGCATCTGGGTATTTGGTGTTATCAGAGTTCCCATACTTCACCAAAACGCTCATGAGCGTCCCAATGTCGTTGCAATCGCGCTTGAGCCGTCCTAGCTTCAGCTTCAAAGACTCGAACCGGCAATTGTTTTCCAACGCCACTATCGCTGTACTTGGGTTGATACTGTTAGAAAAATGCAGGATTTCTGATACTCGCCGCACCCAACTGCTCGTGGTCTCCTACTCTCCTTGAACACATGCTGCTAAGTCCACCACCGACATTGGCTGTTTGCACGTGTCTTTGAAATTACTGATAAACCAGCGACGCAACTCACCCCATGATCCGATGGAGTTAGGCGGCGGGCCCTTTAACCATGTCCGGGTTGTACCCACCAGCATCATGGTAAAGTACTTGGCGCACGCCGCTTCATCCACATCAAGCATCTCCATAGCCATCTCATAACTTTCAACCCACGCCTCTGGAGCCAGATCCACTGTGTAGTTGGGTACCTTGCGCGGGCCCTTGAAGTCTTTGGGTAATTTCACGCTTCGTAAAGCGGGGATGAGACACTGTACTCCAAAGGAACTGGCCGTGACATCCGTTTCTGCAGTGGTGGGGTGAACCGGCATTGCATGACGGGTGTCCTCCCGGACAGTATGCCTAGCCTGATTTATCGCCTCTTGGGCGTGTGCCTCTGCCCCTGTCGGATTATCCTGCCTGTGACGGTGCCGTCTCCGCTTGCTGCTAGAGACAGCCGGTTCATCCCAGTGCCTTGTGTAACTCCGGCTAGGGTGGGGGGTTGAATGAATCCTCTCCCGGCTATAAGAATACGCCTGCTGCCGTGTCAGCGCCTTGTCCAGCAACTCCTTAGCCCGTCGCCCCTCCATCGCCACGGGGGACATCCCCTCAATGGGTAAAGCGGCCAGTCGTGAAGCGACGGCGACAATGTTTTCCAACGGGTTGGAGTAATGGCCGGGAGGGGTGGGAACGTGCGGCGTTGGCACAACTTGGTGGTTCCGCTTTGTTGCCGGCGGCTGAACCGACGTGCCTTTACCCGGAGCTCCCCCCCCCCCGATTTACCTCCGAGCGGTTACTGGCTCCCGCTCCTGGTGTGCCAAAGAAATTCCTCGCCTCATAAACCGGTGGTAGACGAGTTTGCTGTCTTCTGTACATTACCTCATGTGCAGTATTCTGATCCAACCTGAGCCGGAAAGCTTGGGAGTCTAGCTCTGCTTGCCTTGTAGCCATCCTGGCTTTCTCCGCATCCAGATCCCGTTTAGCTTGCTCAATCCGGCCCTTCAGCTGACGGATCTCCGCATCATGTTGCGCCTTGTCGGCAGGGGCCACTTCGGCTGTTGCGAGCTGATGTCTACTACACGCTTCTATTCCTGTAGACAGTGTTGGGCCTCCAAGAGCAGAGGTTTGTAGGACAGCAGCAAATTTCCCTTAAGTGAGTAACCCAAGGTTTATCGAACTCAGGGAAGTGGGGGTTGAACGTACCCCTTTCAAGCAACCCTGCAATCAAGATACAAGAAGTCTCTTGTGTCCCCAACACACCTAATACAACTAGGAGTTGTATAAGTGCACTAGTTCGGCGAAGAGATGGTAAAATATGGATGATAGAAGTGGCAAAGCAAAGTAATATAAATCTGTAATAGAAACTGCAGCAAGCAAACAAGTGGTAAACGTGAGCACAAATGGTATTGCAGTGGTGGAAACAAGGCCTAGGCTTCATACTTTCACTAGTGGCAACTCCCAACAACATTTACATAATCTAATCACATGATATTTCCCATAAAACATGCAATGGAGACGCACCCGGAGGTCATTCCTTTGTGGTCAAGAGAGGACGAGAATTATGTAGGGCTACAAAAGCACACCTCAAAGTTTGTAGTTCTCAATCTATTGATTTCCCAATGTCACCGCGGCCATCCAAAGAGAGTACCACAATCACCACAACATATCTCAAGGATAGTCAAAGACAAGCACCAAGAGACTCTCAATCTTCAATCAACACACAAAAGAGGAAATCACCCATGAAAATATTCTTCTAATCCATGTCCAATAGACCGCTGTCACCTTGGTCTCGGGGATTATACTAGATAAAGACAAGTGAGTACATCAATTCAATACATAGAGGAAGGGGAAATATCATGGGATCACCCTAGATGAACATATCATATGATCACAATGAAGATCACATCATGGGAGAGAGAGATAACCACATAGCTACACGTACAAGCCCTCAGCCCCGGAGGAGACTACTCACACATGGACATGGTGAGGAGGAGCTTGATGGTGGTGTTGATGGAGAGGTGCAGCCCCGCGAGGAGGAGACGGCCGGCGGCAGCCGTGGCGGCGGCGGCGGCCCTCGGGGCGGCGGCGGCCCTAGGGGGCAGCGGCTCCTTGGCCCCCCTTCTTCCTTGTGGATGGTGCTGTAATGGTGCTGGTCCTCCCCTCCAAGACGGCGGCTTGGGAGGAGGAAAATTTGTGGCCTTTGGTGACCTAGGTTTCCTTTCTTTATATAGTCTCTCGGATTCCCGTCATCAGATTTTGGGCTTCAGTAAAACGGGCTTTTCTCGGCCGTCCGGACTCCGATTTGGACGAATTTTATATCCAGAAGCATCCTCTCAAAATTCTCCACAACTTTCGCAACTAGGGTTTTCCGTTTGACGTCGTCTTCGGGCCGGAACGTGACCATCTTCTAAAAACGTTCTCAGACAGATTTCAGGAAAGTCAGAGTCCTACTCCAATACGACTCCTTTTGCGTTTTTGTCAATTTCCAAGTAATTCCTACACAATAAAGTGTAAAACAAGAACATTGTGCACTTTTGCAACCATTAGTAAGTTAGTCCAATAAATGCTTAAAAAGATAGAAAACTTTGATAGAAACATGAGACAATGATGCAAAACAAGCATGGCACAAGCAAAAATTATGGATACGTTTGGAACGTATCAACATCCCCAAGCTTAATTCCTACTCGTCCTCGAGTAGGTAGAATGATAACATAGATAATTTTTGAGGTGACATGCTACTAACACAATCTTGATCAAGTAATAAGGTAAAGCATATGGACTGAAATAAAGTGAACCAAACCAATTGTCTATAGTTGGAAGCAATTAAACAATGAATAACCAAGTAAATCATCTAAGTAAATTTCTTTCATGAATAATAAATTTGAAGACATGAAACTATGAAGTTTAGCACAACTATTAGCCCCAAAGGAGTTCTCTCATCAAAAGCATTCTAGCCAACACAAAGGAAGATCAAGTTTCAGCAATGCTTTCCACTTTTCAACATATTTATCTCATGGATAAGTTCAATGCACAAGGATTATATATAACTAAGCAGAAATTTTGAACATAATCAACTTGAACCCAGGGTTAACACTAGATGCTTGCTTATGGTGGAGGAAGAAGATTAGAACATAGGAAAACTGACTCAACATTTAAAAGTAAAAGATAGGCCCTTCGCAGAGGGAAGCAGGGATTACTCATGTGCTAGAGCTTTTTATTTTTGAAAACATAGAGATATAAAAGCAATTTTGAGAGATGTATGCTTATGTCAACGAATGGTAATAAACAATGCACTACTACTCATGCCAAACAGAACTTAAGAGCGGCTCCCATAGAGGAATGATAACACTCCCCTTTCTCCTTTGTTTATCACTAGCCAAAGTTTGTCTGATTTCTCAGGTACGATGTGTGAAGGAGGTTTTTGATATTGATATTGATGACATGTAAAGTGGGCTGGGCATACCCTTTTGCCAGCTCTTTTTGCAAAATTAAGGACATGCACATTATTCATGCACGTCAGCGGTCGTTCTGTCCAACACAAGTAATAATGAACTATCTACCACTTCCTCATGAGCTAAAACAGAGACACAAATAAGGATAAATTTTGAAGGTTTTAAAGGTAGCACATGAGCAATTTACTTGGAATGGCTATTAAATACCATGCATAGGTAGGTATGGTGGACACATATGGCAGAATTTTGGCTATGGAATTTGGATGCACGAGCAGCATTCCCGCTCAGTACAGAGTTTTTGGTTTCGCAAGTTTTTAGCAAGCACATGTTAACCGGTACAAGAGAATTATAACATCCTTTCAGCATAATTATAAGACTTCTACACTGTCTTCCTTGTCAACCAACATACTTCTAAAGAGAAAACAAGAACTCTAAAACTACCAATGGTGAAAAACTAAACAATTGCAAACTTCAAAGGTATTTCTTCACTAATAAGACTTTATTAAATGATCTCCATGTTTAGACATCACTACTTAATTTCTCAAAACAATTGATAGGGATCAAGTTACTCAATTAACTTCAAGACTATGCAAGCTTTTTATTCTTTGCACCACGGCCACACTTGGCATTTACTTTACCAACATATTATTTAGCAATTCAAACCAATTCAACTCTCCAAAAAGATATAAGTGAAGCAAGAGAGTACTTTCTATAAAAGAACTAATAGCTCTGAACATGATATGAAATAAAAACAAGAGCTAGAAGCATATAACAAGGTAGATAAAACACTCAAAACGATATAAGTGAAGAACATGAGTGTTTCATGAAAAAGCGGAGCGTGTCTCTCTCCCAAATAAGAATGATCAGATGCAACTTATTTAAGACCAGCAAAGAAAACAAAACAAAACTGAAAACAAAACAAAAAGACGCTCCAAGAATAACACATAATGGGCAAAGGAATAAAAATATAGTGACACGAGGAGAACCTGGTGATTGTTAAGGAAGAAGTGGATGCCTTGGGCATCCCCAAGCTTAGATGCTTGGGACTTCTTGAATATTTCTTGGTGGTGCCTTGGGGGCATCCCCAAGCTTGAGCGTTTGACCCTCCTGAATCTTCCTTTATCATCTTCCCTCGCACACTTGAAAATCCCCTTCATACATAACTCATCATAATCTAATTAGAGAGGTTAGTACCCACAATAAAATATTTTTTCTCTACTGGAAACAAAGATATTCTTGAAGGTCTACTGTTTCTCAAGATTGCCAAAAGGTTTTTGCAAAGAAAAAACAAGCTCAAGGTAGTAAATAATTTTTTTGGGGCACTTCTGCAACTCAAATCAAAAAACTCAGAACAGACGCCCGAAAGCCAATTGTATAGAGCACGCTGTCAGAACAATTCATATCAAAAAGATGATCTGGTGATTTAATTCGAATTTTTCTGTCCCAGGACAGAATCTGTTTTCTGGACAGCACGTCACAACTTTTGAACTTTCTTGCAATCGGAGGCTAAACTTGGCACAAAGCTGAAAAATAATGATACAATGATGTTGCTACAGTAGTAACAAACATCAAGACCACTAAAAACTGAAAGAACAAACTGAAATCAAAGATAATAAGGGTTGTCTCCCTAGAGCTCTTTCTTTATAGCCATAAAGATAGGCTTAAGACTTTAATGATGCCCTCGTAGGAATAAGAGTTGAAGAACAAAAGAGAGCATCAAGAAGCAAATCCCAAACACATTTAATCCTAACATGCTTCCTATGCATGGGAATCTTGTAAGAAAATAAATTATTGAAGCATAAAGCAACTAGCATAGGAAGGCAAAACAAGCATAACTTCAAAATATTCACCATAAAGAGAGGAAACTTCTTATTATTAAGATATTTAGAACCATGTCTCCCTCTCTCATTATAAATTTCAGTGGCATCATGGATGAACTCAACAATATAACTATCACATAAGGCATTATTTCCATGATCCAAAAGCATAAAAGTATCATTACTCTTCATATAAGCAAAATCTTTCTTATTAGGAAGAGTGAGAGTAAAGCAATCATAACCATCATGGTAATCATCATATTTAGGAGGCATATCATAATCATAATAAATTTTATCCTCAATAGTAGGTGGACTAAAAAGCTCACATTTATTATTGTAATCATCATATATAGGAAGCAAAGTATCATCAAAGTAAATTTTCTCTTCAAAAGTTGGGGGACTAAAAATATCATGTTCATCAAACATGTCATCCCCAAGCTTAGAGCTTCCCATGTCATTAGCAATATTGAAATTAAAAAACATACTAATAACATCACCACCATCATGATTGTTATGCAAATAATAAAGTTCCAAAGGTTTTTTAATTTTCTCTTCAAACACATCATGTCCAAGTTCAAGGTAGAGCTTATAAAGCTCTCTCATATTTTTATTGTTTTCCATTAAGCAAAACTAGTGAAATAAAAACAAGAAACAAAAAGATTTAATTGCAAGATCTAGAGAAGGTACCTTCACTTACCTCACTTCCTCGGCAACGGCGCCAGAAATAGCTTGATGTCTACTACACGCTTCTATTCCTGTAGACAGTGTTGGGCCTCCAAGAGCAGAGGTTTGTAGGACAGCAGCAAATTTCCCTTAAGTGAATAACCCAAGGTTTATCGAACTCAGGGAAGTGGAGGTTGAACGTACCCCTTTCAAGCAACCCTACAATCAAGATACAAGAAGTCTCTTGTGTCCCCAACACACCTAATACAACTAGAAGTTGTATAAGCGCACTAGTTCGGCGAAGAGATGGTAAAATATGGATGATAGAAGTGGCAAAGCAAAGTAATATAAATCTGTAATAAAAAGTGCAGCAAGCAAACAAGTGGTAAACATGAGCACAAATGGTATTGCAATGGTGGAAACAAGGCCTAGGCTTCATACTTTCACTAGTGGCTACTCCCAACAACATTTACATAATCTAATCACATGATATTTCCCATAAAACATGCAATGGAGACGCACCCGGAGGTCATTCCTTTGTGGTCAAGAGTGGACGAGAATTATGTAGGGCTACAAAAGCACACCTCAAAGTTCGTAGTTCTCAATCTATGGATTTCCCAATGTCACCGCGGCCATCCGAAGAGAGTACCACAATCACCACAACATATCTCAAGGATAGTCAAATACAAGCACCAAGAGACTCTCAATCTTCAATCAACACACAAAAGAGGAAATCACCCATGAAAATATTCTTCTAATCCATGTCCAATAGACCGCTGTCACCTTGGTCTCGGGGATTATACTAGATAAAGACAAGTGAGTACATCAATTCAATACATAGAGGAAGGGGAAATATCATGGGATCACCCTAGATGAACATAGCATATGATCACAACGAAGATCACATCATGGGAGAGAGAGATAACCACATAGCTTCACGTACAAGCCCTCAGCCCCGGAGGAGACTACTCACACATGGACATGGTGAGGAGGAGCTTGATGGTGGTGTTGATGGAGAGGTGCAGCCCCGCGAGGAGGAGACGGCCGGCGGCAGTCGTGGCGGCGGCGACAGCCCTCCGGGGCGGCGGCGGCCCTCGGGGCGGCGGCGGCCCTAGGGGGCAGCGGCTCCTTGGCCCCCCTTCTTCCTTGTGGATGGTGCTGCAATGGTGCTGGTCCTCCCCTCCAAGACGGCGGCTTGGGAGGAGGAAAACTCGTGTCCTTTGGTGACCTAGGTTTCCTCTCTTTATATAGATTCTCGGATTCCCGTCATCAGATTTTGGGCTTCAGTAAAACGGGCTTGTCTCGGCCGTCCGGACTCCGATTTGGACGTATTTTATATCCTGAAGCATCCTCTCGAAATTCCCCACAACTTTCGCAACTAGGCTTTTTCCGTATGACGTCGTCTTCGGGCCGGAACATGACCATCTTCTAAAAACGTTCTCAGACAGATTTCAGGAAAGTCAGAGTCCTACTCCAATACGACTCCTTTTGCGTTTTTGTCAATTTCCAAGTAATTCCTACACAATAAAGTATAAAACAAGAACATTGTGCACTTTTGCAACCATTAGTCAGCTAGTCCAATAAATGCTTAAAAAGATAGAAAATTTTGATAGAAACATGAGACAATGATGCAAAACAAGCATGGCACAAGCAAAAATTATGGATACGTTTGGAACGTATCACGAGCGCCGTCAAATTTTCGACCAAGGTGGATAGGACGACAAAGGGCGACGGGGTTTGGTTGCCTGCCCCGGCGCCTGCTGCCTCCGAGGTGAATGCCTTGGTCATCGAGGGCTGCTGCGTAGACTGTAATCCGGCCATGAAAACAGCAACCCTGTTCGGCGGATCAAAGGGACCCGGAATACTATCACCATCGGACACGCCCTCTGCAACAGATACAAAGATTCGGTCTCTCCGGATGAAGATTCATCGTCAGAATAGATAACTATCTCGCCACCAGAATCCGATCCGTCCTTGGCTTGCACTCCATGCACTGTTCCGACGAAAACACGCTTCACGGTGGGCTGAATCTGGGCTGATCTCGCAGGCTGAGCCGGCTCGATGATGTTGGGGAAGATGTCCGACTCAGGTCCCGGTTCACCGATCTTGCCGATGAAGACGTGGATACCGCCGAAGGGGACCCGGTACCCGTATTCGATTGAATCGGCCTCGGGGCCCCACTGTCACAACCCTAGTTCTGGTATGCACTAGGTTAGTCTTGTGGTTTGCATCATGTTTAAATTTCAAATGAAATTGAATTGAGGACTTGTGAAACCCTCAGAAACCCTTTTAAAAAATGACTCAATTAAAAGTTGCTCCAAAAAGGTCCAAGAAAATGTTCATGTGGCCCTCTAAAAATATTGGTTAGAGATAAAAATCAAACCAATATTATTAGGAGCTCATAAGTATTTATTTTGGGCATTTGGAATTAATGCAATAGCTATTTGCTTGGATATATATATATATATATTATATTTTATATATGTCCAAAATTCTGGTTCTTTATTTTTAGGGGTTTGGGTTAATTCCTAGGTCCCTGCAAAATAAAATGTCAGAAGGAAAACAAATGATTTAATTTAGAAATTAAATCAAAACAAATGTCAGAAAAAATAGAAAAGAAAATTAAAAAGGGCAGACTTACCTGTGCTGGCCCAGCACAGCACGGCCTGGCCGGCCCAGCTGGCCAGCCCAGCCCGCTCCCTCCCTGTCGTCTTCCTCCCTGCCAGGAGGACGAGCGCGTGCTCGGCGCCCGCGGCCACGCGCCACGGCCACCTCCTGCTTCCGCCGCTGCCCGACGCGCCTAGCAGCCTCTGGACGACGACACGCACCCCCTGGACCCTCTCACTCCCCCTCGGTTCCTTCCCCCCCTCCTGGTGCTCTTCCTCGCGAACGCCCGAACGCCACCGTCGCCGCCGCTCGCCGTAGCCGTGGCCACCGTCCCCCTCTCGCCTCGTCGGAGTGCCCAGAAGCTCCGCCCCGTTCCTCTCCTTCTCCTCGCCGAGCTGCCCGACGTCAGAAGCCCCTGGAGCGCCGTCGTCAACCTCGTCTTCAACCTGCGGCCGTGGAGATTGCCGGCGACCGTGCGCCCGCTCCGACGCGTCCCCGAGCTCGCTGACGACGCCATCAAGATCGCCGTGAGCTCCTCTACCTTTCCCCTCCTCTCGCGTGCTCGCGCCTGTCCCCTAGCCTTGTTTCCTCCCGCGGCCGAAAGCTTCTCGCCGTCGGCCATGGTGTAGCCGTGGCCACAGCCGCACGAGCTCACAACGGAGCATGTCATCGTGCTCAGGAAGCCCCCAGGAACCCAACGCACCCACTCCCTCGCCTTCTCGTGCACCGCAACACCTAAACCGACGAGGCCCGAACTCCGGCCGCCGCTGGGCTCGACGCCGGCGACGATTCCGGCCACCCCAACTGCTGCCGCTTAGTGCGTTGGATGCGCAAGAGCCTGCGCATCCTGTAGATGCCCTCCGCCGCTCGAATGGTCGACGGAGGCGATTTTCCGACGCCTCCGCCGCATTCGGCCTCGCCGGCGGCTAACCGCCGGTGGGTTTGACCCAAACCCATCGGGTTTGACTTCCCCTGAGTCTATGACATGTGGGGCCAGCCTTGACTAATTTTTTAGTTTAGGGTTTAATTAAGTTTTAATTACTGACATTAATCTAATTAGACACTGACATGTGGGCCCAGTGTCTGTTTAGTTTAGTTTTAAACTTTAGTTAATTAACTGAGTCACTGACCAGTGGGACCCACTGTCAGGTTTGACTCTGGACCAGCCCTTTGACCTGCTGACGTCATGCTTGTGTCATGCTGACGCAATAATCCAGTTCTGGTATTTAAATAAATCTTAAATGATTTATTTATTTTAGAAATTGGTTTAAACTTCAAAATTTCACAGAAATTCAACCGTAGCTCAGAATGAAATAATTTATATATGAAAAATTATCAGAAAAATTCAATCTATCCATCTGTACCATTTTCAGGCATGACAAATGAAGTTAAACCTATTGTTTATTTGAAAACACATATTTGGCATTTAGAATGCTTATTTTAAAATTGCATTTGAACCCTTGGCTCAAATGGACTTCTTTCAAAGTGAATGCTAGTTACACTAGCTCAAACAACATCATAACTTCATGCCATATTCATGCATCATATTGTTGCATATGCTTGCGTCTGATTGTCGGCACCGTTCTTCTCGATAGGTCCAGCTCCGGAGACCGATCCAGAGTACCTGTCAGAGGAGCAGTGTTCTGCATGTTGTTTTACCAGGCAAGCAAAACCCCTTTGTTCATTCCGATACAATCCTACCCTCTCGCTCCTGCTCCCTGTTATTGCATTAGGACCACAGCGACTTCAACTGCTACTTTATGCTGCGGTAGTTGAACCCATTCCTCTGCATGACCTGTCATTCCACAGTAAATAGTTGAAACCCACTAGCATGTGTAGGAGTTGATTGAAGCCATGTTGTGATCTTACCATGCCTTGCTTGCTATTGCTTAGAGTATGTCAGGTCCGATTCATCGGGAATGAATTGGAGTACAATGATATGTTCTGATGGTGAGGGTTAAGTGTGTGAACACGTTTTGGTAAAGGTAGTGGTGAGAGGCCATGTAGGAGTACATGGTGGGTTGTCTCACTGGAACCGTCCCTAAGAACTGAGTTCTGTGTATGTTGTCCAATGATCAGCTACTACCACGCCTTGGAATGCTTAAGTGCCCCTCTCGACTTATTAATCAACATGATCTCTGTCCAGGAGTTGCAACTAGTTTCTGGTGTTTGTAGGTAGTGTTATTTCTCTACCAGGTGGCACCCGGCAGGGTGGGCTTGGGACAGACTAGGCACACGTGGCCCGGTGTACCGAGTGGCACCCGGATGGTGGGCTCGGGAACCCTGTACACATCGTTTGGGTCCGTGATGGAAACCTCGGCCGGACTCCCTTGCGGATGGAACCCGAATAGGCGATAAACCTGGACGAGAGACTTGTGTGGTTAGTCAGGTCGTGGCCGACACCCTCGCCAGGCTTCCGCTTGAAGGTTGCCGAGATACACAACGTGTACCTGGCGGTAAGTGGCAAGAGCGTGTGTGAAGAAGTACACCCCTGCAGGGTTAACATAATCTATTCGAATAGCCGGGTCCGCGGATATGGACTTATTGGATGCTTACGTGGTACATAGACAACTTGAAGTGGATACTCTAAAATACTCAAGACAAGTGTGAGTGCTATGGATGGCCTTCTCGTAGGGAGATGGGAATGAATCCATAGTGGGGTATTGTGTGGTGCTTAGTGGACTCGTGTGCGCCACCTCAAAAGAGTTACCAGCAATCGTAGAATAGGATAGCCACTGAGTCAAAGCTGGCTTGCTGCAACTAAACCCCACTTTGCCATCTTGATACATGTGCATGTATGATAGGATCTGATGTTAGTCTTGCTGAGTACCTTTGTACTCATGTTTGCTTAATTTATGTTTTGCAGATAGGATTGATGTCTCACTAGTAGTTCCGCTTGGACTTCGACAAGTAGCTTGTACCTCAGCTACGTTCTTGGACGAGTGTTGTAGATAGTCAGGCTCTTCAGTTTTTTTATTTGTAGATGTCTGTACTCAGACATGTAGTGCTTCCGCTTGTTGCTTGTATGCTCTGAATGTTGGGTCGTGAGACCCATGTTTGTAATGTCTGGCTCCTCGGAGCCTAATGAATAAATACTTTGTTTATTAGAGTCTTGTTGTGATGCCATGTTGTATTTGCACATATTGAGCATATTGCGTGTATGTTATTGAAATGCTTGGTATGTGTGGGATCCGACACCTAGTTGTTTACCCTTGGTAGCCTATCTTACAGGGAAATGTCTCCTAGTGTTTTCCACTGAGCCTTGGTAGCTTGCTACTGCTCCGGAACACTTAGGCTGACCGGCATGTGTCCTTCTTCATTCCTGTGTCTGTCCCTTAGGGGAAATGTCACGCGTTGTTCCTTTAAGTCCTTGTAGCTTGCTACGACTTGGGTTCATTCGTTGCTAACCGACACGTTCGTTGCTGGGTCATGAATGCATGTCTCTGTAATTTAGTGCCACTTTTGGTTTATAACTGGTCATGTCGGCCCGGGTTCTCTATCATATGGATGCTAGCGACACTATCATATACGTGAGCCAAAATGCGCAAATGGTCCCGGGCCAGGTAAGGTGGCACCCGTGGGGATATCGTGCGTGAGGCCGCAAAGTGATATGGTGTGTTACATGCTAGACCGGTGTGACTTAGGATCGGGGTCCCGACACCCACCCTGCATCGTCGATGTAGATCCGGCCGCGACGACTCTTGGTCATCCGGCCAACCGCGTAACCCTTGAGTCCTTCAAAGCTGCCCTTCAAGAACTCGAAACCATTGTGCGATAGCCCCACGGTGGGCGCCAACTATTGTGGAATTAGCACGGCAGATGTCCGGTTTAGTGGACTTAGGTGTGAGGCCACCGCGCGTGTTAGCTTGAAGAGGTTAAGCGTACAAAGGACACAGGGAGTTTATACTAGTTCGGCCCCTTCGATGAAGGTAAAAGCCTACGTCTAGTTTGGTGTGGTATTTCTTGTGCATCGATGACCAGGGAGCGAATCCGCTTGCCTGTGTCTCGAGCTATTGTTTCCTGTCCTTGAACCGTCGCCGGGTCGTCCCTTTATATAGGAGGCGACGCCCGATCCGGCTTACAGAGTCCCGAGGCCGGCTCGGTCTCTACTCTTTCTATCTTACATCCCAAGTTACATGGTACGACGGTTTACATACCGTGGGCTTTGTACTTGGACCCTAAACCTCTATGGGCTATGACCTCTTCGTTACATATTCTTCTGGGCTTGTAATGATACAAACTTGTCAGTGTAATCCGGACCCTCCTGGCTGTTTTATATCTGCTAGTAATATCTCTCACACTTATGGTAAAAAATCATTAAAAAATTAATATGGCAACCAGGCACATCGTCAGCAAATTTAACTATGCCTACACGAAAACAATGAAAACTATTAGAAATTTCTAAATAAGAATAACGAATCAACCAGATAAAATGCAATAAAAATGACACAAATATAATCTACGCAACACGAATGTCATAAAAAAGTTAGTACGCCATGCATAATTAGCTGGTAAATGATAAATGTGTAACACATACATTTATATAACAATAAATAAACCAAACATACATTTTGCAAAAGTCTTATATTTGTAAAGTGCTCCAATTTCCTATCAACTTTTCATTAGAAAATAAAATAATATGTTCCCATCATTAAACTTTATAAAATTCTAGCCAGCGCATCGAGCGAGCCACTTTGCTAGTTATAATTAAAGCTTAATGCTTAAAATGTCGCCTGTTTTTTACGGTTCTTCCTTTCCATGATATGCAACGATATGACTTAAGTTCTGGCCAAGCTGGGTTGCCTGGCTCCTATGCTTACCCCTACGTTCCCGATTGTTCGGCTAGGGTGTAAAGGGAGAACCTCTGCGATTGTTACAACCGGGTAATCCGGATATGTACCTCAGACACGGTGAAGCCGAAAGCTAGCGCTCTTAAGGGAATAATTGGTCGGCGGATATACGACATATCACATTCTAAAGCGTATTTTAAACTATCACAGGAGATGGCATCCTATTATCCTTCTCATAGGATCAAAAGCATAGGCCCGCATCTTTATGCACGCCGACCCAGGGAAAGGAACTCCTAACGGAACTATTCTCTACGGAAGATGTTTCTTACGTTAAATAGTAATATAACATAACTCACCGAACACAGTTCGTCTGTTCAAGCAATTATGACCGGATTGCCTGGTTTCCGAACATATCACGTGTTTTAAAGCAGATGGTCGGTCATGAAAAACTTTATATAAATTCGTCTGGAGATAATTTTGATGGTAAAAGTACATTAATACATAGAATCAAACGACTACTCATTTTATATTCCCTCTATGAGGTTGTCTAGCTTAAAGTCCTGTTGGGAAAGCTTGGTTGCTATCTCTACTCGGTCATAGACCAAATGCGGAGGAATTTCTTGTCCATCGGACCCTCGAGGTCCCACGCGGGCCATGTGATTTGGATCAAGACGAGTGTAGCGTGTCTGCACCATGGCCCAGGCTTCTCGAGCACCCATGCGGCATGCTGATGCTTTCCATAGTTCAAAGCGGCGTCAAGCCCCTTTGAACAGGTCTACCAAGTCCTCCATAGTTTATGGAGGTGAGTTACCAGGCCAAAGAGCTCTGGTCATACTCTTCATGGCCTTACGAGCCCGTTCATGGACCGTGGAAAGCTCTTGCAGCACGTCAACCTCAAATATGGACACTCTGCCTTCAGGCTGCCCAATCAACAAACCTGCAAGAAAAGTTTTATAAGAAACTTTCAAAATATGAGACTATAAGGAGAGCTAGGTATAAGAGACATACTAAACATGCCGCTTTTTAGCCTCTGTTTCTCTTCCAAGGCGCTTGAGAGTTGGGCCTTTACGCCCTTTAGCTCCTGTTCGAGCCTAATATTTCTATCATGCGCTTGGTTCCTTTTTTCCATAGCTTGCGTCAGTGCACGCTCACCAGCGGCTGTTTCCCCTTCGGCAAATTTTTTGACCGCTAAGGTAGCTCTTAGCTCCCTCTCTAGTTGGTCGCTCGATCCTGTTGCTGTATTATAAATTAGTACATACATAATAGTAATCAGCAGAATCATCATAGCTTCCGAACATAATTATTCTTACCACCAGCATCCTTTCCGGATTCCTTCGAATTTTTCAATTCGGCGAACTGGGTCCGACACTCTTCAAGTTCCTTGGATAAAGAGTTATTCTTTTCTCGAAGCACCTATAAAAACACAATGATCCTCAAATCAGTTGTACCAACTGCTTTAAGTCTCGGGAGCTACTGGCATGGGAACACTCAAAATGAACACTTACCCGCATATCTTTGGAAGGCTGATGAGTGGCTCCAGCGAGTCCGTCTTGAGTGGCTCGATATAGGCATCTACAGAGTTGAGGGCGTTAAACGCCTCCTCAGCAAACGCGGGGTCACACATGGATGCTTTCAGCCACTGGTGAATCATCGCAACCTCCACTTCGTAATTGGTAGCTGATACTTCATCTGAATCCTCCTGGAGAGGACAGTCCGGCACCGAATTAGCATTTACCCCTGACGGGCCTGATGCCGGATTGACTGGAGCTTGGCCTGCGTTGCCTCCAGAGACAGTCTGGTGTGTATTCCTCCTAAAAGGAAGTAACAAGGCGGAAGGTTATAATACCGATCTCACCACCCAGCACATGTTAAAACAAACATACCTCTTTGAAGGTTCGCTGGTGTTCACAGTCCTTTTTCACTTCAAGGCCTCGCCCGACGTGGGTGCCACCCTCTGGGTTGGCGGTCTACGCGCATTTCGGCGTGAGGAGCAATGTCCCTATTCGAGTATGATAGAATAAAGTGGGTAAGTGTCAGTGTACAAAAAGAAGGGTACACTTTTTGTACCACTATAACTGTGCACGGGCAGTCTGAGCCATGGCGCCACCACACCAAGCATGGCGAGGGAGGCGAGACAGGGTAAGACTGAAGCTCGATGGAGATTGGAGCGACGCCAAGAACAAGACCACAAAGAACAAAGGGACGAAGCGGCTCCCCCCGGCAAGATCCTTGCCGGGGGCGGCCCTGGCAGCCCCGGCAAGGCCCTTGCCGCGGCAGCTCGCCCCGCGCCTATGGAGTGAATCACCCTTGAGTCCACCGCCCCCATGGGGCGAGGATTCAGGAGATATCCCCGTGGTGGCATGCAGATCTTTGTGAAGACATTCAAGATCGGATGCAAGTTAAGAAGATGACGACCCTTGGCGGGATTCCAGCCAAGGAGAACCACAAGGCCCCTGGCAAGCACCTTGTCAGGGATGACAGCAGGCGCCACGGCAAGACCCTTGCCGGAGCCCCCGGCAAGGCCCTTGCCGAGGACACCCACGGGGCCACCGTCAGGCCTGCATCAACAGGGTTTCCACCGACCCACGCAGCTGCCGACCCAACCAGCTGGACAGGCTCCTGCGTGGCAACCCGCAGATCCTCGTGGAGACCCGCCGTTGTGCCACCTCAGCTGCCTGTCTGCCTACATGGCACCTCAGGCGCCGCTGGCCAGGGCGCGTGTCAACACGAGGAGCAGCGGCGACGGACAAGACGGACATCTCTCCCCGTCCCCGATAAAGCAAGGACACCTAAGCTGGCCACATTAAATGCACCTTGTCCTGTAATGCGAGGGATAACCTCGCATCACTGTACCCTTTCCACCTCCTGTGTGCCACTGTGGCAACCCCTTTTCCCTATAAAAGGAGGCTCGAGGCGACCAGGAGGAGGATTCGGCTTTTTAGAACTCCTCACGACTCTCTTGAAGCTCCTCGTTAGCTGAAGAACACCAACATATAATCCACCAATGCAGGAGTAGGGTTTTACGCATCTTTGCTGTCCGAACCTGGGTAAAGGAACCGTGTCCTGACTGTTAGATCCGCTCTTCTCTCAACCCCGCGCCCCGCAACCGTAGTAGGGATTCTTGTGATCCCATAGGTGTCGATCCAAATACACCGACATCTTTGGCGCGCCGGGTAGGGGGTGCAATTGTGAGAATTGGCTTTAGCGGTTAGTTCGGCGTTCCTGCATCGTCATGGCGCCCAAGAAGAAGACGACGGTGGCGGTTGGCCAGTCGGAAGCCGGACAGCCCGTCCCGACGCGGGCAAGCAGCGGACCAGTCGCGGAAAGGACTCGAGGCGCTGCTCGCGAACACCAACGCCATCCCGACAGCCGGAGTTTGGGTGGTGGCGACGTTTGTGCGCCTGGTAACGGGCCGCACACCGCCAGTTCCAAAGATGGAGCCCTACCCTCCGCGGGTGGCGTGGGGCCTTCCAAGGTCGCGGCCGGATCACCAGAGCGTGACGCAAGGGCCTCCAAAACTCCCACACCGGCGCCGACAGCGCTCGCTTCTCATGCAGCGAGCGACGGACGGCGTCGTCACCCCGAAGATCCCGGGCGTCTCCATGGGAAGAGCCCCGAGCGCCACTCCCGGGACGTAGAAGATCCGCCAGCCCGCCGAAGCGCTGGTGGAGACGTTAGGAAACCGCGGGATCGTGATGGAGCTCCCCCTGACACGGTCAGGGGTCGAAGTGCGTCACGGTCCGCGCAGGTTTCACTACCGTTGACACCAGCCGAAGCTCTGGCACGCGCGCAGTTACTCCTTGACTTTCCTCCTGTTACGGGGAAACTCGACGAATGGAGAGCCACCATCCAAAGCCTTGTCGCAGTCGCCAACAGGGATGACCTAAATCCAGCGGAGCTCCCAGGCCGACGCTCCGATGGGGTCCCACGCACCTGCGGCAGGAGAGCTGGCAGCGCCATGGCTACGGTGCATTCGCCTCCTCGTCGTCCAGTGCCGCGTGCATCGACCTGTCGAGACGTCGCGGGCGATGCCATCTCCATAGCGTCGTGCGACCCACGGACCCGCGGCGACCAGCGTCAAGTTCTTCAGGAGCGAGCTCATGAAGACGGTCGAACCACCGTCGAGCGCCGGCGCGGAACGCGCCACCAGTCAGACAGGCGAGCAGGGCCTACTGCGGACCGCCCAGCACCGGAAAGCCCTGGAGGTCGGGTGCCAACTCCGGCAAGTGCACCTCTTCGGAGTGCTGTGCTCCCGTCGAGGACGTGCCTGAGAGCTCCACCGAAAAGAAGACGACCGACGAGACCTCAGACACCCACTCCGGCAGGCGCACCTCTTCGGAGTGTCGCGCTCCCGTTGAGGACGTGCCAGAGAGCTTCACCGGCAGAAACAAGAGATCCAGGGCTGCGCCCTCCAGAAACCAAGAAGGTTTCTGTCAAGGAGGACGGCACGGGAGGGGATTTTACCATAAGCTCCACCCTTGACAAAAAATAGGAAGACGCGCTCGTCACCTTCCTGCGGGCGAATGTCGACGTGTTTGCCTGGCAAGCATCCGACATCCCCGGCATTCCCAGGGAGGTGATTGAGCACCACCTTGCTGTCTGCCCTCATGCGTGGCCCGTCAAGCAGAAGGTCAGGAAGCAAGCTTTGGAACGGCAAGAGTTCATCACCGAGGAGATCCGGAAACTGGAAGCTGCGGGTCTGGTGAGAGGAGTGCTCCACCTAACGTGGTTGGCCAATCCAGTGGTAGTGTGCAAGGCAAATGAGAAGTGGAGGCTGTGTATTGATTACACAGATATCAATAAAGCTTGTCCCAAGGACCCCTTCCCGTTGCCGCGCATAGACCAGATTGTCGACTCCACAGCACGGTGTGACCTGCTGTCATTCCTCGATGCCTACTCCGGCTACCACCATATCTTCATGGCGAGAGAACACGAGGAGAAGACAGCACTCATCACCCCATGTGGCATGTACTGTTTCGTACGAATGCCTTTCGGGTTAAAGGGTGCTGGCTCGACTTTTGCAAGGGCATTCCAGATTGGTTTTGAACCCCTGCTCCATAGAAATATGGAGGCATATATGGATGATATAGTGGTCAAAACCAAGAACAAGGCAACCATTGTACCGGATTTGCAAGAAACATTTGTGAACCTGCGCAAGATCAACCTCAAGCTGAACCCTGAGAAGTGCGTCTTCGGCATTCCGTCTAGCAAGCTTCTTGGGTTCTTTGTGTCGCAGCGTGGGATAGAAGCCAATCCGGACAAGATCAAAGCCATAGAGCAGATTGAAGCACCCAAACGGGTCAACGATGTGCGTCGGCTTGCTGGCTGCGTTGCCACCATAAGTAGACTCATTTCCAAGTCTGCTGAGCGCGCCCTCCCCTTTTTCAAGATTTTGAAAAAGGCGGGCCCAATGGAGTGGACGCCGGAAGCCGAAGCAGCGTTACAGGATCTGAAGAAGTATCTTTCCTCCACGCCAATACTGGTTGCGCCACGACCACATGAACCGTTGCTGCTATACTTAGCGGCAACAAACTAGGTGGTCAGCGCTGCACTGGTGGCGCAGAGAGAAATCAATGATGAGGTGATAGCAGCAACGGAGCCTGGTGACACTGTCCCAGAAGCGACACAGCCGATTGGAGTGCAGCCGAAGAAGAAGATGATGCAGCACCCGGTCTACTTTGTTAGCTCCCTCTTGCAGGGGGCTAGGTCAAGGTACTCCGGTGTGCAGAAATTGCTCTTCGGCCTTCGTATGGCCTCGAGGAAGCTGCGTCACTACTTCCAGGCACACGAGATCACTGTCGTCACTCGCCTCCCTCTGCAACGGATATTGCACAACCCAGATGCGACGGGAAGAATTGTAGAGTGGGCACTGGAGCTGTCCAGCTTTGGCCTCAAGTTTGAAAGTACCTTGACAATTCAGAGCTGAGTCTTGGCAGAGTTCGTCGCAGAATGGACCGCAACGCCTGATGAAGAAGTCCAAGAAACTGCTCTCCCCGGCAAAGAGGCAAGTTGCAACTGGATCATGTACTTTGATGGGGCTTTCTCCTTGTAGGGCGCCGGGGCGAGCGTAATGCTGGTCGCGCCCACTGGAGAGCACCTCAAGTACGTGGTCCAGATGCACTTCCCTAGGGAGGTATCAACGAACAACACTACCGAGTACGAGGGGCTGCTTGCTGGTCTTAGGATTGCGGTGGACCTCGGAATCAAGAAGCTCATTGTCAGGGGCGACTCGCAGCTTGTCGTCAAACAAGTCAACAAGGATTACCAGAGCCCGTTGATGAAGGCCTACGTCGATGAAGTGAGAAAGTTGGAAGAACGCTTTGATGGTATACTGGCGGAGCACGTTCCCCGAGCGGAGAACGACATTGCCGATTACCTGTCAAAGCGCGCTGCCCTCAAGCTACGTGTGGAACCAGGTACCTTTGTGCTTCAGCTTTCTCAGCCATCCGTTGATCCATCAACAGAGCAGAACAAGAGGAGGAAGTCAGGGCCCGGCAAGTACTTTCCCGCCGAGCTCCCCGGAGCCGCCGGCAAGGATGTTGCCGAGGACGCTGAGCCCGCCACCGGAGGGCTAATTCCGACGGGGCGTCAAGCTTTTGCCGTCGAGATAACCACTCCCTTGGTGGAGGAAATGTCTTTAGTCCTCGCTGTCGAGCCCAGGCTCCAGCGTGGGCGCAGCATACCGTCCGATTCCTTCAGACTGGGGAACTTCCTGAGGAGCAGGAAGAAGCGGAGAAAGTAGCCCGTCGGTCCGCCATGTACCAGTTCGTCGATGACGTCCTGTACAGGATGAGACCGAACGGTGTGAAATTGAAGTGCATCCCTCGAGAGGAAGGACTGGAGCTGTTGGCAGAGATACATGGAGGCATATGTGGATCCCACATAGGGTCGAGTGCCCTTGCCGACAAGGCATTCTGGCAAGGCTTCTTCTGGCCCACTGCCCTCCAGGATGCGGCGGCGCTGGTCACCAGGTGTGAAGCGTGCCAATTCCATTCAAAGAAACTTCATCCACCAGCTCAAGCCCTCCAAACAATTCCTCTCTCCTGGCCCTTCTCGGTCTGGGGGCTCGACATACTAGGCCATTTCCCCAGCGTCGTTGGGGGATTTGAGTACTTGTACGTTGCAATCGAGAAGTTCACAAAGTGGCCAGAAGTGGAAGCAGTGAGGAAGGTCACAACTCAGTCAGCCGTCAAGTTCTTCAAGGGACTAGTGTGCCATTTTGGTATACCCAACAGGATCATCACCGATAACGGCATGCAGTTTACAAGCCGCACCTTCATGCTATATACCCGAGACCTCGGCAGCAAGGTCTGTTTCGCTTCCGTTGCTCACCCCAGGAGCAATGGTCAAGCTGAGAGGGCAAATGATGAAGTGTTGCGAGGACTAAGGACAAAGACCTTTGATAGGCTGCACAAGAGCGGGAGGCGCTGGATTGATGAATTGTCGGTGGTTCTTTGGTCGATCAGGACGACGCCAAATCGAGCCACCAGCCAGACGCCCTTTGCCTTGATATACGGGGCAGAAGCAGTTCTCCCCACGGAACTCATATACGGGTCGCCTCGAGTGCTCGCTTATGATGAGCTTGAGCAAGAGAAATTGCAACAAGACGACGCAATGCTCCTTGAGGAAGATCGTCTTCGGGCGGCTGTGAGAGCAGCGCGCTACCAACAAGCCTTGTGCCGCTACCATAGCCGCAAGGTTCATGCCCGAAGCTTTGACGAAGGCGACCTTGTTCTCCGGCGCGTTCAATCGGCCAGGAATACGAACAAGTTGACGCCTAAGTGGGAAGGCCCTTATCGGGTAATACGAGTCACCAGGCCTGGCGCAGTCCGCCTGGAGACCGAGGATGCCGTTCCGGTGAGTAACTCCTGGAACATGGAGCATCTTCGCAAGTTTTACCCATAAGGCGCAGCTTGCCGGGCCTCCCGGCAAGCCACCCTTTTGTACGAGCCTTGCCGGCAAGGCATGTAACCCTTTGCACAAAGCCAGGAACAGACCATGAGCATAAATAAATGAAGCGCTGGCGCCCTAAGTTTTAACATGCATGCAGAGTCGAGTCTCGTCCTTGGTTAGGGTTGATAGTTCTTAGCAGCGGCAAACCCCTAGCTTAGAGGTCGAGTCTTTGTCTTTCCTTTGTCTTCCTTGGTTCACAGGACGCGCAGACATCCTTGCCGAAGCCACTTGGAGGAAGGAAGGAAGAACAGACCAGTGCCTAGGCCCCGGCAAGCCAATATTGCCGGAGGCCGCAAGGGCAAGATTCGCCCACGGCAGGCCAGGGTTGCCGGGGGCTGCAGCTTCAGATAAGTCCTTTATCCCTTATCATGCATTCCATTATGGACTGAGGTATGTGAAACCTCGTTCTTTTCCTTAAGCTACCATGCTCCCGTAACTCTAGGCCCTGAGGCTCATTCATGGGGCTAGGTTCGCTCGTAGTCGCGACAGCAGAAGGATAAAACGAGGAGCCTGAGCCCGCTTCATCCCTGCCTCCGCCCAGGGCGTGAGAAAGGTCGAGCGAAGTAGTGAAATGGCAGGGCCTGTTGCCGGGCGAGAAAATATTTATCTTAAGGATATCAGGGATTCATTCCCTGTTGTGGGTTTTTACCTACGAACAAATGACCTGGCAAACATTCCTTTTTCATTAAAAACATTCCATTCAGGTACAGTCCATAGGGAATGAAAAACATGAATAAGGAGATTACAAGTTTTAAACTTAACAGATGCCCGATGGCTTACAGACTAAAAAGAGATAAGATGCCCGTAATGCCTTTCTTGTCCCTCTCCTCAGGAGGTAGGTCAAGGAGGCGAGAAGGGAAAAAGGGGCGCCTAGGCGAGCTACGGGTGGCAGAAGCCACCGAGAAGGCATCTCGGCGGCCTCCCCAGGGCTGGACGGTGATGATGGCGCCGGATGCTGAGCTCTAAGACGAGGCGGCAGGACATCAGTAGGAGACGAAGGCGTCTGTGCCCGCATACTCCGACATGACGACCTTGTCGCCCACCTTCTTCCTCTTCCTCTTCCGCAGCCTCCCTACGCCAGCCGCCAAGGAGACGGCTCCGAGAAGTTCAAGGAGCCGGCGGCGCGGATGATGGGGTCGCCGGTGCCACCAGGACCGGCGCCCGACACCTAGTCGGACCCGTCATCCTGCCGTCCCCCACCCTCATCGTCGATGTCCCTATCCTCCTTGTCACCCTCGTCCGAGGAGGAGTCTTCGTCATCAGAGGAGCTCTCCATGCAGCACATGGCGCGAGTCCCGAGGTGCCCGAAGTCCTTGACGGAGAGGTGGCCATCCCCCATCAACTTGAAGTGGAGGGTGAGCCCATCCGTCAGGCTGTGGATGCGAGCGAACCTCTTCCATCCTTGGCGAAGATACATCACAAGAGGGGCAGGGAAGTTGACGCGGGCCCGCGTGCCACTGATCCCACAACCCCTCGTGTGCACCCGCAGCGACTCCGGCGGGTTCGCCTCCATCTCCCGCGCAAACGAAGTCGGGAGACGAAGGCGACGGCGCGGCGACCCCTGCATCCTGATGAAGAACTCACAGGGGTCATCTCCAACGTGACCTTCCACTGGAGGAGGAGCTGCTGGCGCGGGCGAGGCTGGCGGGCCGCCCCGTCCTCCTCTTCCCCGAGCACCCCGGCCTCGCCCACGGCCCCGCCCCCTCCCTCTTCCCCTCGTGGCTGGTTCAGCCACTGCGGGTGCAGGAGAAGGGGGGACGCGCTATCGAGCAGCGACCCTCGCCGCCACCATTGAGGAGCCGGGGTTTTCCTTCTTCATGGCGGACAGAAGAAAGGCGCGGAAGCTGAAGGAGAGAGGAGATGAAGAAGTGCATGGCGCCGTCCCCTCCCTCGGCCCTTTATAAAGGGGCGGGGCTGGAGCTCGACAACCCCGCTCGGCCAATCAAGACGCAGAAGGCGAACGGCGGCTGGGACCGACCCGCCGCCCCAACCAGCGACGGCTTGGTTTCCCGCCTCCACCGCTCGCCACCTCGAACGCATGGGAGGCACGTGGCGAACGTGCAGGACTGAAGGGACAGATGAGGCGACCTCTCCCCACCCCGTGATCGTGGGGAGTGGACACCTAGCAGACCGCGCCTCGTCCCCATCCAGTCAGCGGGACACACCCCCACACCTCCCCCCGTTTATGGGGAAGGCATGGGCCGCCTCCTTTCGCATTTACTGCGACGTGACGCATGCCTGCGGAAACCGCCCCACGCATGCCGCCCATGTCACGCACGCCCCTCCACCCCGCGCCACGCGCATGGGTCATGGGAGGTGCAGCGCGCGGAAACTTTACCACGGTGAAAACCGCCCTGCCTGCCCGTGCACCGTTCTGGGCCTGGCCCAACAATGTGTCGCGCTTATGTGTGGCCCAGGCCCGGGGGCTCCTGTCGATGTACAAAAAGAAGGGTACACTTTTTGTACCCCTATAACTGTGCACGGGCAGTCTAAGCCACGGCGCCACCACACCAAGCATGGCGAGGGAGGCGAGCCAGGGTAAGACTGAAGCTCGATGGAGATTGGAGCGACGCCAAGAACAAGACCACAAAGAACAAAGGGACGAAGCGGCTCCCCCCGGCAAGATCCTTGCCGGGGGCGGCCCTGGCAGCCCCGGCAAGGCCCTTGCCGCGGCAGCTCGCCCCGCGCCCACGGAGCTAATCACCCTTGAGTCCACCGCCCCCATGGGGCGAGGATTCGGGAGATATCCCCGTGGTGGCATGCAGATCTTTGTGAAGACATTCAAGATCGGATGCAAGTTAAGAAGACGACGACCCTTGGCGGGATTCCAGCCAAGGAGAACCACAAGGCCCCCGGCAAGCACCTTGCCGGGGATGACAGCAGGCGCCACGGCAAGACCCTTGCCGGGGCCCCCGGCAAGACCCTTGTCAAGGACACCCACGGGGCCACCGTCAGGCCTGCATCAACTAGGTTTCCACCGACCCAAGCAGCTGCCGACCCAACCAGCTGGACAGGCTCCTGCGTGGCAACCCGCAGATCCTCGTGGAGACCCACCATTGCGCCACCTCAGCTGCATGTCTGCCTACATGGCACCTCAGGCGCCGCTGGCCAGGGCGCGTGTCAACACGAGGAGAAGCGGCGACGGACAAGACGGACGTCTCTCCCCGTCCCCGATAAAACAAGGACACCTAAGATGGGCACATTAAATGCACCTTGTCCTGTAATGTGAGGTATAACCTCGCATCACTGTACCCTTTCCACCTCCTGTGTGACACTATGGCAACCCCTTTTCCCTATAAAAGGAGGCTCGAGGCGACGAGGCGGAGGATTCGGCTTTTTCGAACTCCTCACGACTCTCTTGGAGATCCTCGTTAGCTGAAGAAAACCAACATATAATCCACCAAAGCAGGAGTAGGGTTTTACGCATCTTTGCGGCCCGAACCTGGGTAAAGAAACCGTGTCCTGACTGTTAGATCCGCTCTTCTCTCAACCCCGCGCCCCACAACCATAGTAGGGATTCTTGTGATCGCATAGGTGTTGATCCAAGTACACCGACAGTAAGGCGCATTGGGAAACTTCTCTTTTGAAGATATATGTCCTCAAATACTTACACGGGAGGAAGGAATGAGGCCTGGGTAATCGGCTACTATAGCCACCAGGGGACCCTCGCAGCAGGCTTGGTAGAAGACTCCTTCTTCTACCTCTATACCTACGCCCGGACCTTCATCGTATCCGGGGCCTGCATTTTGAAACTGGTCCTCTGGCTGAGGGGCAGGAGTGTTAATCCCCTCGATCACCTTCCTCCACTCCTATTAGGAGAAACCGAGTTCAATTCGGATAATATATCATAACAAAGAAAAAATGGGCGGTCATGAGAGAAATTCACCCAGTCAGGAGGATTGTACATAGAAAAACCCTCCCGGCACGTCAGACGAAGGAAGTCTTGTTTCTCTCCCTTACAGAGACCTTCCAGGACAGCGGCTAGAGCGGTAGGGTCATCTAAACCTAGGCGTAAGCAGCACGAGGCATCATCTTGGCCATTATAGTGCCACATTGGAAATCCTCTGGCGTGAAGCGGCTGCATGCTACTTCTCGAGCTTGCGTTGTATTCCCTCGAAGAGGAAAGGGAGATGCAGCACAGTAGCGTAAGTATTTCCCTCAGTTTTTGAGAGGAAAGGTATCAATTCAGTTGGAGACCACGCGCGAGTCCCTCGCACCTACACAAACAAATAAGAACTTCGCAGCCAACGCCATAAGGGGTTGTCAATCCCTTTACGGTCACTTACGAAAGTGAGATCTGAAAGAGATGATAGTTTATATTTTTGGTATTTTTAGTTTATAAAAACAACAAATAAAAGTGGTAAAAGTAAAGTAGATGTAGATTGATATGTTGAGAATAGACCCGGGGGCCATAGTTTTCTCTATTGGCTTCTCTCATGATATCGATATTCTACGACGGGGAAACAAATTACTGTTGAGCAATTGATAGAAAAGCGAATAATTATGAGACTATCTAGGCTTGATCATTGTATATAGGCATCACGTCCGAGACAAGTAGACCAACTCCTGCCTGCATCTACTACTATTACTCCACACATTGACCGCTATCCAGCATGCATCTAGTGTATTGAGTTCATAAGAACAGAGTAACGCCTTAAGCAAGATGACATGATGTAGAGGGATAAACTCAAGCAATATGATATAAACCCCATCTATTTATCCTAAATGGCAACAATACAATACGTGCCTTGCTGCCCCTACTGTCACTTGGAAAGGACACCGCAAGATTGAACCCAAAGCCAAGCACTTTTCCATTGCAAGAACTGTAGATCTAGTAGGCCAAACCAAACCAATAATTCGAACAGACTTGCAAGGATATTATGAGCACACATAAAAACTTTAGAGAAGAACCAAATATCTTTCATAGATAACCTTGATCATTAACTCACAATTCATCGTATCTCAACAAACACACTGCAAAACGAGATTACATCGAATAGATCTCCTCGAAGACCGAGGAGAACTTTGTATTGAGATCCTGAGAGAGAGAACAAGCCATCTAGATACTAGCTATGGACCCGAAGGTCTGTGGTAAAGTACTCACAACTCATGGTGAGGGCGATGATGATGATGATGAAGAACTCCGTGATGGATCCCCCTCCGGTGGAGCTTCGGAACAGGCTCCAAGATGGGCTCTTCATGGGAACAGAAGGTACGGCGGTGGAATTAGGGTTTTTTCTCTATTCACGGAGGTTCTGGGGTATGTAGACTTATATAGGAAGAAGGAGGGCCCCAGGGGACGCTCGAGGGGGCCACGAGGCAGGGGGGCGCGCCCTGGGAAGGGGGCGCGCCCCCCACCCTTGTGGGCCACCATTTGATCCCCTACCATGGTTCTCAAGCTCCGCGTGCATGATTTTCTCCAAAAATATCTCTCGCGAAGGTTTCATTCCGTTTGCACTCCGTTTGATATTCTTTTTCTGCAAAACCCTCAAATAGGCAAAAAACAGCAATCTCGACTGGGCCTTTGAGTTAGTAGGTTAGTCCCAAAAATGATATAAAAGTGAATGATAAAGCCCATTAAACATCCAAGACTTCATAAATAATAGCATGGAACAATAAAAAATTATAGATACGTTGGAGATGTATCACTGTGCGCATCGCTTTATTGAAATAGCCATCACTTCGATTATACATAACCCTGAATTGGCGAGAAATTTGATTTTGCCAGCCAGTCTGCTAACCGTCGCTCTCTCTTCTTCAGAGGGATTGCAGGGACACTAGTTGTAGAGCATCTTTCGTGGAGCACTGGAACACTTGGGGAGTCCATGCCGAACTGGATCCGGTAGAGCAACGTCCTCTATGTAGAACGACTCTGAAGGCCACTCTTCGGATGCTTTCTTCGGAGTACTGGGCAGCTAGCCTGTCCCGGCTATGCGCCATACTTCGGCGCCCCCAACTTCAAATATGGATCCTTCTTCCGATCGAGGGACAAGGCAGAAGTACTTTCTCCACAGCTCAAAGTGAGGCTCGCAGCCCAAAAACAGTTCACATAAAGCGACAAAACCCGCAATATGCAGGATGGACCCCGGCGTAAGATCATTCTGTTGAAGACCGTAGAACTCCAGGTGTCCCCTAAGAAAGGGGTGGACGGGGAACCCTACGCCTCTTAAAAGGAAGGGGATGAAACATACCCGCTCTCCATCGGAAGGGTTGGGAAAACTCTCTGCCAGGGCTTGGTTGTTGATAGACGTTAGTCCGACCCATACGGGGACTAGATCCTCTGGGGGGAGATATCCCTGCGCTTGAAGTGTCCTCAGATGCGCATGGGACACAGAACATTTTTTTCCAATCTCCTGCACAGGGGCCGTGAGGGCGGGAGGAAGAGCTTGGGGCGCTGGCCATGTTTGAAGATTTTTTGCAGGCAATAGGGTTTCTTCCGCGTGGAATGGGATGGAGAGGCAGCTGGGATCTATTCTCCTATATATACACCTTCTCTCCACAGTCAAGGTGGTATTTGTAAAACTGCCCAGACGGTTCGCACTCGTTGGACACGTGGAAGCCAAGGCGACGACGGCGAGGAATCGACGGAGTACAATATTTACAGAAGCCGAACTATCATCCAGGAGGACTCACCGTGCAAGGCCGAACACATGAAGCTGGACACAATCTCGTCCTTAAAGGCAAGTCCGGGGGCTACTGATGGAGTCCTGTACTCAGGGGTCCTCAGGCATCTGGGTCGTTGAAGCTAGGTCGTATTAATGGGTCGAATAGAGAAGAAGCAGAAGACCCCCCCCCCCCCGTATTCGGTCAGGACTCTTATCTACATAGAAAGGCAAGTGTAGAGTCCGGATGTATCAATTACTTCCTCCCCGAGTCACCCTTGTAACCCTAGGACCCCTCTGCTGTGTATATAAGCCCAGGGGTTTAGTCTGTAGAGGGGATCATCGTCATCACAATACCCTCATAGGCTAGACTTAGGGTTTAGCCATTACGATCTCGAGGTAGATCAACTCTTGTATTCATATTTATCCATATTAATATAGCAGGAAGTAGGGTATTACCTCGATCGAGAGGGCCTGAACCTGGGTAAACATCGTGTCCCTAGCCTCCTGTTACCATCAATCCTCTAAACGCATAGTTTGGCCCCCCTACCCGAGATCTGCCAGTTTTGACACCGACAGGGCGCCTGACGACACCAACATGGGCGCTGGCGCCATCCGTCCGACCATAGCGACTTCGTCACAGGCGGGAGCAAGCGCCGGTGACCCCTTATGAGGGCGCGCCGGAGTACAACCCAGCGGCCGCCAAGGCCAGGTGCCGCAGCTAGAAGTTCAAGGCGTGGGGCACTCGGGAGGTGTCCTCGATGGGGCACCCGACGATGCCTACGTGCCCCGCATGGTGAACCTGTCGTACGCGTTCGGGGAAGGCCCCAATGCCTTCCTCGGGGCGAGATAGATCGACGGGACGCTCGATGCAAGAGATTACCACGAGTCGCCTGGGGGCTCCGTCGACCCCTTCAGCGACGGGCACAACAGGTATCGCAGCAGCAGGTGTGCACTAACAATGGGCTGCGGGTGAACCAAACCATGGCGATGGTCGGAGACCCAAGAGCGGCGGTTCCGCCCTCGATCAGAGCAGAACACTAGGGGCTGCGCGTGGAGGCCCTAGAGCCACGGCCTCCCCCGCTCCGCGTGGAGTAAGGTAGCATACGGAGGTAGGGCCTCTTCCGGGGGGAGCATCGACAAGCCCTGCCCCCCGGCAGAGGGCCCGTGGTCGCTGAGGGCTCCGCTGGCGTCTCCCTTGCGCCTTGGTCTCGTCCTGGTTTCCGGACGCCCCAACGGTTGTCGGGGGCAGTGCAAGGCGGGGCCCTTGTCTGGCGATATGAAATAAGGCTCATGCTTGTGAAGGTTCCCGCTCGTGACACTCTCACGTAATAATGAGTGGGGCTGTACACGCCTCGGAGTCTCCGGAATGCCGACCTCGGGCCTCGGGGGCTCCCTCCCACGTCCTAGTGGTAGCACTTAGCTCTGCGCTGGTGGAAGACCTGAAGACTTGATAGGTGCCGGACGCGGCTATTTTCTTTCCTCTCCCTTTATTTGTAACTTGGTTCACCACCTTTTCAGATCAAATTTGAAGTCTTGGTCGTTGCCAAAACTGGGGGAATTTTCCGTTGATTTCTGCTGGATTTTGTCGCCTTTTGGCTGTTTTTAAAGCTCGTACCTCGAGCCCTCCGGTTCGGGGACTAGAAGGCTGATCCCACCTGGCGGACCTCTGTAACCTCAGTAGGACCCCCTCGGGGCAAGAGCCTACACGCCGCAAAATTTCCGCGTAGGCATCCTGCCACGGTCTGTAGGACACCCCTGGCCCCGCTCCGCGGAGCGGGGCCACGTGTTGCTTAGGAAGCTCAGGGTCGCGATCCCTAGCGATCTACCCCAGAAGAGAGGCATGCCAGCGGCCTCGTAACCCGCATGAGTTCAGGTAAGATCTAGGTGAGTTACCATGACAACCCAGCTCAGAAAACTTGAGGACGCGCGTCCCAGGTTTAGCTCTAAGAAGCAAAAAGGAGAGTAGAACATCAGTTTACACACATAGGGGGCTCCCCCATCCAAATTATCTCATACCCTACGGGGCCGTGTCCAAGTCCTTGGGTGCAGGATTGAGGCGGAGGAGTACAAGCTCATTTGGACATGTCACTCGCCGCGTCGTCCGAGTCGCTCTCATGCACACTACCGGCGCTGTCGCTGGCCTCGTCTTCACCATCGTCAACCGCACCGCCTTCGTCTGCCGCGACCACGGCCTCGTCATCCTCAGCAGCAAAGGCCCTGACCAGAGCATCCACGTTGTCGTCCACCCAGCACGCCAGGTTGTCTCGGATGGCCCCGGGCACTGGGGCGATGGCGGCATCCAAATCAAAGTGGGGGTCGATGTTCTGAAGGTAACTGAAGACTCGTGAGAACACGCGCCCGAGGAGACTTCGATTGTTTTCTTCAACAAGCTGGCGGGCCCTCATGGCCCAGCTCTCCAGGCGCATCACAACTTCGGTGAAGAAGAAAAGATGGCCAGCGTAATCCTCCACGTGGGGATGAGGTACGTTCTCCTCGTAGATGGCCCCTAGCGCCCGGTTAGCCTTCACCCGGAGAGCCTGAAGCATGGGGGCGTGCTCGTGCTGCAGCAGCAGTTGACGGCAAGCCCCGTCCTTGCTCCACCGCATGAGAGCCGCGACATCATCAACCTGTCGTCGGAGCAAGGCCAGGTCGGCCTGCACGGAGTCCGGCTTGGCCTAAGCAGAAGACTGGGCTGCCGTGGCGACCCTCTTGCACTGCTCTACCTCCTCCAGCTTCATCCTGAGGGCAGCCGTTCTCCCATCAGCTTCCGCCCGTTGGAGCTCCAACTTCAGGCCATACTCCATGGCAAGGTCTGCGCTAGCCTTCGCCACCCTCTGGTCGATTTCCTCCTGAACTCAGGCTTCGTGAGCAGAGACAAGATCCTCGGCCAGGGTCACATGGCACTCCCTTTCCTCCAGCCGCTCGAGTTCAAGGCTGCGCTCCGTGGCCTCCAACATCAATGCTTCCACATGCCGCAAGATCTCCGCCTCTTCGGAAGGTGTCCCTTTCATCGATGCCAACGCGGTCGTGCGCGCCTCAGCTCGTTGTTCCAGGCAGGCGTTCAGGGCCTGAAGCTCCTGCATGCGCTTCTCTGCAACCTCACAGCGGTGGTCAGCGTCCCTAGCTTCCTCTAGGGCTCGGGCGCTTGCCTCACGCGAGGTTGCAAGGGATTCCTCAGCCTCCGCGTTAGCAGACTCGCGCTGGAGATGCCCGAGGTTGATGGTCACCTTCACTCGATGCCATTCTTCCATCTGCCGGAGGCCCTCAATCTCAAGACGGGCAACATCATCCACAAGCTCTTCCCCGAGTCGATTCAGCGCACTCATCGCCTCCTGAAGAAGCTCATGACGGGCGGCCCCATGCTTGCGCGCAAACTCAAACGCATGAACGGGACCCTCCTCGGCACTGGAGGCCATTGAAGAAGCTCGAGGAGGCTCGTCCCCTCCCGGTGGGGGGCTCGGGATCTCCTCCATCCCAGTCGTCTTTGGGCCTTGGTTGGGACCCGGAGGGGCCGTGGCTCACTGCTCGAAGAAGACACCAGGGCCGAGGTGACCCACTATGGTCGATGACCGTGGGGGGGGGGGGCCTTGGCACGCCTCCCGCACCCCAGGTGGGACCATGAAGGAGGAATGACACGAACACAGGGTCAAGGCGCCAGGCCGGCTTATCCGCCCTCCTGGACGGCCTCGCACCAGAGGCGGCACATTGGCTGAGGGCGCCCAGGATCGACGGAGAACTCGAGGCAGCAGGCAATTGCTTCTCAGGAGATTTCGTCGCATTGGCGAAAGGGGCCCTGAGCAATCATAGTCAGGAGGGAAGGCAGCACTCAAGGATTTACCAAGATAAGGTACTCACTCGTCTATGGAAACGTACTTCCTCTTCTTCAATGGCCGGAAGGCATCACCACTGCAGCTTGGAGATCCCTTCCTCTTGTGGAGTGCTTCGAAGTTCAGCTGGAGCCGACCGAAGCCCTAGATGCGGTCAGCAGCCCCAGGAGCGACCGGGGCAGCTTCAGGGGACGCGCCCCCAAAAACGCTAGGCCATGCGGGGCTCCTGCCCCCCGCCTCAGAACGACTTGAGGGGGTCTCGAGGGCTTTGGCCTCGGAAGCACTAGGCAGCACTTGCCCCTCAGCCATCCCCTCTGGGCGGCTCTCCCGAGCCACAAGGGACGGCACTTCAGGAGCCCCAGGAGACGCCGACACTGAAGCGGCCGCGCCACCAGCACTCTGCAGCGATCACCCCCCTCCCCCACCCCTGCCCCTTCTGGGATGATCGCCGTGATAACGGCGGACAAGGGAGCCGCGCAGACGGGGTTCTCCGTGAGACACGACAAGGCCGCATGGAAGAAGCCCCCATTCTTCAAAGGAGGGCATCTGCTTCATGAACTCCACCTTGTTTGAGCAGCAGTACAGAAGACAACCTTCCTCCGGCAAGCGAGCTGGCGCTGGGTCGCCCATCAGCAGCTCAAGCACCGTGCGCCGCACCTCATGAGGAAGAGCAAGCGCTTGGAGCCTCATGCAGTTCCCGTAGCCGGAGAAGGTCCACATCAGCCAAGAGTGGCGCTGGAGCGGAGCGATGCGGCACTGGATGTACTCCTTCACCACCATGGGCACTGTCACCCCAAGATTCTGCAGCCCGGCCAGCCGGCGCCAAAAGGGAGCTCGGTTTTGGTCGGTGAGCTTCTCATGCTTCCAGCCGGAGCTCCGGGCAGCCGGAATCTGCGGAAGAAGCAGTAGGGGGCTGCGCACACCGACATCCAGAAACACCCACCGCTTCCTAAAACCACCAACGACCGGCGTATCGGCATCAGGGCTCTGCAAAACCCAATAAGTTCGAACACAGGGGCGTGAACGAAGATCTCTCCCACTCACGTCTAATTAGTGCCTCGCTCTCGCCTCGATGGGCGGATTCAAGCAAACAACGGGCACAACACACAAGAGTTTATCCAAATTCGGGCCAGCGCGTGGTATAACACCCTACTTCCTGCTTTGGTGGATTAGCTTCAGGCGAGCTGGGAGGTGAACAAGTACAATGGTTCCCGAGCTCAGGAGGCAAGCTCGGGAAGGTCAGGAGGCAAGTGTTCTTGCTCCTTGCGTGGTGGCAGAGTGTATGAGTTGATCTCTTCACAGTGGGAATCCTAGCTACTTATATAGGCGGCCACGGTCCTCTTCCCCCGAAATGTTTAGGTGGGAAGGGATCCCACAACGGCCATTTTTGAGTGGGAACACAAGGACGTTCTTATCCTGAGAAAAGCGGTCTTCGCCTGCAAAAGGATCAGGCGGTGACACGGTGGTGGGCTCGACGGTGACATCCTCCTTGTCGTCCTTGCGGTCTTCGGTCAAGTTGCACCAAAGGAGAAACCTTTGCCCCGCTCCTTGGGAACCAGCGGCTACATTGTCCCCTTTGCACCGAAATGGCAACTGCGCCGCTGGCGGATGCTGGCACCCGCTGGCGCGGTGCATCACTGCTGACATCACTGCCTCCTCCTGAGGCAGGCTTGGCCTTGGATTCTCCGCCCCTCCTGAGCACCTTGCTGAGGCCGCTCCCGAGGAGGTCTTGACGTCGTTCTCCTCGCGAGGCTTAGCCCCCTCGCAAGGGTCTTGGATAGCTGGTCGATCAGCTGGGCCGTACCAAGCCGCTTGCAGGAGCGCGTCGCGGCCCATAGACAGGCAAGTCTGGGTACCCTTGTTCCCAGGATGCCGACAGTAGCCCACGAGCCCAAGGCGCGCGCGAAGTAGGCCTCAACGCGAAGCCTTAGTCGAGGACGAGGCGCCGCGGGCCCCAAAAAAGGCTGCGGGCCAAGCTGGCGCATGACGGTTGGATGGGACGTGGGCGACTCCACTTCCCACGCAGTCTTGGCAAACGTGCGACTTGACAACTCCTTGGCACGGGCGGCGGGGCCATTATGGCTGCACGCGATTGGCCGCTGGTTGATCTTCTTGGCCTATAAAGGGGGGGTGAGGCACCACGCCTCTCACTTGACTATCACAGGCCAATCCCCACTGCTTCCATTGCTCCTAGGGCTTCCATGTCGCCGGTTCGCGTGTTCTTGGCCGCGGAGAAGGGGAAGATCCCTATGGTAGAGCCTGAGCGGCTCCCCAGAAGAAGAGGCGCCATAGTTCTCTGAGTGCGTCGCTTAGACCGTCGGACGCCCGCACATGGTGCACGCGGGTACCGCCAGGATTTCTGTTTCCCTTGTATGCTCCAGCGGCAGGCAGATCAAGCGGGGGCGGCGACAAGGGTGGCGCCATCAGTCGCCCGGAGAGACGGGCGTCTCCTCGCACCCTCCTGCCGTCCCATTCTGAGGATGATGCCCGCGAGTTCATTGTGTGGGCCGGGGCCCCTCCGCATTCATCGATCCTTCTTCCTCCGTTCTTGAGGGAGGTGCTCGCGGCTCACGGCCGGGTGAAGATGGAGCTGAGGCACGAGGGGTTTCGCTTTCCTCCTTCGCATGCCGACGTGGTGGTGGTTTCTTCTGGCCAGGTCTTCATGACCTAGGGCTGGGGTGTGGTGCGCCACGCCTGCGCCCCCGCCGGGAGGCACATTCTTCATTTCGCGCTGGATATGACGGGCGTGATGACCTTCAAAGTCTTCGGGGAAGACGGCCTCCAGCTACCGTGTGGTGCAGGGAATGGGCTCGCCAGCGACCATTCCCAATGACGTCAGGGCAGCGAGGCACTCGCCATTGGCTACGTCTCCGACTCTCCTGGTAGCAGTTACGCTACCCCTGAGACGGCCTCGAGCTCCGATGAGAGCTATGAGCCGCCAAGTCGCCGCCCCTATCACCAGACGGAAACGTTGTCCTCCCGGCATCGTCATTGTTGAAGGAGTTCAAGCCGCATTCCTCGGGAGCGTCTTCCTTAGCTTATTTCCTGTGGGACATCATGGAGGGCTCCACAAGGGCATGTAAATTCTTGTAATACTTTTGTTATTGTTTGGCGTTATAAACTTATGTCCTGCATGAGACCCTTGTTAGAGCATGACTTTTCCTTCCTTCTGCTCCCGCGGTAGTTCAGGGCCCTACGCCTGCGAGACCCAGTCCCGGGACAAGCCTCAGCCTGCGCTAGTATGCCAGGTCACGATGCCGTGGTCAAGGCCAGGAGGTGAGGGGTCCAGGGTCCGGTAGGAGCCCCCGAGGTGCGATGCTTAGGGGGTCCCTCTTGGCGTACAGGCAGCCGCCCACCAGTCCATCGGGAAGGGTTTTCATGCCTCAACGGATCCGTGATTATATTAGATTGTGGTGTAGGTATGCGAGTAGGTGCGATGTTGAAAACATATCTTAGCAATTCCTGTGGTCAGGTGGTGCTGGTACTTGATTTCATGTTGCCCTTTCCTTGAGGCAAGGTTTTGCGTCCAGGTGCCTTCATGAGGAGGCGGCGATGGTCGCTCCATAGGCCCTAGGGACAAAGGTCACGGGGCCGGTGGAGACGTTTCTTCGGGCCGCTACCATCGCAGCCGAAGAGGAGAAGACCGATAATGCTGCGCTCGGCGATGACTGGTCCGTTCCTGTTCAGAGAGAGAAGTGCGAGTGCCTCAAGGAGGCGTAAGAACTTTGCTTGAATTTGAAAAACTTGGCATTATTGTAATGGCTAGATGATTTCCATGCTTGCTTCCTTTCATGTTTGCTTAGGCGCTCTGCGTCGACAGGGCCCAACCCCGCGCATACCTCGACCGACATTGAGCCCTCCGGATGACCGGGGTTACCATAGTAACTAGACTCGCCATTCAGCCCTCCGTATGACCGGGGTTACCGTAGTAACTAGACTTGCCATTGAGCCCTCCGGATGATCGAAGTTACCGTGGTAACTAGACTCAAGGGATGAGGTGCTACGTGGCTAGTGAGGCCCTTGGGTCGCGATGCCCAAGGGCCCCCTTGACGTTCAAGTGATCTCGTTTTCGTTCTGCGTCGGCAGGGCCCAATCCCGCGCATACCTCGATCGCCATTGAGCCCTCCGGATGACCGAGGTTATCGTCATAACTAGACTCAAGGGCTGAGGGGCTACGTGGCAAGTTAGGCCCCTGGGTCACGATGCCCAGGGTCCCCCTTGACGTACGAATGGCTCTCATGAAGGAGAACGAGCACCATACCTTGCCCACGAGCCTTCGCCTGGGATGGGGGCACGAGAAGGATAGGTGTCTCGGCACCTGGTAGGGTGGCGTCTGCCAGGCGTGACCTGAGCATAACCCCTCTGCCTAAACCCCTCGCGGCACCCATCCATGGAGAAGTTGTGAGCGTCGTGAGCTGAAACGCTCCCTGAGGTTGGTGCAACCACTGGGGGCCACCCTCAGTTGTTTATAACTAGCACGGAGCATAGAGCTACCACACTTGCGCGGAGTGTGGGCATAACCGCGCCTCGGTCGTAGCGGCCAGCGCCGAGCTTGGTGCTTCCACTGGTTCGTGGGCATAACCGCTTCTCGGTTGGATCTGCTAGCGCGGAGCTTGGTACTTCCACTGGACCATGGGAGGGAGCCTCCCATCGGGAGAGACTCCGGGCCGTGTACAGCCCCGTCCTTACACGTGGCTTGCACGGTAGGACAGCCAAGGTGTATATGGGCCCTCCTCAGGACGAGCTGAACAACTCTGAGGAAGTTCTCGTGAGCTTACGCATCGCTCACGAGAGCCTACCCTGAGGCGGGTTCCGCATGAGTCTTCTTCTGCAAAATGTGGAAAGAGAGGTGTTGTGTCGACCTGCGTCGAGTGCATCTCTAGAGGGTATCGCATGAGAAGGCCGCAGCACCAGCGACCCCAGGACGTGACGTCACGGGAATGGCTCGCGAGACAGAGCTCAGCCACAGGATTTGTCAACGCTGCAGGGACGGACCCGAGCACAAATGCCGTGCCAAGTCTTCTCATGCAACGATCCAAAAGAAAAACAACTGGCGCGCGGTTCCCGCGTGAGCGAGGCACCTGCCACGGGCCCCTACTTACCCATCCATGATTAGCCGATGCGAGAACAATGCACCAAGGACCATGGGAGGTAACATCACGGGAATGGCTCACGAGACAGAGCTCAGCTATTGGGTTTATCAAAGCTGCAGGGACGGACCCGAGCACCGACGTCGTGCCAGTCCTTATTCATGGGGCGGTCGCGAGTGGGTTTACAAGGGCTCACGACCTTAGTGGCGGTGAGGACGCCGAGCATGTAGATAATGCGAATGGAAAGAAACATCTAGCCATGATCATGCAAAAAGGGAGGTAACCGTGGGGGAACAGCCCCCAGCGGTCCGAGGATGATGCAGCCCGAGAGGCGCCCTCTTTTGGATACCTGAAGCGTCACCTGATACTTGTTGAAGGAGAGTTGTGGTAGCTGAAGATGCGAGCCGCGCTGGTCGCTCCCGAGGATCGTCGGGCTCCTGAGGCCCAGGGGCTCTGGAGGCTCTCAGTGGTCACGCGAGCCCGGTTCTCGCTCCGTCTGGACCGCCTGCCACTGAGCCTCCCGAGCCCCCAAGGCCTCCTGTGCGAGGTGATGGAACGTGGCAGCTGTGTTGCGGAAGTTGAAGAGTGTGCGGACGTAGTTGCAGGGGAGGGCCCTCCTCCGGCCGACCGCCTACGGCCAGAAGGGCTCTTGAGAGGCGGCTCGGTTGAGACTCGCGATGTCGACGCAAACGCGAAAGCAGTCGCTTGGGCTACGAGCAGTTGAAATTGGGGTTGTGTGGTTACGCCCACCGCGGATGAGTCTTGTGTACTGAAATTCCTCGACAACTAGGTCGATGAAGTCCTGAGCCCCCAGCGCTGAACGGCTCATGCTGGGCTCACAAAAACGGGCATCAAGATAAGCTTGCAGGTGGTGCTCAAACACCTCCCTCGAGACGCCGGCCGGCCCAGAGACACTGCAGAGGAGAGCCCCTGAGCCCGTCATGAGTGGGGCGTCGAGCGCACCTCCGTATGAGAGGGTGGAGGGCGCCTCGTCAGCAGGCACAGGTCCTAAGGCCAGGCCATCGGGAGCCCCTGCATCCTGAGGTCCGTTGACGGGTAGGTTCTTCTTCTTCTTCTTGGGGGCGGTCTACAGGGCGAGGACGGCCCCATCCTCGTCGGAGCACTCGACCGCCGTGGTCTGGTAGGCGCGCTCCAGGGAACACACCGCTTCCTTCTCGTCGGAGGCGATCGTGATGACTCCGCCGCTCCCGGGAATCTTGAGGATGTTGTAGCCATGATGGGTTGCCGCCATGAACCGGGCGAGGGCAGGATACCCAAGGATGGCGTTGTACGGGAGGTGGTGATGGGCCTCGAACCCCTCGTTGGTTACCCCAAGTGGAAGGTGTAAGATGCAGTAAGTAGAAGTGTTTTCCCTTAGCAAAGATGCCAAGGATCGAATCCCCAGAGACTCCTAGGTTCAACAAGTAGGTGTCAATTGCTAACGGCGCAATTAGCAATCAACGTGGACCTGCACACAGATACAAATAACTTTGCTCCCAACGAGTACAGAGAGGTTGTCAATCTCTCCGGCCTTGTAGTTCACAAAGGGTTAAAAGCAATATGATAGTAGTGATAGATAGTGTTTTGCAATAGTAAGTAAAATAGCGAAAAGTAAATAGTGTATGTGATCAATGATGGTAATATGGACCGAAGTCTCATGATGTTCACTAGTGATGTCTCTCTCCCAAAAGACGATAAAACTGCTATGTGAGGTAAACAAATTACAGCTGGGCAATTGACAGGACCACGAACGCAAACCAATGCTGACTACATTGCAAGAAAGGTTGAGGTTCAAAGCATGGGCGGTACGCCAAAGTAAGTAGACCGAAATCCATCAATATCTACTACTAATCATCCACCTTGAGATATCTATCCAGAACATCTCGCTGGTATTAAGTTGCGAGTCCCACCCATAGTGTAAACTCAATGCAACAGACAACTCCATTAAAAGAACTTTGCGGAAAGTAAACAATCCTTACAGCCGCGGGCACAAGCACCGTTGTTTTCCCCCTTGTGGCAACAGCACATCCCCTAGACTCATGTTTCTGTCACTCAAGCTAGTCATCGAGGGGCATGAACCCACAATTGAGCATAACGTTCCCTCTTGGAGTCACTACTTACTACTCGGCCAAAGCAATAAATAACAACGGACAACATGCAAGAATTACTTATGAACTAAAATATAAAAGAGGTGAATCAAATATATTACTCAAGATCAATCTGAACATAATCTCATAATCCATCGGATCCCAGCAAACTCAACATAGCAATAGCATAAGGATTACATAGGTGCCTCGATCATGTAGGGCAGCTCACGCGGACTAATTAGTGAAGCACAAGAACGGGGGGAGAACATCACATAGCTACTGGTCATGGACTCATGGTCCAAGGGAGACTACTCACGAGTCATCCGGGAGGCGTCCATGGTGGTGGAGAAGCTCCCGGTGGTGATCCTCCCCTCCGGCAGGGTGCCGGGAAGAGTTCTCCTGGTGCTCCCGATCTTGGAAGTGGCGGCGGCGGCAGAACAGAGATGGGATCGCGAAAAGAAGTCATGTTCTGAGGGTTACGGGGAACCCTTTAAATATATGCCAAAGTAGGGCACCGGGGGAGCCTCGGGGGGACCAGGCGCCCCCCCGGCGTGGCCCAGGGGGGCGCGCCCATAGGGCGCCTGGAGCCCCTGTGCCCCTCCCCCCAGGCTGCCCTTCGGATGCAGTGTTGTTTCCGGTTCGCTGATTTTTTATATAATTTTTCTGGATTTTTCTGGGCAGTTCTCGAAACGTGAAAACCTGAAATACAAAAACAGCCGAAAACAGAAACTGGCACTGGGGTGCACTGGATTAGTAAGTTAGTCCAAATATGATCAAAAATGTATGGAAGTGTATGAATATCATAGCAATATCACCCAAAAGTGGCATGGAGCAAGCAAAAATTATAGATACGTTTTGGACGTATCAACATCCCCAAGCTTAATTCCTGCTCGTCGTCGAGTAGGTAAATGATAACAAGAATAATTTCTGTGGTGACATGCTATTAACCATATAGGACTTTCTCATAGTCATATGACAAAAGCTTACTGAGACAATGATTCTAAAGTAATTAAGTTGTCTCAAGAGAAAATCACAAATGACTGAAAGTTTAACAATATGAAACTGAAACATCAATAAGATTTGCAATGAACATGACGTGCAAATATGATAAAGTGATATCTAGCTTGCCCCCTTTAGTGATGCAAAACATAAATGCAAGGGCACCTTGTAGGATCGAAAGTAGGTCTATAGGGGGGGTGATTAGACTACTTGACAATATAAAAAATCTGCCTTTAGATCATGCAATGTTTTTGGCAGTTTCACAATTAGGATCAATTCAAGTATCACCCTACACATGCAATTCTAGAGTATAAGCAGCGGAAAGTAAATTGCACATGTAAAAGAGAGGTGGAGAAGATCAAACGCAGTTTGGTGACACGAAGATTTTTGTCGTGGTTCCGATAGGTGGTGCTATCGTACATCCACGTTGATGGAGACTTCAACCCACGGAGGGTAACGGCTGCGCGAGTCCACGGAGGGCTCCACCCACGAAGGGTCCACGAAGAAGCAACCTTGTCTATTCCATCACGGCCTACGCCCACGGAGGACTAGCCTTACTCGGGGTAGATCTTCACGAAGTAGGCGATCTCCTTGCCCTTACAAACTTCTTGGTTCAACTCCACATCTCAAAGACGGAGGCTCCCAAGCGACACCTAACCAATCTAGGAGGCACCACCCCCCAAAAGGTAATAGACGGTGTTCATGATGATGAACTCCTTGCTCTTGTGCTTCAGATGATAATCTCCCCAACACTCAACTCTCCTCACTGATATGGCTGTGGTAGAAGAAAGGTTTGAGTGGAAAGCAACTTGGGAAGGCTAGAAATCAAGTTTCATATGGTAGGAATGGAATGACTTGATCTCAACACAAGGGTAGGTGGTTCACTTCTCAGAAAGTGTATGGTAGAAGTGGTGGTACTTTCTGATGGCTCTCCTCACGAATGAAGAGGGGTGGAGGGGTATATATAGCCTCCACACAAAATCCAACCGTTACACACACATTTGACCAATCTCGGTGAGACCGAAGTGAAAACTCGGTCAGACCGAAAGTTCAAATATAGTGAACGTTGGGATTTTCGGTGGGACCGAAAATACCATCTCGGTGTGTCCGAAGTGAGTCAAAGGTTAGGGTTTGCCATCTCGGTGTGACCGAAAACAACAACTCGGATATTCCGAAATGCTGTCAATTGGTTACAGAAGGTTGGCAGTCCATTTTCGGTGAGACCGAAACTCAGAATCGGATGGACCGAGAAATTAGGGTTTGGGGAAATAACTGAGGTGGTTCATCTCGGTGGGACTGAGTTTGCAGAATCGGTTTGTCCGAGATTACTTATGAGTGTGTTGAAAAGTGAAGAGTGCTGATAGTTGAGGGAGCTAGATCACCAAGCACTTGAGCAACAAGAACATTAACACAACCTCATCCCCTTTTAATAGTATTGGCTTTTCCTATGGACTCAATGTGATCTTTGATCACTAAACCAAAAATAGAGTCTTGAGCTTTTGCCAATGCTTGTCTTAGCATTTTGAGGGGTCCACTTCTTCAGACATTTCCATACCCATATCATCGAACTTTTCTGAAATGATTCTCAAGTGAATATTAGTTCAATGATATATATGTTGTTATTAATTACCAAAACCACCCGGGGATTAGTTGCACTTTCAATCTCCCCCTTTTTGGTAATTGATGACAACATATAGATCAAAGCTTCGACAAAGGATATAATCAATGAATAGTATCGTCGCTTTGAGAAGTATGTGATAAACAAGAGCTCCCCCTAAATTTGTGCATTATTTAAAATTTGCGTTTGAATGCAAATGCACAATCGATTAGGATTATGGGTCACTCTTCCATGTCACATACATCTTGGTGGAGCGCACAAAATGATAAGAATGAGTAACATGCACTCAATCACCAAGACAAGAGTAAATAGCCATACAATAAGGAATAGCATAAGCAATAAGCACTCATTAAGGCATAGTATGACTAAGCACTCATTAAGGTAGCATCAAACGTAGTAGCAAGCACACTTAAAGTTTCAGGAACCAAAAGAAACCAATGTATCACAAAGAAAAACCGGCAAAAGAACGAAAGACGAAAGAGCACTCTCTCTCTCGAAGCCCTATGATCTATAACAATTTCTCCCCCTTTGGCAACAAGTTACCAAAAAGTTCGAAAAGGTATAGAGCTAAGCGTCACTGCGGGCTCTGCTGGCGGCTCCCGTCTGGGTAGATGTCGGTGTAGAGATAGCTGCATCGGCGAAGACTTCTGCTGATGTCTGCGGTGGAGGAGTGGATGCTGGAGCTGGAGGAACTGCTGGAGCTGTAGCTGGTGCTGAAGTGGTAGCCCTGGAGTCTATCACTTGGATAGCTGCAGATCTGGATCCTCTGGGAACCTGAGCAGTCTGGCGATGAGAGTCCTGGACTAGATCATCCTGCATAACCTCTGCTCTCTCCTGCCTTGTCTCCTCCATGTCTGCCTCAAGCTTGTTGACAGACACCTGAATCTCAGTCAGCTTCACGTCCAGAGCGTGGATCTTGTCCTCGACAATCCTCTCTAGGCTCTCCTGAGATTGCTCAATGCTGGCCAGGCGTTGTTCAATCCTCTGGGTAGCTTCAAGAATTTGTTCTCCAAAGCTCTTTGGCTTAGCTGCTGCTGCTGCCTCTTTGTCAGCTTTAGCCTTCTTCGCAGCTTCGATTTTGGCTTGTCCTTCAACTGAGGTAGGATCCTCTTCATCCATCACAACTACGTTGTCCTCATGCTCTGGCTGTAGTGGCAAGTGCTTCCTATCCAACATGAATTTGCCCGTGCCAAACTTGGCGTTGATGAGCATCTGAATCTGCGGTGCAAACCCACACGACCTCTTCTGGTCAGCTGCAGTCCTCTTAATGGTCTCTACCATCAAGTCCATCACCTTAAAAGGTGCCTTCTCATCGAGAATGTGCAGCATGTTGATAGAATAGCCTCGAATCATCCGGTGGTCTCCAGACTTAGGCATCAAAGTATGCCTCAGAATAGTGTTAGTGGTGGTCAGACCTGCCTGGAGATAGTACACTGAGCCAAGCTTCCATCCTTCCAAATCAGCAGCCGGGATCTCCTTGTACATGTTCTTCATGGAATCATGACTCTTCTTAGGAATCCCATAGACATCAATGTCGTCCTCTCTCTGCACTGGAGCGTTCAGAAGTTCTGCCCATTCTTCAACAGTCGAAGAAAACCTTTGACCTTCAGTCATCCAGGTGATCTTGCCATCAGGATAGAAGTGGGCTGTGGCATAGAACTGCATGATCATCTCGTCATTCCAAGCTGTCAGCTCTTGACCCACAAAATCAGCAACTCCACATGCAGTAAAGCTCTCATGCACATGGGGAAAGAAGTCCCGGTGCTCTTCACTGTCAATATACTTCCAGTCAACATACCTGGTGTCAGCAACAATGGGCTTCTTATCCATCAGCACGGTCTCATAGAAATCCTGCTGCTCTCTGGTGTGGAATCTGGGGTCCACAGCAGTCCTTCTCCTTACAGCATATGGATCAGACTGTCTCCATAGCCTGAGACCTTTGTCCTTTCTTGCCTTCATGTCCTCAGCTTGAGGATGAGCATCATTGTGAAGTGGCAACTTGGGACGGAGCTTAAGCAACACATGCTCTTCATCTGATTTAGACGGTGGCATCTCACCTTTGTTCTTCTCAGAAGCTGGAATGCTTCTGGTTGTTCTCTTGGGCTTGGCTGGAGCTGCCTTGACTGGAGCAGGCTTCTTGGGCTTAGAAGAGGCTTGAGCCAGAATAGCATCACCCATGAACTTAGCTTTCTGAGGAGGAGGCTGGGGTGCTTCTTCTTCTTCTTCTGCAGCATCATCCTGAGGTTCAGCATATACTACCCTCTTCCTTTTGGAAGTCTTCTTCACCTTGCTTGGAGCAGGCTCTTCCAAGTTGAGTTTCTTAGCAACTGCTGACTGCTTCACTTTGCTTGTGCCTTTCCTTGGCTGCTGCCCTTGGTGCTCTTTGGCAACCACATTCCTCTTGGGCTTGGAGGAAACTTCCTCAGCAACAAAGTCAGAGTCCTCATCGTCAGAAGTTCTCTTCTTCCTGGTTCTGGTGGCTGCAGGAGGCAAACCACTAGGGGTGCTCCTCTCACCATCATCACTGGAGCTGCTCGCAGGACTTGTATCTGCCTCTGGAATTTCAGCAAATGGTGATTCAGACCTGTTCTGGCTGTCACTGACATCTGACATGGCTGAAAAACCTGTGAAAAGATAAGGTATAGGCAGAGTAGAAGAGTTATCACAACTGCAGAGGTTTTTGCAAAAAAAAAATGAGTTCAAAACTTAGTTTTGAGTTTTCACAGAATGTATTTCGGTCAAACCGATTTCAGGTTTCGGTGCAACCGAAGTGCTCAACAGAAACCTACACACCACTTTCGGTCAGACCGAAATGGGTTTCGGTCCTACCGATAACTTAGGGTTTCACTGAAACTACTTTTCGGTTGTTCCGATTGGCACAACTCGGTTAAACCGAATTATGCAGTGCAATGGCCAGAGGCCAAATCGGTCATTCCGAGTTTCAAAAATCGGCTTCACCGAGATGCATTCCGTGGAAACCTAAACCTAAGAATTTTCCTCGAAACTAGAAGATATGAACTATTGTATGGGGAACATATCAAACGTGGATTGAATCATGGCAAACCTATCGTGCAAGAATTGGAAGTGGAGCACGAAAAGGGATCGGGACACACCCTAACTTGGTGGTGTCCCTCTACGGCGGCAACGGTGGAGATGATTACCGTTGACGGCGGCGGAGACCTGCGGCGAGGGCGCACAGGCGACGAAGGCGACGATCCGTAGACCAGGGCGGCGGCAGCAGGGGTCTTGGGGGCGAACGGTTTGAAGAAAGAAATCGCGCGCAGCCCCTCAGGTATATATAACCCCATGCTGTCGGTGGGACCGAGTTGAAAAACTCGGTGTCACCGAGATGTATAACTGCTGTGCAGTTACACATATTGGTCAGACCGAGAGTTTGAACTCGATTTCACCGAGATGAAACCTAGATCAGTCTAAGCGTTTCGGTTGGACCGAGATTGAGAAACCGGTCAGACCGAAATGGACTTAGAAGGTTTTGGAAGTCAGCCTTAGACGAATCGGTGGTTCCGAGTGCTCCTCACTCGGACTGTCCGAAAAAGACTTGTTCAAAGTTGTGATATGAGCATGAATAGAATTTGAGACAAGAAAGCATAGATAGCTAGGGAAGGTGCTTAGGCATTCTTGTCCATCCATTTGGCCAGAAAAATCAAAACAATCAAAACAACAAATGGATGTCCTTGAATGGATGAAATCATGCATTCAACATGTTCACACAATAAGATAGCAACTGAAATATGTGTCAAACATGCACAACCAATCACTCTAGCTACTAGCACACAATTTGTCGATGACTAGGTCATCTATATATGAGTATATTGACTTAGGAGCCAAATGAGAACATTTGATCATAGGTCATACTCATCGTTTAAGCACAAGTGGGGTTACCACTTTTACATAAAGCATTTATGTGTTCACATCACTTGGAGATGCTTTAGCTCAATTTTTAGAGCAAAGCTCCCCCTAGATGTGAGAACCCCTTTTAAAGGGTCAAACTAACCTTGGGTTGTCGTAGAAGACTTCATGTAGATGTTGAAGATGTCGATGCTCAATGTTGATGTAGATCATCAAGAGTTGGGAGCAATCCTTTGGATTAGGGCACTTTCAATACCTACATGGGTTAGTCCCACAAGGAACAAACAAGAATATCCATAGACATAGAGTGAAGTACACAAAGGATGATGTCCATGAAAGCAATGATTACCTTGTCCCTTGACTTACCAACAAGAGGGTTTGTGACTCCATGAACAAGTGCATGATGTGGAAGTTGATTGCACAAGTTCTTGCCAAAATGAATATGAGTGAAGTTTGTTGGCGGAGTCACCCTCAAGAACCTACTAGTTCTTCTTCTTTGGGATCCACATCATCTTGATGGGAATCCTTGGTGTTGTAGTTGAGCTTGACGAAGTAGAACTTGATGTGTCCTTGGGAACCCACTTGACCATGGCTTGAGGTGCTTCAATGAATGCATCAATCTCCTCTTGAAGCTTGTCCTTGGCCTTTAGCTTGTGGTCTTGTGGTAGAAGGTCATCTTGAGCTTGTTCCACATTGGAAGAAGTAGGATCATACTTCTCCTTTTGTGAAACAAACTGTGGAGTAGGGTATTGACCTTCTTCCCACTCAACACCTTCGGCGTTGAACTTTCGCTCAAAACCAATCCCTTGATTCTTCCGGTGTCTTCCTTGTTTGCGAACAATCTCCTCAAAGTTCTTGCTTCCGGCAAGACTCTTGTAGACACCTTTCTCTATGATTTCCTTCAATAAGCTATTTTCTTGCTCAAGTGTAACTTGGCTTGAAACATTGTTAGTGGAATCAAGAGAACTACTAGAAGCAACAATATTGGATTTAACATTGTTATTGTTACTACTAGAGGAAGAATTTTTCTTATGCTTGTCATGCTTAGTCTTGATAGGTGGCAAGAAATTAGACAAGAGAAGTCGTTTGGCATGATATGAAGAACTCTTCTTTCGAAGATCGTCATTGATCGCCTTTAGAAACTCATGTTCTTGCTCTAGAGTGAGCTTCTCGAAGCGTAGCTTCTCATGAGATCTTAGGAGCTCTCTATGATCTTCTTGAGTTGTTTCATGAGCTAACTTAAGAGTGTTTAGTTCTTTAGTTAGACGCTCAATCTCCTTCATAGCATTGTCATTCGACTCTTCTCGACTATAAAGACTACTAGCATTTTCATCATTACTAAGCTCACTAGATTTATCATGCAAGAGCTCATCTTCACCAAGCAAGTCATCCTCATCACTATCAAAGTCAATGAATTCAGGGTGTGTTACCTTGGGACCTTTAGCCATGAAGCATCTTCCAATTCCCTCATTTGGTGAATCAAATAAGTCGTAGGAGTTGGAGTTGGAGGATACTAGTGCAAGTCCGGCAACACCTTCATCTTGACTATAGTCGGAGTCGGAGTGATAGCTTCCATCGGATTGATTGTCAGAGTCGGAGCCGGAGACCCATTCACCAATATGAGCTTGATGTCTTCTTCTCGTGTAGCTCCTTGATGACTTGTCTTTCCTCTCCGAATCCTTGCTTCTCCGAGAAGGTCTTCGTTCATAACGATCATCTCTGCTCCTTCTCTCTCTCCGAGGTGACTCATCTCTTGCTCTTCTTCCTGGAGATTCTTCTCTTCTCTTGTGGGGAGCCGTACACTCATTTGAGAAGTGTCCGGGTCTTCCACAATTGTAGCAGTTTCGATCACGGCTAGAAGATCTCTTTTCATCATATGATCTAGACTTTGAGCTTCTTTCTTTGCCTCTATTCTTGTAGAACTTGTTGAAGTTCTTGACCATTAGGCTTATCTCTTCATTGGAAATTATCTTGTCACTTGAGGTAGTAGGAGCATCACTTGTAGCTTTGTAAGCACCACTTGACTTGTTGTGAAGCTCTTCCTTATCCTTAAGTGTCATCTCATGAGCAACAATTCTTCCAATGACTTCAGTTGGCTTGAGAGTCTTGTAGTTTGGCATCATTTGGATCAAAGTGCACACGGTGTCATACTTTCCATCCAAAGCTCTGAGAATCTTCTTAATGATGAATCGGTCGGTCATTTCTCCGCTTCCTAAGCCAGCAATCTCATTTGTGATGAGAGCAAGCCTAGAGTACATTTCAGCGACTCCTTCACCATCCTTCATCTTGAACTTGTCAAGTTGACCTTGAAGAATATCTAGCTTTGATTCCTTCACAGATTCAGTACCTTCGTGCATTTCAACCAAAGTATCCCAAATCTCTTTAGCATTCTCAAGACGGCTGATTTTGTTGAACTCTTCGGGACACAAAGCATTGAAGAGAATGTCACAAGCTTGAGCATTGTTTTGCAACATCCGCAACTCTTCGGGTGTAGCTTCGCGATCCGGAACTTTTCCTTCTTCAAAGAAATCACCTTGCATGCCAACACAAATAATGCCCCATGCGGCTGGGTTATGACCAAGAATATGCATTTTCATTTTATGCTTCCAACTAGCAAAATTTGTACCATCAAAGTAAGGACCTCTACGATAATTACCCTCACTAGACGCCATACTCTCCTAGGTTGTGAAACCAAGCTTATGGAGTCCAATGCAATGGAAACCAAGGCAATGGAGACCAAAGCTCTGATACCACTTGTAGGATCGAAGTAGGTCTAGAGGGGGGGTGATTAGACTACTTGACAATATAAAAAATCTGCCTTGAGATCATGCAAAGTTTTTGGCAGTTTCACAAACAAGATCAATTCAAGTAACACCCTACACATGCAATTCTAGAGTATATGCAGCGGAAAGTAAATTGCACATGTAAAAGAGAGGTGGAGAAGATCAAACGCAGTTTGGTGACACGGAGATTTTTGTCGTGGTTCCGATAGGTGGTGCTATCGTACATCCACGTTGATGGAGACTTCAACCCACGGAGGGTAACGGCTGCGCGAGTCCACGGAGGGCTCCACCCACGAAGGGTCCACGAAGAAGCAACCTTGTCTATTCCATCATGGCCTACGCCCACGGAGGGCTAGCCTTACTCGGGGTAGATCTTCACGAAGTAGGCGATCTCCTTGCCCTTACAAACTTCTTGGTTCAACTCCACATCTCGATGACGAAGGCTCCCAAGCGACACCTAACCAATCTAGGAGGCACCACCCTCCAAAAGGTAATAGATGTTGTAGATGATGATGAACTCCTTGCTCTTGTGCTTCAAATGATAATCTCCCCAACACTCAACTCTCCTCACTGATTTGGCTGTGGTGGAAGAAAGGATTGAGTGGAAAGCAACTTGGGAAGGTTAGAAATCAAGTTTCATATGGTAGGAATGGAGCAACTTGATCTCAACACAAGGGTAGGTAGTTCTCTTCTCAGAAAGTGTAAGATAGGAGTGGTAGTTCTTTCTGATGGCTCTCTCCACGAATGAAGAGGGGGTGGAGGGGTATATATAGCCTCCACACAAAATCCAACCGTTACACACATAATTGAGCAATCTCGGTGAGACCGAAGTGGAAACTCGGTCAGACCGAAAGTTCAAATATAGTGAACGTTGGGGTTTTCGGTGGGACCGAAAATACCATCTCGGTTTGTCCGATTTGAGTCAAGGATAGGAACTTGCCAGTTTCGGTGGGACCGAAATCATCAACTCGGATATTCCGAAATGATGACAAACGGTTACAGAAGGTTGGAAGCCCGTATTTCGGTGAGACCTTGCTTCCGGTGCCTTCCTTGTTTGCGAACAATTTCCTCAAAGTTCTTGCTTCCGGCAAGACTCTTGTAGACACCTTTCTCTATGATTTCCTTCAATAAGCTATTTTCTTGCTCAAGTGTAACTTGGCTTGAAACATTGTTAGTGGAATCAAGAGAACTACTAGAAGCAACAATATTAGATTTAACATGGTTATTGTTACTACTAGAGGAAGAATTTTTCTTATGCTTGTCATGCTTAGTATTAATAGGTGGCAAGAAATTAGACAAGAGAAGTCGTTTGGCAAGATATGAAGAACTCTTCTTTCGAAGATCGTCATTGATCGCTTTTAGAAACTCATGTTCTTGCTCTAGAGTGAGCTTCTTGAAGCGTAGCTTCTCATGAGATCTTAGGAGCTCTCTATGATCTTCTTGAGTTGTTTCATGAGCTAACTTAAGAGTGTTTAGTTCTTTAGTTAGACGCTCAATCTCCTTCATAGCATTGTCATTCGACTCTTTTCGACTATAAAGACTACTAGCATTTTCATCGTTACTAAGCTCACTAGATTTATCATGCAAGAGCTCATCTTCACCAAGCAAGTCATCCTCATCACTATCAAAGTCAATGAATTCAGGGTGTGTTACCTTGGGGCCTTTAGCCATGAAGCATCTTCCAATTCCCTCATTTGGTGAATCAAATAAGTCGTAGGAGTTGGAGTTGGAGGATACGAGAGCAAGACCGGCAACACCTTCATCTTGACTGTAGTCGGAGTCGGAGTGATAGCTTCCATCGGATTGATTGTCGGAGTCGGAGCCTGAGACCCATTCACCTACATGAGCTTGATGTCTTCTTCTTGTGTAGCTCCTTGATGACTTGTCTTTCCTCTCCGAATCCTTGCTTCTCCGAGAGGGTCTTCGTTCATAACGATCATCTCTACTCCTTCTCTCTCTCCGAGGTGACTCATCTCTTGATCTTCTTCTTGGAGATTCTTCTCTTCTCTTGTGGGGAGCCGTACACTCATTTGAGTAGTGTCCGGGTCTTCCACAATTGTAGCAGTTTCGATCACGACTAGAAGATCTCTTTTCATCATATGATCTAGACTTTGAGCTTCTCTCTTTGCCTCTATTCTTGTAGAACTTGTTGAAGTTCTTAACCATTAGGCTTATCTCTTCATTGGAAATTAACTTGTCACTTGAGGTTGTGGGAGCATCACTTGTAGCTTTGTAAGCACCACTTGACTTGTTGTGAAGCTCTTCCTTATCCTTAAGTGTCATCTCATGAGCAACAATTCTTCCAATGACTTCAGTTGGCTTGAGAGTCTTGTAGTTTGGCATCATTTGGATCAAAGTGCACACGGTGTCATATTTTCCATCCAAAGCTCTTAGAATCTTCTTGATGATGAATCGGTCGGTCATTTCTTCGCTTCCTAAGACGGCAATCTCATTTGTGATGAGAGCAAGCCTAGAGTACATTTCAGCGACTCCTTCACCATCCTTCATCTTGAACTTGTCAAGTTGACCTTGAAGAATATCTAGCTTTGATTCCTTCACAGATTCAGTACCTTCGTGCATTTCAACCAAAGTATCCCAAATCTCTTTAGCATTCTCAAGACGGCTGATTTTGTTGAACTCTTCAGGACACAAAGCATTGAAGAGAATGTCACAAGCTTGAGCATTGTTTTGCAACATCCGCAACTCTTCGGGTGTAGCTTCGCGATCCGGAACTTTTCCTTCTTCAAAGAAATCACCTTGCATGCCAACACAAATAATGCCCCATGCGGCTGGGTTATGACCAAGAATATGCATTTTCATTTTATGCTTCCAACTAGCAAAATTTGTACCATCAAAGTAAGGACCTCTACGATAATTCCCCTCACTAGACGCCATACTCTCCTAGGTTGTGAAACCAAGCTTATGGAGTCCAATGCAATGGAAACCAAGGCAATGGAGACCAAAGCTCTGATACCACTTGTAGGATCGAAAGTAGGTCTAGAGGGGGGGTGATTAGACTACTTGACAATATAAAAAATCTGCCTTTAGATCATGCAATGTTTTTGGCAGTTTCACAATTAGGATCAATTCAAGTATCACCCTACACATGCAATTCTAGAGTATAAGCAGCGGAAAGTAAATTGCACATGTAAAAGAGAGGTGGAGAAGATCAAACGCAGTTTGGTGACACGAAGATTTTTGTCGTGGTTCCGATAGGTGGTGCTATCGTACATCCACGTTGATGGAGACTTCAACCCACGGAGGGTAACGGCTGCGCGAGTCCACGGAGGGCTCCACCCACGAAGGGTCCACGAAGAAGCAACCTTGTCTATTCCATCACGGCCTACGCCCACGGAGGACTAGCCTTACTCGGGGTAGATCTTCACGAAGTAGGCGATCTCCTTGCCCTTACAAACTTCTTGGTTCAACTCCACATCTCAAAGACGGAGGCTCCCAAGCGACACCTAACCAATCTAGGAGGCACCACCCCCCAAAAGGTAATAGACGGTGTTGATGATGATGAACTCCTTGCTCTTGTGCTTCAGATGATAATCTCCCCAACACTCAACTCTCCTCACTGATATGGCTGTGGTAGAACAAAGGTTTGAGTGGAAAGCAACTTGGGAAGGCTAGAAATCAAGTTTCATATGGTAGGAATGGAATGACTTGATCTCAACACAAGGGTAGGTGGTTCACTTCTCAGAAAGTGTATGGTAGAAGTGGTGGTACTTTCTGATGGCTCTCCTCACGAATGAAGAGGGGGTGGAGGGGTATATATAGCCTCCACACAAAATCCAACCGTTACACACACATTTGACCAATCTCGGTGAGACCGAAGTGAAAACTCGGTCAGACCGAAAGTTCAAATATAGTGAACGTTAGGATTTTCGGTGGGACCGAAAATACCATCTTGGTGTGTCCGAAGTGAGTCAAAGGTTAGGGTTTGCCATCTCGGTGTGACCGAAAACAACAACTCGGATATTCCGAAATGCTGTCAATTGGTTACAGAAGGTTGGCAGTCCATTTTCGGTGAGACCGAAACTCAGAATCGGATGGACCGAGAAATTAGGGTTTGGGGAAATAACTGAGGTGGTTCATCTCGGTGGGACTGAGTTTGCAGAATCGGTTTGTCCGAGATTACTTATGAGTGTGTTGAAAAGTGAAGAGTGCTGATAGTTGAGGGAGCTAGATCACCAAGCACTTGAGCAACAAGAACATTAACACAACCTCATCCCCTTTTAATAGTATTGGCTTTTCCTATGGACTCAATGTGATCTTTGATCACTAAACCAAAAATAGAGTCTTGAGCTTTTGCCAATGCTTGTCTTAGCATTTTGAGGGGTCCACTTCTTCAGACATTTCCATACCCATATCATCGAACTTTTCTGAAATGATTCTCAAGTGAATATTAGTTCAATGATATATATGTTGTTATTAATTACCAAAACCACCCGGGGATTAGTTGCACTTTCACACCTTCAAGGTTTAAGTGATGACTAGATACAATCATTTCAGAATAAACGATATCACAATCATGCAAAAGACAATGCTACTTTGGGACAATGCACATTACACTCAGAATGACAATCATGCTCTTAGTAGTTGGTGCTTCAACATAAAAGTAAAAGAAAGGTTAAGTGCTAGAGCTTTTTATTTTGAAAACATGGAAGCAATTGTGTCAATGGTAGTAGTACTTCATATGTGTCATGTATAAAACATCCTATAAGTTGCAAGCCTCATGCATCGAATACCAATAGTGCTCGCTCCTCGTCCTAATTAGCTCGGATCCCCATGGGTTATCATTGCATTGCATATGTTTTAACCAAGTGTCACAAAGGGGTACCTCTATGCCACCTGTACAAAGGTCCAAGGAGATAGATCGCATTTGATTTCTCGTTTTTGATAAATCTCAACTTGAGGACATCCATACCGGGACAACATAGAAAATGGATGATGGACTCCTCTTTAATGCATAAGCATATTCTCATGAGAGATTGAGGATTAAGGTCCAAGCTAAAACTTCCACCATGATGCATGGCTTTGGTTGGCGGCCCAATGTTCTTCTCTAACAATATGCATATTAATTCAACCCACGGTAAATCACCCTTACTTCAGACAAGACGAACATGCATAGCAACTCACATGATATTCAACAAAAGTGTGACAGTTGATGGCGTCCCCAGAAACATGGTTACCGCTCAGCAAGCAACTCATAAGAAATAAGATACATAGGCAACATATTCTTTACCACAATAGTTGTTAGGCTACTTTCCCATGAGCTATGTATTGCATGGTTAGTTTGCTTAGTGCAGGTGGAGGTTAATAAAAGACTGGGAGCGACCAACTAAGAGAGCAATAATCATGCATGGTAGTTATATCGCTACTTAGAAACAAAAGATCATGAAGGCTTGACAGACTTTCTTTACAGTCTTGAATATGCGTGAGCATACGCCAAGTCAATCAAAATAAATTCTCGAAGGAAGATATTACTAAACCATACCACATCATAGGCAAACAAACCAAGTTGGTACTCCAATAACACATTGGGAACCCCCCAGCTATTTGAGATTAACCAAAAGAAAACCTGAACTACTAAGCACCATCATGAAAGTAGCATCTTTATCATAGACACATTAACCCATGCAACGGAAGCAAACTCTCTTAATAAGGTGAGCATGGTAATTAAAGAGAGTTCAAGCAACCAACTAAATAGAAGCTCTTGAAAAGATAAGCATGAATACTAAGAGCAAAGCACGATAGTAGCTAGTTAAAAGATAAAGAACACACACAGCATAGATAGACATGAAAATTCTATGTAATGTTCTAGGTAGAGGTGGAGCGTGTTTCTCTCCCACATAAAGGAATGCTGAGTTCCGACTCGTTATGAAAAACTAAAAAGAAAACTAAAAGCAAGACACTCCAAGCATAGCACATAACATATGAAGTGATAAAAATATAGCGAAACGAAAGACGAACTGATAATGTTGATGGAGAAGAGGATGCACGGGGGGCATCCCCAAGCTTGAGCGCTTGACACTCCTGAATCTTTTTATCATCTTCCCTCGCACACTTGAAAACTCCCTTCATATACAACTCATCATAATCTGATTAGCGAGGTTAGTACCCTTAATAAAATAATTATACCTTGCTGGAAATAAGGATATTCTTGAAGTTCTACTGTTTCTCAAGATTACCAAAAGGTTTTTGCAAAGAAAAAACAAGTTCTTAATTTGCAAAGTGAAGGTAAGGCAAAACAGGACAGAATCTGTGAAAAACAGAACAGCAGGCAGTAATTGACCTGTTCGGGATACTTCTGCAACTCAAATAAAAAAACTCAGAACTGACGCACGAAAGACAATTATATAGAGAACGCTGTCGAAAAAATTCAGACCAAAAAGATGATCTGGTGATTTTATACAAATTTTTCTATCCAAGGACAGAATCTGTTTCCTGGACAGCACCTCACAACTTTTGAACTTTCTAGCAATCAGAGGCTATACTTGACACAAATATGAAAAGCAAAGATACAATGATGATGCTACAGCAGTAAAAAACATCAAGACACAACAAAAACAAAATTTTTATTCATGTGGGCTGCCTCCCGAAAGCGCTTTCTTTTATGCCTTTAAGCTAGGCATAATGCATAGATCAAGTTTTATCAAGAGTAAAAGAATAACTAGCCCGTACAACGGACTCAAAAGGTAACTTGACCTTCTTACGAGGGAAGTGTTCCATCCCTTTCTTGAGAGGAAACTGAAATTTTATATTACCCTCTTTCATGTCAATGACAGCACCAACGGTGCGCAAAAAGGGACGTCCCAAAATAATTGGACATGAAGGATCACATTCAATATCCATAATAGTGAAATCAACGGGCACATAATTATCATTGACAACAATAAGAACATCGTTGATCCTCCCCAAAGGTTTCTTTATGGAAGAATCAACGAGACGAACACCAAGAGAACAAGAATCATAAGGTTTCAATTTAAGCATATCATATATTCTTTTGGGCATAACAGAGGTACTAGCACCAACATCACATAATGCATAACAAGAGAAGTCATTCAAATAAATTTTTATCATAGGATCCCAACCATCTTCTAGCTTTCTAGGTATGGAGGCTTCTACTCTAAGTTTCTCCTCCCTAGCTTTGATGAGAGCATTAGTGATATGCTCTGTGAAGGCAAGGTTAAGCGTGCTAGTGCGGGGATCTCTAGACATCTTGTGAAGGAAATCAATAACTTCTGTAAGAGTGCAATTATCAAAATCAAGGTCACGAGCATCAAGTAAAGTGGTAGTGGTGTCCTTAAGGTTCACTTGGTTGGTAGTTTCTATAGCATCACCATTAATAGGTCCAGTGGGACCAGGAGTACATTGGGTGCTAAGAGTGTGAACATCCTCAATAACTTGGATAGTAGCAACAGTGTGGTGGGTAGGAAGGCTCTTAGTTCTTTCCTCTTCCTCCCTTTCTCTAGCCCATCTTTCTTTTAGCTTAGCCATCATCCTAATATTTTAATTAATTTGTACATGAGTAGCATTAATAGGGATGACTTCCCTCTCTTTAAGAGGAGAAGTTTCAATTTTTAGCAATTTTACCTCATTGGCTAAGTGGTCTAACTTAAAAGAAAGATCATCTAGCTTATGTAGTTTCTCTTCTACATTCTTATTAAAGGCTTTTTGGGTAGTGATGAAATCTCTAAGCATGGTTTCTAGTTCAGTATTGGAGTTCTTGGTACTAGGATAAGCATTGTTGTTCCCATAAGAGTTAGAGGGGATCGGTCTAGGATTGTTACCAAAGTTACTCCTATAAGCATTGTTGTTGAAATTATTTCTAGAGATAAAGTTAACATCTACTTGTTCTTGAGAAATCAAAGAATTTAAAGGAACATCACGAGGATCAATAGTAGATTGCTTCGAAAGTAGAGACATGATCAGGTCAACCTTTTCATTAAGGGAGGAAATCTCCTCGACAGAGTTTACCTTCCTACCTGTTGGAGCGCGTTCGGTGTGCCATTGGGAATAGTTGGTCATCATCTCATCGAGAAGCTTTGTGGCAGCACCAAGTGTAGTTAACATAAAAGTTCCTCCCGCGGCCGAATCTAACAAGTTCCGCGAGGTAAAGTTCAAGCCTGCATAAAAAGTTTGGATAACCATCCAAGTAGTCAAACCGTGAGTAGGGCAGTTTTTGATAAGAGATTTCACACGTTCCCAAGCTTGGGCAACGTGTTCATTATCCAATTGTTTAAAATTCATGATGTTACTTCTAAGTTGGATAATTTTAGCAGGTGAATAGTATTTTCCGATAAAAGCATCTTTGCACTTGTCCCATGAATCTATGGTATTTCTAGGCAGAGACTGAAACCAAATTTTAGCTCCCCCTCTCAAAGAGAAAGGAAAAAGCTTAAGCTTAACAATATTACCATCAATTTCTTGGTACTTTTGCATATCACAAAGTTCAACAAAGTTGTTCAAGTGTAAAGCAGCATCATCTCCAGCACCGGAGAATTGATCTTTCATGACTAAGTTCAGTAAAGCAGGTTTAATTTCATATGAAGGTGCTGAAGTGGCAGGTGTAGTGATAGGTGTGCAGATAAAGTCATCGTTGTTGTGACTAGTCAAGTCACACAACTTGGTGTTCTCGGTGGAACCCATAGTAGCAAGCAAGCAAGATAACTATTTTTGTGATTTTCGATAAAAGGAACTAAAGCAAAAATGAAAAGTAAACTAACAAGACTAAAAAGCAAAGGTAAAAGATAGCATGCAACTCCCCTATCTTGAAGAGTGGAGTCCCCGGCAACGGCGCCAGAAAATACTCCTTGATGGGCCTCGAACCCCTCGTTGGTTACCCCAAGTGGAAGGTGTAAGATGTAGTAAGTAGAAGTGTTTTCCCTTAAAAGATGCCAAGGATCGAATCCCCAGAGACTCCTAGGTTCAACAAGTAGGTGTCAATTGCTAATGGCGCAATTAGCAATCAACGTGGACCTGCACACAGATACAAATAACTTTGCTCCCAATGAGTACAGAGAGGTTGTCAATCTCTCCGGCCTTGTAGTTCACAAAGGGTTAAAAGCAATATGATAGTAGTGATAGATAGTGTTTTGCAATAGTAAGTAAAATAGCGAAAAGTAAATAGTGTATGTGATCAATGATGGTAATATGGACCGGAGTCTCATGATGTTCACTAGTGATGTCTCTCTCCCAAAAGACGATAAAACAGCTATGTGAGGTAAACAAATTACAGCTGGGCAATTGACAGGACCACGAATGCAAACCAATGCTGACTACATTGCAAGAAAGGTTGAGGTTCAAAGCATGGGCGGTACGCCAAAGTAAGTAGATCGAAATCCATCAATATCTACTACTAATCATCCACCTTGAGATATCTATCCAGAACATCTCGCTGGTATTAAGTTGCGAGTCCCACCCATAGTGTAAACCCAATGCAACAGACAACTCCATTAAAAGAACTTTCCGTAAAGTAAACAATCCTTGCACCCGCGGGCACAAGCACCGTTGTTTTCCCCCTTGTGGCAACAGCACATCCCCTAGACTCATGTTTCTGTCACTCAAGCTAGTCATCAAGGGGCATGAACCCACAATCGAGCATAACGTTCCCTCTTGGAGTCACTACTTACTACTCGGCCAAAGCAATAAATAACAACGGAGAACATGCAAGAATTACTTATGAGCTAAAATATAAAAGAGGTGAATCAAATATATTACTCAAGATCAATCTGAACAGAATCTCATAATCCATCGGATCCCAGCAAACTCAACATAGCAACAGCATAAGGATTACATAGGTGCCTCGATCATGTAGGGCAGCTCACGAGGACTAATTAGTGAAGCAAAAGAACGGGAGGAGAACATCACATAGCTACTGGTCATGGACTCATGGTCCAAGGGAGACTACTCACGAGTCATCCGGGAGGCGTCCATGGTGGTGGAGAAGCTCCCGGTGGTGATCCTCCCCTCCGGCAGGGTGCCGGGAAGAGTTCTCCTGGTGCTCCCGATCTTGGAAGCGGCGACTGCGGCGGAACAGAGATGGGATCGCGAAAAGAAGTCCTGTTCTGAGGGTTACGGGGAACCCTTTAAATATATGCCGAAGTAGGGCACCGGGGGAGCCTCGGGGGGCCCAGGCCCCCCCCCCCCGGCGCGTCCTAGGGGGGGGGGGCGCCCACAGGGCGCCTGGAGCCCCTGTGCCCCCCCAGGCTGCCCTTCGGACGCAGTGTTGTTTTCGGTTCGCTGATTTTTTATATAATTTTCTGGATTTTTCTGGGCAGTTCTCGAAACGTGAAAACCTGAAATACAAAAACAGCCGAAAACAGAAATTGGCACTGGGGTGCACTGGATTAGTAAGTTAGTCCAAATATGATCAAAAGTGTATGGAAGTGTATGAATATCATAGCAATATCACCCAAAAGTGGCATGGAGCAAGCAGAAATTATAGATACGTTTTGGACGTATCAGGTGGATGTTGGCAACTTCGAAGTCGATGAGCTCGGTGTGGTAGTTGTCGCATTCACCGAAGGTGACGGGGAGGCGGACCTACCCCGTCGGCAGTGTGGAGCCATCCGTGACTCCGTAGAATGGCTTGGTTGGGTGAAGCTGATCGTAGGGAACCTGGAGTGTCTCAAAGGTCTGGACGGAGAGGATGTTGAGTCCTGCTCCGCCGTCGAAGAGGGTCTTCGTTACGAGGACGTTGTGGAAGCCATAGTATGGTCGGTTGTCTCTGGGGAGGTCATTGTAGTCGCAGCCACGCTTCACTTCTGGCTCCGCAGCCAACACGGCGGGTCCCTTGCGCTTTGATTCCTTCGCCTTGGTCTTCTTGTCGTCCGTCTCCGCCTTAGGCAGCTCCTGGAGGGAGAGGCGGCCTTCCTCCGCCCCGGCGCACTTTGCCACGAGCTTGAACATCTCGAGGGCTGTGCACAGGTCTTCGTGATTGATGATCTCCTCCCATATCCCGACGTCACGGACGCCGTCGGAGAACACAGAGATGATGGCCTCATCCGAGACCCTAGGGATCCGGAGGCGCATGGTGTTTTAGCGTTGGATGTACTTTTGCAGGGTTTCTCCCGGCTTCTGCCTCACGCGACGCAGATCAGCAGCTGCCGGGGCTTGGTCGCGGGTGCCTTGGAAGTTGGCGACAAAACACTCATGAAGCTCTTCCCAGGTGGAGATGGATCCCACGGGGAGGTTCAGGAGCTAGGAGCGTGCGCCGTCCTTCAGAGCCATGGGGAACCAGTTCGCCATGACCTGCTCGGTGCCGTTGGACGCCTCGATGCTCAGATCGTAGAGTTGGAGGAACTCCGTGGGGTCGGTGGTGCCATCGTAGCGTGGAGGCAGGTCCGGCTTGAACTTGTCGGGCCAGACGAGGCGCCGTAGCTCAGGAGCTAGGGAGCGACACCCAGCCACGCTCATGACAGCAGGCGCCCCCTGCGCCTGTGGTGCTGGTTCTTGAAGTGCTGGTGCCACCACCTCCAGTGGCGCGCGGTCTGGGCGCTGCGGGCCAGGGGGCCCCCGAGCCCCCGCGTGAGGATGCGGAATCACCTAGCAACTCTCCTCGTTGCACGCATGGGCTCTGCGAGGTTGCTCACATCGAGGGGCCTCGGGCCAGACCTCCTGGCCGGCATGGTGGAGTGGAGGTGGGGCCGGGACCCCGTGGCCTTCGTTCCCCGCCGGTGGCGACGGACGACGTGAGGAGTGCGTTGGTGCGGGTGCTTCCCCAGCGGTGTTGATGAGCTCGGTGATTCGGTGGACCCACTCGTCGTAGAGGTCATCTGCTGGGCGGTAGCGCAAGAGCTCCCGCGCCATCAGTAGCGCAGGTTGCTGGTAGACCGGCCCGTGGCGGACCAGCGAGGACGATGCCACGGTCGGCGAGGGTGAAGGTGTTGCCGTGCGGCCATCCCGCCGCACGAACGGTGGCAGCGACGAGTCCTGCTGCTTGTGGACAGCCGGGCCGGTGGCGGCGTTGGCGACCGGCGAGTTGGGGCGGAGCGGGGTGCCGTTGCCCGCAGGCGCCGTCTGAGCGACGTTCGCAGCTTGGTGGGTGGCGCGAGCTCGGCGCGTGTCTACCATGGTTGTGGAGCAGAGTCAACGACGAGAACGCGACGAGGTCGTCGGAGAGGCGAGATTTCGACACGCCCCCTACCTGGCGCACCAAATGTCGGATTCAGGGCTCCGCAAAACCCGATAAGTTCGAACACAGGGGCGTGAACGAAGATTTCTCCCACACACGTGTACCTAGCTCCTCGCTCTTGTCTCGGTGGAAGGATTCAAGCAAACAACGGACAGAACACACAAGAGTTTATCCAGGTTCGGGCCACCGAGTGGTGTAAGACCCTACTTCCTGCTTTGGTGGATTAGCTTCGGGCGAGATGGGAGGTGAACTAGTACAATGGTTCCCGAGCTCAGGAGGCAAGCTGAGGAAGGTCAGGAGGCAAGTGTTCTTGCTCCTTGCGTGGTGGCAGAGTGTATGAGTCGATCTCTTCATAGTGGGAATGCTAGGTACTTATATAGGCGGCCACGGTCCTCTTCCCACGAAATGTTTAGGCGGGAAGGGATCCCACAACGGCCATTTTTGGGCGGGAACACAAGGACGTTCTTATCCTGACAAAAGCGGTCTTCGCCTGCAAAAGGATCAGGCGATGACACGGTGGTGGGCTCGACGGTGACATCCTCCTTGTCGTCCTTGCGGTCTTCGGTCTTGTTGCACCAAAGGGGAAACCTTTGCCCCGCTCCTTGGGAACCAGCGGCTACGCTGTCCTCTTTGCACTGAAATGGCAACTGCACCGCTGGCGGACGCTGGCACCCGCTGGCGCGGCGCGTCACTGCTGACATCACTGCCTCCTCCTGAGGCAGGCTTGGCCTTGGATGCTCCACCCCTCCGGAGCACCTTGCTGAGGCCGCTCCCGAGGAGGTCTTGACATCGTTCTCCTCGCGAGGCTTATCCCCCTTGCGAGGGTCTTGGACAGCTGGTCGATCAGCTGGGCTGTACCAAGCCGCTTTCAGGAGCGCGTCGCGGCCCATAGACAGGCAAGTCCGGGTACCCTGGTTCCTAGGACGCCGACACGGCGAAAGGTCGAAATCGATCCCCGAGCCGGCCGCCATCGCAATGGCTTGGAAGGATACACACCCTCAGCACTGGAATGCATCCGTCAGGTGCAGCGAGAAGAAGTGGTGGAGCAAGGCCACGGAGGGGGCAATGCCCACCATGGCTTCACAGACGAAGGCAAAAACAGCAAGCAGGACGATAGATTGGGGATCACGGTGCAGCGCGCTGATCTGGTAGTGCGAGAGCACCGCGTTGAAGAAATCAGAGAAGTGAGGAATCAGGCCTGCCCAGAGGGCATGAAGGTGGAGGGGGGCCTCGGTGGCCGTCCTGTCAATTTCGGTGTGGGAAGCGGGCCAAGCCACCGTCGCCCCCAATCTTTAGAATCGGCGGCGAGCGTTGGGTGCATCTTGTCCATGATCTCTTCGTTGATCACCACTGACCGCTAGGTGGGAATCCCGAAGGTCGGCGGCGAGGGAGCCGAGGTACGAGACTCCTCCCCCCTTCCATATTTCGGCTGGAGACCATGGTGGCGGAATGAGTTGATGTCGAATCGAACCTGGGGGAGGGATCGAGAAGATGAAGAAGCTGCCGAGCGTGCTACCGGCGAAGGAGGTGGAGTTGTGTAAGCAATAGTGGTCGTCTAGCCGGGCGGAAATCGAGGGTGCGTGGGGAAGTGGAGGCGCCCACGTCCCGTCAATCGCCACACGTCAATCAAGGCCGCAGGCTTTTGTGGCCCGCGGTGCTCCGCACTTGACCCTTGGCTTCATCGCGAAGCCAAGTCCGAGCGCGCCTTGGGCCCAGGGGCTACTATCGGCGTCCTGCGAACGGGGGTGCCCAGACTTTCCTGCCTGCGGCCCAGGGCATGGCTCATCCAACGGCCTGGTACGGCCCAACCTCATCAGCAAGCACTCAAGACCCTTGGGAGGGGCCAAGCCTCGTGAGGCGGACGACGCAAGACCTCCCCTGGGACGGCCTCACTAGGCAAGCTCCCAAGGAGCGGAGATATCAAGGCAAGGGGCACCTCGCAAGGTTCCTGTGACGTGAGCCATGACGACCAAGGCCAGGCGGGCGCCAGCGGGCGCAGGATGCCAGTTTCCTCTTTGGTGCTAAAGGGGCAAGCGCTGGCGAGGAGTCCTGAGGCATCACGCAAAGGTTTCTATATCGGTGCAACGAGACCAAGACCAGCAGGACGGCAGAGCGGAGGTCATCGCGGAGCCAACAGCGGCGTCACCACCAGAACCTTTGGCAAGCAAAGACCACCTTTTGTCATGATAGCTTGTACTAGCTGTCCCCCATCAAACTTGGCCGTTGTGGGATCCCTTCCCGCTCAATATTTGGGAAGAGGACTCGGGCCTCTATAAATAGGACTAACCACCACCATATAAAGGGGATCGGATCATAGAGACCACCCGCGCACCCACAAGCTCTCCAAGCACAAGAACACCTCTCCTTGGGAGGTTGTTCTTCCCATGTACTATTTCATCTTCAGCCTACAAGGCAATCCACCACACAACACTGGATTAGGGTATTACACCACAACGGTGGCCCGAACCAGTATTAACCCTTGTGTCCCTTGTTCTTCGAGTTCGATGAGCTAGGCTAAGAATCAGTGCGAGGGCGAACTAGAACGGAAAGGAGAGATCTTCGTGCGCACCCTAGTGTTCGAACCTCAAGGGTTTTGCTGGAAGCCACGATCCGACAGGTAGCAAGATTGTTGATGTAGATCGACGTCCCGATCATTGCCCTGGTGGCACTCCAGCGCCGGAAGCGAGGGGGAGAGAGCCCTCCTCCTTCTCCTTCTTCCTTGGCCTTCTCCTTAGGTGGGAGAAGGGTTCCCCCTCTGGTCCTTGGTCTCCATGGCATGGGAGGGGCGAGAGCCCCTTCGAGATTGGATATGTCTCTCTGTCCTTGGTCTCCATGTTTCTTATATTCTCGGAGATCCGTAACTCCGATTGCGCTGAGATTTTCACACGATTTTTTCCGGAAATAAGCTTCCCTGCGCTCGAAGTACAGCTCCAACCGACATTCGAGGAGGGCATAAGACACCAGGGCGTGCCTGGGCCTGGTGGCATTGTCGGATTACGGGCTCCGCCAACCCAAGAAGTTCGAACACAGGGGCGTTAACGAAGATCTCTCCCACTCACGTCTACCTAGCGTCTCGCCTTCATCTAGTGAGGAGATTAAAGCAAATAACAATTGAAGCACGCAAGAGTTTACCCTGGTTCAGGCCACATTGTGGTGTACAACCCTACTTCCAGCTTTGGTGGATTGGCCTCAGGAGGGCTGGAATATGAACTGGTATAGTGGTTCCTGAGCTCAGGAGGGTCAGGAAGCAAGAGTTCTTGCTCCTTTGCGTGGAGGCAGAGTTTATGGATCTACTTGCCTTGTCCCTCGTAGTGGGGATCCTAGCTACTTATATAGGAGGCCAGGGTCCTCGTCCCCCGAAATATTTAGGCGGGAAGGGATCCCACAACGGCCATTTTCGAGCGGGAACACAAGGACATTCCTATCCTAACAAAAGTAGTCTTCGCCTGCAAAAGGATCAGGCGATGACGCGACGGTGGGCTCGGTGGTGACATCCTCCATGTCGTCCTTGCGGTCTTCGGTCTTGTTGCACCAAAGGGGAAACCTTTGTCCCGCTCCTCGGGAACCTGTGCCTGCGCTGCCTCCTTTGCAACGAAATGGCAATTGCGCCACTGGCGGGCGCTGGCACCCGCTGGCGCGGTGCGTCACTGCTTAAGTTGCTACCTCCTCCCGAGGCAGGCTTGGCCTTGGGTTCTCCGCCCCTCCGGAGCACCTTGCCGAGGCCGCTCCCGAGGGAGTTTTGATGTTGTTCTCCTCGCGAGGTCTAGCCCCCTCGCGAGGGTCTTGAGCATCTGGTCGATCAGCTGGGCCATACCAGGCCGTGGTAGGAGTGCATCGTGGCCCACAGACAGGCAAGTCTGGGTACCATGGTTCCCAGGACGCCGACAGTAGCCCACGGGCCCAAGGCGCGCGCGGAGTTGGCTTCGGGGCAAAACGTTAGCCGAGGACGAAGCGCCGCGGGTCCCAAAAAGGTTGCGGGCCAGACTGGCGCATGAGGGTTAGATGGGACGTGGGCGACTCCACTTCCCACGCAGTGTCGGCAACCGTGCAACTTGGCAACTCCTTGGCGCGGGCGGCGGGGCCATTATGGACGCGCGTGAGTGGCCGGCGATTGATCTTCTTGGTCTATAAACAGGGGGTCAGGCACCATGTCTTTCACTTGACTGTTGTAGATCAATCCCTGCTCCTCCCACTTCTCCGAGGGCTTTCCATGGCACCGATACGTAGGTTCTCGGCCACGGAGAAGGGGAAGAGCCCGATGGTGGAGCCTGAGCGGCTCCCCCCGAAGAAGAGGCGCTATGATTCTCCAAGAGTGTCCCTGAGACTGGTGGATGCCCGTACATGGTGCACGCGGCCGCCGCCAGGATTTCCGCTTCCCTTAGGTGCTTTGGCGATAGACGGACGAAGCGGGGATGGCGATAGGGGTGGTGCAGTCAGCCACCCAGAGAAACGGGCGACTTCCCGCGCCCTGTTGCCATCCCATACCGAGGAAGACGCCTGTGAGTTCATCGTATGGGCGGGAGCCCTCCGCATTCTTGGATCCTCCTTCCTCCATTCCTGAAGGAGGTGCTCCCGGCTCGTGGCCGAGTGACGGTGCAGCTGCGGCATGAGGGGTGCCACCTTCCCCCTTCGTATGCCGACGTGGAGGTGGTATCCTCTGGCCAGGTCTTCATGACCTGGGGTTGGGCATGGTGCGCCGCGCCTGCGCTCCCGCTGGGAGCCACATTCTTCATTTCGCGCTGGACGGGATGGGAACAATGACCTTCAAGGTCTTCGAGGCGGACGGCGGCCGGCTGTCGTGCGGCGCGGGGGACGGGCTCGCCGGCGACCATTCCCCATGTCGCCAGGGCAGCAAGGCCGGGGGCGAGGCGCTCACCATCGGTTGCGCCTCCGATTCCTTCGGTAGCAGTTACGCTACCCCTGAGACGGCCTCGAGCTTCGAAGAGGGCTACGAGTCGCCAAGTTGCCACAACTATCACCGGAAGGAAACAGCGTCCTCCCGGTGCCGTCGTTGTTGAAGGAGTTCAAGCCGCATTCTTCAAGAGCGACCCTCTTAGCTTGGTCCCTGCAGGACACGATGGACGGCCCCATGAGGGTGTGTAAAACCTTGTAATACTTTTGCTATTATCTGGCGTCATAAACTTATGTTCCTCATCAGGCCCTCTACTGGAGCATGACTTTCCTTTCCTTCTGTCCCCGCGGTAGTTTAGGGCCCTACGCCTGCGAGACCCAGTCCCTAGACAAGCCTCAGCCTACGCTGGTATGCCAGGTCGCGATGCCGTGGTCAAGGCCAGGAGGTGAGTGACCTATAGTCTGGTAGGAGCCCCCGAGGCGCGATGCTCGGGAAGTCCCTCTTGGCGTTCAGGCAGTCGTCTACCAGGGCCGTCGAGAAGGGCTTTCATGCCCCAGCGGATTCGTGATTACAGTGGGTGGAGGTGTAGGTATGCGAGTAGATGTGGCGGTGGCACTTGATTTTCTGTCACCTTTCCCTCGGGGCGAGGTTCTATGCCCGGGCTGTCTTCGCGAAGAGGTGGCAGTAGTCGCTCCCAGGCCACCGAACATAAAGTGTGCGGCTGCCGAGGCCCTGGGGGCGGAGGTCACGGAACTGGTGGAGGCGTTCCTCCAGGCTACTGCTACCACAGCCGAAGAGGCGGAGACAGGTGATGATGCGCTTGGTGATGCCTGATCTGCTCCTGTCCAGAGAGAGAAGTGCAAGTGCCTTGGGGAGGCGTAAGAACTTGTTCGAATTTGAAAAACATGGTCTTATTGTAATAACTTAATGATTTTCGTGCTTGCTTCCTTTCATGTTTGCTTAGGTGCTCTGCGTCGACAGGGCCAAACCCCGCACATACCTCGATCGCCATTGATCCCTCCGGGTGATCGGGGTTATCGTAATAACTAGACTCAAGGGATGAGGGGCTACGTGGCTAGTGAGGCCCCTGGGTCACGATGCCCAGGGGTCCCCCTTGACGTACGAACGGCTCTCATGAGGGAGAACGAGCACCATACCTTGCTCACGAGCCTTCGCCTGGGATGGGGGCACGAGAAGGCCAGGTGTCTGGGCACTTGGTAGGGTGGCGTCCACCAGGCGTGACCTGAGCATAGCCCCCATGCCTAGCCCCCCTCGCGACACCCATCCAACGAGAAGTTGTGAGCGTCGTGAGTTGAAAAGCTCCTTGAGGTTGGTGCGACCACTGGGGGCCACCCTCAGTAGTTTATAACTAGCGCGGAGCATACAGCTACCACACTTGCGCGGAGTGTGGGCATAACTGCGCCTCGGTCGTAGCGGCTAGCGCGGAGCTTGGTGCTTGCACTGGTTCCTGGGCATAACCGCTCCTCGGTTGGTTCTGCCAGCGCGGAGCATGGCACTTCCACTAGACCATGGGAGGTAGCCTCCCACCGGGAGAGACTCCGGGGCATGTACAGCCCCGTCCTGACACGTGGCTTGCACAGCAGGACATTCAAGGTGTATATGGGCCCTCCTCCGGACGAGCTGACGACTCTGAGGAAGTTCTCGTGAGCTTACGCATCACTCACGAGACCCTACGCTGAGGTGGGTTGCGCCTGAGTCTTCTTCTGCAAAATGTAAAAAGAGAGGTGTTGTGTAGACCTGCGCCGAATGCATCTCTAGAGGGCATCGCATGAGAAGGCCGCAACACCAACGACCCTAGGAGGTGACGTCATGGGAATGGCTCACGAGACAGAGCATAGCCGCTGGATTTGTCGACGCTGCAGGGATGGACCCAAGCAAAGACGCCGTGCCCAGTCTACTCATGCAACGATCCAAAAGAAAAACAACCGGCGCGCGGTCCCCGCATGAGCGAGACACATGCCGCGGGCCCCTACTTACCCATCCACGATTAGCCCATGCGAGAACAAGGCATCAAGGACCATGGGAGGTGACATCACGAGAATGGCTCACGAGACAGAGCTCGACCCTTGGGTTTAGCGACGCTACAGGGACGGACCCAAGCACAAACGACGTGCCAGTCCTTAATCAATGGGCGGTCGTGAGTGGGCTCGCAAGGGCTCATGACCTTAGTGGAGGTGAGAACACCAAGCATCCAGATAATGCGAATAGGAAGGAGCAACTAGCCTTGATCATGCACAAAAAGGAGACAACTGCGATGGAATAGCTCCCAGCAGCCCGAGGATGATGCAGCCCGGGGCGCCCTCGATTGGATACCTGAAGCGTCACCTGATACTTGTCGAAGAAGAGTTGCGGTAGCTGAAGACGCGACCAATGTGGGTCGCTCTTGAAGATCGTCGGGCTCCTGAGGCCCAGGGGCTCCGGAGGCTCTCAGCGGTCGCGTGGGTCCGGTTCTCGCTCCGTCTGGACCGCCTGCCACTGAGCCTCCCGAGCCCCCAATGCCTGCCGCGCGAGGTGCTGGAATGTGGCATCTACGTTGCGGAAGCCGAAGAGTGTGCGGACGTAGCTGCAGGGGAGGGCCCTCCTCCGGCCGACCGCCGTCGGCCAGAAGGGCTCCAAAGAGGCGGCTCGGTTGAGACCTGCGACATCAATGCAGACACGGAAGCGGTCGGTCGGGCTACGGGCAGGTGAGCTTGGGATTGTGCGGTTACGCCCATCGCGGATGAGCCTTGCATACTGAAGTTCTTCGGTAACCTGGTCGATGAAGTCCTGAGCCCCCAGCGCTGTGCAGTCCACGCTGGGCTCACAAAAACGCGCGTCAAGACACGCCTGCAGGTGGTGCCCGAACACCTCCCTCGAGACGCTGGTTAGGCCGGAGACGCTCTAGATGAGAGCCCCCGAGCCCATCCTGAGAGGGGCGTCGGGCACGCCTCCCTATGTGAGGGTGGAGGGCGCCTTGTCGGCAGGCGCGAGTCCCAAGGCGGAACCGTTAGGAGCCCCCGCGTCCTGAGGTCCGTTGACAGGCATGTTCTTCTTCTTCTTGGGGGTGGTTTGCAGGACGAGGACGGCTCCATCCTCATCGGAGTATTCAACTGTCGGCGTACTGGGAACCAGGGTACTCAGACTTGCCTGTCTGCGGGTCACGACGAGCTCCTACTATGGCCTGGTACGGCCCAGCTGATCAAGCAGCTGCCCAAGACCCTCGCGAGGGAGCCAAGCCTCACGAGGAGAACAACGTCAAGACCTCCTCAGGAGCAGCCTCAGCAAGGTGCTCCGGAGGGGCGGGGAATCCAAGGCCAAGCCTGCCTCAGGAGGAGGTAGCGATATCAGCAGTGACGCATCGCGCCAGAGGGTGCCAGCGCGCGCCAACGTCGCAGTTACCATTTCGGTGCAAGGGGGACAGCGCAGCCGCAAGTTCCCGAGGAGCGGGGCAAAGGTTTTCCCATGGGTGCAACGAGACCGAAGACCACAAGAACAATAAGGAGGATGTCACCGTCGAGCTCACCACCGCATCACCGCTTGGTCCTTTTTGCAGGCGAAGACTGCTTTGGTCAGAGCAGGAACGTCCTTGTGTTCCAGCTCAAAAATGGCCGTTGTGGGATCCCTTCCCGCCTAAACATTTCGGGGGAAGAGGACCGTGGCAGTCTATATAAGTAGCTAGAATTCCCACTGTAGAGGGGATCGACTCATACACTCTGCCACCACGCAAGGAGCAAGAACACTTGCCTCCTGACCCTCCTTAGCTCACCTCCTGAGCTCAGGAACCATTGTACTAGCTCATATCCCTGCTCGCCCGAGGCTAATCCTCCAAAGCAGGAAGTAGGGTCTTACACCACAAGGTGGCCCGAACCTGGATAAACTCTTGTGTGTTTTTCTATTGTTTGCTTGAATCCCTCCACCGAGATGAGTGTGAGGCGCTAGGTACACGTGAGTGGGAGAGATCTTTGTTCACGCCCCTGTGTTCGAACTTATCGGGTTTTGTGGAGCCCTGAATTCGACATTTTGCGCGCCAGGTAGGGGGCGTGTTGAAATCTCGCCTCTCCGACGACCTTGCTTCCCCTCTCTGGTTCAGCGCCTCTACGATGGCTGCGGCCTGCCATAGCCGCGCGGGGGCTGGCTTCCTCCCCGTCGACCGAGCAGTATCAGCGGACCGCGCCACCCATGGGCGCTCCTTCTCCTTCCTCGACGACGCTCCTGCCGGCCAGGCCACCGGAGGACGGCCTGCACCACCACTCCCGCCTCCTTTGGCTTTGCCGGTCACGCTCTTGATGGGGCGATGTCGGGCCCAGCACCGGCCGCCCGCCGAAAACTGTGCCACACGGACGGCCCGCAGCTATGAGCTGCGGGGCGTCACCTGCAGGGAGCGGCCTTGCCGCGGGGTCGCCTGCACCCTCGGTGGGTCCCAAGCACCGGTGTCTGCTTGGCATGCCAAGTCGCACTTTCGGCAGGTTGGGGCTGCCGCCCAGCCGCGGGAGGCCTTGCGGGCGCAGAGCGAGCCGGGGCCTGCCATCACCTTTGGCCCCGGCGATCTCGCCTCCGTAGCGGCCGGCACCGGCACTCTCCTCATGGAATGCACGCCCACCATCTGCGGGGTGGCCGTGACAAGAACTCTCATCGACGGCGGCGCTAGCCTCAACATCCTCTGTCCCGAAGCCTTCGGTCATCTGTCTGTGTCCTACATGCAGCTCCTTCCCACCAAGACCTTCTAGGGGGTCGCTTGCTCGGCCGTTCCGCTCGGCCAGATCCGCCTCCCGGTCACCTTCGACACACCGGCTAACTACCGGACTGAGCTCATCGATTTTGTTGTTGCGCCCATCCACCTGTCGTACGACGCCGTCCTCGGCTTCCCAGCCTTGGCAAAGTTCATGGCGGCGACTCACCCGGGCTACAACACTGTCAAGATACCCGGGAGCAGCGGCGTCATCACCATCAAAGGGGACCGCAAGGCCGCCCTTCAGGTCCTTGGGCGCGCTTACAAGGCCGCCGCTGCTGCAGCTCACCCAGGGGCGAAGGGGGCTCCGGAACCTACGGAGGCCGTGCCTGCCAAGAAGAAGCAGCTCTTTTCTCAAGACCCCGCCGAGACGAAGCAAGTGTCCGCCGACGAAGAAGGCTCGGGAGCAACCTTCACCATCGGCACGGGCATGGATCCAGAGCAAGAGGCGGCGCTGGTCAGCTTCCTCAGGGTCAACAAGGATGTGTTCGCCTGGAAGGCCGCAGATTTGGTCGGGGTGCCTAGGCATGTCATTGAGCATCACCTCACCGTGTTTCCCAACGCGCACCCTATCAAGCAGAAGGCGCACAGACAAGCCCCGGAGAAGCAGGCCTTCATCGTTCAGGAGGTTAGGAAGCTAGTGGAAGAAGGTGTCGTACTGGAACTACGGCACCCGGAGTTGCTGGCCAATCCCGTCATCATCCCGGAGAAAGGAGGCAAGGAACGCATGTGCGTAGACTTCACGAGCCTCAACAAGTTCTGCCCTCAAGACCCCTTCCCTCTTCCGCGCATCGACCAAATCATGGATTCGACGGCTGAGTGTGACTTACTCTGCTTCCTTGACGCCTTCTCGGGCTACCACCAAATCAAGATGGCGGTAGAAGACATGGAGAAGACGGCGTTCCTGACCCCATGTGGGGTCTACTGCTACACCTGCATGCCTTTCGGGCTGAGAAACGCGGGCGCCACCTTCCAGTGCCTGATGCACATCACCCTTGTCCCTTAGCTCGGAAGGAATGCAGAGGCCTACATCGATGACATCGTGGTTAAGACGTAGGAGGCCACGACCCTCATCCAGGACATAGAAGAAACATTCGCCAACCTGCGCAAGGTGAAGCTGTGCCTCAACCCGGAGAAGTGCGTGTTCGGCGTACCCTCCGGCAAGTTGTTAGGGTTCCTGGTTTCGCACCGGGGCATTGAGGCTAACCCGGAGGATATCAAGGCCATCGAGAAAATGAGGCCGCCCACAAACCCGAAGGAAATGCAGAAGCTCGCTGGATGTGTGACATCCCTAGGGCGCTTCATCTCTAAGCTCAGGGAACGCGCCCTACCGTTCTTCAAGCTCAATAAGAAGAAAGGGCCGTTTGAGTGAACTCTGGAGGCCGACGCCACCTTCCGGGATCTCAAGGAATACCTCACCAGCTCGCTGGTTATGGTAGCACCACGACCCTTGGAGCCCATGACACTCTACCTCGCCACAACGCCTCATTCCGCCAGCGCAGCACTAGTTGTGGAGCGCGAGGAAAGGCTTCGGAGCCCAAGGCCACCGGGCGGCTCGGCACCTTCAGGGCTTGCGCCACCCCCCAGTGCGGCCTCAGGGGCAGATTCGACCATGGGCATTGCCGGCCCCACCACTCGGCAAGAAGCTCCTAAGGTTCCTGAGACGCCAGTGGACCCTGCTGCGCCGACCCTCGTGGAGCACCCGGTGTACTTCGTGAGCACAGTACTGCGAGACGCGCCTTCGCACTACCCAATGCCCCAGAAGCTGCTCCTGGCGCTCCTCGTCGCCTCCAGGAAGCTGCGCCACTACTTCCAGGGCCACCGCATCAAGGTTGTTTTGTCGTATCCCCTCGAGAAGGTGCTGCGGGGCCCGAATGTCGTTGGGAGGGTCGCCGAGTGGAACATCGAGCTTCATTCGTTCCAGTTGGAATTCAGCACCACGCGGGTGATCAAGGGAGCAGCTCTGGCATACTTCGTGGGGGAATGGACTGACGCGCCGGGCGGGGGGTCAGCGAAGACCGCTCGCTGGCCCCCGGTGATGAAGCCCCAGACGGATGGGTAGTATACTCCGACGGCGCCTTCTCATGCCTCGGCGCGGGGGCTGGTGCCGTGTTGGTATCTCCCACTCAGGATAAGTTGTACTACGTTGTGCAGCTCTGCTTCCAGCAGGGCGAGAAGGTCTCCAACAACATCGCCGAATACGAGGGCCTGATTGCTGGGCATAAGGCCGCCGCTGCGCTGGGGGTCAAGCGTCTCACCATCAGGGGTGATTTGCAACTCGTAGTTGACTTCTCCAACAAGAAGTACAAGCCCAAGGACGAGCACATGGGGCCATATCTGGAGGAGGTGCGCAGGATGGAGAAGCGATTCCAAGGGTTGGAGGTGCAGCACGTATCGAGAGGCACCAACAAAGAAGCGAACGACATCGCCAAGCGAGCCTCCAAATGGGAGCCTCAAAGGCCAGGCGTCTTCGAGGAACGGCTACTCAAGCCGTCAGCAGCACCGTCAGCCCCTGCGCCGGCCTCCCCTCGCCAGGGGTTACTAGCGGCTCCTTCGGACGGTGCCCCGCCCTACGGGCCACCCTCCGGAGCCCGCCTGTTGCTCGCCGCGGAGCCCGAGGAGGGTTGCTGGACCCAAGAACTCAAGATGTACCTGCAACACGATACCCTGTCGGACAAAGAAGAAGACGCGGAGCGCCCGGTCCGACAGGCCTCAGCTTACTGCATCCAAGACGGTGAACTCTACAGGAGGCGCCACAACGACGTCTCGCTAAAATGCATCTCGAGGAAGCAAGGGCGCGAGCTGCTGGCTGATATCCACGGTGGAGATTGTGGCCATCACTCGTCGTCCCGCACCCTCATGGGCAAGGCCTACCGCAGTGGCTTCTACTGGCCCACGGCACTCAACGACGCCACAGAGCTCGTGCGAGCTTGTGAGGCGTGCCAGTTTCACGCCAAGCAGATCCACCAGCCGGCGCAAGGCCTCTAGACGATTCCGCATTCCTGGCCCTTCGCGGTCTGGGGATTGGACATCCTGGGTCCATTTCCTCAGGCAGCAGGGGGCTACCGCTTCTTGTATGTCGCCATCGACAAATTCACCAAATGGGCGGAAGTGGAGCCTGTTCACGCGATCCCAGCCGGGTCAGCTGTCAAGTTCATCCAGGGCCTCGTGAGTGGATTCGGGTCCCCAACCGCATCATCACGGATAATGGTTCGTAGTTCACAAGTAATCTCTTCAGGTCGTATTGTGCTAACCTTGGAACACAGATCTGCTACGCTTCGGTGGCTCATCCTAGGAGCAACGGCCAGGCCGAGCGCGCCAACGCGGAAGTCTTGCGTGGCCTCAAGACACGCAGCTTTAAGAAGAAGCTTGAGGCTTGTGTCAGGGGCTGGATCGACGAACTCCAGTCCATGTTGTGGTCAATCCGAACCACTGCCACCAAACCTATGGGGGAAACTCCCTTCTTTGTCGTCTATGGGGCGGAGGCGGTCCTCCCTCACGAGGTCAAGCATTGCTCCCCACGGGTCTTGGCCTTCAATGAGGAATGCCAGGAAGCCGCCTGGCGGATGGACCTCGTGCTCGGCGAGAAGGGCCGCCGCCGAGCTGCCCTCAGGGCGGCACGTTATCAGCAGGCACTGCGGCGGTACCACTACCGCGGCGTTCGCGCAAGAACACTTGAAGTTGGTCACTTGGTCTTGAGGCGGGTCCTCTCCCGTGAGGGGCTACACAAGCTCTCGCCCATGTGGGAGGGCCCGTTCAGAATTGCCCATGTCTCTAGGCCTGGTGATGTGCGCCTGGAGACGCGGGATGGGATACCTATCTAGAATTCCTGGAACATCGAACACCTCAGGAGGTTCTATCCATAATCAAGGCAACGTGCCCATGAAGGTCTCCGCCCGTGACACTCTCACGTAATAATGAGTTGGGGCTGTACACGCCTCGGAGTGTCCTGTGCGTTGCCTACGGGCCCTCAGACGGGGCTCCCACCCACGCCCCAGTGGCAGTCCTTAGCTCCACGCTTGGAAGAAGACGTAGTGTAGGCGTCGGACGCGACCTTTTTCCTTTTTGCTTGGTGTTTGGCTGTCAGCCTTTTCTACTTCCTTGGCTATCAGCCCTTCCTCTACCCCATGTTATGAAGTTCTCGTGTTTCTCGCGCTTCCTGCATTTTTTTGAGAGTTTCGTGTTTGGGATATTTCTCGCTGGTTTTAATTTCAGCTGCGCCCCTCGCTCTTCTTCGCACGCCTCGCGCGTGGGGGCTGGGGCACGGTCGGGCACCGGCCCTCGTTTGCCGTGGCCCCGTTACCTCACCTGGCCAAGCCTGGTCAGGCTCTGGCGCTGGGCTTCTCACTCCGCGCAACTTATCTTACCGAGCCGCTCAGGCTTTGGTGCTCTAACCCGCGCTCGACACTCTCAGCAGATCTCAGTGATTGACCCCCGCTCGGGGGCTGTACGAGCCCATCAGACTTGGCCACCTCGTCACGACCCGATGGGGTTCATGATGCCGGAGTGAGGAGGATTCCGCCTCAGGACGACACGATGCATAAAAGCTAAGTGATTCCACCCAGGCAACAAAAACATGATAGCGAGTTCTCGCTTCTTACATATATCACAACCCATTACACGCCTCCTCAAGGCAACTTGAAATTTTGACGCAGAAATGACATGAAGGAAAAGAAAGGAGAAGAAGCAGAAGCCGCTCCCGCTCAGTCGGAGTCCTCCAGTTCCTCTGGCTTCACCGAACTGCAGCGCCGCGGAGATCCCCTCCTCTCACCGTGCCGAGCTCGGCGGCGTGGTGGTTCGTCGCGGCCACCACTGCTGGAGGAGTTGCTGCTGCCACAGAGGGGGCCCCCACGGCGCCCCCCAGAACTGAAGTCGTCTTCGGAGGAGGAGCTGCTCCTCCGGACGCCTTCCTCGTTCTCCTCCTCGTCATCAACCCCGGGACAGCACCCAAGGCGCCTCCCTTCCTCCGAGAAGACCCTGACGAACAACTTGGAGATGCCATCGTACCTGAAGTGGAGCGCACACCTCCCCTGCAGCCGGCGTGCCTGAGCAAACGACTGCCAGCCGCGCTCCAGGAACACATCGCCCGAGGGAGCCACATAACCTCCACCCAGGATGCACCACTGCAGCAACCGTCGGCCTGCATCCAGATACCTCCGAGGCCTCCGGCCGGTAACACGTCGCCAAACAAGCGGGGAAGCCTGAGCAACGGGCTGCCGGGATTCTCCGCCCACACCATGAACTCCGATGACACGTCGAAGGAATGGAGCTGTGGGCGTGGAGGACACGCGACCGACAGGCACCGTTGCGTGCCTCCTCTTCCTCCGCGGCCGCGACCACCTTCTCAACGGGAGGACGCCCCGCGCCTTCCATCGGCGGCCGCGGCAGGGCTCAGAAGGCCGCACCCGCCTCCCCGAGAAGCCGCTGCGGGCGCAGCGGCATACATGTGGGGACGACCGCGACCCCTCTTCGGCGGCAATGGGACTGGATCCTTCGGGGTCTTCCCCTTCTCCACGGCGGATGGCTTTCTCGGCGGCGCCATGGAGATCTTGCGACAAGAGAGAGCGAAGGACAAGCAAGGAGAAGACGTCGCTGGCTTGCAAACGGCCTGGGGCCTCCCCCCTAGTCCCATTTATAGAGCGGAGGAGCCCAACCGCCTGCCACTGGCGTCGCAGCCATTACTCCCCCGTCGCCTGCGCCAAGGAGTTGTCAAGTCGCACGATCACCAAGGGTGCGTGGGAAGCGGAGCCGCCACGTCCCATCCAACAGTCGCACGTCGGCCTCGCCCGCTGCCTTTAGGGCCCGCGACGCTTTGTCCTCGACTAAGGCTTCGCCCCAGAGCCAACTCCGCGCGCGCCTTGGGCCTGGGGGCTACTGTCGGCATAATGGGAACCAGGGTACCGAGACTTGCCTATCTGCGGGCCGCGACGAGCTCCTACTACGGCCTGGTACGGCCCAGCTGATCAACCAGCGGCCCAAGACCCTCGCGAGGGAGCCAAGCCTCGCGAGGAGAACACCGTCATCCTCAGGAGCAGCCTCAGCAAGGTGCTCCGGAGGGGCGGAGAATCCAAGGGCAAGCCTGCCTCAGGAGGAGGCAGTGATATCAGCAGTGATGCATCGTGCCAGCACGCGCCAGTGGCACAGTTACCATTTCGGTGCAAGGGGGACAGCGCAGCTGCAAGTTCCCGAGGAGTGGGGCAAAGGTTTCCCCATGGGTGCAACGAGACCGAAGACCACAAGGATGATAAGGAGGATGTCACCGTCGAGCCCACCACCGCGTCACCGCCTGGTCCTTTTTGCAGGCGAAGACTGCTTTTGTCAGGGCGGGAACGTCCTTGTGTTCCCGCTCAAAAATGGCCGTTGTGGGATCCCTTTCCGCCTAAACATTTCAGGGGAAGAGGACCGTGGCCGCCTATATAAGTAACTAGAATTCCCACTGTCGAGGGGATCAACTCATACACTCTGCCACCACGCAAGGAGCAAGAACAATTGCCTCCTCACCCTCCTGAGCTCACCTCCTAAGCTCAGGAACCATTGTACTAGCTCATATCCCCGCCCGCCCGAGGAAAATCCACCAAAGTAGGAAGTAGGGTCTTACACCACAAGGTGCCCCAAACTTGGATAAACTCTTGTGTGTTTTTTCTGTTGTTTGCTTGAATCCCTCCACTGAGATGAGAGCGAGGTGCTAGGTAGACGTGAGTGGGAGAGATCTTCGTTCACGCCCCTGTGTTCAAACTTATCGGGTTTCGTGGATCCCTGAATCCGACATCGACCGCCGCAGCCTGGTAGGCGCGCTCTAGGGAACACACCGCTTCCTTCTCATTAGAGGCGATCGTGATGACTCCGCCACTCCCGGGCATCTTGAGGACGTTGTAGCCCTGATGGGTCGCCGCAATGAACTTGGCGAGGGCAGGATACCCAAGGATGGTGTTGTACGGGAGGTGGATGTTGGCGACGTCGAAGTCGATGAGCTCGGTGTGATAGTTGTCGCGGTCACCAAAGGTGACGGGGTGGTGGACCTGCCCCATTGGGAGTGTGGAGCCATCCGTGACTCCATAGAATGGCTTGGTCGGGTGGAGCTGATACTAGGGGACCTGGAGTGCCTCGAAAGTCTGGACGGAGCGGACGTTGAGTCCTGCTCCGCCGTTGATGAGGGTCTTGGTCACGAGGACGTTGCTGATGGTCGGGGTGCAGAGCATCGGGAGAGCACCTGGGGCTGCGGTGCACTTCAGCTAGTCCATGGGGTCGAAGGCGATGACCTGCTTGGTCCACCTGAGGTTGCGCGTGGCGTCAGGCCTGGGAAGCACCGTGTTCACCTCGCGGGCGAACTGCTTGAAGATGCGATGGGAAGCCAGAGCATGGGCTCCTCCCAAGATGCATGCAACTGCACGCGGCTCCTGAAAGCCCCCTGCTCCGTCTCCTTGGCGGTCGTCGTCGTTCCTTCTTGGCGGCGGTGGCAGCGGAGGCAGGCCTCCATTGCCCTGAGGGCAACCCTCACGAGGCTGGTCGCACCAGGGGGCATCACGAGGCTGCTCCTGCCAGTGGCCTTCACGAGGCTGTTCGCGCAACCCTTGGCACGAGTTCCTGTCGTCCCAACGTCATCCACCTCGGCCTCCTTCACGGCCGTAGCCGCGGTTGTCGCGCTCAGGGCACTGCCCGACGCGTCCGTTGTGCATCGCCCTGAGCTCCTAGCAGTCCTTAGTGTTGTGGCTGTGGACATTGTGGAAGACGCAGTACGGACGGTTGTCTCTTGGGGGGGTGTCGTCGTAGCCGCAGCCACGCTTCATTTCTGGCTCCGCAGCCAGCACGGTGGGCCCCTTGCGCTTTTCTTCTTTGGCCTTGGCCTTCTTGTTGTCCACCTCTGCCTCAGGCACCTCGTGGAGAGAGAGGCGTCCTTCCTCCGCCCTGGCGCACTTTGCCGTGAGCTTGAACATCTCGAGAGCTGTGCACAGGTCCTCATGGATGACGGGCTCCTCCCTCATCCTAAATTCGCGGACGCCGTCGGAGAACGCCGAGATGATGGCCTCATCCGAGACCCTAGGGATCCTGAGGCGCATGGTGTTGAAGCGTTGGATGTACTATTGCAGGGTCTCTCCCGACTGCTGTCTCACGCGGCGCAGATCCACAGCCGTCGGGGCTCGGTCACGGGTGCCTTGGAAGTTGGCGATGAAATTCTCACGAAGCTCCCCCCTGGAGGAGATGGACCCCACGGGGAGGTTCAGGAGCCCGGAGCATGCGCCATCCTTGAGAGCCATGGGGAACCAGTTCACCATGACCTGCTCAGTGCCGTTGGACGCCTCGATGCTGAGCTCGTAGAGGTGGAGGAACTCCGTGGGTTCGGTGGTGCCGTCGTAGCACGGAGGCAGGTCCGGCTTGAACTTGCCGGGCTAGACGAGGCCCGTAGCTCAGGAGCTAAGGCATGACATCCAACCACTCTCATGATTGCAGGCGCCCCCTGTGCCTGCGGTGCTGGTTCTTGGGGCGCTGGTGCCACCACCTCATGCGGCACGCGGTCTTGGCGCTGCGGGCCAGGGGGCCCGCGAGCCCCTGCCTGGGGATGCGGAATCACCTGGCAGCACTCCTTGTCGCGCGCGTGGGCTCTGCGGGGTGGCTCACGCCGCGGAGCCTTGCGCCGGACCTCCTGGTCGGCGCCGTAGAGTGGAGGCGGAGCCGGTACTCCGTGGCCTTTGTTTCCCGCCAGGGGCGATAGGGGATGGGAGGAGTGCGTTGGTGCAGGTGCTTCCCCAGCGGCGTTGACGAGCTCGGTGATGCGGTGGAGCCACTCATCGTAGAGGTCATCTGCCGAGCGGTAGTGCAAGAGCTCCCGCGCCATCAACAGCGCAGACTGCTGATAGACCGGCCCGCGCCGTACCAGCGAGGACGACGCCACAGCCGGTGAGGGTGAATGCGTCACCGTGTGGCCATCGCGCCGCACGGATAGCGGCAGCGATGAGTCCTGCTGCTCGTGGACGGCCGGGTCGGTGGCGGCGTTGGCGACCAGCGAGTTGGGACGGGGCGGTGCACCATTGCCCGAGGGCGCCGTCTGAGCGACATTCGCGGTGCGGCGGGCGGCGCGAGCCCGGCGTGTGTCCACGATGGCTGTGGAGCGAAGTTGACGACGAGAACGGGGACGAGGTCGTCGGAGAGGCAAGATATTGACATGCCCCTACCTGGCGCGCCAAATGTCGGATTACCGGCTCCGCAAACCCAAGAAGTTCAAACACAGGGGCGTGACCGAAGATCTCTCCCACTCACGTCTACCTAGCGTCTCGCCCTCGTCTAGTGAAGAGATTCAAGCAAACAACAAGTGAAGCACGCAAGAGTTTACCCAGGTTCAGGCCACCTTGTGGTGTAAAACCCTACTTCCTGCTTTGGAGGATTGGCCTCAGGAGGGCTGGAATATGAACTGGTACAGTGGTTCCTGAGCTCAGGAGGGGAGCTCAGGAGGGTCAGGAGGCAAGAGTTCTTGCTCCTTTGCGTGGAGGCAGAGTTTATGGATCTACTTGCCTTGTGCCTCATAGTGGAGATCCTGGCTACTTATAGGCGGCCAAGGCCCTCTTCCTCCGAAATATTTAGGCGGGAAGGGATCCCACAACGGCCATTTTTGAGCGGGAACAGAAGGACGTTCCTCTCCTGACAAATGCAGTGTTCGCCTGCAAAAGGATCAGGTGGTGACGCGGCGGTGGGCTCGGTGGTGACATCCTCCCTGTTGTCCTTGCGGTCTTCGGTCTTGTTGCACCAAAGGGGAAACCTTTGTCTCGCTCCCCGGGAACCTGCGCCTGCACTGCCTCCTTTGCACTGAAATGGCAACTGCACCGCTGGCGGGCGCTGGCACTCGCTGGCGTGGTGCGTGACTACTTACGTTGCTGCCTCGTCCTGAGGCAGGCTTGGCCTTGGGTTCTCCGCCCCTCCGGAGCACCTTGCCGAGGCCGCTCCCGAGGTGGTTTTGACGTTGTTCTCCTCGCGAGGTCTAGCCCCCTCGCGAGGGTCTTGAGTAGCTGGTCGATCAGCTGAGCCGTACCAGGCGGTGGTAGGAGCGCGTCGCGGCCCGCAGACAAGCAAGTCTGGGTACCCTGGTTCCCAGGACGTCGACAGGCGTGCCCTGGTGGGTTGTGGGCACTACGTGCCCCCGTTTGCGTTGCTTCCACCTCCCAAAAATCACATATATTCCAAAATAATTCTCCGTGAAATTTTATTGCATTTGGACTTCGTTTGATATGGATACTCTGGGATACAAAAAACATGCAGAAAACAGGAACTGACACTTGGCGCTGGATCAATAGGTTAGTCCAATAAATCATATAAAAAGTTGCCAAAAGTGTGTAAAACTCGTATTATATTTCCATGAAACAATCAAAAATTATAGATACGACGAAGATGTATCAAGGGGATGGGAGGGGGGAACCATGGCTTTGGGACGCACTTGTCTGAAATGTGGGGTAAGTTACGAAAATACCCCCACCGATTTGAACTAGGTGCTTCTTTCGGTTCAGGGGGTATTACGGGAATTTCGCTTGTCGGGATTTCGCAGGAGGTGGGAGTTTTCGCGCGCGTTGTAATTTTGGGATGGCAACGCGCGGGTTGAGATGGAGGGAGTTTTCCGAGCACAACGAGACAAAGAGATAGCTTCAAATTTCGGGATAACAAGGCGCATGTTAATTTCAGGAGATCAGTATGCTGGCTGATCTGTTTTGTTGTATGTATTACTACAAATTCCATTCAATGCTTTGAATCCATGTTATGTTTGTATAATGCATGTAACCTACTCGAATGAACATTTTAGGGCATTCCATATGCATACTACCGACTGCAATATGAACTAAATTTGAATTCGTTTCTCTATTTGAATAAGATCAACAATCATGATTGTTGTCAAGTTAAACCATCATTTGTATATTATTTTGGCAATGCACAACATGGTTATTGTTAGGTTAGGTATCAACTACTTGTACCATTAAACTTGAATTCAATATTTTGAATCCACTTTATAATGATTTCAAATAATAGTACATTTCAGGCTCTAGCTAGATCTCCATAATCTAAAACATGTTTCATATGTATAGTGTGTTTATGACACAATTTATGCATGGTGCACCGCCCCCCACAACTACAAGTATTTAGATGTGAGCTGCAAAAGCCAGGCATTATCACAAATTCAAAACATGGTGTGCATGGATGCAATGTGGTCACACGATGCCTGCCAGCGGTGTCTGAATTTCAAATGAAATGTGGTATTGTTCGATATATATATATACAGCCGGTCTATTCTCATGACATTATGAGAATAATATTCTCATAACACTTCCGAACTGCATTGTAATACTGCATTCGAAACCTATGCGCACTGCTTCCTTCTTCTGTTCCGAACCATATAGAGGGGCAGTAGCAAACCTTCATGGAGCAGCGTTTCTAGCTAGTTTGATCGATTTCTATTGTTTTATTTGTGTGTGCGCTGATTTAATATGTGATTAAACACGCAATTCTGCGAGAAAACGACGGAAATCGTTTGATTTGGCGGATCTGCCTCTGTTCTTCCGCTCGTGCAGGAGCTTCACATCCTGCTGGCGGTTCATATTCGATTTTATAGCGTGGTCCTTGTGTGTTACTAATTTCGCGTTCATGTTTGTGTTATTCCGCGACAGATTAATTTGCTAATAGGATTGAAATTTTAGTATAATTGGTTGAGTATCTCTCTGTTCTAGCGCAAAAACGGCAAGTTCTCTGTCATTCCCCGTCCAGATCGAAATTGTTGTGTTTTTTATGTAATTTTCTATTGTTTTCGGCAATTATGTGCTGCCTTGCACCTATCCGTATGAATTGCAGCGGATTAAGTTGTTAATTTTGAAGAATTTAACTTTTGTCCATGTTTTTTGTGTTCTTGCGGGCGCCACTGGCTTTGGTCGCTACTCAAGATGTTTTTTGAGATTTTGCGCATTATATAGTTGTTAGAACTGCATTGCAGGCTGTGTTTTTCGTCTGCGAATCATGGAGGGGTGAACTGCAGTAATATGCAATGCGCGGTGAATATTGTAGCGCGATGAACTGCATTAATATGCAATGCGAGCCTGTATGAACTGCATTACAGCCACGGGGGGGGGGGGACTAGTTTAATAAGTTTTTTTGCTTGGTCAAGCGCGGTGGACTGCAGTAATATGCAATGCGAAATGCACATTGTTATGTTACCGCACTGCTTTATTTGTCGTTTACTTTTTTTTTGGGTTGTGTCTGTACATATATATATTGGTGGGTCAATTGGCTCCCCTCCCACCTTATCCCTGGCGGCTCCCATCTCACCTTATCCCTGGCGGCGAATATTGTCTGCTCTTTTTTCCACTCTTCCTCGATCTGTCTTTTTCCCAACCAGACCCTACGCCTGGCAATGGATTGCGAGTGCGGCTGCCTGGCAAGGTTGGAGCCCATGCTGGAGACATGCGTTTTTTCTGAAGGGTTGGTTCTGAATCAGAGGCAGCGGCACAGCGCGCTCTGTTCCCTTCTCTATTCTTCAGGTATTGGATTTCGGGCTCCATTCGTCCATCAGATGACTGACGATGATGTCAATGATTCATGGGTATGTATTTCTTGCATAGTCTTTTTAATGTGTTGTGTGTAGTTAACACTATCTGAATATTTGTAGCAGTATTAGTTTCTGAAGAAACATTTTTCACTAAGTATAAGTGAACTGCTTTTCACATAGTAGTTTTATTATGAACATTGTAGGAGCAACAACAATTTTGTCTAGTCAATATTATTATATGTTGACATCAATATTTTTTAGGAAGATTGTAGCAGCAATTTAGTTTCTAAAGATTGTAATCTTTTTCTTATTTGTTCTTATTTTTTCTGTTCTTGTTGTTTTGCTTGTAGAAATTCCCTTCTGGTCTAGTCAGGGTAACAGAAAGCTGTCTTAATTTGGTCTTGGTTCGCAAGAATGGATATCATGATGTTGATGTTATGTATTCTATTGGCTCTGATGATTGTTTGGTTCTCAAAGATGGCTGGAAGGAATTTGTGGAGGAAGCTGGTCTTCAGGCTGGGGATGTTGTCATGGCTATGTTTTATAGGCATGCAAAGTGTTTGGAAATCAAGTTAAATTTGCTTTAGATCAGTCTTGCTTTAGCAGCAGCAGCATGAGACAATTTTGTTGTAATAATTCGACATTTTTGTGTGGCTTCTAGTTTATTTCCTATAAGAAATCTGAGTATAAGTAACTGCTTTTCACATATAGTTTTTCATGTGCATCCTATCAGCAGCAGCAGTTGAAGCAATATACAGACTGGAAACACCCACTGAGTTTTTTTTAATCCACATACGGAACTAGAGTTTTTAATAAAAGAGGACTGCATCAACCATTATAGTAGCAGCAGTTTTGTGAAAGAAAACTCTCTGTGAACTGCTTTCATAGATAGTTTTTTATGTGTATCCTAGCTACAGCAGCAGTTGAAGCAATATACATACTGAAAACAAACTACTGAGAACTGCATATTGTTGATAGATACAAACCAAGGTTCTGCGCTCATAATTAACAAAGTACATCATCAAGCAAACTAATGCAACATAAGCAAACATTGTGCCAAAGCAAATTACAACGAAAGAAAACTAATCTATATAAGCAGAAGGAAAAAAATCGAGCACTTGCGACAGGAATCCTTGGCTATCAGCATCTGGCCTGCTTCACCAGTTCCACCCGTGGGAGGTGGAGGTGGAAGTTAATCCCCTCTTGCCCGCCAACCTCCAGGATGACCTCGGGCGCTTCCTGGTCTTCTCTTTTGCAGAGCGGGCGAGGCCTTTCTCCACTGTGGTGATTCGGTTCCATACCTCGAACGCAGTGTAGGCGTCCTTGGCAGCATACTCAACGTGCCTCGTGCTGAGAATCGAAGTCCACTGGCTGTGGTCGTGGTCTGTCATCTTTTTCTTCATGTCTGCGTATTCGTCGTCGATGATGGCAGCAGATACATCGCCAAGTGAGTCCAATGGCTTCGTTCCATCAGGCACCCTCTAGTTCGCCTGAATGTCGACGAAGTTGGGGATGTGGAGGCTGCAGCGTGAAAGCTTTTCCTTGTCCTGGTCGATGCAGAAACCAGTGAACTCGTACCTAAGCGAAGTGAACCGCAAGTTATACTTTTAGGAACTGCATACAGAGACATATAGAACTACAACACAGATGAAAAGGAGAGACCCATCGGCCTGCAATTATATTGTACTCAGCAGAAAGAATTGCTTACCTTGGGTCGCCGAGGAACCTATCGAAGGTGATGCATCTCTCTCCCATTGTAGCGCATACTTGGAAAACCAGCACTGGGTGATATTTGCCGATGGAGAGTTGAATCATGGCCGCTCTGCTCTTGTCGGGTGTGTACTCGAGGTCGATGCCGACGATCTTCTGGCGGCGCCCCCGGAGAACTGCCTTATACTCTTAGATGTACGTCGCCATGGCGTCCACGTCGTTGGTGTAGATCATCTTGAGCTTGGTCTTTCCGTGCGCCAGGTCTTGGTGAACGGCATGGCTGGAAAGAGGAGGAACAGGAGGAGGAAGCGCAGCGTTGTGTGTTTCTGCGAACGATCAGGGTGATGGAGCGCGGGATTTAAAGGGGAGCGGCAGCAACTTCTGCCGAGGGCACGATCTCGTCCTCCAACCGTCATGGCGATCGTGTGTTCGTGATGATCGTGGCCTTCACGCGTCTTCCAACCGGCCGGATAGAGGAGCGGGCGTGCGGCGCTTCGGTCGATTGTGGGCGCGTTTATTTCGGGCAGGCGAACCGATTCGTTTTCTGTAAGCGAACTGCATCGTTTTGAAACCGAGCCGTTTTTTGTAACCGAACTGCATCGTGTTACAACCGAGCCGTTTATATTTTTTTGTCTATGATCTGTGGGCCCGTGGGCCTTTTATTCATTAAGCCTCTTTTTCTTCAATGTTTCTTGCAGCCCCCCTTCTCCTTCGTCTCCCCCGCACAAAAATCCCCCTGCCCTCGTGCTCTCGCATTGGAGAGCGACGACTCCCGCAACCGCCGCCGTCCATAGGGACGCTCTCGTGGTGGACAGCGACGACGCCCGCAGACGCCGCCGTCCGTAGGGGCACCTCCTCCGCCGTCGCCGTCCGCAGCCGCCTCCTCCGGCCGTCACATCATCTCATGGTGAGCCCCAAATCGCCCCCAACCCGTTCTAGATCTTGTGATAGGGTTATGTTTGGAGCCAGCATCCTCTTCTTAAGTTTGTTTTGTATGCTTGAAATTGCAACGCCCTATGGATTGAAAGTTTTTCTCTGCCTGTTTTTGGGGTTTGCTGTCTAGGGTTTAATTATTATCCCTTTCTGATTGCAGACACAACATGGCTTCTTCCTCCCCAATTGACGCCTCACCAGTTAGAACGACTTTCCCATCTGGTACTACATCAAAGTGAACTGCATTTTTCATACACGGTCAATTGCTTTTTGTTGAACGAAATAGGGCACTGCATCATAGATTCCTTTTTACCAAGGCCCATTTTTTCAGACATGTGGCAAACTGATATGAACTGCCTCAAGTTAATCGTTTTTTATTTTTTTGGAATGACATTAAGTTACTTGTTATGTTTAATTGTTAAATATAAACTGGTAAAAGAGCACTGCATTTGGACATTGCTTTGTTTTTTTGTCTATCCACTATGCGGTTGCCAAATTGATATGAGCTGCATTAAGTTTTAGGTTTTGCCTATCACAGAACTGCATGAATTTGTTTTGTTTTGTATATCTAAGCACACTTCATTTTATATGTGGTCAATTGGTTACTGAACGAATTAGTGCACTGCATCATATATCCCTTTACCAATGTCCATTTTCAGACACGCGTCAATATGATATTCAAGCGACATGAACTGCATTTAGGTTTTCTGTTATGTTTTAATTGTTAAACATAAACTGCTGAAAAGAGCACTGCATTTCTACATTGTGTTTTCCAAGTTGATATGAGCTGCATTAAGTTTAGGTCTCCCTCTCACACACATATTTTTCTTATGTTTTTCTTACCCACAGTTTTATGTCCTGGTGGGTCCGGGGGTGGTGGTGTTAACTATTTGATTACACGTTATTTCACAGCCGATGTTGCCGGTGGCGGGACATCTGATCAGGGCATCATTCTACCTGAATTGAGTGAAACCCAGTCGCAATCTGTTGATGGCACAGAACCAGTTACACAGGATTGGATGGTCCCTGATCAGATTGCAGCTGATGTTGAGAGGAAAAGGCAGAAAGCGATTGCGCTCGGTAATACATTCGTGAAGGCTCATAAGGCGAAGAAAGTAAAGTTTGAGGAGGGTAAGGAGATAGGAAGGAGGATTGCAGATTCAAAGAAGTCTGCTAAGTTTGCCCCTAGAAAGAATCCTGTGAAGAGAAAACTCAACACTGTTGCAGAGCAAGGTTTAAGTTCTCCACGGCGGAGCCCGCGTGTTGGCTACTCAAAGAGGCCTAATTATGCCGAGGTTGATGTGGATGGGATTCAAGGAAAGCGGAGACGCGCGAACGATCACTCTGGTGTTGATTCTGAGCGTGGATCTAAGCTGGCGCGGGAAAATACAGCTGGAGAAGCGCTGGACAGTGATTCTGATGAGGATGATGTTGATGTTAGGAAGGTACGTTGTTTATTTATTTTTTTCTTCTGTTTTTTTTAAGTTGTTTCGCATGAGTTTGTTGATGTGAACTGCATTTTTTTTTCTTTGTTTTTTTTGTAGACTGCTAAGAGTGCCAAGAGGAAGAGGTCTGAAGATGATGTTGCGCATGAATGGCGTTTTAACAAGACTGTTCGGTTGTCCATTCCAAACGTATTCAAAGCTGTCGCCTTGTTGGGTGAGCCGCACAGAACTTTGGTGCGGCAAGCAGGTTTTGGCATTGTCTTCGACCTGAAATTAGAGAAGAATGTTTCTCGTGTTCTTATGTGCAAGTTGATGGGAAAGATCGACCCTGATACGATGAGATTGGACTGCGGGTCAAACAAGGTTCTGGAAATCAATCGTGAGGCTGACCATCACATTTTTGATTTCCCTATGGGTTCTCACACTGCTCCCAGGCCTGCTGCCAGCGGCCATGATGATTCGCTAGCTAATCTGAAGGATGAACTTGGTTTCAACCGTTCTCGTAGCATAGATGCGAAGGACGTGCTTATTTTACTACGCACGCTGGCTGCCGACCCTGCGAAGGTTAATAAGACTGTGAAGGTTTTTTTCTCATTGTTTTCCAGTGCTTGATTTGTCCCAGCCCTGCAACTCGGTTGTCCAGGGTAGCTGCTATGGTTGAAAACTTGGATTTTGCATCTATGGCTAGCATCGACTTTTGTCAGCTTGTTGTCGACGAGCTGCAGGCCATTGTGTACAAGTGGAATTCTAAAGGGAGCAAGCAGTACTGCGCTGAGGGTTGCACCATCGTGCCCCTGTTCATGTACCTCGATTCGTTGAATCTTCGAAAAGTATCGGTTATGGATAGATGCACGCCACGCGCTGCAATACTGTCCCATGTGCAGTTGAAGCAGATTCACAACGCCGACATTATTGTCAGGGGAAAGATACACCTGGACTCTTACAAGTTTGGCATGCTGCCGGTTAGTGCATAGCCAGCCTTTGTGTTGGTTTTATTCCTTTTTTTCGCCATGCTAAATGTTAAACTCGTATGTACTTTTTTTGTGAACTGCATCTCTTTTTTTTGTTAATTTGTTTAGTGGAAGGCGGAAGCGGACATTGTGTACAAGCGGACTGCAGTTGCCGAAGCGCCTGAAATGTTTTGTGAGCCTCTTGCTAAGGCGGCTCCAATTCGACGGGGTCGTGGTTTTGCTAGGGCGGCTGCTGGAGGTTTTTCTGGTGAGGCTTCTGCTGATTGCAATAAATTTGTTCAGGTCGATGAGCTTCTCGACAGGGTCATCAATTTCACTTCTGATTTCCCAACATCCGGTTCCAGGATGAGGAATATTGCTGGATTGTTTCCTGAAGGCAAAGGCCCTTCTGAAGCAGAAATCGAGGCCTCTCATAACTTTGACCATGGGCAGCTTGAATTCCTTAAGCAGACAGTTATGAATATCAGGTCTTCATTCGTTCAGTTTAAGCAGTCTCAGGACGACAAGTGTGCTAGGTATGAGCAGGAAGCTGAGGCAATTGTGAAGGAAATGAACAGGCATGAAGATGTTGTCCGGCCTTCTTTGCCTGACCCCGCAGCTGTGGATGTATGTCTTTTTTTCATATGTGAACAGTTTTTTACCCATTTTTGTTATCTATTTTTTCTGTGTGTTGTGGCATTGACTATTTGTTTTTGCATCCTTTTGTTCTTTTCGCAGTGTGGAGGAGAATCTTCTAATGCTAACGCTTGTCGTGATGATGACCACCAGGACCACTACGGTGTTGATTCTGATTATTTGTTTGACAGGCCATTGTCCCCCGTTGACGAAGCTGCCAAAGACAATTCTTTTGACGAAGGCATCATCGACAAGGTTTGATTTCTTCCTATTTTTTGTTACAGTGAACTTCATTGTTTAATTTTTTGTAGTGTCGAAAACAAACAATCACTTTTTTGCACCAGCAGTGGCAGCGAACTGCAGTTTTTAACTTTTTTGTAGTGTGCACCAGTAGTGGTAGTGCACTGCAGTTGTTGTTTAGATAAGAAGCATCATCTTTTAGCAGTGAACTGCATGATCTGGTGTTGGGTTTTTAGTTGTAGAACGGCATTTTGCATAATAGTTTTATTTATGTTTTTTTAGGATGGCGAATCAAACGTGGAAATACATGGGAAGGAGGCAGAGGGTGACGCTGGCAAGGACGAGGAGGCTGACAAGTGTAAAGAGATGGAAGGCGACGCTTCTCTGGTGAGTATAGAGAATTTGCATTTTGTGTTTTATTTTTTATTTTTCATGCGAGCTTCATGGTCCGTTTTATTAGTGAACTGCATTATCTCTTTTTTGTGTAATGTGTTTTATTTTTTAACTCATCAAAACTGCGGATTAAATGTTGAAATCCAAGCGGAGCGCATCATTGAGGATGATAATGTGGAAGGGAGAGGAGGGGAGGAGCCTAATGCGGAGATTGATAAGGCAGAAGGTAGAGAAGGAGGGGAGTGTCCTGTTGAGGCTGATAAGGCACAAGAGAGAGAAGGAAGGGAGGATATTGTGGATGGTGATAAGCATGAAGAGAGAGAAGGAGCTCCTCATGTTATAGTTGAAATTGCAGAAGAGAGAGAAGGAACTCCTAGAGTCGGATTTGACGATGCGGGGACATCCGCTGGCATTGATGGTGTTGTTGGGCCTACTGTTTTGTTGCTTGGCGATGAGGTGCCTGAGAAATTTTGTGTCGTCCCTCGCGCCCCCGAGCAATCTGTTGGCAATCTGGCTTTCCCAGCCGAGACAACCAAAGTCCAAGCTGAGACAGTTTCGATTGGTTCTGAAGAGGAACAACCAAGACTCTCTCAGGACATGAGCAATCAAGCACCGCTTGACGATGATATTACCGGGCTGGATCACTTGACGCTAAGCGAAGATGTATATGAGCAGCCGCAGAAAGTTTATTCTGAAACCAAAGGTAAGTGAACTGCATTATTTTTGTTCTTTCCCGGGGGTGAAATGGACCGTGTGTGTTTTATTATATGATATCGTTCCCACTCTGTATGCAGATGAGGAATTACCTGTTGTTACTCCTTCGAGGATTGATCCAGCTCTTATGAGAAGATACAATGAGTTATATGACGCTGTTACGAGGGCTAGGAGGGATAAGAAGAAGAAGTATGACATTTTTTGTCTTACACCCCGGTTATTTAATATGTTATTTTTTCAGGGACACCCATCTTATCCCTTTTTGCTGGGCTTTTTTCTTCTTGTCTGAAGGCATGTAGTTGCGTTCAAGGGCGAGTTTGGTGATATTACTATCGGTCATGTTGGCGAGTCTTTTTGGTCGTATGGAACGCTGAGCACGCGCCTCACAAACATTGGCGTCTCTATGTTAGCTGAGAGGTTCAAAGGATCTCAAACGATGATTGTCCCGTACAACCTATGTGTAAGCATTTTCATTAATTTATATTTATCCCTCGTCCTATTTTTATTTGTGTTATAAGCATTTTCATTAACTCTCTGGTTATGTCTTTTTGGCAGAATTCCATTTGGAACGGCGGTGCGACAAATAGGGCTTTGAAAAAGATGTTTTCTTCAAGCGCAGAGGAACGTGTGGACAAGAAAAACTTGGTAACGCATTTTGACCATTTTCGTCATCTTGAAAATAAGTTTTCTGTTTTTCTATTTTCTCATCTGGTTTGTTTTATTCTTTTTTTTATTTCAGATTATGTTTGCAACATTTGATCCTCCTCCCGCAACAATGAAGGACGCGATAGGCCACTACTACTTGGTCACTTTGAACCTGCGAGAGAAGCGTTTTGAGTTTCTCGACTCATTGAACAACGCCGACAGCGCTCCTGCAAATCTTGTCTTCAGCAAAATGGTCAGGAACATCAAAAAAGTTTGGAAAGATGGCGCACAAGCTACGATGAGCTGTTGAACCCTCCCACCCTTGACGGCTTTGCGCTGACTCATGTTAATGTCCCGCAACAGGGAAATGGGTTTGTACTTGTTCTCCTTTTCTTTTTCCTCTTTCAGTTTTTTTGTGTAAGTGAGCTGCATTGTTTTTACCAAATTAGAAGCACCTTTTTCCTTGAGAGAATTGCATTACTAATGTGTTATTAGTTGTTCTCCCTCTGTTTTTTGTGTGTATGGAGCTGCATTGTTTTACTAGCATCAGTAGCACTTCATTATTGACTGAACTGCATTAGTAATGTGTTTATGTTGGTTTTCTTGCAGGCATGATTGTGGATTTTACATGTTCCAGTTCATGCATACCTGGGATGGTGAAACGATTGCCATGTTTAGGAAGGAGCACATTGGCTACATCAGGAAGGCGATGCTCTATAGTTGGCTGACCTCGTCGCATTGCTGTCTGGACCTGACATCACTTTTAATTTTTAAAGAAGGTTATTACATTTTTTCCAGTCACGCACCCTTTTATTAAGTGAACTTCATTGATACAGAAATGGAGGTCCACTACTTTTGTAAAGCTTTTTAGTAGAACCCCATTCGCATGTTAAAATGACTTTCGTTAGTGAACTTGATGATTCTTTTCATTTTGCTCATTATCCATTTTTTTGTGCAGGCTTTGACAAAGGCGCACACCAAGGTGGTATTTCCTTGTTTGAAACTCAGGTTCACACTCCAATGATTCAGAATTTTGTCCTTGATGAACCCACCGTTAAGCTTGTAAAAGAACCGGTGTGTAAGAGCTTGAGGAGTGGCGCCGGCACTTCGAATGAAAAAGCTATTGAGAAATCTCCTGTCAATGTCAAGCATGGGAAGAAAGCAGTGAGCCCTCCGAATGCTGAAGATAGTGATGATGATTTTGAGAGGCCACCACCAGTGCCTAGGAGGACCAGGAGCGCAGCTATGGAACGCCCGACCGACAGCGAGGCACTAATTCTATTAAATAAGAGGCCTGTGCAGAGGCCATCAAAGTTTTGTAACATCCCAAATTTTCAATTTGGAATGTTATACATAGATCATATTTGCATTTGCATATTTTTGCATTTTGTTCGTGGAGTTCCTCGAAATTCTAAGCAACTCAAGGACCTACGGAGAGAGTTGGGGATTTTACCATTTTCGTATTTGAGTTCGCTCGAATACCGGTACCAGGACAGTGTGATTCTAATTATTTTTCTCTCCTAAAAATATTTCTAAATACAAAATATGAGCGAAGATAATATGACCTCTCCAAAATAACATAAATATTGGAGGAAAAATGTTAAAAATCACTTTTGGTATTTTTCTGGATTTAATTGCGGATTTATTTGCATAGGAAAAATACGCGTTTTTCAAAATTGCATTAGGTCCGGGAAAAATGTTCACTTTGTCCTAAATATTATTAGACGACGGTGAAAATTTATTTCGTGAATTTTGGAGTCCGTTTGGTATTTCTTTCGTTAGTTTTTCTGCGCCGGGACCCTTTTTAGAAAAAAAAAGAAATCGACTAGGAGTCTTACTAGCCCAGGACTCTGGGCTTTATAACTCGCCCGAGCCGGCCAAAACCGCCGCCAGCCCCGCCCCAAACCCTAGCTGCCGCTGCTCGCGACTGCCGCCGCCGCCGCCTAGCGCCGTCGTTGCCTCCGCGACCGCTGCCGCGTGCTGCCGCCGCCGCCGCACCACCCGCCACCCCGCCGCCCCGTCGCCGGACCACCGCCCCGCCACTGCCATCTCGCCGGAGTTCGCGAGGTAGATGCCGTTTTTCTTAGAACCGTTCGGTTTTTTTTTAAAATTGTAGATCTGTTTTTTTAGAATAGATCGGTTCGGTTTTTCGTCGGTTTATTTATTTAGCGGACATTCGTCCGTACGTTCGTTTTAACGAAAGGTTTTCGTTAGTTAACCGCAGATAACGAACGTTCGTTCGTTAGCCTGTTCGTCCGTTTTCTTTTTCGGGGTATTTATCCGCGGTTATTCCGATCGGGATTTCTGCCCTGATCTTGTTTCGCGTTTTTCTTTTCGCTCGAGAGTCGGAATCAGGTGATTCAAAATCCCAAATCTTCGTCTCGAAACCCTCTTTACGTTTAATCAATTTGAACAAAGTTTTGGCTACTGTAAAATTTGACTTTAGGCCAACTAGTAAACCGGAGCTCGTTTCTTCTGCAGTTTGAGTTTCGTTGCTTCTTTCGAGTTGATTCTTTTTGCAAACCGGAGTTCTTAAGTTGAACTGATGGTTAGATCTCTTATTTGAGATTTACCCGTGCATTAGTTAAGTACTTATTGTGTGCTTGTTTGATTGCGATAGAGTACCCGGAGTGCGCCGCTTGCTACTTTGAGTCTCTAGGTTTTGCGGATCATCAGCAAGGCAAGTAACACTTTGATCATACTTTCCAATTACCCAGTTTTCATTGCAGTAGTCCAACCCTCACACATTGCATGAGTAGGATCAATTAACTTGTGGGATTGGGAAGTAGTTTGAGGTAGTACCTATTACCTGCATTACATTCAAACCCTTGGGAGTTACTTCTACGTTTGCTGTTAGGACATGCTATGCTCGTAGACGTGGTTTGGGTTTGAGTGAAATCCATGACAGATGTGAGTTGTTAATTAATGGTTCAACTTAAGGTGGCAACATTAATACACATCTGGGTGGATTGAGGCATCTGGTTATTCCAGTGATTGCATGTTTTTCTTTTGGACCACCACCCAGGCTCAAAGGGATCATGAGATTTTTCATACTAGAAACTTCAGTGTGCAGCCACATGCCAATATGGGCTCTGGCATAGTTGAGTAAGTTGTGGGAAACCTTTCCATGATGGGCTAGCAGATGTAGTGGGTTTTGTATGTGTACCGGCCTATCTATCTGGTTAAGGGGACCTCTTCGGAAAGACTGTGTCTCGGTCATCCATTTCTCAAACACCATGCAGTGCGAGAAACCAAACTGAGGCGATCGAGTCTTGTGGGGAAAAGTGCACAAACCTCTGCAGAGTGTACAAACTGATCATGATTAGCCGTGTCCTCGGTTATGGACGTCTTGAGTATCTAGTACTTGGAATATCATGTGAATCTCATCATGTTGCTCTAACTTAATATTGTTGGGTTTAATGATTATTTTAATTGGGGTTGAGAGGATGTCTATCTTCTCAACGATGTTTCCACTACCATGATAGTTAATTAAAATCTATTCCTTTGAAGTAGGGAAAAATTGGCTTTACGCAAAACTTAACCATAGAGCTTTCCACCAGCCAAATATGCATATAGTATAGCCTTACTTTCATTGCATTCTCTTGTGTTACCTTGCCAGCATATTCCATGTATTGACCCGTTTTCGGGCTGCAATGTTTCATGGTGCAGACTTTTCAGACGACGAGTAAGATGCCCTTTAGGTCGTGGTTCTATACTTAGTGATGCCGCTGGAGTTGATGGACTCACTTATCTTCCAAGCCTTCCGCTGTTATCGTGTTAGATGGCCTTCAGCCATATTATTTGTAATAAATTCATCGTTGGACTATCGATGTAATAAGTGTGTGATTGCTACTCTATTATAAATCCTTCAAGTACTGTGCGTGTCAGCATTACTGATCCAGGGTTGACACTGATGCACAAAGATCAGACTATTTGAGGTCTGGTCGCTACAAGATGGTATCAGAGCACACGCTGACTGTAGGACACGACCACTAAGCTAAAACCCTAGAGCACAATTCACTCTTCTCTTTTCTGACTCCTGATCTTTCCTACTCTTTAGGATGGTGGAAGCAAAGCACAAGTTCATGCAATCGGATGAAGAAACACCCTTTGGACGACACCTGAAGGAAGTTACCAGATATCTAAACATTGGATTACCAAGTTTCACTGGAACCTACAATGCCACTCTACTTGAGGAGGAGCGTTGGTTGATTCAAGCTCAAGTACCAGGAAGGATGTTCGCACCCGTCACCTCACTCATAGCATTTTCCTTTAATGTGCCTACATGGAGCCTAGGAAGGAGCATGGCAGCCCACATTGCTATAGGAAGGATTGGAGAAGTCTACAAGCAAGAGCTAAAGGACACCATCTACCAGATTTGTGGACGCCGGGATGAGAATTGGGATATGATCAGCACCCGGAAGGGTATATCCATTGCAGCATTCATCCAGGAGTTGAACCACCACATTCGTCGCCAGGAGCACCAGATGTGTGCAGGGATGATAGATTTGAAGAAGGCCCTAAATAGGAATTTGGAGCTAGAAGAAGAACTCAAGTCTACACGCGACGGATATGAGGAGGAGATGAAGATACTTGTGGAGAAGAATGATGATTTGACCCGGAAGTTAGGAATACTCATGGTAGAAGAAGACGAGGAAGAAGAACCCAAGGAGATTCCACCGGAAGACTATATCATCATAGATGACACAGATTCGGAAGCTGAGGATAGCAAGGATGAAGATTATGAAGATGAAGCTGGAGCAGATATTATGGAATCCTCTGCCGATCAATATTTTAGATGACCACCCTGTGACTAGTAGTTACTACCATATATTAGTTTTAGAGCACTTTTGTAAACGATCGTTAGATTTGTAAGACCCTGTTTGAAATTGATTGGTGTGATATGATTGTGTGTTTGTCTCATGTGCATATGGGTAGTGATTTTCCCTTAGACATCTTTTCTATTCTAATCTCTTCCCTCTACACCCATCAGATGCCTCCAAGACGTGAATTTGAGTTTCCCACTGAGCACACTCAGTTGATCCAGCAGCAGAACACCCTGATGCAACTTCTTGTCCAGAACACTCAGAACAACCAGAACAACAACAACAACACTCCACCACCACACCCGTGGACAACCTGACCCGTTTCTTAATGTTGCAACCACCCGTGTTTGCTAGCAGCATCGAACGAATTGTGGCTGATGACTGGCTACGCAAGATTGGAAGGGATTTGACCACCGCCAATTGCTCGGATGCTAAGAAGGTGCGATTTGCCGCACACCAGTTGTCTGGACCAGCCGCAGCATGGTGGGAGAATTACACAGCCACTTACCCCATAGCCAATGTGACTTGGGATCAGTTTCAGCAAGCCTTTCGTACCGCCCATGTCTCAACTGGAGCAATGAGTATGAAGAAGCAGGAGTTTCACAATTTGCGCCAAGGGAACCGTACTGTGGCCCAGTACATGGATGAGTTTAGTACCCTATCTCGTTATGCCCCAGATGATGTGGCCGCAGATGCAGCTAAGCAGGAGAGATTCATGGAAGGTCTTAATGATGAGATGAGTGTACAGTTGATGGTGGCAACTTTCAATAATTACCAGGAGTTGGTTGACCGCGCCCTAATGATTGAAAGGAAGCACCAGCAGATTGAGAGTCGCAAGAGGAAGTATGGGCAAGGAAAGTATAATTCTGGAGCTCAGCAGAAGCCCCGTTTTACCCCTAAAATGGTAGGACAATTTCAGCATACCCATGGAGGAGGTAGCTCGCACAACCACAATGGCACCAAGAATGGCAATGGGAATGGGAATGGAGCTAATGGAAACCAGAGCCGCCCTACACCGTCCACACCCACCAAGAGGGATTTTAGTGTCAGTTGTTACAAGTGCGGGAAGAATGGACATTACGCCAATGAATGCCCAGAAGTTAAGAATGGGAACGGCAATGGAAGCGCCGTGAAGAATCCCAACCCGTTCAACAAAGGACAAGTGAACCACGTGACCGTGGAGGAGGTAGAAGAGCAACCAGATGCTGTTGTCGGTAAGTTTTTGGTTAAGACATTTACCGCAATAGTTCTTTTCGATACTGGTGCATCGTATTCATATATTTCAAGGGGATTCGTAAATAGACATAGGATGTCCACCCGAGTTCTTAAGACCCCCATGTTAGTAAGTTCACCTGGAGCAGATTATATGGCACACCAAGGATGTTTTCAGACGCCATTGATCATAGGACGCCACACTTTCCCCTCTGACCTAATAGTTCTGGAGTCACAAGGATTGGATGTGATACTAGGTATGGATTGGCTATCAAAGTATGGAGGTAACATTGATTGTGCCAGTAAGTCTATTTTGCTCACCACCCCAGAGGGAAAAAGGATTAAGTATGTATCTAGGCATTCGCCTACAAGGACTCAAGTGCATTCTCTCACGGGAGTTGTTCAGGAGGAAGTGCCAGTAGTGAAGGATTATCCGGATGTGTTTCCAGAGGAGTTACCTGGCATGCCACCGGATAGAGATATAGAGTTTTTGATTGAACTTTTGCCAGGCACCGGGCCAATTTATAAGAGACCATATAGGATGCCCGCAAAGGATTTGGAGGAGATAAAGAAACAGATTAAGGAGTTACTGGATAAAGGATTCATACGCCCAAGTTCTTCGCCTTGGGGTTCGCCAGTACTTCTAGTGGAGAAGAAGGATGGATCCTTAAGAATGGTTGTTGATTACAGAGGATTGAATGAAGTAACGATCAAGAACAAGTACCCACTGCCAATGATCAATGATCTGTTCGATAGATTGCAAAGAGCTAAGGTATTTTCCAAGATCGATCTGCGATCAGGGTACCATCAATTGAAGATCCGAGAGCAGGATATACCTAAGACGGCCTTTACCACTAGGTATGGGTTGTACGAGTATACCGTTATGTCATTTGGTCTGACGAACGCACCGGCATACTTTATGAACCTGATGAACAAAGTGTTTATGGAGTATTTGGATAAGTTCGTCGTAGTGTTCATAGATGATATTTTAACCTTCTCGAAGGATGAAGAGGAGCATGCAGAGCATTTGCGTTTGGTATTGGAGAAGCTCAGAGAACATCAGTTATACGCCAAGTTTAGCAAATGTGAGTTTTGGTTGAAGGAAGTCGGATTTCTCGGACATGTTATATCCGGAGAAGGAATAGCAGTAGATCCCGCTAAGGTGGACACTGTGACCAATTGGGAAGCACCAACAACAATTGGAGAGATCCGGAGTTTTCTTGGACTTGCAGGATACTACCGGAGATTCATCGAGAATTTCTTGAAGATTTCAAAGCCAATGACAGAGTTGTTGAAGAAGGACACCAAGTTTAGTTGGACAGAAGAATGTGAGGCTAGTTTCCAGGAATTAAAGAAAAGGTTGGTCTCATCCCCTGTGTTGATTTTGCCAGATCAACATAGGGATTATGAGGTGTACTGTGACGCATCAAGTTGAGGACTTGGAGCAGTTCTTATGCAGGAAGGAAGAGGTTTTCGTATGCTTCACGACAGCTAAAACCTCATGAGCTGAACTATGCCATCCATGATTTGGAGTTAGCAGCCGTAGTGCATGCATTGAAGACATGGAGACATTTTCTTATTGGGAACCATTGTTAAGTATATACGGATCACAAGAGTCTGAAGTACATATTCACTCAGAAGGAGCTGAATCTTACGCAAAGGAGATGGCTGGAACTCATTAAGGATTATGACATGAGATTGCATTATCATCCCGGAAAGGCTAACGTAGTAGCTGATGCACTAAGCCATAAGAGCCATGTCAATACCCTAATGATGGAAGGATTTCCAAAGGAGTTAGCCGAGGACCTACGAGAACTACGTATGGAGATAGTTCCGAGAGGCTATGTAGCAACGCTAGAAATCCAGTCTACCCTGATGGATAAAATTAGAGAAGCTCAAAAAGCTGACAAGGAGGTTGTCGCTATAAAGGAGAGGATGAGCGAAGGAAAAGCTAAAGGTTTTCGTGAGGATGAACACGACACCCTCTGGTTTGAGGATCGAATCTATGTGCCCAATGACCCGGAGATCAGAAAGTTGATTTTACAGGTGGCCCATGATTCACCATACTCGATTCACCCAGGAAATACTAAGATGTATTTGGATTTGAAGGATATTTTCTGGTGGACCGGTATGAAGAAAGATATGGCGGAGTATGTAGAAGTTTGTGATGTATGCCAAAGAGTAAAGGCATAACATCAGAAGCCAGCAGGATTGTTACAACCTATTCCAATACCCGAATGGAAGTGGGAGAAGCTTGGCATGGATTTTATCACTGGATTGCCTAGGACCAAAGCAGGATATGACTCAATCTGGGTAGTAGTAGACCGTTTGACGAAGTTAGCCCACTTTATCCCTGTGAAAACCACTTATACCAGTGCAAAGTTGGCAAAGATATACATGACCAGAATTGTATGTCTGCATGGAGTTCTGAGGAGCATCGTATCAGATAGAGGAACCCAGTTTACCTCAAAGTTCTGGAATCAGTTACATGAAACTTTGGGTACCAGGCTAGAGTTTAGCACATCATTTCACCCGCAGACAGATGGACAGACTGAAAGAGTCAATCAGATTTTGGAGGATATGCTAAGAGCCTGTGCATTAGATGATGGATCTAGTTGGGATGACAAATTGCCCTACGCGGAGTTCTCATACAACAACAGTTACCAGGCCAGTTTGAAGATGGCACCGTTCGAGGCATTGTATGGAAGGATATGTCGAACGCCGTTGTCGTGGGATGAAGTTGGAGACTGACAGTTGTTTGGACCAGACTTAATCAAAGAGTCTGAGGAGAAGGTAAAGTTGATCCGAGATAGATTGAAGGTAGCTCATTCCAGGCAGAAGAGTTATGCAGACTCGAAGTGCAAGGAAATAGCCTATGAGATAGGAGACAGAGCGTACTTGAGAGTATCGCCTCTGCGAGGAGTTAAACGTTTCGGAGTTAAAGGAAAGTTAGCCCCGAGATTTGTGGGACCTTACCGTGTTTTGGAACGCATGGGAGAGGTTGCCTATAAGTTGGAGCTGCCCGAAGGATTATGAGGAGTGCATGACGTGTTTCACGTTTCGCAGCTTAGGAAGTGCCATGCGGAGATGGCCGATATACCGCTTAGAGAGACAGTACCCTTGGAAGCAATTCAGTTGGACAGTGATCTGACCTACGAGGAGAAGCCTGTTAAGATTCTCGTATTTTCGAGCAGAGTTACTCGCAGTAAGGTTATCAAGTTTTGCAAAGTTCAGTGGAGTCACCACACCGAGGAAGAAGCTACCTGGGAACGAGAAGATGATCTACGCAAGGACCACCCACACCTATTCTCTAGCCAAGTCGAATCTCGAGGGCGAGATTCATTCTAAGGGGGGTAGGTTTGTAACATCCCAAATTTTCAATTTGGAATGTTATACATAGATCATATTTGCATTTGCATATTTTTGCATTTTGTTCATGGAGTTCCTCGAAATTCTAAGCAACTCAAGGACCTACGGAGAGAGTTGGGGATTTTACCGTTTTCGTATTTGAGTTCGCTCGAATACCGGTACGAGGACAGTGTGATTCTAATTATTTTTCTCTCCTAAAAATATTTCTAAATACAAAATATGAGCGGAGATAATATGACTTCTCCAAAATAACAGAAATATTGGAGATAAATTGTTAAAATCACTTTTGGTATTTTTCTGGATTTAATTGCGGATTTATTTGCATAGCAAAAAATACGCGTTTTCAAAATTGATGTAGGTCCGGAAAAAATGTTCACTTTGTCCTAAATATTATTAGAGGACGGTGAAAATTTATTTCGGGAATTTTGGAGTCCGTTAGGTATTTCTTTCGTTAGTTTTTCTGTGGTGGGACTCTTTTTAGAAAAAAAGGAAACCGACTAGGAGTCTTACTAGCCAAGGACTCTGGGCTTTATAACTCGCCCGAGCCGGCCCAAACCGCCGCCAGCCCCGCCCCAAACCCTAGCCGCCGCCGCCGCCCGCGACTGCCGCTGCCGCCGCCGCCGCCGCCGCCGCTGCCGCCGCCGCCGCCTAGCGCCGTCGCCGCTGCTGCCGCCGCCGCTGCCGCTGTTGCCCCGCCGCCGCGACCGTCGCCGCGTGCTGTCGCCGCCGCCGCCGCACCACTCGCCGCCCCATCGCCGGACCGCCTCCCCGCCGCTGCCGTCTCGCCGGAGTTCGCGAGGTAGATGCCGTTTTCTTAGAACCGCTCGGTTTTTCTTAAACCGTAGATCTGTTTTTTTAGAATAGATCGGTTCGGTTTTTTGTCGGTTTATTTATTTAGCGGACGTTCGTCCGTACATTCGTTTTAACGAACGGTATTCGTTAGTTAACCGTAGACAGCGAACGTTTGTTCGTTAGCCTGTTCGTCCGTTTTCTTTTTCGGGGTATTTATCCGCGGTTATTCCGATCGCGATTTCTGCCCTAATCTTGTTTCGCGTTTTTCTTTTCGCTCGAGAGTCGGAATCAGGTGATTCAAAATCCCAGATCTTCGTCTCGAAACCCTCTTTACGTTTAATCAACTTGAACAAAGTTTTGGCTACTGTAAAATTTGACTTTAGGCCAACTAGTAAACTGGAGCTCGTTTCTTCTGCAGTTTGAGTTTCGTTGCTTCTTTCGAGTTGATTCTTTTTGCAAACCGGAGTTCTTAAGTTGAACTTTATGGTTAGATATCTTATTTGAGTTTTAACCGTGCATTAGTTAAGTACTTATTATGTGCTTGTTTGATTGCGATAGAGTACCCGGAGTGCGCCGCTTGCTACTTTGAGTCTCTAGATTTTGCGGATCATTAGCAAGGCAAGTAACACTTTGATCATACTTTCCAATTACCCAGTTTTCATTGCATTAGTCCAACCCTCACACATTGCATGAGTAGGATCAATTTACTTGTGGGATTGGGAAGTAGTTTGAGGTAGTACCTATTACCTGCATTACATTCAAACCCTTGGGAGTTAATTCTACCTTTGCTGTTAGGACATGCTATGCTCGTAGACGTGGTTTGGGTTTGAGTGAAATCCATGACAGATGTGAGTTGTTAATTAATGGTTCAACTTCAGGTGGCAACATTAATACACATCTGGGTGGATTGAGGCATCTGGTTATTCCAGTGATTGCCTGTTGTTTTTTGGACCGCCACCCAGGCTCAAAGAGATCATGAGATTTTTCATACTAGAAACTTCCATGTGCAACCACATGCCAATATGGGCTCCGGCATAGTTGAGTAAGTTGTGGGAAACCTTTCCATGATGGGCTAGCAGATGTAGTGGGTTTTGTAGGTGTACCGGCCTATCTATCTAGTTAAGGGGACCTCTTCGGAAAGACTGTGTCTCGGCCATCCGTTTCTCAAACACCATGCAGTGCGAGAAACCAAACGGAGGTGATCGAGTCTTGTGGGGAAAAGTGCACAAACCTCTGCAGAGTGTACAAACTGATCATGATTAGCCGTGTCCCCGGTTATGGACGTCTTGAGTATCTAGTACATGGAATATCATGTGAATCTCATCATGTTACTCTAATTTAATATTGTTGGGTTTAATGATTATTTTAATTGGGGTTGAGAGGATGTCTATCTTCTCAACGATGTTTCAACTACCAAGATAGTTAATTAAAATCTATTCCTTTGAAGTAGGGAAAAATTGGCTTTATGCAAAAACTTAACCATAGAGCTTTCCACCAGCCAAATATGCATATAGTATAGCCTTACTTTCATTGCATTCTCTTGTGTTACATTGCCAGCATATTCCATGTGCTGACCCGTTTTCGGGCTGGAACATTTCATGTTGCGGAATTTTCAGACAACGAGTAAGATGCCCTTTTAGGTCGTGGTTCTATACTCAGTGATGCCGCTGGAGTTGATGGACTCACTTATCTTCCAAGCCTTCCGCTGTTATCGTGTTAGATGGCCTTCAGCCATATTATTTGTAATAAATTCATCGTTGGACTATCGATGTAATAAGTGTGTGATTGCTATTCTGTTATAAATCCTTCAAGTACTGTGCGTGTCAGCATTACTGATCCAGGGATGACACTGATGCACAGAGATCAGACTGTTTGAGGTCTGGTCGCTACAAGTTTAGATCTCCTGTACAGAAGTTGAAGCATGCGAGATTCAGCTATCTTGCGGAGATGAGGAAAGTCTTGCAACTCATCACGAGCACACCATTCAGGCAGAAATACAGCGAGTCAGTTCTTTTTTCGTTAGTTTTTTTGTTTTTTGATTCTTAATGTGTGTAATGTTTTTCTGTGTTTTTCCTTTTGTGTTCCTTACCCCCCATCCTCGCCGTTTGTTTTGTGTAGGTGCGCGCTTTTCATGCACAGGAATCCCGTCGAAGTCTACACTGTGAATGTGGACTACATGTTCTTAACTTTCACCAGAGGTGGTTTCATGGACTCAGATTTGATGGATCATATCATCAGGTACTGGAAGAATGACGAGCATATGAATGTGGTTTATCGATTTGGGGAACGCGTTCTGCTGTCCCCTTTGTTTATCACGGTATTTCTCCTTTTCCCTTTTTTTCTTTTTTTCTCTGGTTGAGTGAACTGCAGTTAATAGTGTATAATAATTTGTTTTAGCAATGTACTGAACTGCATACATTTTTTGTGTGTTTAACCCATGTATCTTAAATGAAACAAATTAGGGGGAGAAGTGTGAACTGCATAGTGTTTAGAGAAGCGTGATCCGTTTTTTCATTAAGCGTCAGAGCGAACTCTGAGGGGGAACTACATTAACGTTCTTTTGTGAATTACCCACACGCAGTATGTGCTTCAAATGAATGATCACGCGGATAGAGATGAAGATGGAAACGTTGTGTTGCCTTTTGTCCATGGCAAGTTTAACATTGACGATGCAGCAAAGCAGTTCAAAGTTTATGTTCGTGATGACGAGAACCTTCTTGATTGCAAATTAGTAAGTTATCAGATTTTCTTTGTTCAGCCTTATGTACTTATTTTCTCTCCCAATTTTTTCCAGTAATCCTTTTTCACTCATCAAACCCATAACAAATTTGATGAAACAAAATCAGATTCTGTTACCACGGATGAAAGACGAGCATTATTCGGTATACACGATGAATAGGCACCGCGAGACCCTTGATATTCATGACACTAGGAGGTACAGCGGACCGATTGATCAAACGACGAGGTGGCATAAGTCTGAATACCACAACGACCGCACTGAAATGGTAAAAATTTTCCTTTTCTACCTTCTTCTTGTTTTCATGTGTGCGCGTGTCGAACAATATTGTTGTTATGTGTATTTTTTTCACCAAATGATCAGGATGACTACATTGTTGAAGAAGGTTTACGGAGAAAAGGAGTACAAGAGATAGGATTCGGTAGACTGGGTCGATGTTTCAAAGAAAGCTAGCTTTTTGGGCGCCCCTGAGTAGGGCCCCAACGAGTGCAGCTTCTCTGTTCTGAAGATGGCTCAGTTTTTCGACGGCAAAAGCTTTGTTGTGAAATTCGCAAAGCGTAATGTAAGTATCTTTTTCTAACCCAATAATAATCCCTCACTCTTTGATTTTTTTTGTCAGTTCTTTTTTGTAGATGATCTTTTATATTTGTTTATTTTATTTTGCTTCATCGCAGGAAGCTGCTGTTGAGGAATGGAAGGCTGAGTTCTTGTTCCAGATCCTGTTCCACCCTGAAAACATGGTCGTAGTCACCGAGTTCCCGGAGGATCTAAGAAATCTCTGCATTTCTCTTGGCTTTTCTCCAAAACTGGATTCGCAGGAGAAGGATGAGGCATAAATGGTAGCAGATCTTTTTTTATGTGTGTTGATGTCTTTTTGTATGTGCTCCAAATCTTTCTGTAAACAGTATGTATGGTCGCTGTGTGTAGTTCTCGATCTGGAAAACTGTTCACACCATGCCGTGTGCTTTTGTATATACCGGTCTAGTTAGTTTTTGTGTTTTTCTTTTTGTGGCAGACAGGGACAATGTCAAATATGTACATAATGGAGCTTTCAGCCAATTCCTCCTTGTTTATTGTAACATGTTCGCAGCGCACTGCATTCACTCATATGAGTAGCAGCCAAGTTTTTTTTTAAATATACGCATCAGCACTGCATCTCACCTTATCACATGGGACAGCAAAGAGGAATTCAAGGTGTTTGTCGTCGAGTTTCAAAATTTTGGAAAAATTGTATTAGAAGACAGAAAATCAACTGTGTCTGCTAAGCGAGAGCTCAATTTTTACATTTTTTGCACTAAGCGCACTGCACTGTATACTCGAAGCGGACTGCACTGTAAGCTTTAAACGAACCACACACGCATTGCTCTGTACGTGAAGCCTAGTCTGACTCTATATATTTTTTATTTCTAACTGCATTCTATATTGATTCACCGTCAACTAAGATTCTATATGACGAAGAGAACTGCATTCTCAAAATGACATTCTGATCTCAGGGTCTTCATACAGAAGAGAACTGCATTCTGAGAATGACATTCTCATCTTATTTCTTTTCATATAGAAGAGAACTGCATTTTATCAAGCATACCCCC